>CM037848.1:6154739-6754739 GCA_021234535.1 Stichopus chloronotus | reverse complement strand
GACTGTAAGGCAAGTCTGCAACCTCTTTGAAACTTACTGTGATCTTTACCTTCTCAAATATAAATTTGACTGTCATCCAGATGCAGTCTCCTATACCACTGCATACTGCTGTATTTCAAGGATGTAACTGATAATTCAAACTTCTCTTTCTTTGTCAGGTGGTAGGAACGGCTACGGAGCCAAGTTGTGCAATGTCTTCAGTACCAAGTTCACAGTAGTAACAGCCAACAAGGAATACAAAAGGAAATTCAAACAGGTGAATATAAGCTGCCCTGACATGGGCCCAACCGGAGTTTAAGTGACGTTGGTCGAGAGTGGCAAGTAATCCCCTTGCCACACACCACACACACACACACAAAAAAACCCCAAAAAGCGGGGAAATGTTCCAAATTGATGCTGTCCATGGGGGAAGTTAAAAGTGGGTTATGGGAGGCAAATTTTTGGTTCAAGGTCTGTATAAGGTGCAATTTGAAGGTCATTTAGTTCTGTAGCTTCAAACATTTCTGCAGAGCATTCATTTCTGAAATAACAGACCAAGATAAATATATTTTCTATGGAAATGAAAATGGGGATTTAATCCCCTGGGCCCCTTCCCCTTCTTCTGGAAAGAGGAGTGGAATTGCCCTTTCCCTCCTCTGTCAGAATTCCTGCTGTATCTTGGCAGGAGAGGTAATGTGCAGTATTTTGGGCCATTAAGCACTGATGTGGTCAACTTAAAAGAATGCTTTCCAAAATTCAGCAATATGATCTGATGGAAAGTACAGTGTAATTTTTCTCTTGATGACTGCACAAATGAAGGCACAGATCATGAATTTAGTAGTTCTTGACTTAGACTAGATTCAAACTCCTTCACCTACAAAAGTATATCTATTGATTTGGAAGTTTCGGACTTACAAATGTCTCATTTCCAGTATTTCTGTGTTGTTACAGTAGATAGCCTTTGTACAGTCACAATAAACCAGTTAAACGTCTGTTCAGTAGTACATTTAGTAAAATGCTTCCAAAACCATGGCACCACTGGTGCATGCCACAATGGAGAATATGGTCTGTATCTAATTCCTCATTCTCCTCAAACATATCATACAGTGCTGTAGTACTGTAAATACAATTTTGTCATGCTAACACAGGTACATGCTGCCATAATTGTTCTAGATGTTTTTTTTTTTTTTTTTTAAATTTTGACAGAAGGCAAAATTTATGGTCTTGTAGACTGACCGTTAGTATGGATAAAAATGACATGTAGTTAGTTCTTCAATTATCATCGTGTTTTGTTTATCCATGATTGGGCCTTGCCAGAAGGAGACAAGGTAGCCTACCATTTCACTTGGGTTTGAACTGCAGTATTCATCCTTGAAGAACAACACAATAGAACAACCTCAATGAAAAAGAAATTTGTTGGGAAAAATAAGGAAAATGCGTGTTTAATATGCAGTTCGCACTTAACATTCATTTGGAAATACTTTATTACTTTTACATTTTAATTTGCTTCTTTTTTTTTTTTCTTGGTGTGGTTCTGCAACCATAAAACTTTTTCTAAACTATATCATCCTTTCTTCCTTCTGATCTCCTTCATACCTGCATGTCACCTGTGAAAGTGTTTTGTGTCTGGCCTGTTTAACTCTCAGAGTGAATTTTGGGGTACATTGTCCATTGTGCATAATTTTCTTTTACATGTATGTCATTTTCCGTCTCCACATTTCAGACGTGGACTAACAACATGACAAAGAAGGTCGATCCCAAGATTTCGGATTTCTCCGGTAGCGACTACACCGAGATCACGTTCAGTCCCGATTTGGAAAAGTTCAAAATGTCGACCCTAGACAAGGACACCGTAGCTCTGTTGACCAGGAGGGCCTACGACGTAGCAGGGGTCACCAAAGGGGTCAAAGTGTACCTAAACGGTACCAAGCTTCCAGTAAGTCACTAGCATTGTTGTTTCTAAGCATTCAGGATGCTCATGGTTTGGAAATTGCTGAGTTTTTCGGATGTTACTCTCAGAACAGAGTGTTTTGAGGTGAAGGGATGGCTGCTGCACTCATGTCACAGATTCTCTTCGTTCAGTGACATGTTCCCGTAGTTGAGATTCAAAGGCAAAGTGATTCAATATCCTATACTGTCAAGGTTAGTTCACATCTTGTGAAATATTATGAAAATTTTATCACATACCAACTTTAAGGGAAACAGAATGGGAAACAGAAAGGGAAACAGAATGGAAGAGTGCAAGGACTTTCTGCAAAAGAGGACCATGAGGAAGTCACCCTTTACAAGGCAGAACATTTCATGACGGCTATTTTGTGCCTGGTTGTGGTTTCACCATGTCAGTCAAAACTCAGAAAATATGTCTTTATCTTGGAAATGAAAGATGCTAATAATGATTTAGAAAAATGCAGTAAATTATGACACATGAAATTCAGTGTCTTTAGCATTAATAGGGCATTTCATTATATTTTCTCCTGAAACAATCTTGTTCTTGCTTCATTTGCTTTCCTGAATATTTGTAAAGTCTAAGAAGGAAAAACACTGATTTGAACCTTCAGGTCACAAACTTCAAGTCATACTGCGAGCAGTATCTGAAGGATAGAACCAGCGATGACGGCGCCCCCATGAAGTTGATTCAAGAGACAGTCAGCGAGAGGTGGGAGGTGTGTCTAGCCATGAGTGATAAAGGATTTCAACAGGTCAGCTTTGTCAACAGCATCGCGACCACGAAGGTAAGAGCTCAAGGAATCTCCATTTAAGCGTCTTCGCTGCTGACGCACACTCGCGGAATGTCAACCAGCACTAGGTTTAAGAGGATGCTCTGTCTCGTTGTGATGGAGTACAAGTGAATGTACATGTAGGTCAATTCTTTGATGTCAAGGATGGCCGATGTTAACCTGCCCTTTCCACCTAAAACAGAACTGTCTGCCACCTTACCACTTAACCAGCAAAAAGCACAAAGTCCAGCATAATTTGACCTGACTTTGCCCTGACTTTGCCCTCTTGATTTAAAAGTGTCGGCCGAACGGCGTTGTGACCCTTTTGCAGTTTCGATAATAGTTTTCAAGTCTGTCCATCTTTAGTGAAAGGAAAATTGCAAATTTTGATTGGGGTCCATTTTACACATGGTGCCAAAACAGAATGTATGTTGTGTATCACATAACAGACACACTGTTTGACTTCAGATATGCTTCTGTATTAAGATATGCCTTGAGTGAGATGGGAATTTGCCATCATGAGAAGGAATTGAAGGGGGGGGGTTCCTTGCCCTGTCAAGAGTTTCAAAGCATTCAAAAGAAATGTAAATACATCCACTTGCCTGTTGTGCCTTTGTCAAGTGTAGAAATCGAGCAAAGTACGCTGCTGCTCTTCATCCTCAATTCCGATGACCGTGTCTAAGAACAAATGACAACTTCGCTCAGAAGATAATTTCCGTTTATTTTGCGGTGTCGAGAGTCTCTTTTCCGAAGGAAGGAAAATGTGTTTAATTGTAAGACTAACAGAAGAGATGTGCTCGGATCATCAAACTGCACTAGGTTTGGTGACCCTCTCTGTTTTTTTTTTTTTTTCTTGACCCTGACTTGCTCACATATAACAAAGCTGAGCATTTGCCAAACCTTATTCTGAGCCATCACTGAGTAATCCTAGGAGGGTTTCTTTCATAAACAGGCCTGTGAATTATTTCAATCTGCAGGGCGGTCGTCACGTGGATTACATCAGTGAACAGGTCGTCGCCAAATTGATGGATACCGTGAAAAAGAAGAACAAGGGCGGTGTGACCATAAAACCATTCCAGGTACAAAAATTAATGTCATTTTGGAATAATGATTACATCGTTTCTATTCAGCTTGATTAATGGATTGCAAAAAAATGGAAATATTGTAAAAATCTGTACCATCGTAAAAATCGAAGACAACGGTGAAATATTGAAAAGTAATCTTGAAATACTGAAAGTTGTTGTTGCGGAAATGTTATCGATAATTGAAGAGAAATAATCGTGCCCTTGGGCCTCTCAGACATACAAATATTGGGTCTTCGTCAACTTATCACTGTATGTATGCAAAGTGTGTGAGAGAAAATATTAATAATCAAAGTACGCTTATCAAGTATCCGATTATGCCAGTTGTCCTTTGTTTGAATATTGTGAAAGCTTAAAGACAAAAACTCATCACCTCAGACAGTTCCAATTCTCCCAACCACCTACCTCTAGTCCCTCCCTCAGCCTGTCTTAAATTCCTCCACATGTGTAATCACAATAATGGATCCCTGTGTGCGCTGTGTAATACGAGCTGCTCTGTATCTTTCGAATTTGCTGTCAATCTAAGATTACTGTAACTTAGAACCAGTTGAGAATTTTGCTTTCCGGGAGGTGAAAATATAGCTTAGGGTGATGCAATACAGCCTTTAATCTATTGATGGCAGGCCGTGCTCAGAGATTAATCACTGCTTTCTCTGACTTGAGACATCACTAACCCCACAACCAATCTGTTATCACTGAAGGCAATTTCTGGGATGTTGTTTTCTCATATTTTAGTGCCAATGGCTGTCTTACCTCTGACACTAGGAAAGCTCTCAACATTGGGTGAAAAGCATGGAAAAAGTTGAATCCTGCCACTTAAAAAAATTGTTACCGTTTTTTCACCACACAGCTGAAGAACCACGTCTGGCTGTTCGTCAACTGCTTGATTGAAAACCCAACTTTTGACTCTCAGACGAAAGAGAACATGACACTCCAGGCCAAGAAGTTTGGTTCTACTGCTTCTCTCAGCGACAAATTCCTCAAAGGAGTAAGTGGATTACCTTGTAAAGTAATTCTGATTTAAAAATGTTCTCTCACAAATAGTTGTGATTTTCTCCATCTGTTTTGTTGAAACTGTTTTTATTTCTCATCACTTGTTAAGAGTGCAAAAATGAACCACTGCAGATATCGACTCTGTATAACAGTGAACCAGTAATTAGAAATAGTCCAGATGGCTCTTTGTTGGACAAGAAGTCACCTTTGAAGAAGGAAAATGTTTCACATAGTTATAGCAAAATAAATTTTAACTTGTATCTGTCAGCACTTGTCCACTACTATTCTTTGCACAGTTCTTCATCCTTCAAGTTTTGCCCGTGAAACTTTTTTGTTGACCGTTATCTGACCAAACAAAAAATAGAGGTCCTGTCACAGCTCAGGAAGAAAGTGAGTAAGGTAATCAAAGGTCATTGCAAACATTGCCTCTAATATTAGTCTCCAGTAAGTGCTGTCCTCAAGAAAATGTTGTGCCATGGCAGTTGTGAATGATCAAACAGTTCTGTATGAAGAGACATGTACAATTAACTACACCAAGAGTCAAAGATGGTTTAAAAATCCCCTTCACTTAAATTGGGGCAAATGTGTTTTCATTCTTCAGGTAGGTTCACATTTTTTTCTCTTCTCCTTTCGTAGGTGACTAGTTGTGGTATTGTTGAGAGTGTCACGACCTGGATGAAGTTCAAACAGCAGGTGAGTGATTCATGTCGAATTGGTTTCATTCAAAAAAAAATCCTCCACGATTGTCATGCATGGGAAGAGAGTCACTTTCCCCTTCCTGGCAGGAATCCTTAGCTTCCAGACTATGCATTGCAGTTCTGAAGTTAATTGAGGTATCTGTAGTGAAAACTAAAATCTGTGAAAAATTCCACATTCTCAGGTAAGCAGCATCTTCTATTCTATAATGTTCAAATAGTTTGCATTTAGCAGTTTGACCAATTTCTGTAGGAAGATGGGATGCCAGATACCACTTGAAATAGTCACCTCGTTGATTTTTTTGATTTTTTTTTTTTCAATTTCGGAAACTTCCTAATTGAGCGTTTGCACGATCATTCACAGACCGAACTCCAGAAAAAGTGCCACTCTTCGAAACACTCCAAACTGAAGGGGATCCCCAAGCTGGATGACGCCAACGATGCTGGGACCCGTTTCTCCACAGATTGCACCCTGATACTAACAGAGGGAGACTCAGCCAAGTCATTGGCTGTCAGCGGTCTTGGTGTCATCGGTCGGGATAGATATGGGGTTTTCCCCCTCAGGGGTAAGGTGCTCAACGTTCGGGAGGCCTCTCACAAGCAGGTTTGTGTTTTCTTGTATATACTTTTGAAGTAATGGTTTTAGCATTAAATTTTATTTGTATTCAATGAACTGTTGCACTGACAAGTGAAAGGGCCCTCCAATGAAAGAGAATGATAATCCACTGCTGATATATCCTGCATTTCAGAGATTCATAATATTTGGCTGAAAATTGCTCCCCAAGAATTAAATGCGTGTTTCATATTTGACCGCCACACCATAAGTTTCAAGGTGAACATTTCACACGACTCGATTTACATTGGTCCATCCCTTCCTGCGGCCAAATCTCCTTTCATTCTCTCGTATCACATTTCCGTCAACCTCGTTGCTAATTACTTTGACGAAGCCGTCGTCTGTTCGTCATGATTCCACAGATCATGGAGAACGCCGAGATCAACAACATCATCAAGATCATCGGCCTCCAGTACAAGAACAAGTACGAGACCCCTGAGACGCTGAAGACGTTACGGTACGGCAAAGTGATGATCATGACCGATCAGGATCAGGATGGATCACATATCAAAGGACTACTGATCAATTTCATCCAGTACAACTGGCCGAATCTGCTGAAACACAACTTCGTGGAGCAGTTCATCACGCCAATCGTCAAGGTAACCCCCAGCAGTCATTGCGTATGCGTTTAGTGTTTGTGATGTCAGGACCTGGCTCTGGCATTTCCACCGGGGTTGTTTGATTTAGGTCAAGCTGATTAAAATCATCATGAAAGTCATAATTTTTCTTTAAAATTTTTTTTTAAAAAAATCAAAAAAATCGACAGCCCTGATTTGTACCAGGATCCACAGTGTCACCAGCGTTCACAGCGTACGTGTGACAAAATGCAGTGCATGTGCCTCGCTGTAGAGGGGACTTCATTTTCATGTCCGTACCTAAAGACAGGTGGTGTTGCATCAACTAGCAAAGTAAAACGTCAGGTTGTGACTCCACGATCAACTCGTAGCCTAACAAGTTTATATTTTTGGGGTACCCAACTGACTGCGGTCTGCGGTTACCCAGTTCTAAGTTATGGACCTGCTTCAAAACACTAGCACTGTATGCATGTGTGGACAAGATTTACTGGAACAGGGTTTTAGTAATTGGAACTGAGGACAAACAGATATCCTCTGTAAGAGTCGCAATTATTGGTCATTCGTCTTTCACTTTTAATACTAGCTCACAAAGCATAAGTAGAGCTTGTGATTTTATGTCATTCCAGAGTTTGAGGAGCCAATGAGAGAAACAAGGGATGTGGAAACTTGGACATTCCCTTCTACCTTTCAAGTTTACAATGACACAAAATCAAACACTTAAAAACAAAGTAAATTAAAAGCAGTAAACTCTGCCAGTATGCAGCATTCATATCATTGTAACTAAATACCTCTTGGCAGCAATATTTTCATAACAATCAGTAGGGGTCATTCAGGGCCTTCAATGTACTTGAATGTGTCAAATCTGTCAATTTTTAAGGCATGGGATTTTGTTCTTTCCATCAAAGTCCTTGAAAAGTGCTTGAATTTTTGTGATTTGAAATATGCCAACACATTTTGACTAAATTGATATCTGCAAAAAATGTCTGGAGCAGGACCAGTTTCGTTCCCTGCCAACCTCAGGTGTGTGTTAGAATTTTTTGAGTGTTTAAAAGTAGTTTGATGTCTGTTAAAAGCGAAAGTTCTACCTTTAAGAGTTATCCCAAGGTAAAGTGTACGAAACCTCAAATCAGTGTGGTTAGATCAGGATGAAGGTCAGAATATTGCTGACCGTGTTTGTGACTGGCTGCTTCATCAGCACTGTTCTCATCGATATTAGTTTTCTTTCACCTGGTTAGGTCACAAAGCAGAAGGAGAGTTTATCATTCTATTCCATCCCAGAATTTGAGGAGTGGATGAGAGAGACAGAGGGCTGGAAACTTTGGAAGATAAAGTACTACAAAGGTTTGAAAATTTATATTCCTTCTACATCTTCTCCTCAGGATGGCAAAAGTCAGTCACGTGAAAAGAGAATCCTTTTGTTACATGTCAAAAGCATCGTCCCTTCTACAAATGAAATGGTTACTGCATCACATGCAGTGGAATGCTGTAAGAGCTGTCTAAGAAATAATTATTTGAAATTATAAATTTCAATGGGTCGGTACCTCCCTGGCATCACATTTCCAATGGTTGTCTGCTCTCAAAATATCATAAATTGTGAAGTGGTTTAAGAAGGGCTTTAATTTGCCAGCAGCAGGATGCAGACAAATTTAATACAAGGCAATCTAATAATTTTTTAAAATATGAAACGGCAGTGCATCAGCGCATGACTCATTGAAAAGTCGGTCAATCCAGTAGTCCAATTTACTTCATAAATCAGAAAGTTTTTAAACCAAAAGGTTTGGACTAACATCCACAGCAGCCTCGTAAATTATGTTCCAATAAATCGGATCCTCACCAGTGATTTTCTTTCCTTCTCGGTTTCAGGTTTGGGTACCTCGACGATGAAGGAGGCCAAGGATTACTTCTCTGACATGGACCGACACCGTATTCTCTTTGACTACGACGGACCGGATGACGACGCTGCCATCGAACTGGTAAGGTCTTACCCCAGAGGCCGGATCGTGACAGAATTCATTCCAAGAACCAAAGTGCCTATCGATACCGATGGTCCTTTTAAGTTTCTCTGAAGAAACGACAAATTAGTCAAACATGAATTCCTCCCACAATGGTAAACGGTGAAAACATGCTACATTTAGAGGAGGATAGTTAGTCCTAAAATACATCTTACATAACTTTTTGCTCTTTCTTTCTCCAAATCAAGTAGAAGCTTGTCTATTTAACAGATTTGTGGTAAAAAATGATCTGCCAATGACAAATTTTGTGAGAGACACCCCAGTAGAGAGAAAAAAAAACATTAATTTTTTTATTTTTCTTATGTTATGGCATGCAAGATAATATTCATGAGTATGTGGTTTATGCCTCTCCATAACTTTACAGGAGGAATGGTGTTGATTGAATACCAACAATGTCCACCTGCAGAGCCCAGGCAAACATTGATAACCTTCCACCAAACAACATTCCTTGTTCAAACTAGGGGGGGAAGCATAAAAGGCACACTCATGAATATTATCTGGAGGACCACAACGTAAGAAAAATTCAAATATTAACAATTTTTTTTCTCTCTACTGCAGCGCTCTCTAACAAAATTTGTCATTGGCAGATGGACCATTTGTCCTCGGTATGTGAATCAAGTTTGACAGGATTAGGAAAATTCAGTGAATTTCAAGAAACATGTCATTGCTCCTCTTTAATTCCATAAGACTTTTAAAATTTCTTTTCACTTCATCAGGCATTTGCCAAGAAGAAAGTAGAAGATCGTAAAGAATGGCTGACGAGCTGGCTGGAGGAGAGGAAGAGGAGGAAGGAGGCCGGTCTCAGCGACGTAAGTTCTCTCCTGGTTGTCATGACAACCGGTAGAAGGTGTCTGTGCAGGGACTTTCAGACCATCTTAAAAATTGTAAACTCTTTTTCATTTCAGTCAAGCAGTGACCAAATTTGGTTGACCAAAGGACAACCTCGTAAACGACATTTATTCATCCTGTAGAAATTTCCAGCATCTCGTATGCCAGTTCTACCACTAAGCTTCATCACTGCAGATTGAACAGAACAATTGGGTCACTATTTTTCTGTTATTTTTCTGTCTTCTTCTGTTTCTGCAGATTTATCTCTATGGTAAAGATACTAAGAGAGTCACTTTCAACGACTTCATCAACAAGGAACTTGTCCTCTTCTCAAATGCTGACAATGAACGATCAATTCCCTCTGCCGTAGATGGTACGTTCCGATATCAGAGTTCGGCTCTTAGTAATGCTACAGCTAGGGATGCCTCTATTGGGTCACTATTTTACTTATTTTATTCTCCTTTATAGAGACAATGGACATTCATGCACAAGATTTGAATTTTCCTGTATTATGGTGATTTTGGAAGTGTTGCCAATATCATTTGTGTTATGAAAGAGATCTCTCACATGTGCTTTGCATGTTTGAAAATTTAAAGCCATTAGTCGAAAATTTGTCAGTGGAAATCGAATTCCATGGAATATGTCATAGCCCCTACAAAAAAAAATCTATGTTGAAGCCCAATTTTGCAACATAAGTATTCATATCCATTCCCTTTGGTCTGTTTGATTTCGAGTAACTGTGGGTGACTGCTATGCTTTCTTAGACAGTTTGAATTTTGTGGGGCCAACAGAAATGTCGAGCAGTTTCATATTCGAAACTCTGGAAGATGAGTGCATAGTTCTCTCTCAAATTTTGCCACTGGGGATCATTTCAGTCCCCTACTTTCTCTCCACTGAAACACTGACAAAGAAATGTAGATGACCAGTCGATTGCCAGTACAACTTATATTCCAGCTTTAAAGGGTGGATCCAGCTGTAAAATTGCTTAGAACATACATTTCCTTTCTCAGCAATGTTTTGTTTTAACCATTTGCATGGGTTAAACTTAACAGTTCACTTCAGTTGAGAAGAAGGTAAAGCACTTTCTACCAAGAAACTAATGAAATGTATATTTGTTTCTTATCAAGGTTTGAAACCAGGTCAGAGGAAAGTGCTGTACACTGCCTTCAAGAAATATGAAAAGAAGGAGATTAAAGTAGCTCAAATGGCTGGTGCTGTAGCAGAACTTTCTGCCTACCACCATGGTGAGGTAAGGTATCTGAGAATCTGTCTTAGTGGTAACATTTTTGCAAGCTTGTGTATCTACCCCTTTCCTCCTGAACATGTCCTGTCCTTGTGGTAGCATGCAAGCTAACAAAACCTGTCTGCCTACTTCCGCAATGTGATACGGGATCTGACCCACCCCATGAATATGCCCTATCCTAGATGTAGCAGGCAAGCTGTTTTGCTTGTCACAACTACTAGGATGGGACAAACAAGGGACCAACTTTTTCCTTCAGTATTAATGTAGTAGTTGAGAATACCAAGGCACTTGAGGTTGAAATAACTTTCTGCGATGTCACTTGCCACAGGATGCCTGTAATGTAGTATTGATATGTGGTCACTGACTGAGCCGATTACTTCATGTTCCCACCGTTAAAGGGGAAATCAGGGTTTATTTTCACAATTTGTTTCATTACAATTCCCCACAGTATCGTACAATGACTTGTAACTGACAAATATAATCAAGATTATCTCAAAACATGTGGACAATTTCGAGAAACGAGTCAAATTCGGTATAATCTTATACAGGAGACTGTCTTGTCTTGTACATGAACGTTTATTTTTTGTACCCGACAAATATTACAAGTTCTCATTCAACAGTAATTAACGCACTAATTACCGTTTCTTCTACCTTCAGACACCTCCTCAACATCTCTGTATTTCGGTGAACAATCAGTTTAGAAAGAAAAATCAACTTAAGGAGAATTTTCTCAGTCACACCCTGATTTCCCCATTAAACCGGTACTAATCGCAACTTAGATTCCCCGATGGATTGTCATGGAAACAGTTTTAAATGCTTATATTCTTGTCAAACAAATTTGTGTACCATTTTTAAGTCAGAATACTCACTTGCTCTTTGTTATTTTCTGGATGACAGGCATCACTCATGGGCACCATCATTAACTTAGCTCAGAACTTTGTGGGCAGCAATAACGTGAACCTCCTTTCACCCATCGGTCAGTTCGGCACCAGACTCCACGGAGGCAAGGACGCTGCCAGCCCCCGTTACATCTTCACCACTGTCAGGTGAGCATGGATGTCCGTTTTGCCAGTCCATCACTTGTTTACAGGCTGTCAGCGATACATTTAGCAAGAGCTGAGAAGTCTGTGTTTGGAGAGAACAGTTTCCAACAAACTTCAACTTTGCTGGAACAGTGTAGTCTTGCTATGGTAACATGAATAATATTGCTAGAGGTCATTGGTGCTGCAGAGAGATTTTATTTCAGTCACTAAGTGTCACATTCAACCCAAATGGTTTCAGTGATCAGTGTCTGCTGTCACATGCAAGCCTATTGCTTGTATGGTGGTATTTCGATGAGGGTTTGTTGTTCCATTCAGTCCTATTGGTCGTAAGGGAACCAGGGTTCAACAGTTTGCTGATTCATTCAAGTGAAACCATTTATTCATGAATGTCACAAGATGTTTGCAAGTATAACACAACTGAAACATGAAAATTTCATTAAAAGAAAAGTCAGTGGCCTATTATGAAATCATACTTTTGGCTTATGGTGTTGAGAGTCCGCTTCATACCCATCTTGCAGCCCCCTGACCCGTCTCCTGTTCAACCACACGGACGACAACCTCCTCACTTACCAGTATGACGACAACCAGAAGGTGGAGCCCATCTGGTATTGTCCCGTCATCCCCATGGTGCTGGTCAACGGCAGCGAGGGCATCGGAACCGGCTGGAGCACCAAGATACCCAACTACAGCGTCAGGGACATCGTCAAGAACCTCAAGAGGATGCTGCAAGGGGAAGAGATTGTACCCATGGTAAGCAGTTCACCCCCCGTCCTTGCCCTGATCACACCTCACTTTAATATGCCTCTGAGATATATCTTTCAAATTCCTGGAGGAGAGGTAGGAGGGAAATTCAGTATGACTGCAAACACACCATAAAATGTCTGAGTTATGAATAACTTCCTATTGAGACATCAGTGTGGTTTCTTTGTTTTCCTTTTCTACTTCAAAGGGAAATAGGGCGTTTAGAATATATCAACATGGCATACAAAGAAAATAGGTTTACACGTTGTTAAACCATTCAGTCTCAGCAATAAACATCTGCAAAAGCTTCATCTCCTGTAAGACTCCTGATAACACTTTGCATGTGATGAGTCAAGGAAGATGCGTCATTTGAATTTTGAAAAGTTTGGGTGAATAAATTATTGATGAGCAACAAATAACTGAATTTCTATATGTGAGAAACATATTTCTTGAAAAGAGGGGTACTGTCCTTCCTTATTTTGAATGATCTATCATTTAAAGTCCACAAAAATTGGTTTTAAAAATGGTTGTTTTCTGCGAAACAAACGCCTTATTTCCATTGAAGGAAGGGGTGGGTGTCAGCAGATAGGCTCTCCATGCAACACGTGGGCAGTTATTTCGGTGGCTGTGATGATTTGAAACATCTTTTCCTTTTAACCACTAACAACTTTTCATATCCTTCGTCGACAAGGTTCCATCCTACAAGGGCTTCAAAGGTACCATCGAAGAGATCGAGACTAACCGTTATGTGGTGAACGGCGAAGTGTCGGTCCTGGAGGACAACAAAATTGAAATCACAGAGCTTCCAATCAGGACGTGGACCCAAACCTACAAGGAGCAGGTGCTGGAGCCGATGCTTCACGGAACAGAGAAGACACCCCCAATGATACAGTAGGTCACATGTGCATGGTTGCAATGTGTCATCAAATCCATTTGGCCATTTTCAATTGGTCAATGTCCCACAGCGACTTTAAACGAACCACTACGTTGAATTCCCTTCGGTGGCAGGTAATAGAATATATAGAAGAGATTATGCTCCAATTTCTGATTGATAGTAACTGTTATCGAGCAAAAGTTGAGACCTATGTAAAAGCCCTCAGTGCTGTTGTTAGGCTGGCATCCTAACCGCATCCATCGGATTCATGACACAGCCTATGTTTAGTAGGAGTGGTAAAGTCTCGCAGTCAAAATCAAAGTTTTCATGGTATTTAAAACGTAAAAAGACAAAGTGTAAAATTGAACGGCTTAATATCATACTTTGATTACTTCTGGTGTTTCCCCGCAATCTGAAGATTGAACTTAAAGGGAAATAGGGCGTTTGTTTCAGAGAGAACATCCATATTTTTAGAACCAATGTTTGAGGATGTAGAATGATAGATTATTCAAAATAAGGATGGACAGTAGCCTTCTTTTCAAAAAATAAGCTTCTCACAGAGAGAAATTCAGTCATTTGTTGCTCAACACTAATTTGTTCACCCAAACTTTTCAAAATTCAAATGATGCATCTTCCATTACTCAACACTTGCATAATGTTTTGACAAGATGAAGCTTTGGTAGATGTTTATTGATGAGAGGGAATGGTTTAACACTGATTGAAGCTATTTTCTTATGTATGTCATGTTGGTGTATTCTAAACGCCCTATTTCCCTTTAAATTATCACAGAAGTAATCAGCAAAGGCTTTGTAGTATTGCTGCAGCTTTTTTGTGGTTTGTAAACTCTCAGCAGTAGTTGCAATGTTTTTCAATCGGTCCGTTTCTCAAGTCAGATGGAAAACACTTGTAGCCGATTCTGGTTACACAAATGATTTATCTTGAAATCTTATCCGAATCTATATACACAGCTCTGAATAATGTTGACTTTGTTCTCTCAGGAGTACCTGGAAGGTAGCTTCAAATATGTTTCATCATAATTTAGTGCTTTGACCTCCTGTCCCTGTTCCTCACCCTGTCTGGACATGAAAGAATACATGTCTTTCTCTTAGTTTCAAGTTAGAAATTCAAAAAATATTTTCTCTGCAGGGACTACAAAGAATACCACACAGACACGACAGTGAAGTTTGTGATACAGATGACCCCAGAGAAGCTCCTTCGTGCAGAGGCAGAGGGCCTCCACAAAGTTTTCAAACTCCAAACCACGATGTCTCAAGCAAACCAGATGGTAACCGAATTTTCCAGAACTTAAATATTTGATTTACTTCGTTTGTAGCATTCTGTATATAAAACACTTTGCTGATTCATGTAGGCCCTGTGATATCCTGGAAAATCAGGGGAAAAAAAAGTCTTGTTTTTTTTTTTTTAACGTCCTGGAATAAGATGTTTTCATTATGTGCAATTTATTGGCACATGAAGTGCACTAAGATTTGTATGTGCGTATATGTGCTTTTGTTTTTCTTTTTTATGGTTTTTGGAATTTTCCAGGTCAGGACCCTGGAAGTTGTGTGAAAAGTTCATGGCATTTTGTAAACTGAAATATATCAAAACTATGACAATATGTGTTATCAAACAAGTAACAGCAACTGCTGCATCTTTGCACCCTGTGCCTTTTTTATATCGGCTTTGTTTTTTCCTGATGCCATAGCCTCTTTTCATGAATTTTAGTCTGACGCCCAAGCCCCCTTAATGTGCTTTTGGTAGGGTAGGACCGATGTTACCAAAAGCAGATACTCCTTTCTCAATATGGCCGATGCCGTTCCTATACATTTTCAGAACAAGTATTACCGTGCACAGAAGTCGACAAACCATAAACAAGTGTACACTCCATTGGCTTTCATAAATCCCTCGGCTCTGTAGGAAATTTCACCGTCAAAATCATACGTAAAGAGGGCTCATCCTTTGTTTGACCGAGAAGTATCGCTTTTGGTCGTGTCATCTTTTGCGATAAATTTTGGCAGTACTGATGTAGGACAAATTTGATATTTGCCAGTACCAATATTGAATACTGATCATCTTTCCAACACAAGTTTACATTGCCTGAACCGCTCAAGATTCTCGCTTCCAATGCAGGTCCTGTACGATTCGTCAGGTTGCATCAAACTGATTATCTTTCCAACACAAGTTTACGTCCCCCGAACCGCTCACGATTCTCTCTTCCCATGCAGGTCCTCTACGATGCGTCCGGTTGCATCAAACGTTACGACAATGTGGAAGAGATCTTCAGAGAGTTCTTTGATCTGAGGATCAAATTTTACCGGAAGAGGAAGGACTTCCTGGAGGGCATGCTCGCTGCCGAGAGCAACAGGCTGAACAACCAAGCCAGATTCATCTTGGAGAAAATCGAGGGAAAGCTCGTCGTCGGTATGTCTGTCGAAAATTGTTTCTCCCCCTTTTCAGGACGTGAGGGAGCTGCTCTGCATTGGTCCTGAGGTAGCTTAGGCACTTGGTCATGCACTAGGTCTATGTTGCAGCTACTTGTCAAACAGTTTGATTGTTCACTCTTTCTTAGATGCGTTTGTGTTTATATGAAGTTTCCCTTCTGTGTCTCAACCCTTTTGGTTCTGTGTGTTTAATTTTCATGGATCTGTGGGCAAATTTGTGGGCCAAGTCCTTGTTTGAAGAGATCATTTGCTGACTTCGTTGCTTTTTTTCTCCAACGTTGTCGAAAATGTTTAGAGCTCTTAATGTGGCATTCAGGCCCTTGTTTAGAGTGAACTAAAAAATGTGGCATCAGCAACGGCAGAGTCATTGGACCATGGATTGCTATCATCAACATCCTCTCATAATTAGCAGAGCCTTCTGCAATATATTCCTCAGTTACCAACATCTTCACCTTTACCATTTGGTAAAAACACTTTCAAGCAAATTTCTGATGTTCAAATTTCTTGTGTCTTGCTCTTTGCTAAACACAGAGAACAAAGCCAAGAAAGAGATGATCAAGCT
The DNA here is from genome assembly GCA_021234535.1 of Stichopus chloronotus. Lineage (NCBI taxonomy): Eukaryota > Metazoa > Echinodermata > Holothuroidea > Aspidochirotida > Stichopodidae > Stichopus > Stichopus chloronotus. The sequence continues at coordinate 6,738,341 of CM037848.1, read as the reverse complement.
TCTGGTCCACAAGGGGTACGATTCGGACCCCGTCAAGGCCTGGAAGGAGGCCACCATGAAAGACTTGGATTCAGAAGAGACACAGGGAGATGAAGAGGACACAGAGAGCCTAGCGACGTCTGCATCTGGCTCCGGACCAGACTTCAACTACCTGCTGGGAATGCCTCTGTGGAGCCTGACGAAGGAAAAGAAAGAAGAATTGCTGAAACAGAGGGACGCAAAGGTCAGTGTCTTTAATCTTCCCAGAAGTGGAATTCAAGCAGAGAAGAATGGCTGATTTAGGATCGATTTCTAGATGGTTGGATTAACTGTGTGCTGTGGCTAAGTATATTGTAAAATGTCACTGCCAATTAGCCAATGTGTAGTAACGTTGGAAAAGCTATGAGCACAACTTCCAAGAAGGGAGCATCGGCTGAACTCATTAATTCATATGCGTGATGCTATTGTCAGTGTCATAACGTTTTTAATACGGTGATCCAATGCCTTTGGATCTACATATTGATCACTGCAATTAGCTGGGTGGTGCTTCTCAGTACATATGATTAAAGTGGTGTAGATCCATCATCAGAATCACAATGCACTGTTGCATCCCAGTGAATGATGACCGTGCGTCCTTACGAACCTTTTTTCGTTTCACCTTCTCTCTCTCTCCTGACTTTAGGCTAAGGAATTAGCAGACGTTCGGAGGAAGACTCCCACCATGATGTGGAACAGTGACCTAGATACTTTCCTCACATCTCTGGAGGTTTGTTTATGTCATTTTTCTCTCTTCAGAGAGTTGCTTTATAGATTAGATCCTCATATGAAAAAAAAATTGTGTTTTAATTCCTTTTTATACAAAACAGAACACTCCTTTCTCTCTCTTTTACAATTTTGATTTTTATTTCTTTTCTTTTTTTTGTCTGTTTGTCTTTTCTTTATTTGTTAATTTTACCCAACAGCGAAGGATCTTTAATATGCTGAATAAATGTATTTGAAAATAATCTACTTTGTGTTTGGATGGTAATGAAAGCAGAAGTAGTTCTCTTTACATGATTTTGTTGATGTTTTCTTACATCAAAGAGATGCTTAGACTTTTAGTTCATGAACCTGAGGTTGCAAAAGTGTTTGAACATTTAGAGCTCCATCACTTTGGACTGAAATTTCTCACTTCTCCGTCCCTCCCAGGAAGTAGAGGCACAAGAGATTGCCGAGATGGAGGCACCAGTGGAGGTAGTGATGCCAGCAAATGCCAAGGGCAAGAAAGGCAGAACCACCAAGAAGAAGAAGGTGGTCACCCAGGAAGAGACCAAACCGTCACCGTTTGCCAGGAGAGTGGTACCCCGAATCGATCCCTCTCTGAAGGCCAGGAAACCCGTGGGAGGAGGCACGAGAGGCAGGGTAAGGAGGCATTTGAAAAAGAGGACACAAAGTTATTAGAATTTGGGGTATGGTAAAACAAGAGAGGGCACAGAATAGGAATATTGGGTGGTGGAGGGATTATACACAGAGAGAAAAGTTTCTCAAATCTTACATGTCTTGCTCTTTACAGTCTTCTTTGTGGTTATGCGAGGCTTTTGTTCGGTCAGATTTTGAAAGTAGTGAAAATTACTGCAACCCAAAAGATTTGCTAAAGGTTGCAGCCACCCATGTGTTGCAAAGTTACGGTAGTTTATCAAAGACAAAGTTTCCTTTGGAAATGCGATGGTAGGCAACCTTGCAACAATGAAACAACAACGACCTTTCAACGATGAAACAGTAAGAAGGACCAGGGTGGTCGTCAGCCCACTTTGAGTACTGGCTAATTGTTTAAACTAGCAAATGTGCCCCACCCTACTTCCCCCCACAATGCAGTATTCCACTCCCATTTTTCAGCCATTAATACATGTACATGTATATTACATCCCTTTGTAAATTGAGTGTGTTATGATTTCAATGCCCTTTTGCAATTTGTGGATCACAATGCTCCAAATCACACAATGATATGTTGACATAATGATTTGTTGGCACACAATGATTTGTTGACATTGTGATTCACAGAATGATTTGTTGACATAATTCATGTTCAAATGGTACTTTATGTGCTGCAAGTTGTGTGATTTTTTTGGTTCCTTGCCTCAGCTGAGGAAACTATGCAGTCAGGTTGGTTTGCGTGCGTGTGTGTCTGTGACGCTTGCTTCGGTACGCTCTAACGTAACAGGTGAAAGTCAAACTTGGGGTGTAGGCTTAAGGATAGAGCGGTGTGTCCTATTGTTTTTGTCATCTGGGGGGACTGGGGGAAAAATTCTGAAAACCCTTTTAACACAATATTTCAAGTTATAAGGCTTGGACAAAGTTTGTACTTAGTATGTGGATGCACTATGGTAGTGGTTCCTTCAGGGTGTCAAGATTTTGGGGTTCCAAGTCAAACTGGGCCGTATGGACCCTTTTATGAAATCATGCAAAATGCCTCTTCTCCTACAGATTGTATCGTATTAAGTTGACGTTATGTCACATTACTTCTATGGTAGAGGTTCCTTCAAGTTGTTCAGGGTTAGTGGTCCCATATGGACCATTTTGTAAAATCATGCAAAATGTTTCTTTTCTGCACATTTTGCTTTCCAGTGTGAAAGGTTTTGTCAAATTAGCATTGTGGTAGTGGAACCAGAGGTGGTCAGGATTTTGGGGTCCATATGGGCCCTTAATAAAATCATGCAAAATGCTTCTCCCACAGATTGTATGGTAATCAGTTAAAATTGTGTCACATTACTACTATGGTAATGGCTCCTTCAGGTTGTCCAGGATTATTGGTCCCATATGGACCATTTTATGAAATAATGCTTTTCTGCATATTTTGCTTTACAATGTGAAAGGTTTGTCAAATTGGTATTGTAGTAGTGGAACCCTTTGCAGTATTCAACATTTGTGGGTACAACTTCAGAATGGGCCATACATTATCAAATTGTGCAAAGCAATAGTTTTTCTACAAATTATGTGTTACAATTTGGAACGTTTTTCATATTAGTACAATGGTAATCAGTGCCTTTGACGGATCAGCATTCTGAAGGACAAATGAGGCTAGTGTATACTGCTATTCATTGTAGCATGCTGCTGAATGGGTATTATTCAATTCTGAAAGTATTAATTTGTCTCACAATAAAGGTATTTATCAATATCGCACATTTGTTTACGTTGCAATAAGCAAGCCACCTGTGTTCATATGAATCACCTTCCGCTTCTGAGGTCAGTCAGGTCAGAGAGTGCTGGGCAGCTCGCTATGTAGAAGTTAACTCCTCGTTTGAGAATACAGGTCAACAGAGGGCAGGACGGGTTTGAGTTGATGGTCATTGACATCGCTCCTTGCTTCCTATAGCCAGCATTCTTTTCAGTAATTTGATAAAGGACATTGCATGCTGCCTTCTGGTTCAGACAAGTGCTATGGTAGTGGAGTACTGTACATTTGGCTGATCATCATTCTTAAGGACAAAATGGGGTCCAAACTTTTTGGGACTTTTTTGTGAGGTGATAAATTGTGGATTACCCCTGGTTATGTCTAAAAAACCACAGTTGATATAGTCTCTATACAAGGAACCACAGAACCTATTGGGGTCTTGCTTGAGTACTATTTCTAAAGTTTAAATTTAAGAGCCTGTCTGAAACCAACACTTTAAGGCCCTGTGCCATTCTGCAAGGGCCAGTGCCAGTTAGATTTGACCAGCATCAACCGGCATGGCCACCACCTTGAGTATTACTAAGTCGGGTACACCTGATCGAACATGATGGTACCGAGTTGTTCCAGTTTGTGTATAGCAGAGAGGATGCTAGTAGAAATTTGTGGCTGTATATTGTTATCACCTTATACTTCTGTTTTTAATAGTAGAAGAGCATGATTGCATGTTTGGTGTGTTGTCATCTGTTCATCTTCTGTTTCCATAGAAACCAAAGGTCACATCTCCAGAAGATGGTTCATCGACAGATAACAAGGAAGTTAAAGAGGAATCCATGGAGCCGATGTCTCTTGCGGAGAGGCTGGCTGCCAAGACCAAGAACGGTGGTATGGAATCTTCCCTGTTCAGAGAAAACGTTCGAAACTTTCACTCTGTCGCCCTCAGCGGTAGGGTCGACCCTTTCAAATCCCAACTCTGGCGGCGGCCACATCACCTTGGTGGATATGGCTTCGTTTGGGTTTCTCACAGAAAGCACACACAGCCGTTTCTGACACCTGTATCGCATCAGATGTCCAAGCAGAATTTTTTCCATCAAGGGCACAGTTTGTCGACTGGTTCAAATTCAGGGAGCAAAGCGCTGATTTATTCAAATTTAACTCTAAAGGATTTCAGGTGGAACTTTTTGGATAGGGTGTTGAAAATTTTGATAGCAGTTAAAAGGTAGCAATGTGACAGGCAACCAATATCAACAGTACAGTGTAGTAGTAACTTATTCCAATGATGCCAGTCATGTGGACGATGCTCAATGTGGTCTTAATTGTGACAGCAGGCATGGACTTCACATCAACATCAACAACTAAGTGCAATTACGAATAAATCATGTTTTAAAGATTGATTCAAGACATATTTGTTTTCATTATTTCATTTCAAAATGGTGAAATGTTTTGTCGCATATTTCATAAGTTGGCTAAAAATCAACCTGCTATGCTGTTTACTATAACTTAATATTAAACATAAAATTTCCACAAAAGTCAACTAGGATATTAGTGTTCATGTAGATATTTGATAACAGAAAGAAACTAAGTGATATACGCACTCATGAAAATTACGATCTATTTGTTTCAAAGTCAAACACTGATGTTAATTTTTGTTCCAAGGGCTGTCTCAGTTTGAAATCAATGGTTTTCCGACATAGGACATCGTTAAACATATGCTTCGGAAAATGGTCAATGGATTTACGGATAAAAATCACTTGTATGCACAGCGAACCAGGAATTGTGTCTTATTTACAGTTGACATATACGACCTCATTCAGAAGGCACACACTCAAATATTTCTTGTGTTTGAGAGGAAATCATGCTACCGTCCACATTCACCTGTAATGTAATATCACACAAACCTTTGTCGCCGTTTTCATCGGTCCTGCGCGTATTCTCAGATCTTGCATCCTTGGGGTGGAGTATGTAGGGAAGTCCATCACAAAGAAGAATGTATTTCACACGATTCTCGCAGCCATGGAAGACTCTTGAAAATTTCAAGAATTGTTTCAAAGACAGGAAAGTTTTGCAAGCCAGGGAATTTGTGGAAAGTCCTGGAAAAAGTCGTAGAAATTTTCACAAAGCGATGTTGTTTCTTCTCACTTGTAGTATCAAGATTATATTCTCACTTGTAATACCACAATTTATCATTCTCTTTACCGCGAACTTCTTTAGCTCGTGCAGTCATAGTTTGTAAACTTTTTGTAGGACGTCAGGAGGAAGGGCATGTAAACTCTTTATCTGGCCCTGGGAAAAGTCTTGGAAGAATTCATGTAAAATTGATTCCCTAGAAAGGTGCAGGAACCCTGATATTTGGTTTAAACTTCTGGCCACTGTGAAGAGTTGATTTAGGAGTTGGTGTTGGTTCATACCCTTCATAGCAGTAGAGGTAGTCCAGATGTTTTTAGTTTACAGTGCTTTGTCAAGAGAAATATCGAAACATAGAAGACTTCTCCATTTGTATATGCTTTATGCAAATTTTCGAAATAGGTGTACCAACAAGTGAAAGTTTGGGAAGGGAGCATGTAGTGAGGTGTCATGGCAAAGATGAACATAGCTGCTCTATATTTTTGGACCTGTAAGGAGATGGCTTCGGGTTTGCAACAGGCCTGAACCTCAAGTAGCAGTAACGATATCCTCGATGTTTTAGTGTCATACATTTTGTCAGGAGGAATTCGGAAAGGCAAAAGGAGGTCAGGATCCCTTCCTTTCATGCTTCAGTTGAGATGTTCTTATTATCTTTCAACTTGGAGACTGCTGTCGGTGTAAATTATAGCGAAGGGTTACATGTACAGTTAGGAGCCAATTTACGTGAAAGGTCCATCACTTTTGGCCCCTCTCTTTGAGAAGTTACAAAGATTATCACAAATTGTTTTTGTCGTTGGCTCGGTAGCTTTATTGTTATGAACTTCATTATTTTGTGTCATGATTTAAGATGGATTTCAAGATATTGGCATGGGTTCAGGGGGGGTGAAAGTAGCTCTTTGTGCCGGACAATTGGGTAAACCTCACTTGTTATGCTCTTAAACATTTGCACAATTTCATTTGTCCTTACTGTACGTAGAGGTTTCCATTCCAACTGATGTCTAGTCAATGGGGCCGTTTTAAATTTACAAACAGATCAATAGTTCTGCTAATGCTTGCCCCCCACCCTCGTCTGTTCCACCCCCCAACTCAACACCCACCGATCTCCTTTTGTCTTTCCTCATACTGACAGATGGTAAGGAAAACACCAAAGGCCTTAAGCAAGTGAAAATGGGCTTCAAACCAGCGGCCAAGAAAAAGACCGCCAAACCAAAACGTAACCCCTGGTCAGACGAATCTGGTTCGGACGTGGATGACTTCAATCTTCCACCGAGGGAACCCACGAAGAGGGCCAAGACCGGTAAGTGGTCCTGACGTTATGCTAACCTGAATGTGTCTCACCACCTGATCTATCGAAGTAATGACTGAGACGGATTATATTTTTTTCCAAAAAGTCTTGGAAAAAGTCAATCCATTTGAAGGAAAGTACAAGAACAACAAAAGCCTCCATTAGGTAGGATTATGTCAGAAGTTATACAGAGATTTTCAAATATGTAGTTAAGACTGTGAAGGTTGTGAAGCTTTGTTTAATGATGCAAGAAGAGTATAGTTCCACCTTTGTGAGGAAGAGACCCAGATAGTCCCTTCCAATAGTGCCAAGCAAGGCAATTTTGAATCAGTGGGGAAGAAGTAGCAGAGGGGAACATACCCCTCCCTCCCGTCCTGAATTTATTACTGTGTCCTAAGTCACTATAGTGATATCATTATTGCCAGGGTGTCACAAATGATCGGCAGTTCCCCCACCCTTCCATTTCCTGTGTACTCTAATATAGAACTCACCTGAGATTTTCTAATACCCCCTGGGGGGTAGGGACCTTTTTGAGAACTTTACTTTAATAGGTTAATTAGCAAATTTACTGCAGCCGATATTTTCAAAAGGAGAAAACAGTACGTACTGTTTTTATAGATGTGCAGTAGGAGTTCTCTTGTTTAAATGTCCTGCAATTTTTAAAAGTTCCTGGAAAGTCATGGAGATATCACGGAATTGCTGCCAATTCCAATGCATAGAACCACGATCTCTGAGCAGCAAGACTGCAGAATGATCGTGAAAACAGTGCAGTTTTTAAAATGTTCATTCTTAGAATTTGGCACCCCTGGTTACTCATTGGCCCCTCCAGTGCGAGATTGAACTTCGCTGTTCGAAGTTGGATGGTGAAATTGGTTTGTACCCTCGGCAGCAGTCAAGATGTAAATGTCCAGCAACTCACGAGTGTCAGCTACTTCCTTTCGTCCCATCTTGTAGAGGAGCCTTAGCAACCAATAACCATAAAGCAGTTGAAAGATAGATAAAATGAGGTATAATAGGTCAGTGGTGAGAAATTTTAGGTCGGAAAGATGACCTGACCGGTCAGGGAAAGGTTGATGTTGGAATATTTTAGTGTTTTTTGGAAATGCTTCTAATGAGTTTGTGAAACCCTTCCAAAATCTCTCCAAGTAATCCATCGTTGATGACCTTTCTTGCGATGAAGCCAAAATCCGGTTTGCTCCGAGTAATAACATGTAGTAGCAAGTGGTAGCGTCTGAGTTAGAAGTTAAGTTATTCACATGGCCAGTCAAACTTTCCCTCAAAAATTCAACCTACATTTTTCTTTAAAAGATTTAGATTGAATGTCAGAAGTGTACCAAGTTCATTGTTTTAAATGATTTTTCAAATCCACTTTTGCACTACAGCAGGTTTGAAAAAGATTTTCCATTTTTACAACCAGAATGCAGTACTTTCACTTTGATGGCCAAAACTTTGATAAAAAGGTTGACAAAAGCTTGACAGAGTTGGGTCCATATATCTGTTTGTTTACAAAAGGACTTTTGAACAATATAAAGAAGCTTTGGTCTGTTCCAATTTCTAAATAGAAATATGTATACTCTCCCCTCCCCCCCCCTGGAAACTGCCAGCCATTTTTCTTGTACACACATCAGTAGACAGTCTTCCCATGATGCAACATTCCTCATTGTCTACACAGTTAAGAAGTACACAGATGAACAGCAGTGACGAGGATGATTTCATCTCAAAACCAAACGACGGCGTTGATTTCGCCCCACAGTCGGACGAGGACAGCGACGCAGCTGATGACTCCTTCATTGCTCCGAAGAAATCGAAGCCCTCCACAAAGAAAGTCGCAGTGGATTCAGACGACGATTCGGAACCACCGAGCAGTGCCCCCATAGTGGTAGCCAGCAGTCCAGTCAAGGAAAGTGAGGAAGGTAGGGTTTCTGCACGGTTGCAAAGTGACCGTAACGTCTTTCGTAAGGCCACGCTGTTTATCGGTTCATGAGTGCACTCGAGAAACCAGCTTCTACTTTTTCAAAAACAGAACAGCCTCTGACTTTCATTTTCAATCACAGCAGTGTTCAACGATTAAATGTTTGCCCCAGCAGTGTCAAACTGCCACAAGTTTTTGGCACAATGTTCAGTGAACATTGTCAAAATAAGCTTGTATTTAAAAGAGTATACAGTTTGATGTTGACATTAGCATTGTCTCATCTTTTCGTAAAGACTATATTTACTCAGGTGGACGAAAATGAAGCTGTGTTGTAGCACCCCTGTGACACCAATAATCACTTTCTTTACAATATTTTTCCATGGTAAGAAATGTCCGAAAAGAATTAAATTTGCCTAAATTGCTTAAAGAGGTTATTGATTCTCTGTGATTTCATTCAAGTCCTCTCCTCGAATTTGAATCTGCTTTGCCAAAGTTGTGAAGATCCGCAAATTTGCATGGCGAATAAATTTGGAGAGTGGTACCTGACTTTCATAGTCAGTTTGGTACCCAGGTACTCAAAAATATAACTTAAACCATTACGACCCGGTATAAACCTGTATAACCTGTTAGGCTTCGAGTTAGTAGTGAAGTCACATGACGTTTTGCTCTGCAGGTTAAGATATAAGACCATTCTATCTTACATACGGCCATTACGATGAAGTGTTCTAAGTTCAACATTGATGAATTTCGTCACGTGTACAGTGTAAGCTGGGGAAACCAGGGAGGTACAGTTAAGAAAGAGAGACCTTTAAAACTTCTTCCAGTAATCTGCCTTGTTGCCACCAAAGACATCTGCTTTGTTCACCACTTACAGATTCAATGGGCTTAAAAGCTATTCGGAACTTAACATAAAAGGATTTATGTCGTCTGTTATGGCTCATGTTACATTGGAAATTTTGTCCAGTGCTGTACCATTGCCAGTATTTTTTTTTTTTGGTTTGCCGAAGGCAGGCAAGGAATCTATGCAATGATGATGACTTGTGTATGTATGTATGTGTGTGTGTATGTGTGTGTATGTGAAGCCCTGGCTTGTAAACGCAATATCTCAGGAAGGGAAAGTTGCTTGAACATCCAAGTGGGTGTGCAGGTAGTCCATTGTGAGAAGACGATCGGTGTCGTTTTTTATGTAGGTCAAGGGTCCTTTGAGGTCACCAGAGCATGGAATATGAAAACCTATTAAGGGAGATATCTCAGCAATGGAATGTTGTTGGAACCTCAACGTCTTATCATTGGTAGCCCCAGATGGTAGATGATGCCTTGCATTTTGTATGGAGGTAAAAAAATCGTGAGGTCAATAGAGGAAGTAGTTTGAAAACCTTTTAAGCACAATATCTCAAGAAGTGAAAGGTGCTTGAACTGCAAAGTCGACATGTTGATAGTCCATTGTTAGTAGATGATCCCTATTGATTTTCATGGAAGTTAAAGGTCAGTTGAGGTCACCAAAGGTTAAAGTATGAAAATCTGTTAAGGAAGGTTATCTTAGCAACTGAATGTAATGACCACTTCAGACGGTCAAAATTGGTGGCAGTTGATGAGTAGATTACACTGTTCGAGTTACCCTTGGGAGACCGTAAAAGTCATCTGTTACTGTTTTCACACTTATTCAGATGTGAAAATCATAGAGGTAACCATCTTAAAAAATTTTTTCCACTGTAGAAGCTGACATTGGTGGACTTCTTCTAGATGGGGATTGTTATAATACTTTGGAGAAGTCAATTGCCACATCTTGTTGTGACTGACATGTTACAGGATAAATCATTATCATCATCCCCCTGTCCCCCCCCTCCCCCTTTCCCATGCCAAATAGATGTTTAATGGCAGATAAATGTACTAAATAGAATTGGTGCCAGTTTCGGTCATAAAACTGTTCCTTTTTTTTTTTTGTTTTTGCACCCTCTCCAAGTAACCACTTAACATCACTTTACATAGTTTTTTTTTAGATATATCAACAACCTTCTGCCAGCAACTCTCTGTCAAGATTGACAAATTACTTTGTTTTAGTCACCATTTCCCAAGGGAAGCACTCTTCGCAGAAAAAAATTTTCCAGGTTGTCTTTGGAGACTTTTAACCACCTTTGGTGTCATATGGCATCCTTAATCACCACAATTTCATGTGTGGCCTACATTCTTGCGTTCTGTCTTTCATTTCGTCTTGTCCCTTCCCTTCTCCACTGGTTGCTCTTGTTCAAAGTGAGTGGTGTGTGTTTGGAAGGAAAAAAAAAAGAAATATTGGCAAGGAATCACAAAGTCGTTAGACTTTATCGTTGAAATATTAAAGTTTCCACCTTTCTTGACACGTTCTGGTGTTTACCATAGTAGACCAGTTTCAGGATGTGTAACTTGCTGAACGTGAGGTACGCCTCATGCGATTTGCGAAAGTTTGTGGAAATCGATAAAAATGTTACGTTAAATTACAGTCTGATTTCTGTTTGAATCATTTGCATATGGCAAAAGCCATACACCTAAGTACTCTTATAAACCAGTCTGTATTGATTGGTAACAGTCTAACAGATAACCAGTCATTTTGACTCAAGAGCCGTAAGTTCTGTCTTGAAAGCCGGCAACAACCTTGACATCAAAGGCAGTTATCTGAGTAATTCTTTTCATAGGATATAAGCAGGTGTGGAATAAATGTTACTGGGATGATACCAACGAGAATCTGGATATATCACACAAGAGTACGAGAGCGCTTTAAAGCCATACTCATCCTTTGAAATTGGAACTATTATCACACTGGCAGAAAACTGAACATACTTAGCAGGAATGTAACTCCTTCTAAACTGCACCTCTGTTATGAAACTTTGGATTTAGGTAGCAATATCAGGGCCAGGTCCTGACATTGATTCTTGACTGCAAACACTCACAAAATAGTGAGTCACTGCATATTGTAGTTGACATGAGTGATCTCAGAGAGCCTGCTGTGAAGGGCGACTGAAAGCGAAAGTCTGTCTCTCAATCATGACAGCTTGTCTTCTTTTAACACGGTCTTTTCGTAAGAACATTCTGCGTGAGAATTTTGCCTTTGAAGGATTGCCTCTAGTATGAAACTGATCGGTCATCATGTAATGAGACATAGAAGATTTACCTTCTTCATGAAGTTTCTTCCCTTTTCATCTTCAGTTTCCTCACAGGACACCCCTCCTGCGAAGAGAAAAGTCATCTCAAGCGACTCTGAGGAGGAAGTGAAACCAAAGAAAAAGGCCCCGCCTAAAAAGAAAGGTAGGTGAACCAAAATCCCTGGTGGCCAGGTGCAACCAGTCAGCAAATGTAACAAGAAATCTCAAGACACTATTTGACAGACTCCAGCAGGTGACAAAAAAGTGTCAAGGACTTTGTAACAGAGGTGCACCACTGTGGCAAACTCAAGGCAGGCTTGCTTCTCCTTCATGGTCACGGGTGGAATATCTGGTCACTTTTGGAAGCGGAGCTTTCAGGCATGGCAGATAGGCATGAGAAAACTTGTTCACTGATATGCAAATGAGTTTGGATAAATACCCTTTAAAACAGGGGGTAAGTCGTTGTTTGGTGGAAACGGGAGAAGAGACCAAGGAGAAGTCTGACATAAATTCATCGACTGATGTTGCATTCTTGCACATCATCACTGGCAGCAATGTCTGCCAGGGTTGTTGAGCATTCAAATCCACAGAAGTATTTATTGTAAATAGGTGACTTTGTTCTTACATCTGGTCATTATGGAAGACTTATGCAGCTATGCAGGAAAGAAATGCTCAGAAATTCACTCAAGATAAAAAAAAAATGCAAAATGAAAATTTTTTTTGTTTTAGAAGTTGCAATAAAAATGAGAAAAAAAAACGAAAGGTCCCTGATCAGATGGGGGTTAACTTTGCCAATTTTATCGCCATTTCTGAGAGAAAGGGGAAAGCCTAACACTCCCAGTGATCATGGACTATTTCTGAAAGTGGTTCTGCTGTTTTAATTTTGTGCAAAAGGTTTTTTTTTTTTTTTTTAATCTTTTGTCTAGATAAATTGTTTAAAAGAAAACTTACCTAAGCTATAATCCTCGACAAAAGTATATGGAACAAACCGCACTCCTCATGTCAATGTAGCCTCACAAAATTTTGAGCCACAGCATCGAATGAGGGGTACAGGGATTTGGTCGGGTGGAATACTGGTCTCATGTTGGCATGGTTTGCTAGTTTAGTTTTGCCATTTTTGTCGAGGATTGTGGTTGCATAAACCCTGTTAGCATTGCAACACATCCAAGTTGTTTACATTTTCGCAAGCCGTCGATGGATAGGGAAACATATCGGCGTAGGCTAATTGAATTGGAGCGATGTGTTGCCTCCAGCAGCAAAAATTGGAATTCATATCAAGCATCACCCAGTCGCAAGTTTATGTTGTTTACTGCAATGGTATCCCTTTAAAAATTACCTCACTGGCATTTCAAAATTGCTAAAATGCAGGACTCGTCACCTGCTTTGCTTTCTGATACCTGAATTACATTACAAGGGTATTGTGCTTGTGCCTTTTTGCCCCTATCCAAAAGAACAAAGCTTTGCATGGCAGCTGGTTTCCAAGCTGGAAGCACATTCTCAACAAAATTGGTAATTTTACTGAAAGGAGTGACACTGGTTTAGTGAAGTTTCTCAATGATATATTTCTCATAAGGCAGATTTTGTCGCACTTGTTTGTAACGGATATCTTATTTCTTTTCTTTGTCCTTTTCATGGCAGCCAAGTCATCCACAACTGATTCTGATGCACCAGAAAAGAAACCAAGGGCAAAGAAAGTAGCAAAGGTAAGAACCTCCTTCATCTAGCCCCCGGTTCTCAACCTTTTTTCTATGCATGTACAGGTTGTGATAAATTAAAATGTTTGGAAGTTCCCCTGACAGTGATTGCCAGTATGTAACAGGGCTATAAGGGGACGTTTGTCCCTTCCCCTTCTACATTGGGGGGGTCAGTAGTACTTAGGTGCAAATTGATGCAGTATAATGTAACTTAAGAAGTGAATTTGTGTTTAGAAATGCAGTTTTCCTAGGCCTGAAAATATTGCCAGGCATAGGTGGTAACTCTTGCTTTCAAACAAGAATGTCCAGGTATGTATAGCACAATTTGATTTTGGTGCCAAGTAAATGTACTGTTAAATTTTAATTTGAAAACGATGCGTTATCTGACACAAACTGGTTGACTTTATTGCTTATTCACGAATCTGCTTGGCTGTTACCTACATTCATAATTTTTTTTTTTTTCATGGACCCCTTGGGGTACACAGACCCCAGGTTGAGTAACACGGCGTTAGGCTAAACAAGAAAGCTGCCATAATCCAAACCTTGTAGTTCAAACTTTCACTGATTAACGTCATCACAGGAAATGCTTCTGAAGGGCATGGGTTCTTGGTTTTCTAAAGTATGCGACTGGAGAATGACAGTCGGTGGTTTCGACGATGGCCCATTACTGTTGAATGGGAGACCAACATGTGGTGGTCACAATCACCAAATTTCATCAATGTGACGTTGGTTACTTTTCAAGACTTTGCAGTTTGAATGTTCACAGGAAAATCCAACAAGGAAACTGTCATTCTCAGACCATGTGATGCCATAACTAGACTCCTTCCTGTGAAAGAAAAGCTTTGGTTTTTTCGTAATGATTTTACCTCCGAATAGTTTTAGTGGTTATTCGTAGATCCAATTCAAAGTGTTACATTTGATGATTGCATGATACACCTCAGTAATTCCTCTACAAAATTTTTACATGAGGATATGCATTTTATTGGAATTAAAGGCAAAGAAAACAAAGAAATATTCTTGCCATCAAGGGATATGTGACATAACAATTCAGCTGTCCCAAGTCTGTTTCATTCAACTCAGGCCAAAATGGCTGCACGCTTCTCTGACTTCAGAGGCATGTAACTTGGGAGGGAAACAACTTTTTTGAATGGAACTTTTGGTAGATGAAACATTTGGAAGATGTTTGTCAAACACTTCTGCTTCATATTTCATAAAGATATCATTATCCCTTTAATGTCTGACAACAAGCTCTTTAACAACATTATGGAAAATTACTAACAGTAAGAGTATTTATTGTGTTCCAATGTACATAATTTGTCTGAAAAACCCATTCATGCTAGCAGTCGTTCCACCCCCCCCCCCCCCCATCTCACTCAGTTCCCCTGCTCCACTCAGAATCATGGCTTCGTGTCTTCACCACCGGCAGCTTGTTAGAGCTGAATGCAACCACACACTCAAAATTCAGTTCAGCAAGTTTGCCTAGATGGCAATGCATAACCGTCTGTGCAGACAACTGCAGTAATACCAGGAGATACCCTTGCCCTCGCCCTACGTTCCTTTTACACTAGGTGCGCTGGAATCCCATGTTAGTAAAAATGACCCACAGCAATATTTTGGCTCTGTCTTTATTTCTTGGTGATGTTATCTTGGCCTGTTAATCATGTGATTTTACAGAGGGCATTGGTTGGTCCCAAGAGAAACATTGCTGCCATAAGCGATGAATTTTCAACTCCATTTTGTTGTGTCTATCACATCATATTGTGCCTGATGGGCAATAACTTTATTTCAACTTTTTCATCACATCGTATCACGCCTTGTTTGTAAAACACCTTCGCTTTGTCAGAGAATCTGTTCTAAACTTTGTCAAATATTCTCCTCGCAGAAACCCCCGAAGCCCAAGAAGAAGAAGGTTGAATTTTCGGACTCTGAAGAAGAATCTTTCAATATCGAGGATGACATGGAGATCGCTCCTCCTGTAGATAGAGGTCGCCGCGCCAGGGCACCGGTCAAGTACAACTTTGGCGATTCGGAAGACGACAGCGAATAGCCCCTTTCCTCCCGGTTGTTCCTTTTCTTCGCTCACTTGTTCGAGAGCAGCGGCAGATGTGGCTTTCGACCGATATGATTGGCTGCATCGCACTACCCATCAGAAGACTCTGTAAAAGTGCCCAAGAGGGAGGAGATTGCTTGGGCCAAGTAGACTAATAAATCTTGTATCCCCTCCATAAATTGCAATGCTTTTTGCTACTTGTACCTAATCAGACCGATTCCAAATATCACCAAGCTTCACACCTCTGTTTATGACCGCGTCCGCTGACACGAGTGTTACTTGACCTTAATCTTAAATTAGTTGTGCATTGGATGATTGAACAGGATAAAGTTTGACCTCCAAAGACAAAGACGAGAGTGATTGCAAGAAGTAACGACTCTGCTTCACTGATTACCGTCGAGAAAACTGACAAAGCTGATTGCAATAACCTGTGGCTGCTAGGAAGATTTAATTTCTCGTGTTCTTCCTGTTTTATTTGTTACTTTTGAAATCAAACTGATGAAAACTTAGCTGGAAGAGATTCTATCATTCTTAAAGGGGATGGGTCGGTGTGAGAAAGGCTTGAAGAAAAATACGTAGTTTTGAGAAAACACTTTTGGGAGGACAGGTAGTTACGAGAAAGACCTCTAGGAGGATAGGTATAAAGTTGTTAGAATAAACTTCTTGGAGGATAGGTTGTTATGAGAAAGCCTCGAAGGATAGATAGGTTACTGGGAGAAATGCTTGATTTAAATGTCCATTCCAACTTCCCACAAGCTGTAAATATGATAGGAAAGTTACTCAGCAAACAAGCCTGCCCAAAACCTTCTCTACGTGGACAGAAAGTTGAGTTAAATTTGTGTGTGCGTGTGTGTGTCTATTTTTTTTTTAAATCCATGTTCTAATCTCAGGGGAAACTCCATATCATCAAGTATCTGCAAGTTTCTGGTCGTTGTTTTAGCTGTAGATGACAGTTTCTGTTCATGGCATTGGTAAGAATTCATGGTTGTGATCCATTTGGAGAGGGTCTGCAGAAATGCCAGAAAAGGAAAAAAAGTATTTAAATTTCTTTTTCCAAACTTCGTATTCTTCTTTGAAGACCATTGTTCTGAATTTACCCCTCAGCAGTGAATGGAAATAACCAAATTTTCATCGCAATTTGCAACCTGCAAGCCCAGTCCCCATTCAAAGCCAGTTGAATTCTCTCTCAAATTGTTTGAACTTCAAAGCCACAACTTTGCTTGTGGCACATATTTGAGTAAGGTTAGTTGTCAACTCATTCACACTGCAAGATTAAATTTAAATTTGCTATTCGAAATAGATTGACGGCTAACCGTCTCAAACGTTGATCAGCAAAAACTGCTTATCTACCATTTGCCTTTCACAATGTCGTCCCTTGCTCGGAGGGGTGGGCTCTCGTGCATGTGGGATTGTGCTTTGCTAGGCATCTGATGTAGCTAGCGCTATTCTTAGCTTTGGCAGACATCTAATTTCTGGGTGCCCCTAATTTGTCTCTTCAGCTTCTTGGGACAGATAGATACCTTGCAATCCGATTCTGTGCTCTTCAATATAATCAGCAGACACGGGTTCATGTAGGGGTAAATTCGACCGTACCGCCTCAACCGGCTTGATGTGCAGAAATTTGCAAAAGAGACCATGGGGAAAGTTTGCTCGAACTTGAAGTAAAGGTTGTTCTAAAAATACTAGCAGCTGTTTTGAAACAATAATAAGTTTATCTTCAATATTGCTGCACATACAAGTGTGCATTGCCTTGCCACCAGAGTTATCAGTGCCTAGGGTAATATTTCTGGAATGTTTTGTCCCTTCTCTTTGACAGCTGCTTTAACCTTCACTAGGTTTTAGTGCCCTCTGTGAAGGGATATGGGGTAAGAATGTTTTATTCTTTTGTACAGAAGTGTTTTGCAATTTTTCCCCATTTCAATGTATATAAGCTAATCCGTGTTTATATAACTTTATCCTGTTGAGTTTGTTTTCTTCCCCTTTTTTTTTGTCATTCGTGCCGCCCCTGTGAAAGAGTAAAATGGGATTCAGACTAGGGAGCTGTTGTTATCAACTTTTCCATTCTTATTCCATTATGTAAATCACAATTGGAGCTATTAACCACTGTCGTTTTGACATGGGAATTTGCTATATGTAAGGTCTTTTTTAGCCAGATATCTTTTTAACGAATTTGTAAATGGATTCATTATTCGTACTGGAAATAGAAGACTTAGGGAATAATTGAGGAAATCATCATGGCGGAATGGCTGCAAAACGATACTGGGTCGACATAAACTTCTCTGTCCTAATGGTAACCATTTAAATATCATAGTCACTGACTGAGAATTTGACGAAGAAAATCCTCCTTGTCACGGAATTTTCAGGATAGAGAAACAAGACTTAATGAAGATAGAGTAACGGCGCCCTTGCAGAAAAGAAGGCGAGGTCACAGAGGTCCTGGGTTCAAATCCCAGGTGGGCTTAACATGAATTCGCCACCTGTTTCAGGACTTGGAGTTGATTCATAAGATTGCACAAAGCCTTGTTTTACTTCTTTTGGCAACCTCTGTTCATCCCCTCTCTTTTATGTCTTGCCTGGCACCTGTCAATAAGCTTGGGAGCTTCGAGATACACTCGTGAGGTAACCCCATCAATAGCAAGTGCTAACCTCCTGGAGATTTTTAAATGTTGCCCAGGGCAGGGATTGAGCGACACGGGACCCCCATAGACATGTTTTTGTATTTTGAATTGCTTGAAGTGGCATTGTTATTCCATCACAATATGTGTATTGTTTAAAAGGCTTTTTTTTTTTATCAACAGCTTAGATATGTGTCAACTTTTTTTTCTGGTCTGTTGATTATGTTTGTAAAAAAAAAAAGCCATCAGGCTGGCTCTACCATGTAAGCTTTCTGTAATCAAACCGTAGAAGGTAAGCAATTTGTAAGTGGAATATCCCTTTTCCCCACTTCTTATAGAAAGAAGCATGTACACAACTACTATCTACAAAATATGCGTTGCAGCAACGAACTTCTGGGGGGGGGGGGGGAGAGGTCATTGACGTCACGAGGAAAATGCAAACGAACTAGTTTCTCACAAATCAAAAATTCAAGCACGGTGACCAAAAGATATGCCCAAGTTATTTGATTAGTTGGCAGTTCAGCTTCCAACAGTTGTTACAATTCGCCTACTCCCATCCTGTGCCTTTGGTACCCTCTGACCCTTTGGGGAGGGGGGGGTGGTCCATTGCACCACAACACGTAAGATTTGCCAGACTCTATAACAAACTCTTCACCTAAAACTCTTGAACTCGGTTTTGACAGCTGTAATTGAGAAAGTTTGGAAGTTTATCCATTTACCTTCTCGGCTTCCTTCTAACTGAATTTAGTTGGAATGAATAAACACATTCATTTGTTAGCTTACGGATGTTGAATAACCCTAAGGTGATGTGAAATCGCTGACATACTTGAAAGAAATTATACTTATTTCTAAAAATTAATTTAATCTGATCACTGTTTTTGAAGATGTGAAATCATCTTATATTTAAGTCTTAATTTGTATTCTGAATGTGTCAATGAGTCTTGTGTAACATTGTTAGGATGAAATCTTATGCATTCGCTGTATTTGCCTGTACAGATTTTTCCTTTTTTTTTTCTTTTTTTTTGGGGGGGGTATTTTGCTTGAGTTTGCACGTGTTTATTTACACATAAATATTAGTTATTGTTTGTTACTTTGTCATGACAAAAGACATAACATCACGTAGCATTCCTTCCAATGATATTTTTGCATGAAATGGATGTAAATAAATTCTTTTTCATGCACCAAACTTTACTTTCCCGTTGAAAACGTCATCTTTGGTCGGTTGTCTTGTTTTTTTATCCTTTATGATGAGTTTTAAGAATATGGTGATGTTTTGACCAAAATGCGAAATTCCATCCTGATACTGAAAGGTGAGAACTGTTTTCCATACTAGCCAACCTGTTGAGAGTTGTGGTGCTTAAAGAGTCTGTTGTGGGATGTTTTCTTGCAATGATCTAAGATCTTTAAGTGTCCCCTTACATAAAAAACAACAAAACATTAAAACACAAATTTTGGTGTTTCAAGCAACAGGTTCCCTGCATTGACGTCACATAACACTTTTTTTTTTCTTTATATTAAACTGCTTAAAAGAGGGTAGGGGTCGTTTTGCTGAAAGCTAATCTTCCCCGAGGCCCTCCGTACAATGTGTAAGACAAAAAGACATATAAGAAATAGTGAAACAATTCATGATTAAGTCACATAAATATCAACCAGTTATAGAAGAGGAACTTTAAATGAAACGGAAGCTAAACCTAAACAAGCCGGCAAATGTATACAACAGCGTAGGACATGGGAAAAGATTGAACTTCTTAAAGTTTATAAAATGGCGTCTTTAAAACACGCAGTAAGAACACCTTGCTAACTATAAGAAGTACCACCATAGAAAGGTACTAAGACAATAAACGGTCAGAATTCTTAGAAATGTAGGAATTCTGTCAAAGCTGAAAGTTTTTTTTCCAAAGTTTCATTCGTAAGACTACATATCAAACTCTCATGTACTGCTCTATCATCTGGTAGGGCACCAGGGAATATAATCTGATTCCGAACTATAGTCACTTCGGAATAAAAGCTATCAGAGGTATTTCAAACGTAGGTCCACGAAATCACACCATAGTCCCCCGTCTGTACAGATCTTGATTGGTTCGAGCTTGTTAGACATATTGTTTCATGTCAATATTGCTACTTTCGCCTATGAAGATCGGGATGGTTTACTACCCCGTAACAGAACAATTAAACAAGGAATTCTGTTTCCAATATTTTAAAATCGAAGGGATCTGTACATTAATTCAGGAGAAGATAAATTAAAGACATTCAAACGTATTAACTGTTTCGCTCATATTTTTTACCAGTTTGAACATAATATAAGATGTAGGCTAACTCAAACCATTTTTAAGAGTTATATCAGGGTACTGACACTCTTGGATTTGATAAGATTAACTTGAATATTTGTAAAAAAAGATTCTCTTCTTTTTCTTTCTTTTCGATTTTTTTTTCTTTTTGTTTTTCAGGGAGTCCTCCACATTGTCAAGCCTGTTGTGGCTTTTTGTGGGACTTTCTTTCATTTCAAAAGTCCCAAATTAATCATAGGCTTAATCGAAACACAATTGAAAATATTATCCGAACAGAAAACAACAGCTAGACTACAGCCATCCAGACGTGTCGCCTACAAGCTAAGGAGCCTACCCAGTCCCCCCTCCCCCCCCCCCCCCTTTTAGTTTAACCCTGTAATTTGTTCCGATTATACTGAAGCTTTTTTGTACGATGTGATTTTGAAACCACGAAAGGATTCTCCATGACGTCATCGTGGTGTTAATTAGCTTATATGGCACTGTCTTACAATTATGGACAAAACTCTTTGGGATACCTTGCTCATGTTTTTCTACAGTGTTGGCTATGAGATTTTGATTTTTCTTTTCTACAGTAAAGGCCTACTTTCGTCTTGTTTCTTCTTCTTCTTCTTCTTCTTCTTCTTCTTCTTCTTCTTCTCCTTCTTTGCAATTGAAGTAGGCTTTATTGTATGCACGAAACTCAGACGCAACAGAACTATAGACGTATCAGAATGGTCCCATTATTATTTTTTTTCCAATTTGAAGGGCAAGGTTCGTGTCAGAAACACGAACGCCTGGTGTTAAGTCTGTAACCATTATGAGACCAAGGGCTCAAGGCTACCTTACACCAACTTGCTAAGACATCAGCAAACAACACCACAAATAAGTCTGGGAGCGTTAAGGTCTTCAGCTTTATCACACGTGTGGATAGGACGTTTTAAGCAAGGTGGGAATGCATGGCCTCTTTCAGGCTAGATTTATGGTAATGAATACAAAGTAATTTACCTTCATGGTCTCGGAAACCTCTTTTCATATTTGCACAATAGCAAGATTAGACGACACAATGTGTTGAATCACAACAACCTTTTACCCAGCTGAGACGGGGTTTTGTTATTCTCTGTAAACGTACAACCAGCTGTCCACCACAGAAATGTACGGTATCAGTATACCTCAGAATGTAGATGTTGTTGCCAAACTTTATGACTACCAATCACTTCGAGAAACTCATAAACAGACCTAACAGCGCGCATGCCCGTTTCACACAGCTCCACTGTATCATACTTAACAAGTTGCCGCAGGTCGTGGTTCATGTAGGAACTTCAGCGACAAGGAACTGACTGGGTCTGCGACGCGATTACGGCGCGCGCGCGGGGAGCTTCATATCCCGTTTTACGTGGATATACGCACACTGCCCGAAAGGAACCGAAAAGAGAAGTAGCCACGATCGTGAAAAAGTTGTGATGTACAGTGGCCATTACAAATGATACCACAAAGATCTATTGTGTTCATGTGAAAGTGGCCGGCAAACTGCGATACTTTAAACTGTCCAAATTTCAATATCTATATGATTTAATATATTGATACTGAGTTCCCTTAGTCCCCATCGGAATACTCGTTTATGTTTTGCAGCGTCAAGAGTCGCAAATTCAAAGCACCCTAAAATCTAGTGCCCGAACAAAACAATATGACAGATCCAAGATTACCAAAGATTACAAGGCTCAAGGCAGGTGGATTCACCTACATCTAAAAAAAAAAAACAATTCACACCAATTACGTATAATCATCCATTACCCCATAGCTCTATGGCATTGGTCGTGCGAGAATATGGCTTGGATGACAATAGAAAGTAATGTTATCATATAGGCCCGCAATGTATATGCCCAAATGATATTTTGACATGATCAGATGGCATAGTTTGAAATGTTCACTATAGTCATAATTTACGCGGAAGAACCTTTGTTCACATCTTTTTTACCGCTGGTGACCTCAAATGACCCTTGACCTCTTCCAAAAGCATTAAAGATCATCCACTTATTGTGAGCAATAACATACAAGGTATGAGTACCCTCAGTTTATTCTTTCGAGTTTGGGGTTTACATGGTTTTGACCTACGGTGACCCCACATGACCTCTGGCCTCCATCAAAAACAATAGGGATAATGTACCTAATATGACCAACCCACACACCAAGTATGAGATTAGGCACTGTATGAGATCTGTCACATACACGCATACAAATCCCCGCCCTATCGTACCTAAATGCACACCAGACCACACATACGACATCGCCATTGTACAGATTACTTCGACAAGGAATAAAGAAATACGTACGGACTTCATAACCATTTGCAAGAAATGTTAATGTGTGCACTTAATTGAACGTACTTCCATGATGTAAATGTACGCTCTTCCGTTGATGCACGCACTGACATGAACTATGTGTGCACATAAAAGAAAGGAGTACGCACTGGCAAGAAATGATAAAAAAAAAAGGGCAGAAAAGGGTTATTGCAGTCACAGGTTCATTTTACAACCGCCATGACTAAATTATCTTTAGTTCCCGTGCTAGAGTCTGGAACATTACAACATGCCCGATAACTTGCTGTCGAAAGAAGTAATGTCTACTATCATATTGATCACAGTGATGCTGGCAAGAGCGACGAGTTGGGATACAACCACCCCTAGCCTCCAGGACCCCTCACCTCCCCCCCCCCCCCACGTACACACAGCTGATGTCCCTTCGACTGTGCTGGTACATTTTGACCTTTACAATTTCTAATCAAGATTTGCACTAAAATAAGCGACTGAAAACATTTAGTACAAGACATACATCTATCTTGTGTTATCTGAGTATGTGACTTATACCCTCCAACCATTCAATACATTTAGCTACAAACATGATTCAACTTTTTTTTTTTAATCTCTAGAGCCTATATTACAAGATTTAACCAGCAATAATAAACAACAATAACAGAAAACACTGCTCTGTTCTCCTGACTGTAAATGCAAAGAAACAAATGCAAATGTAAATGCAAAGCAACAATAAGGCTATAGTACTGATAGAGTGACTTTTCGTAATTGTGAATTTTTCAATGTTCACTTTGTAAGTCAGCATATACGGATTCTTTCACTTAGTACGGAAACTGCATAGGAAGTTAAAGGTTTAATGTTTGTTATTTTTTAGACCGACTGGACACTCTCCTCTCGCGTTGGGTCAGCCTACCATTATGCTTCTAGACTAAGTGTGGTTGATTACACCAGGATTGCACGGCAAGTCAATACAGTCCCTAAGACCATCAAATTTCGACCATTACTTCTGATCATAACGGTATGGCCAGTAGGGCAGTAAGTGGGCGCAGGCGCAACAGGTCCACCAATGACCTTCATATTGACGCCACGACTTCAACGGCAAAACATCAGCTTCCGTGACGTCATTCGACCCTGTCATATTATCCTCGACCCTGATCGCCGTGTGAACCAATCGACGACTGCTACGTCATTGTCACATGTCACGTGTCACCTGAAACTGCTGCTACTGCTGTAACTGTCCTCGATTTTCCCGTTGTCTTTACCTTCATTTGATTCGCTTTTATTGGCTCTCAACAGCCTCTTCGTCTCCGGCATTAAATTCAAAATGGTCTCCAGAGCGGCCTTGTTATCAACGTCGAATACCCTTTCTCCCATTTGCAATCTCATCCTCCTCTTGGGGAGCAGTTGGGTTTTCTTCCACTTGATGTAATCCGCTAGGTTCGTGAAGGACGAGTTGTACTTGGCCTGTATCTCCCTGTATAGATTCAGGAAGGGCGTGTCCAACTCGCCGGACCCCACCTCCTCGTTGGTCCACCTGGGGTTACTGAACTTGATATGGTGCTTCCTCGCCCAGCGGGCGAAGATGGCCTTCTCCGTGATGAATAGGTGGCCCCCGTCCAACCGGCTCTCGCTGATGTTGTAATACTGGCACTCCGACTGTCCATTTATGTCGTAGTAATGGTACGGTATGTATATCACGGCTGGACTGTTCATGGAAAGTAAAATAAAGTAAAATTGTTGTGAAGATGTCACTATGACTACCTTATAGATTTTGTGAGTTAGCGAAAAAAACTTTACACCTTTCTCTGGCAATGAGCCTTACAGACGTGCACCGCCGCAATCACAATGACTAGAAACTACTTGGACCCGTAGTCAGGTCAGGGGGGAATAAAAACAGTTGGTAGGCCCACCAGCACGTGTGATACTATTGGTGACAAACTTTTCAAGGGGCAACAGTCGTCCTCCATTTAGACTGCTCCTTTGCATCTCTGTACCACCAGTTTGGTCCCCAGCAAATAAAGGACGTGGATCAGTTTGTGCCTGCCCCATCCCCTCCCTCCCTCTCACCCCATGTCGCTTGACTTCAGTGGTTGTGACACTCATGGTGCAAAAGAACAACCCTACAGAATTATCACTTTACATAAGCCTACGTCACGTGTTTATTACAGTCATTTTGAAGACAAGAAAGAATGGAAATAAAACAGACTTAATATCACAAAGAAACGAGTGACCATGACCAACAGACCTTTGCTTTTCGCAGTGATTTTTCGGTACCATACCATAGACAGTGATCTTATCGCATACATCCAAGGACAGCAGCATCGTAAACCAACCAGTCGATAGCCATGTGTTCGCCTGGTACCTGCAAATACATACCATACATTATAAACACATGAAAGTAAAGACCAATGTTTTCTAAGACTTTGTTTTAAAGACTTTTATTTCATTGTAATTTGGTTATGAATAAATAAAACGATGATCTTCAAATTTCGAGGGTCGGATACCATATCACGTCGTTTACTTGAATGAACAGCTACTTTTTATTTTTGTCAGTGTTTTCAAAGACCAAGTCACACGCATCTAGAAGAAGAGGCTGGCCTTATTCAGAAGTTGCAGAGTGAAACCCTGAATGATAATCCGTTGGAATTATGATTATATCTACCTTACCGTTTTGGAGAAATGGCTTTTCGAACTTTGATGAAAATCCGACACAGATGACGTGAGTGTTGCACAGTATCAGTATTTCTTTCGTTAGGGCTATATATATGTGTGTGTATTGTCTCTTAATTACTTTTTAACTGGGTTCCGCCCTGGCAAGTGTTATCAATATTTTAAATAAGAAAATAAATGCGTCCAAAGTAAAAACCTCGAAAGTTATGAAATTCTCAATTCTCTTTAAAGTAAAAGATTAAAAACACAAACGATAACATAAGGTATTTCAAAGGAGTTCCCCCCCCCCCCCGTTGATGTGACAAATTTGCACATTTATGTCGATTCATAATGGAATTGTAAAACAGAAAATTGTTTGTAACATGGCCAATGTTTGATAGATTTTGGTGGAAATTGTGGCTACTTTTAACTTTTTCAGTGACTGAATTTGGCCGATACTCCAAAATGTGTTTTTCATGTCAGGTGTTCTTAAAGCCAACCGAAATCGACAAATACGATGTGAGAGGATGGGAGGCCAACTGGACCGGAAACCTAGGGGTGACCTTGCAGCGGAAGGCATGGAATGACCTGGCAAAGTTCAAACTATGACGATGGGTACTTAATGTTGCGAAGTTGACTGAGCTAAAATTGTCACAAAGACCTGCTCAGAGAGAGCCACACGGCACTAAAATGAATGCATCTTAGTCAATGAGAGACATTGAATATTTATGAAATATAAAGATATATGAAGAAAACAAATGAGAAACACTGGTTGATTTAGGGGAGGGAAACATTA
This sequence comes from Stichopus chloronotus, assembly GCA_021234535.1. Lineage (NCBI taxonomy): Eukaryota > Metazoa > Echinodermata > Holothuroidea > Aspidochirotida > Stichopodidae > Stichopus > Stichopus chloronotus. The sequence continues at coordinate 6,712,397 of CM037848.1, read as the reverse complement.
CTTTTCTCCACCCCATACGCTTTCAGATGGATTTGCCAGCTGAGGATTATTTTTTTTTTTTTTTGTGTCAACTGGTAGGGAGAGTGATAGACTGTTAGTGCCTATAACGGGAAAGAGGTGGGGATTCAATTCGGAAGACGAATCGGACCGTGGCTTTTATAACGGAACTAAGCCACTTTTAGACCAGTTGCAATGAGCAAATGGCCTTGTGGTTAAAATTAAGTTCGACTGGAAGGGTTTGGACGAAAATTACGGGCAAAAGCAAAAAAAAAAAAACAAGAAATTTACTTTGTGATTCCGGTTTCGCTGTGAAACACTTTTTCCGCTTCCGTCATTTTCATGGGTGAAAATTCAAAGAAATGAACCTCCTGATGTCTTCCGGCTAACTTCAACGCGTACTGGTACTCTTTACCTTTGCGCCTGCGCACGTGCTGTTCGTTCATCCAGTTGATCAGCACGACCTCCGCCCTGGTTTCCTTGGAGATGAGCATTTCTCTCCGAGAGTGGTTGCGGGTGGCGAACGAACGCGCGAGGTTCACGTTGGCCATCGACCGGATGGTGGTTCTGATTCCGACGTCTTTCTCGTAGCCCCTAACGGGGGCGTTGTTCATCCTGATGACGCAGTCGTGGGCGTCGATGTCCTTGCCGGCTCCGGATCCCAACAGATGGCCGGAGCTTGAGACGAGGGCGCATGATCCACAAGCTATCCTAAGAGGCTGATCAAATGATCGAACCGAACCAAAAAAAAAAAATAAAATAAAGCAGAAGTATGAAATTAAATCTGGGAAGGCTATCATTGTTTGTGTTGTACTTCCAGTCTACACAATTGTATGCTAAGCATTTAGAGAGGCCTTTTTTTTTCACTTACCCCAAATGCATTGCATTCTAAATAGCAAAAAAAAAAAATTCTAAACCACAGGACAACCACATTTTCCGTCACAACAAACTCGTAGTCAAACAAAGCTATTCGGAACCACGAATGCCCGAGCGACTGTGGACTGCCAGAGTGCCCGGATTCAATTGTTTGACAGGGTGCAAACACTAACAGATATAAACACAGATCACCGCTTCAAGGGGCTCGTTGAGTTGTCTCCTGAAATGCACTAATTTTTTTTTTAGACCTGTCAAATTTCCTTGACATACTACTGACAAATGGTCAAACTAAGAGGGAATCCAATGTTTCACATTCAAAGGAACATAAATGAGTGATTAATTAATGATTCAATTTGGTTTTTGACAATTTGTGACCAGACACTTTTCATATTTGTACTTATTCACATGAACACAGCCAGTGCAAGTACAGATTAAACATTCCAAAACTTTTGACAGTTTTCATAACTATGGATGTGAAAATTGACTAATTATGTTAATTATAAGTATTGTCACGTGTTATGCCCTTCAAATTCATCACAAACTTAGTGATATCAATCCAATGAGTCCCTTTAAAACTCGTTAGCGAGAAATTTAATGATTTTATGTGAATGTTCAGTATCGCCTCCATCATTCATTACTGGTTGTTCCGCCGGAAAAAAATATTCAACCTAACTCACATTTGACAAAATTATAGGGGTTGACTTTCTACTATGGGAAAGTTTTGTGGTTTAAGTGAATTTATTGGCATTGTGACAAATGTTAACCTTCATGCGGAGAAGGAACTTTCTCTGCAAAAACTTTTTGACTTTTTATTTTCCGGAAAAGGGTGGGGTGAGAACACCTCCGTTAATTTCGGCGACCCAACCACGAGGGTGACAGTGGCAGAGAATCTTAGGGGGGTGTTTTTACCTTCTACGGTGTTCACATCGACGCCGAAGTTGTTGACTGAAGCATCATTTTGATTGGCCAGATTTTTCCTAATCGATCAGCGCCAACATAAATCGGGCGAACTTGGTCTATGGAGATACCTCGTACCTCGATGGAATAACGTAGTTTAAAATCAATATATCAGCTAGATTCCCAGTTAAGTGATTTGATGTAATACCCCGCCACAGTGGCAAGCTCTAAGGTTATGAGGACTCTAGCGCCGAGCGGCCGGATTCTATTCTGATAGTTGAAAAAGTTTGATTAGACCAGACAGGTTCGTAATTGCGAATTTACAGGAATTTATGGTTTTAAAGGAATGTATAATTTTCCATAAAACTGTCAAAGTTTGACAAAATAGCCCTTTCTTTCGCGTCCGAGGTCATATACGAGTCCTATAACTATTTAAGTCGCGTTGTCTCTCCATTTGACCTGAAGTGACCGAGGGGATCCTGACGATGTTGCCAAGCGTCTGGTTCTGTCTGTGCTGTCTTCCAGTACCTGGCGTCATTTGATGTGAAACATGTAGGCTACCTTTACAACCAATATACGACAAAAGATGCATCCGGAAATAGAAACCGGAAATGCAGAACTTGGAATTATAATATATATATTTTTAATATAGATATTCTATTGGGAGACTATCAGCTGACAGTCTCTAAAAGGTACCATATCTGTTGAGGACTGTAATCATATATCCCCTGAAGATAAGTAAAATTTTGTGAAATGAACTAAAAAGAATAATTATTTAACAAAAGTGAGAGGGATGGACAGTCTATCCGTCCCTCACAATATCAGTTACAGCAGTGAACGTCACAAGATTTAAGTCATGCATTTATTTCCTTCAATAACACCCAAATGGATTAACCTAAACTTCCTAAAGTGAAATTTTGATCACAGTGCTGCTTTAAAATTTAGTCACACTTTGTCCGTCCCTGAGACGCATATATCGTGCCCTCCCCTCAGTTAGGCTTAATAAATGTGATCAGGTATTTGTTCATAGGGTTAGGCCATACTTAGGGTCTGAAATTGCGCTTTGCTATTTCCTTAATTAATTTGAAAGATACGTCAAAGTTTCAAAAGAATTTCACAAAATATGGAGCAATACCAACACCACACTCACAAAACGTAACGGTAAAATAAGAACTCCATAACTTTTAGGTTAAATTTTACACACAGTTAATGCAAGTCTTACATTATGTATATACCTTAACAAGTTTACTAAAATGTAGTAAAATTTACCAAAATTATTTAGATTTTACATATACTGCTTACATTAATTATATGTAAAATTGATGGAGTTCGTACACTCACAGAATTATTTACCTAAATTATGTAAAATAAGAACTCCATAAATTTTACATATAATTAATATAAGCAGTATATGTGAATTCTACATAATTTTGGTAAATTTTACTACATTTTAGTAAACTTGTTACATACATAATGTAAGACTTACATTAACTGTGTGTAAAATCTTACCTAAAAGTTATGGAGTTCTTATTTTACCGTTACGTTTTGTGAGTGCAGTCATTTTTATTGATGTCCGCCCCTCACGGTCGACAAGACGATATAACTTATTAAACTGACCAAATGCTTCCAGAAATACTTAGGTTCCACTATGATGACATCCATGCGTGCGAGCACTGTGTTAAAAGGAGTGCGAATTTTGACTGTATAAATTACTGTGCAGGCTTTGGTTAGTGAGCACCATTGTGTATATTTGCTTCAAATATGAAGACAATTTACTGTGCGTCTTAAAATAGTAAACCAAATTCCATATTTTGTAGAATTAATATTCCAGGATGAATTTGATGTTTACACGTTGCGTGTCGTTACGAAAATGCGTATATTACTTCAGATTCTTTTATAAAATTTATCTCATGCTAGCACGCATCGATGTCATCATAATAGGGTCTAATTATTCCTCAATTGCTTTGGCCGGTGAATTGTTAAATTTTGTCACAGCTCAGACTGTGGCCTGAAAACAGTAACATAAATACAAATAGCATTTACCAGTATTCGTGGAGACGGCAATGAAACCATTGATGCCCGTCTGTAACGTGAGGACCGACGGACACGGAATGCATTTGGTGAGAATATATAGGTAAGTGGAAAACGAGGACAAAAAACTCAAACGCGCCTTAACCTTGGCCAACCCTCCTGTCTACTTCTTCTTTTGTTCACCCCTCCTCTTGACCAACCCTGTACCTTCCCGGGATATAAATGTAAAAGATTCGAAGTAGAGGGGAAGAATTTAAAACTTTAAGAGATTAAAAAAAGACGAAGCAATTTATTAGCCGTTCAGATGATTTGAGATGAATTACGAAAGTCGTTCATAAAGAAATTAGCCTCTTGAAAACTTGGACTAAGTGAAATTTCATACAAACTGGAGAAATGTATCTCTCTTTAGTCTGTTGGTGGAAACCGTATTTCGATCTTCTGTTTGGAATTTATGGATTTCGAAAGAAATTATCTACGGTATGTCACAGTGGTATACGTTTGCAGTGATTTGCCCGTATTTGACTGTACGTTTTGTACTCTTCGGGTACTTGGAAATCTCTCTTGGCCTGGGCTTGTCTTTCTTCAAACAGCAATTATATATAAAAAAAATCCCTTTTCAGTGTGCAACTTCTATTTTTTTTTTTTTTGAAGTATAACTTACCTTGTGAAATATTATATCGCGATATCCACCGAACACCTTTCCGTGTCCTAATCTCGATTTAGTCGAATGTTTGGCGGTAGATCGCTCCCCACCTCCGGTCTGAAGTATCACGGAGGGGAGCCTGTCGGCGACCTTCATGACTGCGTCGCTGTAGTGGTTGAGCAAGACGATGTACGCGGTCGTGAAAACGAACAGTTGAAGAAACGAAAACACGACGAGACGACGAGGTTTCTAAAAATTTTGAAAGTTAAAATAAAATGGACTCGAGAAAAAATTGAAAATTTATTGTCCCCACGAAGAAAAAGAGAGACGTCAATTTTCAACATCAAGTAAAACCTTATTTTTGGAAGGAATTTAGATAATTTAAGAGAAAGAATTCCGTTGGGCCATTCGATAGATTGGAAAAAATAAAATAGCGACCTGGTTGGTACTGTTGTTGAAGTAAAACACTGGTACGAACGGGACACACTGAAAACTTAAGTTGGATCATTATAAATAGGACGGCGTGGTTTTACAAATGAAAACTTGTAAACATGTGGGTCAACAATTTTACCATACAAGACGGGATTTATGGAACAGCTTGAATATATAGGCTGCATGTGGAGTTAACTGTTACCGTATATGCACTAATCGTAATGTTTCTTTGGAGGCAAGTCAAGGTGATACGCTAAAGGAAAGAAAAAGAAAGTTAATTAGTTTGCATGATACTTGTCGTCACAAATTTCCCATACTGTAAAAAATTTCGGTAAATTTACAGAAAATAAAACAAAGAAAGAAATAAAAATTGCAGAAATTGTCTGGAAATTAATTGCAAGAGCATTTCCGTATTCCTCTGTATTTCTTTATAATATTTTCCTTAAATTTACATTCTACAATTAACATTTTCAATACTGCATAATGCAAGGCAACACTGGGACACAAAAGTTTTGTTTAATCCTTCATAACAGTTTCAAAGCATGCGATACTAGTGAGACTTATGGTTTTCGCCGATGAAAAAACGGAACTGTCCTAAAATTTATGAAATTTTCGTTCTAATTTTACCCCATGAATTCTTCAAATTATTTCTCTGAAGTGAATCCCACTGCTGTTAGGAATATTTTTATTTATTTATTTATTTTGTTTTGTTAACTCTACGGAATAAGTTAACGTCGGGTTGCGTAATAAAACGTTTTCAATGAGAATATCGGTCGGATCATCCACAGACGTTTACTCACATCAACATTAATATGGAGATGTCGATTACAATGTCACTGGACTTTTGAAACTAAAGCGGACTTGCCTTTGTTATAAGACTGTCTGTGTTCTTGACTATTACTGTACACATAGGACATTGGCTATGCGGCATATTTGTGCGCCACGGAGATAAACCAACACTTCAGATCTGTAGTGGCCCGGGACCCCCTGTCCCGGGTCACCCCCTCCCCCTCCACACACACACACACACACACACACACACACCCTCCTTTCTCTACCATGTTCAAGATCATAACCACCTCCTCATCTAGTGTTTCTCTTTTCTCTCTCAGTCACATCACAATCTCCACGTACAGGTAAACAACAGAAACCATTTTGAAATTTGAATCTCTCAGCTAGGCAGCTCAGCAGGATCGAACGGTTATAGTCAAATAATTCGCTTAAAGCTCTTAACCTAATTGACATTCAGACTTCCAGAAATATTTAGTTTCGTCACATGATGAGATAATTGCGTGAATGTCTGTCACTCATCGTTTGCGAAACATATCAGTTGGGCCTAGTTCACTGCAGTGTAAAACTGATGCATATGTATTGAGGACTAACGAATTCACACAGAACCCCTCGGTCACGAGCTACACGACAGAGTTGAACCCATTTCATTGACAATGTGATCCTAGACTTGTTGTTCCCCTCGTTTTTTTTTTCTTGAGTTTTCCTGGGTCTACACACAATACTATATGCCACGTGATTAAAGAATATATAGGCGAAGACCTACAAACAAATCTTTCGTTGACAAATAATTCTCTTAAAAAAATCCATATCAGCCACAAAATTGAATACAGCGAGTTAAGTCAACACAAGCAACCAACCCAGCTACGGACGTTCATTAGCGCTACGTGAAACACTAATTAATTCGTAAAAAAAAAGCATCAATAGTTTGTAAATATTACTAGGTTATCATCAACTAGTTGTTTACAGTTGAACAATCGAAGGGCCATGACGAAAAATTTCAATGTAACCTGTAATCGTTGTTTAAATAAAATTTTCATTCAAGAATTCATCCTTTTTTTCATGAGGATGGCACTAATGGGCTTTCTTATTCATATCTCTTTGGGACACATTTTCCACCACCCATTGTACCCTTATACCAAATACATGTTTCTGTGAGTATACCATAAACCATGTGAAATTATACCATTGTCGACGATCTAATCACCATGACAACCAAAGTCCCTACATTATTGTTGCCTTTCAAAATAGAAACCCGGTCTCGAGAGAAATGCAGACGGTACGTGCGTGTTGGTACGGTATCAAATTAAGCATTTTATTGTTCCGTCAAAGAGGTAATTACATGGAACCTGGAACCGACCAGACGATCAGTTCGAGAACTAAAAGCAAGCTACTGTTGGTGCTCTCCTGTGTGGGTATGAAGGCCCACGACATAACACTTGCCAAACATTCCGGGAGAGCGACTCACATAGCTTTCGGTGCGATGCTCCCGGATGTCTCCAGAGCTCGTTATATTGCAACACGACATAGTTTTCGACATAGTTCCCAGACAAGTTCGCCCTGTCAATCCCCCCGACAACTTCCAACGGACAACTCCCGGCCGGAAAACGTCCCCCTTGGACAATCCCCTCCCGAGCGATTCCCAACTAGGACAATTTTCCTCGAGCAATTCCCACCCGCCTTTAACTTAACCCTAACCCGAGGGGGAATTTTCCGGGTTGGGAATTGCCGGAGGGGAAGTATTGTCCTGGGGGGTTGTCCGAGGGGAGGGGCATTATCCGGGGGAGGAAGTTATCCGGTCACGATTCCACACTACTTCACAATACGAGGGAATAACGAACCCAGTAATCATGAGTAATGTATCGTAGGGGTGCCGGAACATGGGCGTGAAATCGTATCGTTCAGCGTAATTACAAACCAAACAACATATCATGCATAAGTAACATCTGACCAGTGCCTATATGAGTGAAAACAAGGGATTGGTGGAATTTTGTGCCAAGATGGTGAAAATACATAATAAGGATGAGTTTCACGTGGCTCTTGAGACATTGTACTTTTTTTCTTGTGTGTGTGTGTGTGTAAATATTTTTTTTGGGGGGGGAGGAAGTTGGGGGACAAGTTGTGGGGGGTATTTCTTGATTTTGTTGTACACAAAGATGTCAAACACACATGGCGACTCAAAAGAAGCACGAACCGTACAGTCTTCCTGCAATAAATATGAGTCATACAGATAAATAGGGCCTGTTATCTAATGCTAAATTCATGCAACACGTGAGTGTAAATTGACAGCGGCGGGAAAGGCACCTGGTCCAAACAGCCAGTAGTAATCTTCATACCCTTTTGCGATACGACGCATTTTTTTTTTAACTTCATCCTGCGTATCAGTGATTGCATGCGAACCTATAAAAGCAAATAGCATAAGATTAAATGTTTGATCTCAACTTTTCCTCTGTGTTTAAAGGTACAACATAGCTCTTCATAGATGTTGTTAAAATGAAATTTTAAGTTTTAATTATATTTTTTTTTTTTTTTTTCTGCTTTCAGATGAAATTTTAAAATTTCACTGCAGGCAATTAAACACCATGCCTTTATCGTGCTCCTAGCTTAAGATATTACTGTTTGCAGAAGAAAGACTTTTCTGGTCTAGAAAGATTTCCAGGTTGCCTCAAGGATACCAAAATGTCATATAATAGTTGCGCGTCTTTTCAAGAAGTCTTGGCTTTCCTGTGAAATTGAACCCCTCGTTTAACCTTGAAATGACACCGGTGAAAATGCAGATTGAATATATTGTAGAGTTTTCTTAAAATACTGTTTTCAAAATATGGTCACATCTGTTACGAACTATTGAAATATGTCTTTTTAAGACAGTCAAGATTACGAAGAAATGCAAAGAATTATTCATGTAAGTTTTGCCTGGAAGACATCAAAAGTTCCCAATCGCGCAATGTGGCATTTTGAAATAAATTTTCTTCTAAAAATTTATAACTTCTGAACTGAAAATGCTATTTGAGATAGACCTATGGTTCTTAGAAATAGAAAAGAAAAAAAATAAGCCTACTTCTAATTTTGATGAAATATTAATTACCGTCAGTTCGATCAATCCCTTTATTTAATTAAGACATGTTAGCATTCAAGTTTGACAACAATCCCTGCTCCCCCCCCCCCCTTGCTTTGCTTTCCGTGTGACCCTTGACTTCGGTGGATCAGCGATGAAACTAACGTGTTGAGGTATATGTATATATATATATATATGAACGTATAAATCGAATCTCCAAATCATGCGATGTTACTATGTGTCACACAGGCTTCAGTTTGTTACGTGTGATGACATGAATGGTTTCCACATGTCGAAACAGGATAAACACATTAAAGTCATGTCAAAAAAGCAGTATACACACGTTTATATTGATGCGTTCCTGCAGTCTTTGAAAGTTGGTGGAGAGACTCAAAATAAACTTTCCAAGTCTACAGCAGCGATCGATTGTAAATCACAAGCGACATAATTCAACCAGTAGCTGGCTGGCCTCGTGACTAATGTTAACCACCTTGCTGTTTCAGCTACACAATGGCAGGCCGTGTATTTTAAATCCATGACTCCGGTCCAAATTCACTGCTGATACCAGTCTGAAACCCCCAAAACAACAACAGCAAATAAACAAAAGCAGACACAGGGGTCAAACATGTTCAAGCCTAAAACTTATACAGACAGATTAAAAATTTAGAACGAAAGTAAAATTGCTTATCAGTTGCGTTTGCGCCGTAACATTTGTTTTCAAACATTTAAACCATTACGTTGAATATTCGTCGGAGTGTATGTATTCATTCATTATGCAATTCAAGATTGGACATGGCCCATGATGGGTGGAAGGAGCATTTGTATGTTCCCCTAATGTGACTTGCGTGCGTAGGAAAATGTAACTCATTAAAATTCTATGTTCAAATGTTTATTACTTTACTATGTCTTTTAATTGCACCATTCAGACAATTTGGGAAAATAAATAGGTATCAAGTGATAATTTCTGCCATAGTATTCAAATTCAATGACAAAGGGGGCAAACTACGATACTGTAGTGACAGACGAGAGTTTCATTCAACCTTTACCATGCACTGCTTTGAACAAGCCAATGAGAAGTAAACCAGTAATGAATATTCAGTAGGCAGAGACAGCTGAAGCTGAACTGATCACTGACAGTGACTGACACCTTTATTGGTGATCAGTTTGTAGGTTATTTGTGAATAAATAATTTCGTTTCACTAAATCTACATTCCTCGATACCGATCAATGAGAGATGGCTGTTTTTGATGCACAAGTGACAGCCTGCACTGTTGCATATTCATTAGCACTAAGATCGTATCACCTAGTTCTCACTAAACAAATGTGCTAGAATCATGTCTCGAGAAGGCCTTTCCTGCACGATAGAACATGACGTGATATCCATCTATACCATAATGGTTAGGGTATTTTCCTCTCGAGAAGGCATAAACATGTATGATATCATGGGAGGAGTGGCTGGCGCTTATAAATGAACAGTTAGTTTTCAACTTAATATGAATTGCTTTTTTACTGTTTTTTACCCCATTTCCGTTGCTTTTCAAGGTGGTTCATGTCAGTTTCGTTCATTTAAGGGCGCATTAACATCCTCACGTGTACATTTTAACGTGAAAAAAAAAATAACTACAGATCGCACAAAATCTTACTCCACCTGCTTTTTTTTTTAATCACACACGATCAATTTAATATAGCCTAATGATGCGTGCAAAGTAGACTTAGGCCTAAAGTTGTAACAAAAACGTAATAAGTATTCTTAAGTTCTCTTATGTAGCATACACTGAGCAAGTAATGCGGAGAGTTTCGTGGATTTAAAATTCCCGTTTATCCATATTTAAAAAAAAAGAAAAGTTAAATGACGATTACGTCGAAGTTGTAGCACATATACGGTGTTGTACATACCGGATAACCGTTGATCGACAACTAGGCACCGTTTTTCACACAGAATTTTAGAAACATGCAGATTGAACCTTAAGTTTACAAAATATAAATTGTAATTTTTCTTTATAAATTACTTCTATTTTGTCTCAAAATATGTAATGGATGTTGTTTCTAACTTTCTACAATTTCTCTCCGTCCTTTTTTTTTTTGGTAAATTTCTTTCTCCTTCTTTGTGAATTCGAGTCCAAATTGAAAGATTCATGCATGAATACCTTTTGTTATTTTTCCCTGCACGTTCAAACATTATCAAAACTAGTGGTTACCAGTTTGCCTTCGTATATAACTTATAGTTTAAGCTTCATACTCTAGCCTTATATGAATACCCACCGAAAGCACCGCTAGAAAAATAATTCCATCAGCCGTGCTGCCCATACAAATTTGGAATAGACATCGGGCACCCCTAGGCTAAAGCTGCCGATAAATTAACTACTATTGATACACATCGTACTCCTGTTTGCTGTGTTGACTGCGGTAATCCACCCACTATGTCAACGAATTCGAACCCCTGAAACATCGAAAACAACTCACCACAACAATTTTACACATTCGGACATTTTCCATCATCGGTAACACTTTATATCGACACAGAAAGGACCGTCTCGGGCTTATCCTCAACGGGGACCACCGGGTCGAGCCGCAGGTGGACGACTGCAGGTGATGTCGAAAAAGAAAAACAAGACAGGAACATTTAGACAGTTTCATAACAATGCTTATTCTGCGGTCGTTCTGAAAATAGTACAGGTCTCCTTACCTCAGCAAATAGTTGCTAGTCGATCAACGGTGGAACGTCTTGCTATAGTATAGGAACACCGCTGGGTGAATTTATTTCGTCGATGTAACGTAGCAGGCGATCCTGTAGTTAATCGTACAAAGGAGTCTGTTTTTATGACGACGTTATCTCCAATTGTCAATAAAGAAAAACAGTGGCAACACCAAGTAAACAAAACAGCAATATCCCTGTCTCTTCCTGATCCCCCCCCCCCTCCATTTTTTTTTTAAGACATTAAGCATCCAATTAGAAAAGGAACTCCGTTTTCAAAACATATAATCGCAAAAAAAGTTAATTAATATTTCACCTTTTTTCGTGAAGAATAAGTAAGATAACTTTACATCCTCCTTCTCAATGAGGTCCACGACGTCGTTTACATAACGAAATAAATAAATCCAACATAAAGCAGTATCTTCCTTGATGTTCTTTTTTTTTAATTTCGTTTTTACTGTCCATTAGAAGTTATTTTTATTTATTTAATTCTTCTTTCTTTGTAATATTCGTGACCGTATTTGTCGTATGAAATTACGAAATACGTATATTCTTAAGTAAATTACTAAATACTAGCTTACCTTTAAAGTACTGGTTATGTTCTCTGACCCAAAAGAAACTTCCTGGAGAAAAATTATCACAGGGCTCGTCGACAATAGTCAATACATACAATGATACATATGAATAGCAATAACTTTTTCAGACGTTTGCAATACCGGTGATCCATGCACGATTCCAATGCATATGTGAAAAGATATACTGTCACTTCCGGTGTCGTACGAGTCGACCTAGTTTAGTTGCACTTATTTCCAGGGCAAATCGTTTCTCGTGAAGGCGTCACCTTAAAAAGACTGCTCAAGTCAAAGACCAGACTTCATCAGCGGATCCGCCAAGATGTATAACTGTTCCTCGGCGGTAATTCTGTTTAATTTTAAAAAAAAAAAAAAAGCCGTCTGTTCAAGCATGAAGGATTAATGTTTACAAATTACAGTTATAATACGGTTTAAGTGCATGATCTGGATCCGAATTATTGATGTGTAGGGCTACGGGTTGTCTTGAACGTGACTGTCATATCGAATTAGACTGAATAAAGGAGGTGATGATGACCTACATCACGCGTTACTTCTGGTAATTACTTCCCCATGTGAGTATGACCCACGTGTACGGTGTTATGTCAATTCTCCCGTCTGCCGCTGGGAGATTCGACGTATACAGTTGCAGACTGCCGGTGGTCTCCAGTAAGTAGTACGTGAATGTAGCATTCATCGCCCCGTCCATTCGCCCATCTGATATATCAATTGTTATGACGTAACGGGGGGCTCACATGTAACACACTTCAAAGGAACGGATGCATCGGTACCCCCAGCTCGTGATTTCATTATTTCGACAGAGCCTCCACTCATTCCTGAAGACCATGCTAACAAGTGACAGAATTCACAATGTGAACGCTCCCTCTTAACTTATAGAAAAACAAAAACAAAAATGTATCACAATAAAATGTGCCATGCACCGAGCACTCTCTTTTGTGGGCTATTCTGCCCAGCAAGCCATATGTAGCCGACACTCAAACTATGAAAAGTTCAAATGACACTCCGTGAACGGTCCATGTTAAGGCACTCCTTTGAAAGATATTATTTACTTGTGGACGTCACACTTCTTTAAAAGAATGGAGGGGGGGGGGGAACATCACTACAACCTCAACTTCAACTTAGGTAATAGAAGTGTATGCTGCTTTGTTACTGTTAGTCCTCGCTGAAAAGCAATCCTGTCCATGCACTCCAGGTCATTCCTCATTGATAGGTTGCGCCACAAAATGCCGCCGATAAGACTAGCGCCACAAGTTGAACACACTCAAAGGAGATGGAGCACACGTGTCGACGATGTTCCAAATTTAAACTTTTAAAACATAGCTCTGGTTCTGATTCAATGAAGCGCGATCACAATTCCAAATGCAAATTTGCGTTTATACTTCGATCATGTTGTAAAAAATGAGACCAGCACCATACGTACATTTGCCACCGCATTCAACTGTTGTTCTTTGTCATGTCTTAAACAGTTATCGTACTCGAAAGTAGGCTACTACGCATGCTCGCTAAGTCAGGATAGTCTGCCCTGGGCTTGCATGTTAACCGCATTTGCTAGCTACGTACCATTATCAAAACCACGTCAAGACCAAGAGGAACCGCAAATGTCATTGTGCACCAAACCTCAGATGTGCCAATCGCACAGTGCTGCTTGTTTTTCTTCCTTTTTCTTTTTTTTTTTTTGAAGTCCCTCCAAATTACATTGCTGAAACGTTGAGTTTACCTTCGCGGCAGAGGAAACCATTCTTCACACTGACAGACCACTTTCTTAAAAACAGTTGTGACAGACAGCTGTAAGACTTATTTCATCATGACAACCATCCTTAGGTATCAATGCGTCGAATATACGAAGGATCCTACAACTATCGCTCACGTTAGACTTTCAGTTATCTGGCAAAGTAGGCCTATACAGAACCAAAATATTGAAAAATCTTCCTTTATGAAAAGAAATCCCGACTGCGGAACCGTTCGAAGCCAGCTCCAGAGATTCTTGATTTGGCCCACTCGGTGGTGAGACGTCTATTTAGAGACCATCCACGGTAGGACACTTCTGTGACTACATGATCCACTAGGGATAGTTGACACCAGGTGCATCATTTCTGGATCCAGATTCTGACGCGGTGATCTTTGCCACTTGGATTCAAAATAAAATTAAATGGCTTAGATTAGAAACAATTGCCAACAAGCCGCATGCACACACACACACATACATAAAAAAAACAACATGCCAGCGAATTACAAAAAAGGAGAAGATCCCCCTTTTCTTTCTTTTTCTGTTTTGATCCACGTACGACGAAAACAGGAAAACAAAAGTTAACTGTAAAACAAGATTGAAACCAGATTTCCCAAATGAAAATTTCATACCGTGCAGTCAAGCACTCCCTGCGGGATGAGGACGGGTCATAATGCCTCGAATTCTCACCTCATTTTAATCCACGTTGACATGGACGGGGTAACTAGGGCCTGTCACTCAATCGACAACCCACCACATGATCTCTTTTTCAAAACTTTTATTTTACCTTAAAAAAGTTACGTATTGTCGTCTTATTTGTCTAACTGAGGTTTACCGAGAGCGAAGAATAAAATAATGAATACATGTTCTAGTGGGGTTGGGGTTACTACTGGGGTCGGGGGACAACTGGCATTCAAATCTATTTCTTCTTTTTATTCCTTCTTAACTGAAGTGTGATATTTTTATCTTGTCTGGCTTACTGGCGTAATAAAGCAATGAAACATATCAATAGTCTTAACCGTGACACATACATGTAAGGGCAGGTGGTAAGAACGGGAAATAAAAGAATGACGGGTGAACTCCAGAAATTTACGACACGGTTCTGTGGGGTTGAATTGAACATTGAACGAAAGGTACATAAAGAGAAAAAGAGAGAATAGATATTTAGGTCTGTGTGATTTATTTCATTATGTCGGGGTCTGTTGAATGCCGTTCGGAAGACTTATTCACTTGGGGAAATTAATGTCCAAAAACTGGCTGTACTAAAGTAAAATAAAATTGACAGGCATGTGGCAATATAAAGAAAACTTAAAACATAATACAGAAAAAATCGTGATTCTTGATCGTTTGCCAGCGTTTAGGTTCAGTTAATGCATCATGCGCAGACGCAGAAATGCTTGAAAAAAAGTATGTACGTTACCATGACGAACAGAGCATTGACTCATGTATTTTTCCATTTTCAGTCTTGACTTTCCAAGCTGCAGGTGAAAATTAAAGCTCAATTTTGAATTTGCAATCAGCTTTATCAATCATACGCTCTTTGTAACTGAGAGTATCGTTATTTTGCCTAACGATCGAGCTAGTGGTCTGGCTAATTATAAACACCAACCACCCCCCCCCCCCCCTCGCGCATCCACTCACCTATACACCCCTTCCACCTGATTCAGCTTCCTTTCTCTCCCGCTACCATACGCATCGCGGAACTGAAGACGTAACGGTTCACTGTAAATTTGTAGATAGTAAAAACACACACTGAAAAAAAAATGTTTGTTACACTGGCTGATGAAAATTGTCCCAAAACGGTTTTAGAAATTGCGTATCGACTGCGCCGACATCGATCCAAAGTCCCGTCAGACGCAATTTGAATGTTTGCTCTGTAAGGCTACTAACTTAGGCTAACAGCATTCGGTTATGCCTCTGAGAAAATTTAACTATGGTTTAATTATACTGACATGGCGGATTTTTGGTCTATATGCTCCAAGTACGTTGAAGGTAGTAGGACTAATTAATTGACCAAATTATTGGCATACAATGCAGTTTCAAACTGCATAATGACTGTAACTCTGGATAACACAGTGCACTCTTTAACTTTCACGCTATTACTTATATGAAGACTGAGTAGGTACTGAAGTCGATTTGGAGGCCTCCATTATTTTTTAGTAGAGGTGACAAAAGCACATTTGTTCCCCCACCTCCCCCCCCCCCCATTATTTGTGACATGAAACTGAAATTATAACATACTAACCTACTATTAGTGGAAGTTCCAATTTCCAAACTTATGTTAAAAAAAGAAAACTTCGCTGAAATGTACAATGCCAGGGAGACTGGAAACTGCTATTTTCTGCACTCTGTGAAGCATTTTATTAAAAAAAATGTCAGTCCCGTAGGCAGGCTGCTAGGTTACAACCGATAGTATCGCTCAGTAGCTTAGTTGGAGAGATTGTTTGCACCCACCCACTTCAATCATTTGACCCCATTTCTCTCTCACTCTCTCTCTCTCTCGTCACTCACCCCACCCCTTCCCCCTCATGAAGAAGTCTGGTTAGGTCACTGATAGGGGAGGAGTTTTGATCAGACCCCCCCCCCCCCCACACACACACACTTTAAAAATCAAATCGACACCAGTGCAAGTAAGCACAACCACTACTTTGGAGATACCAATCATGTAGCATGCAGCCCAGGTAGAGAATGCCAATCGTGGGCTTAAGCTTATCTAGGTTTTGGACAAATGTACGATTTTGAGGTCTGAAAATGCGGTGCAGATTAAAGAAAATGCCACACACAAACGCAAAACAGCACCAACGTAATTGCAAAAAGGTTCAGTCACAAAATGAGGCCCCTGCTTAAGCTGTAGGATGGGGCAATACTTGTGTAATTTCAGAACGGGTAAAGGAAGCCCCATTCAGATTTATTTTTCGATTGATTTATACGCAAAAAGCCTAAATAATCTTTTCCCTCGTAATTAAGTGACCTTTCTTCGCGCACCTCATCGGTCTGCTGGTACTGGTGTTACTCTGTACGTTTAAATCATTGGAACAGCGTAATTTTGTGTACATCGAACTCACTCTTTGAAGAAATCCCTGTGATTCTCAATTGCGCAGATAATTTGCTAAGATTTTCCATAAATCAAGAGTGAAAATTTGGACATTGTTGGTAAATTTGGAAAATTTCCGTAAGCACAAATTACGCCACAAAAGAAAAAACGCAATCTCACATTTTTCTGTCCAAAGCAGCCTGAGGGTGTGTTGTTTATTCCTGGTTTTCACAAAGTGTGCGAAGAGACCGGCTATAAACAGGTACCGTGGCTATGGTGACATCTTTATAGGAAGGGGGTGTAAAAATCACATTCTCCGACGGGTTGGGTGTTTTTTCCAAGTGGCGACCTCACCCCGATAGTTTCGGACTCTAGAAATACTTCCTCACCCCCACCTGCCTTATCAGGAGGGGAGGGGGTGAGCATTAAAGGAGAGGTGCAGTCTTCACGAAATGGTGCTATCTATGAAGCGAAAAAAATATGTTGGGGAGGGGGACTGAGTAATGGCAAGACTATGTAAGCGGAACGTCAATATGGTTGGCGCGAGAGCGGTACAAGAACATTTTTGCTTTCAAAAACCCCTAGTGGCAGGAAACTATGGAACCAAGAGTTGCGGTGGGATGAAGTAATCGACATTTTTGTAAACCATCGACTTTCGTCTCCCGTTTTCCGAAAACATGTGAAAAGAGAAATCCAAAAGTAGTAAGGCGGTACTTCAAGAAAAACCCTCTCATCGTTAACATTTTATACATCCTTCTAATAAATGGTGGTGACCAAACATTTAAACGTTACAAGTAAAATGTAACGGATGGCGCTATTGCACTGTGGTTCTCCAACCACCAAGTTCCCATTGGTACATAGAAAACAGTTATAAAGTAAAGGAGGGCGCTGCAGCGTCCAGCGAGGTATGGTTCTGGACTAGGGTTCTCTGTATGGGAACCCTGCAGCTGGCTTTTCCATAGATACTACCAGGTAGACTATACCATATCAAGATTTTAGAGACAAATTTAGTCCTATTACCGTCAGAAGTAGAAGTAGGCCTCATAGTCTTCGTCCACGGAAAAAAAGTAAGTCTTGATTTATTTAGTAGTTTGCTAGGATCGACATTTATAAGGACGGAGGATGGAATAAGTACCCCCCCCCCCCCGACTCCTTTTGGAATGTCGCTTTCACATGTTTTCGATAAACGGGACAGAAGAATCGATGGTTTATGAGAATTTCGATCACTCCCTCCCACCGCGTCTCTCGGCTTCCGTAGGAAACTGCACTTCCCCGGGTGTACTTGAGCTGCATGTACTCAGCCTCGAAGTAGGGATACCATGTCTGAAATTTGCTCAATTCATGTGAAAAGAAAATCAGTCTATGGAAATGGTAATAAGTATGAGGTGATTATGGGTGATACAACAGTCATAATAAATTACGCATAATGTTCCATGTTTTTCTTTGAGTACTTCGGAACATATTTTTGAGTTGAACACACAACTGAGGGCACCGGAGAGGAGAGGTTTTTTTTTGAGGGCGGGCAGGATTGTTTGCCCGAATTATGTTTGTTACTAATTATCGGGATAGCTATCTATGCAGAGCGTATAGCGGAACATATAAAAGAAAATCTTGGCTTGCAAAACCCCCAGATGGCAGGAAACGGCACTTCCCGGGTGTACTTGAGCTGCATACACCCAGTCTTGAAGTATGGATCTCTTGTCTGCAATTCTTCAATTCATGTGAAAACGAAAATCAATCTATTAAGAGTGGTACTACATACCAGGGTTTTGGAGTTCATACAAGAATGATAATCAGTGGATTACGTATCTTCTTTCATTTTTTTCCTTTGAGTACTTTTCAATATATGTTTGGGTTGGGCACATACCGAAGCCTAGAAACGGGGGGCGGGGTATAGATTGTTTGTTCGAATTACATTTGTTACTAAGTAGCGGGGTTAATATCTGAGCGGTGAGCCACATTGGTTGGTTCGGAGCATACAAAGAAAATTTTGGTAACCAGATGGCAGGGAAAGGAACTTTCCGGGTGTACTTGAGCTGCATGTATCCATTCTTGAAACAAACATCTTTTCTGCATCTTCTCTATTGAGCTCAGCATAACGTTCAAAACATAATATCTTGGTGATGGAATGGTGTTCATGAAGGAGTTTGTAGGATTTTGCAAATACCATATGAGCAATCTGGCCAGCCGCCTTTTTGGATGTCAGTCAGCATATTTACTTAATCACATATACATCGACTCATGAGCCACAAATTTCTTGATTTTGGAAACCGTAAAAGGTCATTTGAGGTCAACAGGACTCAAATTACACAAACCTTGTAAAACAATGTATCTTTCAAAGGAAATTTTGAGCAAATGCCGGCTGTTACTTTTACTTGTATTCATTTCATATTAATGTTGAAAACCTTTTCCCCAAAGGGCAATACTGCACGGGACTAGTGTATATTACTCCCTGAGTGATAATCACGCCAAGGTACTGAGTGTCAGCTGTTCTGTGCCAATGTCATTCTTTTCCATTGAGACATACAGGACCATGGCTGGTGGTCTTTGAAAGTTGGTTTGGTGTAAGCGACTGTAATAACCGGTGAAATTTAGGGAAGCATCTGCCGCTAAAGAATATATAATGATGTATAACACAGCTATGTTCGTTTAACCTTTTTTTTTTTTATTTTGATGTATCTGTACTTCCGGAAGTGAAATAATGACTTGTGTTTTTCTTATTGATGAACATAGTTTGCGAAATTCACAAGATTTTCAAGGTTCAACAACAACCTTTAGGAGAACTTTTGCTCGTGAAACAGTAACATTCATGCCAAAACTATCAGGTCGACTGCTTCAGGCACGCAACAGTGATGGTGGATGAATAGAGGGCGCTATACAAGTTCACGACCAGAGATCACGGCGCTGTTTGAACATGAGTTCTCATCACCTGATGGTCGTCAGTCCACAAACAATGCTAATTGTCAGTTACGTCTATTTCTTGAACCCGGTCACATACAAGGGGGGGGGGGGGGATCTAGCAACGTGACAGCTACCTCACATTATGTCATCATCTAGTATTTTTTAGTGTCTATGAATAACGTCAGCCTCTCTTTGATGTTGTCCATCGTTGGCCTATGAGACAAGTTCTTATCCATGCACCTATCACCGAGATATTTCAAGTAGTTTCGCTGGCCTGTTGCCATAGTCACGAAGACAAGACCTAATGAATATACGTCTGAACATTCGTTGTAGGGCATGGCCCCCAAGACTACATCCGGGTCGATATGGATGGACCTCGTCAACACCCGCTGCTGTTTTTCCGGTTTCAAGTGTTCATATTTCGGTTTCTCATTCAATCTAAGGGCTTTACCAAAATCGATAATTTTAATTTGTGGATCTCTTTGTGATTCAAATCCAGGTGTCAGCATAATGTTATCTGCTTTCAGGTCGCAATGTAGGACACTATTGGAATGGAGATCAATGAGGGCCTTAGCTATATTCAAAGCTATGCGGAATTTTGCTGAAACGGAAATATTTCTCTTCAAAGCTTCTTGGAGAGTTAAGGTCATAAAGGTTTTGTCGTCACCGATGAACTCTTGCACGATAGATGGAACCGCTGTTGTCCCTTCGACCGGAACAATTCCGTATAACTCTGGAATGGAAGGCACTCCTTTTAGTTTTTGTAGCATCTGAACTTCCAACTTGGCCTCCTGTAAATAAAAAGATAAAACAAAAGTACAGACAGTCAGTATTTTGCAGACTTGTAGAAGCAAAAAAAAAATAACGCTATTATGCCGTGACGATAATAGCCAGACATTTAAGAGATTCAATTACATCATTACAACATGACGTCATCATCATTTTATATGACAACATGGGCATCAGTTTTTCATTTCTTCACCCCTAACGTATTACATCACAAATGCAGAGTAAAGAAATATTACAGTCGTAATTAGCTAGCTGCTGCTACACAAGGAAAGTTGTCGTAGTAACACATAGTGCATCACATTAGCACAGTAAAATCAATCCTCACATTGTTATAGTTTATCATGCAATGGATTGCCAGTTGTTATATATCCTCCATTTAAATCTCTTGATGACAATCCATGACAACGATATTTTGGCTCTTTTAAAATTAAATATTTGTTGAAGTATTACGTGTACTATGCCAGCGAATTTACAGCCTACCCATCATGTAATCGTGTTAAATTGTTGAAAACGTTATGCTTTCGGTCAAGCAGAAACAGCAGTTGATGAGGAAGTGGGAGTTATCTTAGAAGGAATTGACAACACAAGCTCGTGATTGTTACAATGACATATTACCAAATACTTGACATTTTACTAACCTTGAAAATTTTCTTGGTGCTGAGATGTCCTTGATAGGTCTTCACGGCGCAGAGCCTTCCATTTTTTATGTTTTTCATGAGTTTTACTACTCCGTAACCTCCTCTACCAAGAGTAATCGGTTTGTTATTGACGGGATGAATCACGTGTTCTAGATCACTTTGAGATAGTATCTCACATTGTGGAAATGCCTTGTCTAGTGTTGAGACTTTATTTGAAGAGGGTGCCCTCCTGCAGAAAAGCAAAATATTCCAAATAAGAAACGGGAACTAATTGTGTCCTTGTGAAGAGGTGACGTTAATGTTTCAGTTTTTGTCTGTTCAATAGTGAAAGGAAATAAGCAGAATTAACAGTTCGCAATCTGCAATAAGAGAAAACTTTCTTGGATGACGGTAGTTGTAAGGAAGGGGATACAGGGGATAGTTTATGAAAGTCACTTCAACATTCAAACAACTTGTAGGAGATATAAAATCGATTTAAATACAGACAATATCCTTCTGTCTTCAATAAAGTAAAACATTATGGGACGAACATCGACTGTTTGTTCACAAAATGTAGATGGAAGGTTTCCTCACCCCTCAACAATAACGTTTGGAGTCTCCTTTGTCTTTTCTGGAAGTACTTTCACCGATTTTTGAGAGATTCCTGACTTGCAAGACTTCCCTCGAGGAGACTCGGTTTTCTTACTGAAGCGTTTTGATTTAACGCTTCGTGTTGCTAAGGGTGACGGTAATTTCCCTTGCTTGTCAGTAACGTGACTGACATCCGGTTTTTCATTGTCTTTGGTGACGTCATACGGATCGTTAACCTGGTAGGTATTAGATCGGCAATGACGATAACAGTTAAAGGTAGAAACGACCTTCTTCCAAACCGCACTTCTGCAGATAAAAAAAAAAGGAAAAAAAATATGAAAACTATGAGCGCCTGCTAGAAGTGTCTACACTGTATCGTTAAATCACGAAATACGTTATCATGAGAATGAGGTCCTCTCCGTGATGGAAGGGCCAGGAGAAGCAGTTTTCAGAGAAAACAGAGAAAACATCCGTGAGATGAGATCGAAAACGTTTAATCATAAATTGTACTCTGAAAACAATTCACTTTTTTTGCTCACGACGACAAGAAGTATACTATAACATCACGCAGTAACGTTTACGCCGTATATTCTATGGCATCACGTTTTACTATTTGCTCTCATAAATATACAATGATGATCATTTCTTAGTTTCTGCTATTTTGTTAGTCAGAGTTTTAAAAAAGTGCAAAATTCAGAAAAATATTTGCATTTGAAATGGTTAAAGTAGAGCATGCGTAAAGTGGAATCCAGTTTACCTTTTTAGAGTCGGTTTGGGTTGCTGGTGGTGTGGTTCGTTCATATGTCTGGATAACATTATTATCAACTGAAAAACAACACACAGAGAGATTCCTTGTAACATTGTAATGTTTTAAATCATCATGTTACATCCGGCACTGAATCATATCAAAACGTTATCAATTAAATTCTAACATTACTTTTTATTGCAACTTATACTGGGGAATGCAGTTCAAGACCAACGTATTTAAACTATATGTACTGCATACTGAAATTAATAGTAAAACATTTACTGTATCTTTACCCTATGACGTAACATGATCGTTTGTTCACCATAAAATGAAGCTTTGTAAAATCAATGCTATTGTGTAAGCTGATGATGAAACTGACCAGTCAATGATAATAACAAGTAAGATATGCAGATCCTTGAAATATGTAAATTAGACTAGGCCCCACCCATTCAGGATATATGATTCAGCTAGCTCACCCCAAGCTTCACCATTCACTTGACTCCTATCTTTACACCTTTACACTGTATTGGCAGTATGTTGTGAACGATCTGAGATTCACATAGATTTAAAATGAATTAGAACATCTTTGTTGCTTCTTGAATTATTTTAGTCCTATATTTTGTTCTCACTTTTGTGAAGGAGTTTATACTATCTGTAACAGCAGAAATTAGGACAGCATTCTGGTGTTTTCTTTTACGTAAACACATTAAATACATGACCTCATATAATAATAACAATCATAGTGAGCTTAATTTCGATAGAAGCGTACTTACAACCTTGTGAAAGATACTTTTTAAATCTTATGTACATAAACAGATTAACAGAGATGTACCGCATAGTGTAGAATAAATGGTTCTTTAAGGGTAACAATGTATTACTGTATATTGAAGACTGAAACTGTGTACATGACGCAAAACTCATCCATACTACAGTGTAGTTAAGATTATTACCTGTACACGTCATTAGGCTTACGTATAGGCTACACGTTAAATATGAAAAACTATTAATACTCACCAGAAATATGAGATCAAGTAGAAAGATGTCCAAAAAATTTCGGAAATTAATCGCTGTATTCGCTATTATAGAGCAAGTACCATATGTTCGTAATGCTACGCAAATTGAACTGAAGGTTTGTTTACAGTAGTAACGAAAAATGCGAGTTGCTCTCATTGTGACGTGTTGAAGTGCTTATTGCAGTAACGCGCGCGTGACGCACAGAAATTTTGACCCGGGCAACATGTAGGTTTTCGACCGACGACACTGCGTCCACTACGATGCGCGTCTAGACTCTTTATTTTGACGGTCAGGCGTAACCTGGTGTACAGTGTTTACACGCAGTGACGGCCAGCATGCCAAATTGAGACTCAGTAATGTTACGTTATGGTAACCTTACCTCGCGGTAGTTAACCATGATGTATTTCCATTAGTGAAAGCCCCTGAAGCGTGGCCTATACATAACTGAATGCTTATAACTCATGTTTGCTGGTCTATTGCTATGCGCGCACATTTCATGCGTCTTTGAAAGGGCCAATGCATTGCCAGTGATCCCCACCTCCCTCCCCCCCCCCCCCTCCTCAAATGCAGTTTAATGTCTGGGTGTATGTATACCCAGACAGTCAATGCAGTTGAAAAGTATACCCAGGTGACATATATTAGTGATCAGTAATTTTACTTGTTGTGATCATTTTCTAGCAAAGCAAAGTCAACGTCATTCTCATTTCACAATGCAACATCGAGGGCTCGATATTTCACCCAAGCACACAAGGTTTGGGTCAATTTGAACGGGTTCAAATGTTCAATGTCACCTTTCCACTACGACGGTGGCACAGAATGTTAGCACCAATCAATTCTCGTTTGTGAAAGAGGGTTAGGAGTTGGCCAATCACAGTGATGTTTCCATAAAGGACATCTTTTTTGTTTTGCGTTGCGAGCATAAATATCCTATTGCATATACCGTGTAGAAGGTAACAATAGCCTATACTAACATTCTGTGCCACCGTCACACTCACGTCTTCCCTAAGACCAGTACCGCTCGCCTCCTAGCAATTTCTAAATTACGCCCTCTATCACTCGGTCATGGCTCCTCTACAGTTTATATACAGTGCTTACCGATCAGTGGAGGATGCCTTTCTTTTTTCTTTTTTTATTAGTTCATATACAGCCATCTAGACAGCCCTGATCATTTAGCTAGAGTTTTATATGTTAATTTTTCCTCTGAATTCCACAACATTCTCCTGCACTCATTAGTCATTAAACTACAGCACTATATTTGCAACTGTAGTACAGTAGCTGCGACTATAGTACATAGACGAATTAAATGGACGTTGGACTATTTAGCAGATAGGGTCCAGAGAGTGTATTTTAGTGGAAGACTTTCGAAAGGTATTATTACTAATATTAGTGCCCCCTCAAGATTGTTTGATATCACCCGTTTTGTTTTCACCCTTTGCCATGTACGTCCAATAGGAGCAGTGCCCAAACTAACACACATTATTGTCAACTTTGGAAGTGCATTTTAGGTCCTAGTCCTATTGGTAGAAAGGGCACAAGTAACAGGCTTACCCACGTCCACATATTGGTGTGATGAAAACGGACTACAACTGAATGTATAAAAACGAAAGAGATGGTACATACATAACTATATATGAAAAGTTAAACCATATACAAAGAAAAAACAACTCGATTTTAGACTTAGACAAGTCAAGTAGTTTTCCTTTACGACAAAACTATAGATCCTATTAAAACCAATTCTTCTTCGCCTGCTACCTATGACACGCAGCTCCCACATACACGTTTAACCTTGAAGTATATCTGTGACTACATGTATTATTCCTCTAAGTTACGTAAATTTAGGATGAAAAACGCTTTTTTGCCCATAAGAATCAATCTCATAAATTGATAATTTTCGACAAAATTAAGGGGTGTGTCCAATCAAAAAGTAGCCTACTCTATGGATGTGTAACAGTATGAACATTACAAATCCAGATCAGCAGTCCGTTTTGATGTCAGTCTCCCCCCCCCCCCCCCCCATGACGTTTGACAGCTTCCCGCTTCTCCCCTCCCGCCATCTCCATGAAAAATTTCATGGCTCCGCGACCATTTGGTGTGTAAGTGTACTACGGCACTCAAAATGCAAAAAACGAATTGTATTTATTAGACGTTGAGCGTTATTTAATGTTAATACTGCTTGAATTACCAAAACTTTGTGTGGCAATACTTCCGAAAAGGAGTCTTTGACTTATCTAATATTTAGTATGGAACATATGATAACACATAATGATAACAAAAAGCGTTTATGGTGATCAGTAACGTTCAATTCGAACTCATTGGTTAACACAGCATCTCAAGAAGGGAATGGGCTCATCTCTCATTTGATGTTAGGGGCACTAAACTATTAGACAACTATTGAGACAACTATGTGACAACTATGAGACAACTGTTGAGACAACTTTGTGACAACTATGAGACAGCTATTGATTTGCTGGCCGATGGTCATTTAATATCAATAGACGTTATACTACAAACGCTTTGTAAACAACAGCTGCAGAAAGGGATTTGATTGACGTCATAACTGGTAGTTAGGTGGCGCACTACAATAGCTGCAACTAGAGTACCTTTAAAGGGAGGTACTCCACCTGCAACTAGGGTTCTCTATAAAGGTACCCTAGTTGCAACATATCAATTGTTGGTGGAAGTCGGAGGTTATTGGAGGTCAACATGGTAGAAAATAAAACGTGTAAGCGCAGTTCCTCAAGAATGAAAACTTGGATTGAGCGCACATTTACTTCACATATGCATCGAGTCATAAGCCACAAATTTCTTGATTTTGGAAACCGTAAAATGTCATTTGAAGTCAGCAGGACTCAAATTACCCAAACCTTGTAAGCAATGTATCTTGAAAAGGAAATTTTGAGATGACACTAAAATCAGTAGTTAGTTATGCCTTATTGAGCAAAACATGTTTTCTTCTGGAGGTGAAACGTCATTATGGGAAAAAATAAATCAATTTAATGTTTAGTACTTCAAGAAAGCAGCATAAATTTTCAAATGTAATCTGTTTGACCAAACTCAGTAGAAACGTAGATTAGGTTGCACAGCAGTTTATGATCTCGAAGTTGGTGCCGATATCTAGAAAACTCTTGAATTTGAGCCCATGTTATGGGGTGAAAATTTAATTTACATGCCGGCTGTTACTGGTATTCATTTCATATTAATGTTGAAAACCTTTTCCCCAAAGGGCAATACTGCACGGGACTAGTGTATATTACTCCCTGAGTGATAATCACGCCAAGGTACTGAGTGTCAGCTGTTCTGTGCAATGTCATTCTTTTCCATTGAGACATACAGGACCATGGCTGGTGGTCTTTGAAAGTTGGTTTCGTGAAAACGACAGTAATAACCGGTGAAAATTAGGAAAGCAGTTGCCGCCAAAGACTATAAATGATGTATAACACAGTTATGTTCGTTTAACATTTTTTTTTTTATTTTGATGTATCTGTTCCTCCGGAAGTGAAATAATGACTTGTGTTTTTCTTATTGATGAACATAGTTTGCGAAATTCACAAGATTTTCAAGGTTCAACAACAACCTTTAGGAGAACTTTTGCTCGTGAAACACTAACATTCATGCCAAAACTATCAAGTCGACTGCTTCAGGCACGCAACAGTGATGATGGATGAATAGAGGGCGCTATACAAGTTCACGACCAGAGATCACGGCTCTGTTTGAACATGAGTTCTCATCACCTGATGGTCGTCAGTCCACAAACAATGCTAATTGTCAGTTACGTCTATTTCTTGAATCCGGTCACATACAAGGGGGGGGGGGGGGATCTAGCAACGTGACAGCTACCTCACATTATGTCATCATCTAGTATTTTTTAGTCTCTATGAATAACGTCAGCCTCTCTTTGATGTTGTCCATCGTTGGCCTATGAGACAAGTTCTTATCCATGCACCTATCACCGAGATATTTCAAGTAGTTTCGCTGGCCTGTTGCCATAGTCACGAAGACAAGACCTAATGAATATACGTCTGAACATTCGTTGTAGGGCATGGCCCCCAAGACTACATCCGGGTCGATATGGATGGACCTCGTCAACACCCGCTGCTGTTTTTCCGGTTTCAAGTGTTCATATTTCGGTTTCTCATTCAATCTAAGGGCTTTACCAAAATCGATAATTTTAATTTGTGGATCTCTTTGTGATTCAAATCCAGGTGTCAGCATAATGTTATCTGCTTTCAGGTCGCAATGTAGACACATTATTGGAATGGAGATCAATGAGGGCCTTAGCTATATTCAAAGCTATGCGGAATTTTGCTGAAACGGAAATATTTCTCTTCAAAGCTTCTTGGAGAGTTAAGGTCATAAAGGTTTTGTCGTCACCGATGAACTCTTGCACGACAGATGGAACCGCTGTTGTCCCTTCTGCCGGAACAATTCCGTATAACTCTGGAATGGAAGGCACTCCTTTTAGTTTTTGTAGCATCTGAACTTCCAACTTGGCCTCCTGTAAATAAATAGATAAAACAAAAGTACAGACAGTCACGTATTTTGCAGACTTGTAGAAGCAAGAAAATAACGCTATTATACCGTGACGATAATAGCCAGACATTTAAAAGATTCAATTACATCATTACAACATGACGTCATCATCATTTTATATGACAACATGGGCATCAGTTTTTCATTTCTTCACCACTAACGTATTACATCACAAATGCAGAGTAAAGAAATATTACAGTCGTAATTAGCTAGCTGCTGCTACACAGGGAAAATTGTCGTAGTAACACATAGTGCATCACATTAGCACAGTAAAACCAATGCTCATATTGTTATGGCTTATCATGCAATGGACTGCCAGTTGCTATATATCCTCCATTTAAATCTCTTGATGACAATCTTTGACAACGATATTTTGGCTCTTTTAAAATTAACTATTTGTTGAAGTATTACGTGTACTAGGCCAGCGAATTTACAGCCTACCCATCATGTAATCGTGTCATATTATTGAAAACATTATGTTTCCATCAAGCAGAAATAGCAGTTGATGAGGAAGTGGGAGTTATCTTAGAAGGAATTGACAACACAAGCTCGTGATTGTTACAATGACATATTACCAAATACTTGACATTTTACTAACCTTGAAAATTTTCTTGGTGCTGAGATGTCCTTGATAGGTCTTCACGGCGCAGAGCCTTCCATTTTTTATGTTTTTCATGAGTTTTACTACTCCGTAACCTCCTCTACCAAGAGTAATCGGCTTGTTATTGACGGGATGAATCACGTGTTCTAGATCACTTTGAGATAGTATCTCACATTGTGGAAATTCCTTCTCTAGTGTTGAGACTAGTTTATTTGAAGAGGGCGCTTTCCTGCAGAAAAACAAATATTCCAAAAAAAGAAACGGGGACTCATTGTGTCCTTGTGAAGAGGTGACGTTAAAGTTTCAGTTTTTGTCTGTTCAATAGTGAAAGGAAATAAGCAGAATTAACAGTTCGCAATCTGCAATAAATGAAAACTTTCTTGGATGACGGTACTTGTAAGGAAGGGGATACAGGGGATAGTTTATGAAAGTCACTTCAACATTCAAACAACTTGTAGGAGATATAAAATCGATTTCTATACAGACAATATCCTTCTGTCTTCAATAAAATAAAACATTATGGGAACGACCATCGATTGTTTAATCACAAAATGTAGATGGAAGTTTTCCTCACCCCTCAACAATAACGTTTGGAGTTTCCTTTGTCTTTTCTGGAAGTACTTTCACCGATTTTTGAGAGATTCCTGACTTGCAAGACTTCCCGCGAGGAGACTCGGTTTTCTCACTGCAGCGTTTTGATTTAACGCTTCGTGTTGCTAAGGGTGACGGTAATTTCCCTTGCTTGTCAGTCATGTGACTGACATCCGGTTTTTCATTGTCTTTGGTGACGTCATACGGATCATTAACCTGGTAGGTATTAGATCGGCAATGACGATAACAGTTAAAGGTAGAAACGACCTTCTTCCAAACCGCACGTCTGCAAGAATAAAAAGGGAAAAAAAATATGAAAACTATGAGAGCCTGCTAGCAGTGTCTACACTGCATCGTTAAATCACGAACTTACGTTATCATGAGAATGAGGTCCTCTCCGTGATGGACGAACAGGAGAAGCAGTTTTCAAAGGAGAAAACATCCGTGAGATGAGATCGAAAAAGTTTAAGCATAAACTGTATACTGAAAACATGTCACTTTTTTTGCTCACGACGACAAGAAGTATAGTATAAAACCACGTAGTACGTTTACGCCGTATATTCTATGACATCACGTTTTGCTATTTACTTTCATAAATATACAATGATGATCATTTCCTAGTTTCTGCTATTTTGTTAGTCAGAAGTTAAAACAAAAAACTGTGAAATCAGGAAAATATTTGCATTTGAAATGGTAAAAGTAGCGAATGCGTAAAGTGGAATCCAGTTTACCTTTTTAGAGTCGGTTTGGGTTGCTGGTGGTGTGGTTCGTTCATATGTCTGGATAACATTATTATCAACTGAAAAACAACACACAGAGAGATTCCTTGTAACATTGTAATGTTTTAAATCATCATATTACATCCGGCACTGAATCATATCAAAACGTTATCAATTAAATTCTAACATCACTTTTTATTGCAACTTATACTGGGGAATGCAGTTCAAGACCAACGTATTTAAACTATATGTACTGCATACTGAAATTAATAGTAAAACATTTACTGTATCTTTACCCTATGACGTAACATGATCGTTTGTTCACCATAAAATGAAGCTTTGTAAAATCAATGCTATTGTGTAAGCTGATGATGAAACTGACCAGTCAATGATAATAACAAGTAAGATATGCAGATTCTTGAAATATGTAAATTAGACTAGGCCCCACCCATTCAGGATATATGATTCAGCTAGCTCACCCCAAGCTTCACCACTCACTTGACTCCTATGTTTATGCCTTTATACTGTATTGATGGTATGCTGGAACCGATCTGAGATTCAAATAGATTTACAATGACTTACAACATCTTTGTTGCTTCTTGAATTATTGTAGTCCTATATTTTGTTCTAACTTTGTGAAGGAGTTCACTGTCTGTAACAGCAGAAATTAGCACAGAATCTGGTGCTTTCTTTTACGTATACACATGAAGTACATGATCTCATATAATAATAATAATAATCACAGTGAGGTAAATTTCGATAGAAGTGTACTTACAACCTTGTAAATTTTTAAGATACTTTTTCAATCTCATATGAACAGATATACCTATTGTACCGTATAGTATAGAATAAATTGTTGTTTGAGGTTAACAATGTATTACTGTATATTAAAGACTGAAACTGTATACATGACCCAAAACTCAAAGATCGATAGATTGGTTATCCGTACTACAGTGTAGTTAAGATTATTACCAAGTGTATACCTGTTCACTTAATTAGGCTTACGTATAGGCTACACATTAATATGAAAAACTGTTAATACTCACCAGATATACGAGATCAAGTAGAAAGATGTCCAAAAATTTCGGAAATTAATCGCAGTATTCGCTATTATAGAGCAAGTACCATATGTTCGTAATGCTACGCAAATTGAACTGAAGGTTTGTTTACAGTATAGTAACGAAAAATGCGAGTTGCCCTCATTATGACGTGTTGAAGTGCTTCTTGTAGTAACGCGCGCGTGGCGCACAGAAAGTTTGACAAGGGCAACATATTGGTTCTCGACCGACGACACTGCGTCCACTACGATGCGCGTCTAGACTTTTTTATTTTGACGGTCAGGCGTACCATGTTGTACAGCATTTACACGCAGTGACGGCCAGCATGCCAAAGTGCAGATTCAGTAACGTCA
Source organism: Stichopus chloronotus (assembly GCA_021234535.1). Classification (NCBI taxonomy): domain Eukaryota; kingdom Metazoa; phylum Echinodermata; class Holothuroidea; order Aspidochirotida; family Stichopodidae; genus Stichopus; species Stichopus chloronotus. The sequence continues at coordinate 6,681,120 of CM037848.1, read as the reverse complement.
CGTGATGAACCTCGCGTTAGTAAACCATAACGTACTTCTACAGGTAAAATCCCGTGACGCGTATATAACTGAATGCTTTTAACACATGTTTGCTGGTTTATTGCTATGCGCGCATATTTCATGCGTCTTTGAACGGGCCAGTGCATTGCCAGTGATCCCCACCTCCCTCCCCCCCCCCCCCTCCTCAAATGCATTTTAATGTCTGGGTGTATGTATACCCAGACAGTCAATGCAGTTGAAAAGTATACCCAGGTGACATATATTAGTGATCAGTAATTTTACTTGTTGTGATCATTTTCTAGCATAGCAGAGTCAACGTCATTCTCATTTCACAATGCAACATCGAGGGCTCGATATTTCACCCAAGCACACAAGGTTTGGGTCAATTTGAACGGGTTCAAATGTTCAATGTCACCTTTCCACTACGACGGTGGCACAGAATGTTAGCACCAATCAATTCTCGTTTGTGAAAGAGGGTTAGGAGTTGGCCAATCACAGTGATGTTTCCATAAAGGACATCTTTTTTGTTTTGCGTTGCGAGCATAAATATCCTATTGCATATACCGTGTAGAAGGTAACAGTAGCCTATACTAACACTGTGCCACCGTCACACTCACGTCTTCCCTCAGACCAGTAGCGCTCGCCTCCTAAAATTTCTAAATTACGCCCTCTATTACTCGGTCATGGCTCCTCTACAGTTTACATACAGTGCTTACCGATCAGTGGAGGATGCCATTCTTCTTTTTTTTTTTTTTTTATTAGTTCATGTACAGCCATCTAGACAGCCCTGATCATTTAGCTAGAGTTTTATAAGTCATTTTTCCTCTGAATTCCACAATATTCTCCTGCACTTCTAGTCAATAAAGTACAGCACTATATTTGCAACTGTAGTACATTAACCTCGACTATAGTACATAGACGAATTAAATGGATGTCGGACTATTTAACAGATAGAGTCCAGAGAGTGTATTTTAGTGGGAGACTTTCAAAAGGTTTTTGTGCCCCCTCAAGATTGTTTGATATCACACGTTTTGTTTTCATTCTCTGTACGTCCAACCGCCCCAGTACCCAACCAAACACACATTATTGTCAAATTTGCAGATGACAAGTGCCGATAAGTCCTAGGGCTATTGGTCGGTAGATGGGGCACAAACAACCTTATCCACGTTCATAAACTGGTGTGATGAAAACAGACTACAACTGAATGCGGCAAAAAGAAAAGAGCTCGTAATCGATTTCCGGGCTTGTAAGTGCCAAATTAAACCATATACAAAGAAAAAACAACTCGATTTTAGACTTAGACAAGTCAAGTAGTTTTCCTTTACGACAAAACTATAGATCCTATTAAAACCAATTCTTCTTCGCCTGCTACCTATGACACGCAGCTCCCAGATACACGTTTAACCTTGAAATATATCTGTGACTACATGTATTATTCCTCTAAGTTACGTAAATTTAGGATGAAAAACGCTTTTTTGCCCATAAGAATCAATCTCATAAATCGATAATTTTCCACAAAATAAAGGGGTGTGTCCAATCAAAAAGTAGCCTACTCTATAGATGTGTAACAGTATGAACATTACAAATCCAGTTCAGCAGTCCATTTTGATGTCAGTCTCCCCCCCCCCCCCACCATTACGTTTGACAGCTTCCCGCTTCTCCCCTCCCGCCATCTCCATGAAAAATTTCATGGCTCCGCGACCATTTGGTGTGTAAGTGTACTACGGCACTCAAAGTGCAAGAAACGAATTGTATTTATTAGACGTTGAACGTTATTTAATGTTAATACTGCTTAAATTACCAAAACTTTGTGTGGCAATACTTCCGAAAAGGAGTCTTTGACTTATCTAATATTTAGTATGGAACATATGATAACACATAATGATAACAAAAAGCGTTTATGGTGATCAGTAACGTTCAATTCGAACTCATTGGTTAACACAGCATCTCAAGAAGGGAATGGGCTCATCTCTCATTTGATGTTAGGGGCACTAAACTATTAGACAACTATTGAGACAACTATGTGACAACTATGAGACAATTATTGAGACAACTTTGTGACAACTATGAGACAGCTATTGATTTGCCGGCCGATGGTCATTTAATATCAACAGACGTTATACTACAAACGCTTTGTAAACAACAGCTGCAGAAAGGAATTTGATTGACGTCATAACTGGTAGTTAGGTGGCGCACTACAATAGCTGCAACTAGAGTACCTTTATAGGGAGGTAGTAGCTGCAACTAGGGTTCTCTATAAAGGAACCCTAGTTGCAACATATCAATTGTTGGTGAAAGTCGGAGGTTATTGGAGGTCAACATGGTAGAAAATAAAATAAAACGTGTTAGCACAGTTCCTCAAGAATGAAAACTTGGATTGAGCGCACATTTACTTCACATATGCATCGAGTCATAAGCCACAAATTTCTTGATTTTGGAAACCGTAAAAGGTCATTTGAGGTCAGCAGGACTCAAATTACCCAAACCTTGTAAGCAATGTATCTTGAAAAGGAAATTTTGAGCTGACAGTAAAATCAGTAGTTAGTTATGCCTTATTGAGCAAAACATGTTTTCTTCTGGAGGTGAAACGTCATTATGGGAAAAAATAAATCAATTTAATGTTTAGTACTTCAAGAAAGCAGCATAAATTTTCAAATGTAATCTGTTTGACCAAACTCAGTAGAAACGTAGATTAGGTTGCACAGCAGTTTATGATCTCGAAGTTGGTGTCGATATCTAGAAAACTCTTGAATTTGAGCCCATGTTATGGGGTGAAAATTTAATTTACATGTCGGCTGTTACTGGTATTCATTTCATATTAATGTTGAAAACCTTTTCCCCAAAGGGCAATACTGCACGGGACTAGTGTATATTACTCCCTGAGTGATAATCACGCCAAGGTACTGAGTGTCAGCTGTTCTGTGCAATGTCATTCTTTTCCATTGAGACATACAGGACCATGGCTGGTGGTCTTTGAAAGTTGGTTTCGTGAAAACGACAGTAATAACCGGTGAAAATTAGGAAAGCAGTTGCCGCCAAAGACTATAAATGATGTATAACACAGTTATGTTCGTTTAACATTTTTTTTTTTTATTTTGATGTATCTGTTCCTCCGGAAGTGAAATAATGACTTGTGTTTTTCTTATTGATGAATATAGTTTGCGAAATTCACAAGATTTTCAAGGTTCAACAACAACCTTTAGGAGAACTTTTGCTCGTGAAACACTAACATTCCTGCCAAAACTATCAAGTCGACTGCTTCAGGCACGCAACAGTGATGATGGATGAATAGAGGGCGCTATACAAGTTCACGACCAGAGATCACGGCTCTGTTTGAACATGAGTTCTCATCACCTGATGGTCGTCAGTCCACAAACAATGCTAATTGTCAGTTACGTCTATTTCTTGAATCCGGTCACATACAAGGGGGGGGGGGGGATCTAGCAACGTGACAGCTACCTCACATTATGTCATCATCTAGTATTTTTTAGTGTCTATGAATAACGTCAGCCTCTCTTTGATGTTGTCCATCGTTGGCCTATGAGACAAGTTCTTATCCATGCACCTATCACCGAGATATTTCAAGTAGTTTCGCTGGCCTGTTGCCATAGTCACGAAGACAAGACCTAATGAATATACGTCTGAACATTCGTTGTAGGGCATGGCCCCCAAGACTACATCCGGGTCGATATGGATGGACCTCGTCAACACCCGCTGCTGTTTTTCCGGTTTCAAGTGTTCATATTTCGGTTTCTCATTCAATCTAAGGGCTTTACCAAAATCGATAATTTTAATTTGTGGATCTCTTTGTGATTCAAATCCAGGTGTCAGCATAATGTTATCTGCTTTCAGGTCGCAATGTAACACATTATTGGAATGGAGATCAATGAGGGCCTTAGCTATATTCAAAGCTATGCGGAATTTTGCTGAAACGGAAATATTTCTCTTCAAAGCTTCTTGGAGAGTTAAGGTCATAAAGGTTTTGTCGTCACCGATGAACTCTTGCACGACAGATGGAACCGCTGTTGTCCCTTCTGCCGGAACAATTCCGTATAACTCTGGAATGGAAGGCACTCCTTTTAGTTTTTGTAGCATCTGAACTTCCAACTTGGCCTCCTGTAAATAAATAGATAAAACAAAAGTACAGACAGTCACGTATTTTGCAGACTTGTAGAAGCAAGAAAATAACGCTATTATACCGTGACGATAATAGCCAGACATTTAAAAGATTCAATTACATCATTACAACATGACGTCATCATCATTTTATATGACAACATGGGCATCAGTTTTTCATTTCTTCACCACTAACGTATTACATCACAAATGCAGAGTAAAGAAATATTACAGTCGTAATTAGCTAGCTGCTGCTACACAGGGAAAATTGTCGTAGTAACACATAGTGCATCACATTAGCACAGTAAAACCAATGCTCATATTGTTATGGCTTATCATGCAATGGACTGCCAGTTGCTATATATCCTCCATTTAAATCTCTTGATGACAATCTTTGACAACGATATTTTGGCTCTTTTAAAATTAACTATTTGTTGAAGTATTACGTGTACTAGGTCAGCGAATTTACATCCTACCCATCATGTAATCGTGTCATATTTTTGAAAACATTATGTTTCCATCAAGCAGAAATAGCAGTTGATGAGGAAGTGGGAGTTATCTTAGAAGAAATTGACAACACAAGCTCGTGATTGTTACAATGACATATTACCAAATACTTGACATTTTACTAACCTTGAAAATTTTCTTGGTGCTGAGATGTCCTTGATAGGTCTTCACGGCGCAGAGCCTTCCATTTTTTATGTTTTTCATGAGTTTTACTACTCCGTAACCTCCTCTACCAAGAGTAATCGGCTTGTTATTGACGGGATGAATCACGTGTTCTAGATCACTTTGAGATAGTATCTCACATTGTGGAAATTCCTTCTCTAGTGTTGAGACTAGTTTATTTGAAGAGGGCGCTTTCCTGCAGAAAAACAAATATTCCAAAAAAAGAAACGGGGACTCATTGTGTCCTTGTGAAGAGGTGACGTTAAAGTTTCAGTTTTTGTCTGTTCAATAGTGAAAGGAAATAAGCAGAATTAACAGTTCGCAATCTGCAATAAATGAAAACTTTCTTGGATGACGGTACTTGTAAGGAAGGGGATACAGGGGATAGTTTATGAAAGTCACTTCAACATTCAAACAACTTGTAGGAGATATAAAATCGATTTCTATACAGACAATATCCTTCTGTCTTCAATAAAATAAAACATTATGGGAACGACCATCGATTGTTTAATCACAAAATGTAGATGGAAGTTTTCCTCACCCCTCAACAATAACGTTTGGAGTTTCCTTTGTCTTTTCTGGAAGTACTTTCACCGATTTTTGAGAGATTCCTGACTTGCAAGACTTCCCGCGAGGAGACTCGGTTTTCTCACTGCAGCGTTTTGATTTAACGCTTCGTGTTGCTAAGGGTGACGGTAATTTCCCTTGCTTGTCAGTCATGTGACTGACATCCGGTTTTTCATTGTCTTTGGTGACGTCATACGGATCGTTAACCTGGTAGGTATTAGATCGGCAATGACGATAACAGTTAAAGGTAGAAACGACCTTCTTCCAAACCGCACGTCTGCAGATAAAAAAAAAAGGAAAAAAAATATGAAAACTATGAGCGCCTGCTAGCAGTGTCTACACTGTATCGTTAAATCACGAAATACGTTATCATGAGAATGAGGTCCTCTCCGTGATGGAAGGGCCAGGAGAAGCAGTTTTCAGAGAAAACAGAGAAAACATCCGTGAGATGAGATCGAAAACGTTTAATCATAAATTGTACTCTGAAACAACTCACTTTTTTTGCTCACGACGAGAAGTATACTATAACATCACGCAGAACGTTTACGCCGTATATTCTATGACATCACGTTTTGCTATTTGCTCTCATAAATATACAATGATGATCATTTCTTAGTTTCTGCTATTTTGTTTGTCAGAATTTAAAAAAAAGTGTAAAATCAGGAAAATATTTGCATTTGAAATGGTAAAAGTAGCGAATGCGTAAAGTGGAATCCAGTTTACCTTTTTAGAGTCGGTTTGGGTTGCTGGTGGTGTGGTTCGTTCATATGTCTGGATAACATTATTATCAACTGAAAAACAACACACAGAGAGATTCCTTGTAACATTGTAATGTTTTAAATCATCATGTTACATCCGGCACTGAATCATATCAAAACGTTATCAATTAAATTCTAACATTACTTTTTATTGCAACTTATACTGGGGAATGCAGTTCAAGACCAACGTATTTAAACTATATGCACTGCATAGTGAAATTAATAGTAAAACATTTACTGCATCTTTACCCTATGACGTAAAATGAAGCCTTGTAAAACCAATGCTATTGTGTAAGCTGATGATGAAACTGACCGGTCATTGATAATAACATTAAAGTTGAAAAGATCCTTAAAATATGTAAATTAGACTAGGCCCCACTCACTCAGGATATATGACTGAGCTAACCCCGTCACCTCTCACTGACTTCTATGTTTTACAATGATACCTAGATTCACAATGACTTACATGTTGCTCCTTGAATAATGTAGTTCTATGATTTGCTCTAACTTTGTGAAGAAGTTTACTGTCTGTAACAGCAGAAATTAGGACAACATCTGGTTCTTTCTTTTAAGTATACACATTAAATACATGACCTCATGTAATAATAATCATAGTGAGCTAAATTTCGATAGAAGTGTACTTAGAACGTTGTAAACTTTTAAGATACTTTTTAAATCTCATGTGAACAGATATACCTATTGTACCATAGTATAGAATAAATTGTTGTTAGAGGTTAAAATGTATTATTACTATATATTAAAGACTGAAACTGTATACATGACGCAAACCCTTAAGATCGATAGATTGGTTATCCATACGGCAGTGTAGTTAAGATTATTACCAAGTAATTACCTGTACACTTCATTACGCTTACTTATAGGCTACACATTAATATGAAAAACTGTTAATACTCACCAGAAATATGAGACCAAGTAGAAAGATGTCCAAAATATCTGAAATTAATCGCTGTATTCGCTATTATAGAGCAAGTACCATATGTTCGTAATGCTACGCAAATTGAACTGAAGGTTTGTTTACAGTAGTAACAAAAAATACGAGTTGCCGACATTGTGACGTGTTGAAGTGCTTCTTGTAGTAACGCGCGCGTAACGCACAGACATTTTGTCCAGGGCAACACGTATATGTTCCGGCGGACGACACTGCGTCACTACAGTGCGCGTTTCGACTCTTTTCGTTTGACGATCAGGCGTACCCGTTGTACAGTGTTTACAACGCAGTGACGGCCAGCATGCCAAATTGAGACTCAGTAACGTTACGTGATGAACCTCGCGGTAGTTAACCATGATGTACTTCCATATGTGAAAGTCCGTGACGCGTGGCCTATACATAGCTGAATGCGTTTAACACATGCGCGCACATTTCATGGGAACTTGAACGGTACAGTACAGGGACAGCGATCTCCCCCCCCCCCCTCAAATGCATTTTACTGTCTGGGTGTATGTATACCCAGACAGTCAATGCAGTTGAAAAGTATACCCAGGTGACATGTATTAGTGATCAGTAATTTTACTTGTGATCATTTTCTAGCATAGCAACGTCAACGTCATTCTCATTTCACAATACAACATCGAGCACTCGATATTTCACCCAAGTACACAAGGTTCGGGTCAATTTTAACGGGATCAAATGTTCAATGTCATCTTTCCACTACGACGGTGGCACAGAATGTTAGCACCAATCAATTCTTCGTTTATAAAAGAAGGTTAGGGTTTGGCCAATCACAGTGATGCTTCAATAAAGGAAATGTTTGTTTTGATCTGCGAGCATAAATATCCCATTGCATATACCGTGTGGAATAGCCTATACTAACATTCTGTGCCACCGTCACACTCACGTCTGCCCTCAGACCAGTAGCGCTCGCCTCCTAGAAATTTCTAAATTACGCCCTCTGTCACTCGGTCATGGTCCCACAGTTTACATTCAGTGCTTACCGCTCAGTGGAGGACTATGCCATTCTTTTTTATTAGTTCATATACAGCCATCTAGACAGCCCTGATCATTTAGAGTTTTATATGTAAATTTTTCCTCTGAATTCCACAATATTCTCCTGCAGTTCTTAGTCATTAAACTACAGCCCTATATTCGCAACTGTAGTACAGTAGCTGCGACTTTAGTACATAGAAGAATTAAATGGATGTTGGACTATTTAGCAGATAGGGTCCAGAGAGTGTATTTTAGTGAGAGACTTTCAAAAGGTATTGGTGCCCCCTCAAGATTGTTTGATATCACTCGTTTTGTTTTCATTCTATCTACGTCCAACCGCCCCAGTACCCAACCTAACACATTATTGTTAAATTTGCAGATGACAAGTGCATTATAAGTCCTAGGGCTATTGGTCGGCAGATAGGGCACAAACAACCTTATTCACGTTCATAAACTGGTGTGATGAAAACAGACTACAACTGAATGTGGCAAAAAGAAAAGAGCTCGTAGTTGATATCCTTCCGGGCTTGTAAGTGCCAAATTGAAGACATGCTAATCTCTGATAGACTTTGAAGATTGACAAGTCGTTAGCAAAGACCCAACATCGAGTTAGTGTATGTCTGCCGACTTGCACAGTGTGAATTCCAACACAACACGTGTTTGGTACAATGGATATATAATGCGTCCGTACATCCACAACTTTTTTAGCAGACTTTGTGTTTACGTCATATATATTCTTGTCGCATTTCCTTATAGTTTTTTGCATGGTGTTTTATATGACTAAACGACAAACACTTCTTCAGAAGCATACTTTGTTTCAGTTAAATAGAAGAGAAACAAACGTAAATATTTCTCATACGTTTTCATGTTTGGAACATACACTCACAGTACATTGTTAGCTATAGACCTAATAACATTAGGTTCACACATTGCAATTTCTCAGTGTCTCGCACACGTAACCCCGTTACGGGTAAATACCCAGGCCCTGTATTCTACGGTAGTATTTAATGACCTTTGAGTGAACAAAGCACCGGGAACTGTCGGTGAAACCAGATCCGTGTATACGGCTCTGGGCATAAGGCTTATTGACGATTAATTTCAACGTTGAGTAGACGACTGTGCAACGGAGAGACGGACATCCCCCCCCCCCTCCGGACAACATTGGTCCTTTCCCTGAAGGAATTGTCGGGGGGGGGGGGCTGTCTCAGGAGGGATCCTCTGAGCTGGGAATCGTTCGGGTGGAAATTGGCTAGGGAAGGGGTTCCTAGGAGAGGGGTGGGGGGTGGGTTGCAGGGGTTGTCCGGCCACCCGCCGCGAAGCCATATGAACTACCCTTACGCGTCCTCTGCTTGGTATCTCTATCATTGACCACTACGTTGTAGTATGATCAGTAGCTGGGCCTATGTTCAACAATTGTAATATCCAACACATTGTACAGTGCTAAATTTACACTGACCACGTACTCATTGTAAATTTATAGAGGCCTGTTAACATTCCATTTTACAAGGATTTCTGAAATCGTGGGTGATTTGGAAATACATAGATGATAGGACGCTCGATTGACCAAATGTTCAGATGCCTATTGAAACATCAACGGAGCTCATCGTTTATAATTGTTGTGAGCAATCAGTTTACTGTTTTCGGAGTTTGACTCTTCTGGGAATAGCCCTATACAAGCGCTAAAATGTAAACATTTTTCTCAAAAAAGGTTAGCAAATGTCCTTGGTGTTCCTTCTCGTCTTCGAGACTGTTCAGAATGTCCTTTGAAAGGTTTTTTTTTTTTTTTTTTCGTCACCTTTCTCTGCAGTTGTCAATTTAAGGGCAGTAGCTCATCACCCAAAGCTATATTTTTAGCTTCCGGAAAGCAAAATTTTTAACTGCTTGTAAGTTACAGCACTCAGCGTACACAGGGATCCATTGTTTTGATTACACATGTGGAGGCTGTAGGAGGGACCAGACAAGTGGTTGGGAGAATTGAAACTATCTGTAGTGACCAGTTGTTGTCAAAGGCCAAGGCTCTGTTTCACCAGTTTCATGAGTTTTTTTTTCCTTGAGGATTCGTTCCACAGCGAATACATCCATATATGTTGGGGGAGATCGCTAAATCTGGTTTCACTTCATTAACTTCATCTAATGTTTAAAGGATACTTTGTCAGTTTTGTGAGGATAACAATTAAATATATTGCACAATGTTACCTGAAGTGGCAGAGGAATATGATTGCATAAGGTGTATCACAATATGGTGACTACATCCAATTTGTGCTCTTGACACAGGGGCCTATCAAGAATTGTTTGGAGGCAAAGAGTATGGGCAACTGAAATTATGCTGTTCACTATTCTCATTAAGCAAAAGACAAAAATATACTTCTGATAAATGATTGTTTTGAGACTTTTTATTTCCAGTAGAATTGCATGGCAAAACGATTTACATTTACATACAAGAATGCACTAGCCTAATTAAAACGGCTGTGACCAACATTAAAAAATTTGTGAGTGAAATGGTACTGAGATTGTCCCTCGTAAGATTTTACCATCATTTTAACTACTTGTGTGGTCTTGGGTCAAACAAAGAAATTGAAGAATGCGACTCAATCGACGCATAAACCATCAGATGCTGTACTTTTTATTTCGGTTCCACTCTATACCCAACTTTGTTTGAATATTTCCGAGTGCGACTGAAATATTAGTACCTCGTTGGCAAGCGGTTTGAATCAATTCATTCGAACGATTTTAAAAATGCCTACATGACGGTATCCACCGTTACCATGGACACTGATTTTGATGTAACGTCAATATAAAGATGGTTGGTGGAGTCTTTCCATCTCGTTTTAGAAAACCACAGGGCACTGGCTGATCTGCCACGAAGTGGAGAAAAGAGACTCCTGAAGTTTTGAAAGAAACATCAAATTAAGCTACCGGGCAAGACCAAAAGTAAAGGGATCAACGTGAAGGGATAAACAATGAATGGGGATCAAACAAGAGATAGAAGGGAGTGACAGGAGGAGGGAGCAAAAAAATGGAGATCAAGAGAAAGGTCATTCAACACTGTTGAGGTGATCTCAAGTCTGCACCCTCCAACTCCACTATAAAAAGACCCTATTTTCATCACCACCCACCTAGTCCCCACACAACAATACCTATATCCCCACCCTATCCCCAGTAGTCAGAGATAAGCTACGTTATAAAGGCCGCCACTACGTGCTTCTGAGTCACAGGTAAACTCTAAGTAACCATAATGTAAGGAAATAAATCATTAAGAACTGTACGAGTGCCATCTAAGACTCTCAGTGTATGATACTGGCTTCACTCTGTCGAAATAAAAGTAATAAAAATATGTTCAGACGACCTACTCTTGTTCTTCTCAGTTTGGTGAAATACTCGGTTGGATATTTAAGTTAGAGGGAAATAACTGTTTGTTTTTTAATACAGAAAAAGTGTCATTCTTTTAAAACCAATATTTGTGGACACAGAATTATGGATTGTTCAGATAAGGATAGATAGTGGCCTTCTTTTCAAGCAGTGAGTTGCTTCTCAGAGATAGAAATTCAGTTATTCGTTGCTCAAGAGGAATTGGCTCACTCACATTTTCAAATGATGCATCTGCCATAACTCATCTTATGCATAATATGTTGCAGAGGTGAAGCTTTTGAAGATGTTCATTGATGAGCATGAATGGTTCAACTGTGATTGAAGTTTTAAATGCTCTACTTCCTTGTAACAGGAACTGCAGTGACTTTTTAAGGCATGGAACCTATGGACTGACATGAATAAAAGTCAAAGCTGCGACATTTATAATGAGGTATACACCGAGGTATGTCATCGCTGAGAAAGTGTCTACATTCACCTAGCCTCTGTTGCACCACATGGGGTGTTCCTTTAAAAGCACGATGGTATTACCTCTACTGACTGCTAAACTGACTGTGACTTACTGGCAATAAACATATGTTCCCATTCTTGGGTTGGTGACTCACCATGAAATGAAGCAAGTGATTTGTCTGCTCTTTCATTTAAAGGATCACATGTGGCATGAGTTTACCATCTTTAAAATTTTCAAAGTGCTTAGCATAGTACAAATCAGGAGTGCATAGAAAAGGGAGAATACCCACACACATCACATCATCTGGGAATTTCCAGTATCAACTTATTTGGTAAGAATTTTGAAGCATTACAATTCCAAAGCATGCACTGTCATTTAACAATGAAAGCAATCTTTGAACCCCTCTGCTCATCCTTATTCTGTCTTAGATTTCCACAAGAGCCAGGCTATGTGAGAAAATTATTCCTTCAAGAGGAACGATTCCGCCCTCTATTGGAATCAAGTACGCTGTGTATTTCTGCATTCTGACAAGAAAATAAGTTTCAACACGACTCACTTCATTATCCACGCATCATCTTCTTAGAAATACAAACACCTTTCAGGAGCATCACAACAACAACCTCTTGGGCATAGCTTCCTGCTTCCTCGGCCAAGGAGATGAAGCATCTCTCTGTGACTGTCTCGAATGTGGTCATCACCTGTTAGTTACCACTCTGTCGTCAGTGATACTGGGGCCAGAGACTTCCATTGTCCTCTTTAAAATGTCTTCCACCTGTCACTGGACCTCCCGTGACCTTCACCGCCTCCGGACTGGGCTCCGAGAGTAAGATTTCCTCCTTATCTCCCTCTGCTGGTTTTTGCGAGAGTCTGACTTCCGGTCGACATTCCTCCTTTCCTTCCCAGTGTCATTGCCACGGGACCTTCTTTTTGAGTCTTCCCTCTGTGACACCTTCTTTCTCCCCTGATGAGGTGACCTTTCCCCATCACTTCCTGATTCACTTTCCCCTGACTCTGAACTACTGCTATCAGAGGAAGAACTATTTTCTCCTGATCCGGAACCACTGCTATGACCTCTCTTTCTTTTTTCCTCTTGCTTACTGTCTCTTCCTCCTCTCCTGCTGCTCTTCATATTCTCTTGCCCCTCATCTTCCTGATCATCACTAGAGCTTTCTGATTCTTTCCTCTTATTCTGTTCATTATTTGCATTTCTACTTTGAGGTTTGGCTTTGTTTTTGGTCCTTTTAGCTGATCTATCCTTACCTTCTGAATTCCGTTTTTCGTCTTCACTCTCAGATGAGCTTCCACTGCTCGAATCATAGGAGCTGCTCCCCTCTGTCTCTGACTTCCTCGTCCTTGATTTCTTCTTGATTTCCCCGTCCTTTCCACTGCTCTGTGTCTTGTTCTTCACCTCCCTACTCGAGTTCCTGTCTACCAGTCTCACAATCCTCTCTGGTGCTTTCTCTTTGGCTTTATTGACCTCTTCTTCACTCTCTGATGACTCTGAGCTGCTGCTTTTAGATCGCTTCTTCCTATTTGTTTTCTTCATGTTTCTTTTGCTCTTTTCCTCTTCCTCGCTGCTGCTCGAATCGGAAGACGAAGAGTCTTCACTCTCCGAAGACGACTCACTATGGGGTGCTTTCTTTGACTTTTCCTTTCTTTGTCTGCTACTCTTTCTCCCCGTTTTCTTGACAGACCCCTCTGATTCGGAGCTCTCTGATTCGCTCGAGGACTTCCTTTTGTTCCTGCGTCTTCCATTTGCGGTCATCTCCTCAACTTTCTTTTGGAGTCTCTCAACCTCTCGTCGGTGTTCCTCGATACGTGATCTTCTCAGTCTCTCCTCTTCTTCCCTCTTCTTTCGCCGTTCCTCTGACTGTTCCCTCTGCTTCCTCCTTTCTTCTTCTGATTTTTCTCGCTGTTTTCTTTTTTCCTCTTCCTCCCTTGCTCTTCTCTTCTCTTTTTCTCTCTCTTTTCTCCTCTCCTCTGAACGTTCCCTTTGCCTCCTTCTTTCCTCTGCCCGCTCTGCCTCCGCCCTTCTCTCATCTGACCGTGCTCTCTCTCTTCTTCTCTCATCTGACCGTTCTCTTTCCCTTCTCCTCTCCACCGACCGTTCTCTCTTTCTTCTCTTTTCCTCCGATCGTTCTCTCACCCTACTCCTCTCCTCTGACCGTTGTCTCTCTCTCTTCTCCTCTGAGTGTTCCCTCTCTGTCCTGTCATATTCTCTCTTTCTCTCCTTGCTCCTGTCCAGACGTTGCTGTTCCTGGTTATTTCCATCTCTATGGTCCCTTCTGTCTAGATCATTTTTCCTTCCTTTCTCCTTCCCATCGCTTTTTCCTCCTCTGGGTCCATTAGTCACCCTTTCACTATTCACTATGGAATCTCTCTCCTCACTGCTGTCGTCTCTTATCCTTCGTCTGCGGCCTTCCTTCTGTTTTGCATCTCTCCCGTTAACTACTCTATCATCTCTGTTGTCTTTTCTACCTCTTCTTTCATCAGGTCTGTCTTCCATTTCTCTACTTCTCCTACGTTCTTGCCTTCGCTCATGTGTTCTGTCCCATCCATTTTCCCTGTCAGTCCTCTCCCAATCTCTTTGATTTTTCCTCTCAGTCTGTTTGTCTCCCCTTCTTCCTCTGTTTTCTCGCTCTCCATCATTCCTCTCTGGACTGCTCCCATCTTGTCTGTTTATCTGTCTTCTATCTTCAGACCTCTTTCCATCCCTCCTGTCCTTTTCACTGACATGTAAACTCTTTCCCTTACTTCCTCCTTCCTTTTTGTCTGCACTTTTGGTATCTTTCTTTGATTCCTCCTTTTTCTTGGTTTTCTTCTTCTTCCTTTTTCCATCTCCACTCTCTAAAATTAAACAAAAAGGAGATACTGGGATGAGAGAACAAACAACATAATTAAAAGATGGATGGACCTATCAATCAATCAACCCTTTCAAGGCCACCTAGGTAACATTACCTATCCTGAAAAGTTTCCGTTTACAGCCATGTACGTACTATTACCCCAAATTTGTTAAAATGTTCCATTTTATGTGGTTGGGTGAAAAGGGTGGTGTTCAAGTAATGGACACTGGCTGTGAAAGGGCTAACCAAGTTATCAATGGCAACTAAAGGAGGGTGCAGCTATTCAAGTCTGATACTGCTACTTTGCTGTTTAACTTTACCACTGAGAAACTGGTTGGCTAGTTTGCAGGTGCAATTTTGTTCAAGAAGGCTAGAATCCTTCTGAACACTCTTTAAACCCCTGGTGAAATCAGAGTACCTCTACATTCAAATTGTTAAGTTGCTGTAGCTAATGCATCTTTGGCATACCTTCAAGAGCTAATTTGTGGAATCTTGTAACCACAATATCTCACAAGGGGAAAATTGAACTACTGGCATATGTACTATGTAGGTGTACCACATTGAGTACAAGAATGCTATTGAGTTTGGCAGAGGTCAAAGTTCATTTACAGTTACTTATGAAAACATTGTAAACATGATATCTCAAGAAGTGAAGCTTGGACAAATGTCATATTTGGTATGCACATGTATCACATTAAGTACAAGAACCTTATTTGATTTTGAGGGCGGTTGACTGTCATTTGTGGTCAAGAGGGGTCAAACTGTGAAAACCTGGTAAACATGATATCTCAAGAAGGGAAGCTTGGACTAATGTTATATCTAGCATGTAGGTGTACCACACCGAGTACAAGGACATTTTTGCTTTTGGTCAAATGTCATTTGGGTGAACAGGGTCTAAACTACAAAATATGTCAGATTCAGAAATAAATCCTCAAAATGAAATCGTCACAACCACAATTCATTTGTGGTTTAATTCGTTCTTGGTTATTTTAAACTAGCTTTTAGTCTGTTACTTTACCATTACAACAATGGATCAATTACAATCCACGCTCACCAGACGCGCTGCTGTCTCCATCAGATGAGCTGGAACTGTCCTCTGAACTGCTCTCCGAGGACGAAGATGACGAAGATGACGACGAGTCACTGCTGGATTGGACAGCTTGGTGTTGTTGCATAATCTTCTTTTGCAAGTCAGTCAAATGTTCTCGTAGATCTTCCCTGTTGAAACAAAAAAAAAAAAAGGCTGACAGGAGTAGGACAGCACCACCGGGTTGAATCAACACTTCCAACCGACTGGTCGATAAAATTCATGATAGAAAAATCTCAGATTATCAACTTTAGAGTGTGATAAAGTTCTTGATAAAAAAAAAGAACAAAGCCCAAAGAAATAGTGCAACTGAAACGTACAAAGTAAGTCTCGAAAGATTGGAAGAACAGATTGTAAAAATTTGTGTGGAAATATTGCAAATATTTTCTTTTCTCTAGTTATTCTTAATCCCACTTTAACTACAGGCACATGCACTGCCACTGTACTGTAAGTATAGATGACAAACTATTCATTTAATAATAGAGGTTTAAAAAATTATCACTTCCAGAACAAGCCATCCTTTAACTGAAAGATTTATCAGGAGAAAGATCTATGAAGATGTTTCATAATATCTAACCAGGCAAACGGCTACATCATGGTTTTGTGAAAGACCGTTGCTTCAGAGGGTTCAAATTCTGATAACCCCCTTTAAGTGGCATCAGGGAGTCATTGCGAAGTGGGCGACCACCTCGCTTTACTTCAGCAGTATGAAAGGAAGGCTTCATGCAGAATTCATGCAGTATTTGCTCTGTCATTGCAATCCAGGCTAAGTCGATGCCTTCATCCTAATGACTTACGTGAGACCCCCGAGACCGATAGACGTGAAGAAGTTGATGGAGAAGCGAGTGTTGGCAGGATTGTCCCTTGGCATCAAACCCTCGAAGAAAGGTTGCAGCGTCCTACATACAAAAGGGAAAGGTACATGTGTTTCATCCAGATGGTTTAAAAAGAAAAGTGGTAACATTTTGTAGTGGTTACATTGCCGATTGCACTTATCCAAATTGTCCATCATACACCCGGCATTCAAAAAAAGCATTTGTCAAAAAGCAAAACTTGTTTTGATAAATCACCAATGGCAGATGTTTTTCAATGACTGACAACAATTCGGTATTAGAACACATTTACAAGTCTGACGTATTGGCCATGAGGTCAGCACGAAGCAACAAGAAGAAAAAAAATGTCTGGGATACAGTGACTAACATGCTCTATCATACCGATGAATATCACTTATGGTTTTTACAGTGGCACATGCAGACTAAGTGATCGACAATTGAACACAGAGGAACACACAACTGTACACTGTATAACTGTACACTGTCTATACACAAAATGAGACTGGCACAGTGTCACACAGCTGAGCAGGGAAAATTGTAGAAACTCAGATCATTTTACAACACTGCAGACCAATCACATAATCGGGAATCTTTTTGTCTCTTTGCAGCACACTTTGATCAGACCCACCACAGCCAATTGAGCCTGTGAAATTGTGAGATGGAATTAGAGGCTATCTTGAAACATCCACAAGATCACTGAAAGACAGTATAACAGGGCTTATTCTATGGGTATTCAACAAGGATATAGATCGTCAGTTCTCAAATACCTCCTCAGAGGATAAAAAAAGAAAAAAAGGGGAAGTACAGAATCCCTATTGAAATATCAAAAAGCTAGAGACAGCCCTGAAAAGCATTAGTCAATTCCAGACAAGACACACTGATGCAACAAAATGTCCTGTTCCGAATATCACTGGACATCTTACAATGTGTACAACTGTAGTTTAGTAGCACCGTCATTATTGCTTTGATCTTTTTGCCTTTTTTTCTTCTTTTTTTTACAAGGCCTTCCACTGCAACGCAAGTTATTTTCTCACAAACTAAGTGAATAATCACAAATGAAGAGCACCATCCAGTGAAAAGGGTAAAATTCTGCATTATTTTGGGGGCTTACCAAAATAAGAACTTGACTGGCAATCCAGGAAATCAAATTGCATGGTGGGATACCAAAGGTAAGTGCACAGCCCCTTTGATGTGGGTATGTTTGGGACAAACAGATGAGACTTGATACTCACACGTCCTTGAGTCTTTCGTTTAGTTTTGGTAGGCCCATGTACTCCGAGAGCTCTTGAAACAAGATCTTGATAAAAATTCTGCTGGAGGATGTCGTCTCCTCTTCGTTTAAATGTATGCAGTGCATCACCTGGAAGTGAAAAAAAAAATTAAAATAGAATATAGAATCTGGAGAGAGTGGTGTGATAGTACTGGAGGAGGGGTAAGGAGAAAGTAAGGAAGAGGGTAAGAGGGGGTAGGGGGCAGAGGTACAGGGTGGTAAGGATATAGATGGGGGGAGGGGAAATGACCCTTGCCTTGATAGAGAAAGTGTATCTACACAACTGAGATGACTGGTAGGTCGCATACGGAGGAGCATAGCAATCACAACTCCTTTTACCTTTAGAGGAATCTTTTCTTAACCTGTAACCCACTGAGAGCAATCACAAAGACTGAAGTGTGTCACATGTCACATATACTTCTTACTTCCTCACCGTCCAGGAAATGGCATCCGTGTGGAATAAGTGAGCGAACAGCTTTGAGACGTTTCTGAGTTTGTTAGTGTCCAGCCGGTGGCAGGTAGAGTACTGCTCAGGGAAGATGCTCTCGTAGGCCGTGGCATACTCTCGTTTCAACTGACAGAATCTCTGTACCAGAAAAATGAAACAGCAGAAGTTATTGCATCCGATTGTCTCATCAAATCATTAAGAGCTGGGAAATCAACTTTCACCAGTTTGCGGAAGTGTCGACAACTCCTGGCATTTTATGTCACTTCTTAGTAAGTTAAACAAATACAAAGCATGGGAACTTATCATGTTCACCCTCTTACACAGTCAACTAGATACTACAACAATCACCTAATGAGTTTTTCAGAGTCGCCAGAGTGTCGAAGGAACGACTATTGCAAAATGTTGGTCGTTCTTTCCAGATCTGGATGTCCTAGCAGGAATTAGAGCATGACTTATTTCTAGGTTGCAGTACCATGGAAAACACTTGGCATTGCTCTTTTAGCACATTTATCGCAACATTTCATGACACTGTTTCAGATCTTCTAAGTAAAATCTTCATTTAATTCAAGCATTCGAGTTGTCTGAAGGACAACCTTGTAAACAAAATTTGGTTCTCCGGTAGAGATTTTAGGTGCCTCGAATGCCGAGGCTACCTTTGAACATCATCGACTGCAGAGGTTATAGCAACACCAGCTACCCTACACGGTGAGCTGCTCTATATATTTCTAACCCATCTATGAATTGAATTCTACTGCTTAAATCGTTCACTAAAATCTTTCCTTCTACCTGCAACAGAGTATGGTTGTCAAATGGCTGTTATTTTCTCTCCGTGAAGAGCTCCTTTTTGCTTTGGTGAATGATACAAATTACTGGCATCTCTGTGTCACAATTTAAGAACTGAGATTGATGGAAGATATTCCAGGTTTGAGGGGCCTGCCTCAAACAATGCCACAGGAATTAATGACTGACTGACTGACTGACTGACTGACTGACTGACTGACTGACTGACTGACTGACTGACTGACTGACTGACTGACTGACTGACTGACTGACTGACTGACTGACTAATATCCAATGCTAAGGTGGCAATATCAATCAGCCACTAAATTTTAAAACAATTTCTGCCTGAAAACACAAATTTACAAGGAAGACTACAAGACCTCCCCCCACAAAAAATCAACTGTACAAAGAGAAACTTAACCTTCATGAAGAAACAACTACGCCTAACAATGGATGAAAATGACATCTTGCGATGACAAAAACGAAGATGGACACGATTCGGTTTCATTCTAACCTGTGCCAACAGCCCGAAAAACTTCTCGTAAGTCCGCAGCTGAGCACAGCAGTCGATTATCATCAGGCATATCTCGGTCTGTAGATTTGAGGTGATAAGAGGAAGGGATGAGGATGAGAGAAGAATGTAAACAGGGAAAGACGCTGATCAAGGGCATGATCGGTCTGTCATCACCTCCCATCTGCTCCATCGTTTGTCTATTATGTGACATGATGCATAAATTCTGACAATTTAAAGAGGTTGACCACTGAAGATGTTGACACTGAATAAAAATTATGGAACTTTTTCCCTCTCTATTGGTGAACCCATATCTCGATAGTATGTTCTGTTTGGAAGATATGGATTTTTCTGTGAACATCTACTTCACGATGGTACACAGCATTATGGGAAATCTGTGATGTTGCACGTGGAGCAACGACTTCGAATCTCTTGCATTTCTTTACAATCTTGACTGACTTTGTAAAAGTAAACATTACAACAGTTTACAAGAAGTGATTGTAATTTGCGCAACATTTCCAAGTAAATAGACAATAAACCCAATTTGAATTTTCTGCTGGTGTCAGATTTTAAAATTAAATTACAACTTCAGTTTCAAAGAACATTTGATTTATGGTAGTGGGGTGCAAGTATTACATGGCATTTTGTGACCTCTAGGCAACTAGAAATCTTTCTAAGCTAGAAGAGTTTCTTTTCAAACAACAGCATCTTGAGTTTATGGACAAGATACTTAGTATGGGGTTTAAAGTACCTACAGCGAAAAATTTTTCTCTTTCAGTTTACTTGTCAGCGAAAAAATCCCTTCAACTAAGAATGGTAATGAAGGGTTTAACATCAGTAATGTCATGGTTTCATTTATTCTTCTCTGGAACTAATCCTTTGGCTATAAGCTAATCACAAAAAATACCACGGGTGCTCATTTTCACAAGACATGGTTCTTCTCAAAAAAATTGGTTAGATGTGTTGCAGGTGGATCCTTCTATTTCCTTGTAATTACGTTAAGCCTGCAAACAATAACAACATATCTGTGACCTGGCTACTGGATGTTTTTCAATAAGAGAAGAAAATCATCCCCTTAAAATACCCCCAAAATAAAGGAAAAGCAGTTGTTGTTTGCCATGGACTGACAGGTATGTTTCACTATAAATCTGTACAAGAGTTCTAAAAAACATAAATCCCCACGGCAAATTGCTGCCAAGATCACTAGCCAAATTAAAGGGAAAATATTGTTTTGCTTTGCAAAATAAATCATATTTTCAAAACCAATACTTATGGACCTTGAATAATAGATTATTCAAAATATGGCAAGATGATAGCACTCTATTCAAAAAGTAAGTTTCTCAAAAGATAGAAATACAGCATTTGTTGCTCAAAAATAACTTGTTCACCCAAACTTTTAAAAATTCAAATGATGCGTCTTCTCTAACTCATTGTATGCACGATGATTTGAAGAGATGAAGCTATTGCTGTTTACTGGTGAGACGGAATGGTTTAACAAAGATGAAAGATCAACATTTGATGGGTGAGCGCAGCTCAGAAAAGTACTTCTGCTTGGGTAAAGGTAAATATTACCCTCATGTCAAAAGGGTACTTTTAAGGAGAAAGTAAAACTTTAAGTCTCTGTCACTAGCAGTCAATGCATCTGCGATGAACAGACTCATTATTATTAAAGGCCAAAGGTGACAGAATGACTTTGTTTTAGGTTTAGTTTTTAAGGGGGAGGGGTTGGTTTTTCTCTTCGACACAACAAGATTAGCCAGGAGATTTTTTATTGGTAATTTTTTTAATTGTGTGACTAACTGGCTATCATCAGGTTAGACTACAAACTGTGTGGACGGACAGTGATGTATTTTGTTGACGCAAGTGAGGTTGATCTACACTGTCAGTTTGAAGCTTTGAAAGGCACCCAAAATACAAGCAAAGTGACATTTTGTGTCCCAATCCACTTCTTTCGAAACCTTGGAAAACCTTCACAAGACATAAAACAGTTTGAAGATTTATTCAGTGACAGTGCCATTAAAGTTCAGGTTAATCTCAGGAAATCCAATAACTTTTTATTTTTCGGGGGGAGTGGATTTGAATTTAAAGCTAAACAACGACCTGGGAGTCTTAAATGATTCATTCATCGATTAAAGATTAATTTTTATGAGGAGGAAATAAAGTTGGAGAATATCTTAGCTTCATGAAGGGTCATCACATTTTGAAGGAAACATCTCTAGATAGGTGGAATTCTCAACTGCTATATATCGAGATGCAAAAGATACAGCGTTTCTAATTCACAGAGTCTGAAAAGGATGGCTCGACCTGACAGCATTTTGTACGATCATTTCTTCAAGTTCGTAATGCCCTTCTGCGTGATGATACACATGTCCATAAACATCGTAATGGAAACGTATGACATTGTTCACAGTTCCCCCCCCCCCCCCCCCGGAGAATGCAGCACTGTTTACCTGTGTGCACAATATTGATGTGCCATGCAAATAAATCCAAAAAACTTCCCAAACTTAAAATGTCCTAAACTGTTGATTTGTGCTGAATATCCCCTACTCAAGTGAGATGCAAGTTTTGGCCACGATTTCTCTTAGCAGGACCATACACAATGAGCAAACGATAAGAATACATGGAAAAGTTTTCAAACGTTCTGAACATTTGTTGGAAAGAGGAACAATGCAACTAAAACTTTGAAGCTTATCACACACCATTGGCCATTCCTTAACTTTGCTGGAAAGCCTGTCTAAATGATCACACAAGCGTTCACGAACATCGACATCTGCTGTAGTTTTGAACGAACACATGGTCGTGTAGACGAGCTTATCCCATTTATCTATTTATCTATTAGAGGTGAAACAAATTTCAACATCAAATGTAGACACTGGTGTTTGGAGACTCAGGAGTCTCTGAGTGAGAAAGAGACAGCTTACCTCCTGGCCTGGTTTTATTTCCATCTTCATCATTTTATGGGCACACTCTTCAAAGTCGAGGCTGGACTGGACGGTGAGGTACACCGTCCTCCTCAGGGCCGTCAGGTTGGTCTCTGTCTCGTCCTGTATCTCCATCTTCTGAGTTTCTGCAAAAAAAAAAAACAGCAAATTAATCGATTTGAAGCTGATGAGCATTGTTATCTTATTTCGCTGAAAAATGGCAAATGACAAAATGAATAAAAAAACTGTAAGAGAGAGACAAAAGATGCTTCATGTCAGGAAAACGGCTCTCGAATGGAGAAGAGATTTGGACGGTCATTTCCACCTCCAAACCAATCTTATTGCAATGCCTTGATGCTCCAATCAGGACACTCCTTTATAACACCATTTTTTTCCTGCATTTTGGACAAAAACTACTTAAAGAGAATATCTCACAGCATCTACTTTTTTTCACTTACTCTCGCGCCCCACAAATTTGTTGCCATTTCTCTCAATCCAGCCGAGTCATCTTACCTCCTTCCTCTTGCTCTTCGTCTGAATCCTCTCCACTTTCATCATCTGATCCACTCTCCTCTGATCCGCTGCTCTCCTCTCCGAGGATCTCGGCTCGGATCGCTTTGTACTTCTCTTCGTTTTCCACAAACTCTGGGTCATGCTTAAAGATATCTATTAAAAAAGGAAGGGGGGAAGACAAAAAAAAAAGGGAACTCAAATTCAATAACCTGAACAGAGCATGCTGTCATCCGACGTTCAGACAATTCCTTAGGTGCATGAACCATACCTTATGCAGGTGAACATCTACATTCAATTGTTATTCAAATTCAAACCTGTTGCATTCAGTACTCCAGAATGATGGTAGAAACAAAAATTGGTAGACGGAGAGGCCTAACTCTTCCCTACATGGAGTATAATAATAATGATGCCAGCAAATATCTATCATCTGTACAAATGCACACAATTAAAATACAGACATTCCATTGTCCTTGGCTGATGCATCGTGTGTTATATTTTTCTGCTGCTCTCTTCTGATGTAGCATATACATGGTGTTAAAATGTTCCATTCTTCACTACTGAAGCATCATATGTTGGTTGCTATGATGTTCTACCGTTCTCTAATGATGGGTGCTAAAGACATCCTACTGTTCTCTATTCATGCATCATGTGCTGGTTGCTAAGATGTTTTGTTATTCTCTAGTATTGCATCGTAAGTTAGTTGCCAATCGTTCCATTGTTTTCTCATTACAGAGTATTTCGTAGCGGTTTCTGTTGCAGCTCTGTGGAGTAGCTCTAACACGATAGCAGTGATACCAAAGATTACTCTCTCCCAGCCTTTTCCAACAATTGTGGCACATTTAGACTTAAAGAATGAACACGACACATAGAAACGTGGGTTGTCTATATATGTGACTGGCATCAGGGGCAGAAAAAGGAAATACTACAACTGCAGATGTTTTAAGAGGTATTCTGAGAGTATGAAGAGGCACATTAAAATCACCCTCCATATGAGCTTCAACCCTTCAGATAATTTTGATAACTCACTCAGTATATTTTCTGTGTCATAGTTCTCCTCCAGGGTGAGCATGTGCGTGTATTGCTCCGATTCATCCACCAACTCCAGGCCCTCCACTATCGCTGGAAAGTCCTTAAATCCATCTTTCCGGACGGCGAACATCACCTCCACCATGTACTGGACACGCTTGTCTATCGCGGCTTCGTGCAGGATACTCCGTGAACGTTCAAATATCGCTGGAATAGCAGAGAGAGAAAACAGCGGGGGACATGAGAGGGATATCATCCAGAAAGGCTACATAAAAAAAAGTCATTATCATTTACATTATATCTTGAACAGTTGGAACAAGTATTACATACAATATGTATAGATAATCTGGTCACAACATGACCTTTTGTGTTTGAGAAGTTCCTATCTTTCATCGCTATGGTTACTTCACCCTTTACAATTTCAGAGACACCACAAACTGGTGCTCTCTTCGGAGTTTGCGTTCATCCACACAGCAGTCAATCTTGTACGAACTTGCACCTTCCAAACAAAAGGAGCCTTGTTCACACCTTCAATCAGCTACAGTGGAGTGGCTTATTAAAAAAAAAAAAAATCAGTCTGTAGAAAATTTCTGTTACAGGTTCTGTAACCATGACCACACCATGACCACATCCAATGTGGCTGACATATTATGTTTAATGAATGAGAACCACAAACAACAAACGATCATTTTAAAATGGCCTCCTACTAACCATGCACTCCACGAGGGCTGACTTCTGACAGCCTTTGGCCACACTCCTTCAGGAATCCAATGGCTATTTCCACGCTGTCATCGGTCGGGTTCTCAAGCAGTAGGGTGAGGATCTCCAACGCCAACAGTTCATGGGCCTGGGTAGTCAAGAAGATACGGTTTCATCAGAAACAGTTTCCACCGGACATGACAGGATAATTCTAAGAAGCCATTGCATATCTACAGTCCTACATATGCTTCAGTACCCCATCTCATGCTGAGCAGTGGTCATATCGTGAATAGTCACAAACACTTATGGAGGGAGTATACTGACAGAGCAATGACGGTGGTATTGGAGTATCCTCTGTGTCTCTGACTAAGATTATTTCAGGGTACCAGCAAAGAGTAAACACACCTTCAGTTACCATCTGATTTTTTAATGGGTGAACATGCCACCTCATGCACCATCATGGAAAGATGAAATAAAAAAACTCTTACAGACATATAAGGCAATGTACAATTGTTCCGACTTTAATTTGGAGGGAAGAAACTCTCAGTCCAAAAGTATTCTGACCTACATTTGTGGGATTCTACTAGGATTAATTTTTCATCTTACCACTTGCTGGTTGACGAGGTGGGCTATGAACCTGGTTGAGGAGGAGCAGAGGGTCTTATCGTTTCTCCGGAAACCCTTCTTGAAATTCACTATCAGGCGTCTCAAGATAAGGTCGACGTTCTGTGGAAACTGCAATGGTGACAACAAGAGAAGCACAGTTGGTAACTAACAGTACTTGTGAAAGGTGTGTTTAATTTTTCATTGCCATTGTGGCAAATTGAGCCAAGTAGAAAATGGTCACAAAAAGTACTGGTCACATGTAAATTCCCATAAATTTGCTTTTCATACAACATTTTGCACAGGAATGTCAATGTCAAGTGTCTTGGTGTGACATTTGTGAAGTGTTAAACAACGAGAGTCCCAAGTGATCTGGTAGTTCCACAAAACTAAATAATACCAGATGGAAGAACCAGGAATACTTTTGCAATTAGGAAAGGGACATGGAATGTGTGTTGACAGTCCAAAATAATGATGGTAATTTTAGGTCTTATACAGCACCAAATTCACACTGATCATATGCTCAAATTTGCTGATGCAATCTGCCATCCATGTAATCACATTGAGAAACTTCTCTTTAAGTCCCCAAGGCCTATGACATCATGGCTGCTGTCAGTTAGGCACTCACTGATGAGTTCAATTATCCACATCAATATAACCCCTGTTCCACACTCTCTTCAAAATGCTGACCACCGATCCAAGGGGAACAGGTCCAATTTGGAAAGTCTTTGGCATGACTTGACCAGGAGTCAAAATCCACAGAAGCCTGGTTGGGAAGCAGCTACTCTCCCAACTGAGCTAGTTCAACTGACCGGGATCACAAATCAATGTAACATTCAGTTCACCCCTAGAAAGCTTTTGTAGATGTCACACATAGGATACTGGGGACGGAATAAATCAAGCGTCTCATAAGCAGCATTTCGAAAACACCACATCATACCGAGAATGTGGCACAATTCATTCAATGGCGACATTAGGCACCTCACCTTGGTATTGATGACCGCTACGAGCGCTGCATAGACGTGAGTGAAGGTGGGAGCCGTGGTCTGGGCGGTGATGACAGATCGGGCCAAGAGTCCCCTATGGAGAGAAGAAGATGGAGACACACCCTAAAGATAACTGCACTGATGAAAGTATACACATCAACATATACTGCCATCAGAAGCCTAACAACAGGACGGAGAGGACCGCTTTATTTGAAAGATCCTTCCATGAATTTATTCATTGAAGCGACCAATCGACATGACTTTCCCATGCTCAACGCAGTCGTCCAGTCGCTAGTATTTTTTGTGCCAAGGTGTTTCCCATCCTTTCATTCCTAACTTTGAAGACTACCATGCTAGTACTAACTCCCAGGCATCACACAAAAATACTTACAAAACATAATCTTAAAAAAAAATTTAGTGAGAAATCTATGACATTTTTCACTGAACGATTTCTGTGCACTCAATCACATGCACAGAGCAGGCTGAGGAAAGATAAGGGTTTCCCCTCAATAGGGACAAATATGTCTACAAAAGATGGGTCTTGAAGGATAAAAGTACACCACAGTTTATGAAAAATAATTTCTTTTTACACCAGCAAATGAGAGAAACACGTGATAAGCAAATTCTATCACCCAATAACGTCATGCAGCTGGTTGTGTTGCGAAGGTGTTTGTGAAATTGTTCGTAGAGTAGTGTGCTGTTTCTTAAAGTTTCTGCTCATTTTAGGGATATACATCTACCTGTAGTACAAGAGAGGATTTCGTAAAGACATCAAACATAAATAGGTGTGAATATCAGTATTCCCCACTGAGTTTCATGACAGGGAGGGGGGCAGTAGCCACATACCTTCTCACCTTAATTCCATTTTTGGGATTAGAATGCGAAAACCACTGCTTGATTGACGGGGATCATGGTGTAGAAACAGATGTTCTCTATGGCGAACACTATGGAAATATTATCATAGTTACAAGTTAACAGCATCTGCTACACATATTTGCCTTTGCATAGCAGTCTCATCATTTTGTGTAGCAAAATGTAATATGATACCAAATAATTTCTGCAACCCCTCATTTTTTACATGCCTTGGGGGGTACCCAGTAAACTTTACCTCATTTCTCTACAGAGTCATTACTAATTGACAAATTCATTGGCTGTAGGAATAAGAGACCAACAATGACATCAGGTGTAGTTCTTTAGTTTGGGTGGGTGTGTCTGTCTGTATCTCTCTATGTGTGTGTCTGTGTGTGCAATAGATGCAGCACAAAAGTATGTTCCTACAGTGCGCAAACTTTTTTAACTACCAACCTTCCTCTGACCAGGTTCAGTTGTAGTAACTCTGGAATGATGAATTTCATATTGGTGATGTTGGCTTTGTTTACGATACCGTTGATACTCTTCTTCAGAGCCTCCCAGGCTATCCTCTGGTACTCCACACTGTTCGGACATAAATGGAAAGTTGATGTCATTGATCAATTGTCAAAAATGCAATTAAGTTTAATTATGCATAAGATTTGACCAGTGACTGAGAAAGACGAATATGTCTGTCCTGTCCTAAGTATGCACTGCTGCGGATACATTCCTCCTATATATTATGCACGAAGCTATGTAGGATAATGCCAACAATACATCCTTGAAAGAACATTCGCGGTGCACAACGAATGTTCTGGCCCTATTGTCTGCTCACTAATGCCACTTTGACAGTCATATTCGTCTTCAAATTGCATGTCGCTCGAGTAAGTAGGACCCGAAAATGTTCTTGAGCTTGTGGCAATGGTTACAACTTATCTCTGCCGGGACCGCATAGGTCGTTTTTGCAGTGCTAAGTTGAAATTTTCAAAAAGAGACATTCCTGCAAAAATTAATTCCGCAGTGGAATGAGAGTTATTATGACATTTAAATTCCGCAGTCAACTGGTCAAATGACCTTCAATGGAGCAAAACCTTTTCCTTCATTTCTGATAGGTAGTCTGTAATCACACCATCATACTAATATTCTCATTTTCAGTTTCCATTGTTTTTTAAACAAGTCTTTTTTTTTTTTCTCCCCATATTTTTATCCTAACTGCATCTTTGGTTACTGTCAGAGAACAGTGCCAGTATCAGTATTTTTCCAATCATACAGTCACCATGGACATCCACACAGAGGGCCACACTTCTCTCTCCTCATCTACTGGTCGACAAAGCGACTGTTCTAAATGTATTTATGTCATTTTCTGACACTACTGATACTTAAAAATGTCATGGATTCACACTGATGGCCAATGTTTTGTTTTTCATCCTACCATTTTGACCTTGGATTGATCAGGGATGCTATCTTGCCCCTATGGCATAAAAAGTTTTCAAAATTTCATTGCTCAGGATGCACTTACGGTATCTGTATTTTGGAGTTTAGTTTCATAAAATTGATGGACAGACTTTTAAAGAAAAACAAAAACATTGGCCATCAACGTAAACCCATGAAATCACGCCCAGCTTGCTTCAAGTTCATTTTTGTGTCCAAAATGTGTCAACTTCAATTGCCGATATCTCAATAGGCGAACATGGGAAAATAAGTGAAAATTTCAACAGTATGTTTAGAATATGTCCCTCTTCAATATATCAAACATAAATTTTGTTCTGGACTATTCTTTTACATGCCTGGAGAAAATGTCAATGGAAACTGCAACAGCCGTTACTACAGATGGTTTGATTTGAACACCTAACAGAAATTGACTGCGCAATGTCTCATTAAGATTCTGCTAGGATTTTGCCTCAAGCTCTCTCCCTCCAGCTGCAGACAAAAATAACAGCTACATGCAAAAAAAAGACATTAAAACTTTTGATGATGCAGAAAATGTTGAACTGTTTACCTAGTTTTGTCTGTGATTTGTTCTTGCATCATCCTGAGCCTAGCAGGAGGGATGTAGGCACCGCCGGTCTTGGTAGTCAACAGGTCCTCTTTGGGTTTCTTGGGAGGAGGTTGAGGTGCTGGTTCTGCCTCTGCTTCATTGGGGGCTTTGTTTTCCTTCTCCTCGTCTTTTCTCTTGGATCTTCTGTCATCTCTTCTCCTGAGGTGGAAGTGAACATTTGTGACAATTTGTGACATAGGTCAATATAAATATCTGAAGCTTTTGCATTTGAAATTACAAGAGGAGAAAACATGTTTTAATTTCTACAAAATTTACATTTTAGCAGCCTTTTATTTTTTTCTTTCTCAACTTAATCTTTACAAGTGCATGATGTGCCACAACAAAACTAGTCTTCACTAAAAAATATTAGATGCACAAACACTTGTTTGAGATGTTTTATGGAATTGCTTCTCAATGATGTGCCTTTTAAAATGAATCAAAGATTGCCATTTTCTACAAAAACTTGTTTCACTGTAAATGCCAAAAAAATTTCACTAAAAAAATGACACTATTTGCTTTCAACATTTCCTTATCCCTAGGCACTTTTCCCTTCTTCATGAAATACACAAAAAGACAAAAGATTTGGTTGCTTCTTACCCCTCTCCATCTCTTCTGCTTCTCCTGCGATCCCGCCCATCTCTTTCCTCCACCTCTCTTCTCTCTCTGCCAAAAATGAAAACAAAAGCGTCAATCCTTGACTACCGCCATAGAGAGGACTCCAGATGACGTCACCGTCGACAATGCCGTACTGGCTCCTATCGCCCCGAACTGCATCATGTGGGGCTCCCCTAAACTCAGACCTGTCAGGGGGATCTACTTCACAGAGCAGGAATGAACCCAGTTCAAAGTCTGTGGGTACTTATTTCAAATCACATCACTTACCATCCGGCCAATGCCGCTGTTGCTCATCTGTCCGTACAGCTGGCCTACCGAGCAGGATTGCACCAGCCAGTGGTGCATGTACTGCATTGCGGATTTTGTATGGAAAAATTAATAAATGAATGAATGAATACATACTTAGCAGAAAGCTACAATCCTTCCCCCCCTCTCAAACTCCCCACCCAACCACTTTAACTCTTACGATTCTATTATATAGCAATTCTATCCATGACGAAGTGCTACCAAGAACAATACTGCACCAAAAAATGCACAAAATAACCATCCACCCCCCTCCCCCCAGGCTTAACATTTTTAGACTCCAATGAGGCTAAAGATTTAGGGCCCAAAAAAATTGCAATATGCTGACTTGATGGAAGTGACAATACAATTGAGACAATCCAATGATGACATTTTTAGAACATCACTGATTTTCACAGGCATTTGTACAATATCAAACATAATGTTTTGACAATTAACAAATTCTGATGCATTCTTTGGACTCACTCTGGAGAATCTTCCCGCCTCCTGCTGTCCTTTGATTGAAACCTTCGCTCTCTAAATTTTTTCTGGGCATCTTTGTAGACTTCAGGATCACTGTCGGATCCTCCGGAATCACGGCCCTTCCTGTTTGTTCGTTTCTCAAATTTCTCCCTGGCTTTGCTGTAGTCGCTATCAGATGGAGACTGAGGGTTCTCGTCATCATCTTTCTTTTGACTGTTTCTGTGAGAAGACAAAATAACTCAAATTACTTGTCAGCGGCGGGCAGCTTTCCTTCACACATGTGAAGCCCATAAGTACGGCATTTTTTTTTTCTAGGGTCGTGTAGTGGGAAAATTGCGCATGATTCATTGCAGCTTTTAAGTTACCTGCAAATTCTTTTGTCATGGGGGAATGACAACGTTCCGCTGTTTTCAAACGGCCAAATTTGCCTTGATGCCAAAATTGACCAAAAACCCTATAGTACATCTGTCACCAAAGTGGACGGATTAATGACGTATTTAATTGAAATCCATCCATGCATGGTGTAAGACTGAATCACTTTCACTGGTAGAGAGAAAAGGGGGCAATAGTCTACAATAGATCAGATACCTTACCTCACCTCACCTTTGGGAGTGGTTACAATTAGAGGACAGCAATAAGAAGAGACTGCGGAGTAAACTACTTGTGTGTCGAGACAGATAAGTGAAGCTACTATGACTGTGATGCTGATTTGCAATGGTTTCCACCAAATCAAGGAATTTCTTCAGGTGGGTTTCTCAAAATGTATCTCCTCATCGGGTCAAAGGAAGGTTTAAAATGTAAATGGAGGCAAACAAAAGTTAGACAGGTACGAGTCAGAATGGTCTAAAAAGGATTGATGAAATGTTTATTTAATGTCACCATTATTACCGTCGGTGGTGACGACAGACTTACTTCTCTGACTTCTGTCGTTCACTCAGTCTCTTCTCGTACTTTTCTTCAAACTTCTTGTAATCCTCATCAGATTCTTCTTTCCTGTGAAGAAATCGGAGAAGAAAATACGTTTCGACTATTCCTGGAATCCAGTGCTGCGATACACTTGTCAGTTCAGAAGAAAAGACATTTCGGGAGTTGTCGTTCAAGGTCAAACTTTCCTGGATGGAGACGTTTGTTATAGTCTCAAAGTTGTCACAAATTCTCACATGTCTAGCTCTTTTTGTTCCAATATAACTTTCAGCTTGAACTACTGAATCTCCAATCCCTCTGTATATTGTAAAGACATTTCTCACAAATCTCATACTAGGGAAAGCTGGCTATCAAATGCACACATGTACAACAAGGATAAGTCGCATGTAGGAATGGAATAGACTCAGTCAGAGCTCATGTACTGCATATTCCCTTAATAACGTTAGACCTCAACAGCTGAGCGGTTTTTACAAAAATTCTATTAACTTCATCTTTTTATAGCAAAAATTCTGTACATCCACCCACACACATACACATGAACAGTTGATGTTGCAAACAGGAGTCTATGTTTTAGATTAAGAGTACTGTACATCAAACCTCACACCCAACATGTGAGTCTTTCTTCATTACAAGGTACATCAGAAAACAAAAACATGAAAGCTGAGTCAACTTGAAATAAAAGTAGAATCGTTTATGACACAATTAAAGGACATTGGACAAGCTAGGGATCTCACTAACACCACAGTAAAATTCTTTAATTTTAACATGAGAAGTTCAATTACATGATCATTAATTTCCCACTACTTCATTTCTTCATCACTTGTTTATGTTTCATCCATCTAGTCATACAGTACATTTATTCACTCATTCATTAATTCATCATGCATTCATTCCTTCATCATTGACTCATTCCTCTATCATGTATTCATCCATTCATCATGCATGCATTCATTCATTTGTTCACTCATCATGCATGCATGCATGCATTCATTTATTTATTCATCTTTATTATTCATTAATCAATCATTATAAATTCATTTCTCATTCAGTCATTCCTTCATCATGCAATTCAATTTCAATCAATCATTCGTTCTTTCATTTATTCATTCATTTCTTACTCTCTTCATGCATGCATTCATTCCATCATACTGCATTTGTTCATTCCTTCAATACATCAATTCATTCATCATGCATTCATTTATTCATTATTTCTTCATGCATGCATTCATTCATCATGCATTCATTCATTCAGTCAGCCTTTCATTCAATACCTTGTATCTTCTTTCCTCTTCTTTTTGCTCCTATCTTCATCATCTGATTTATTGTAGTTGTCACTTGATGATTTCCTTTTTCTTTTTTCTGATTTCTCACTCTCTTGATTATCAGTTTTCCTAGGAAAAAAGACGAAAATGATTGTGACCACACTTTCGTCCCAACGAAGTGATTGAATCACGCACAGGGCTAAGAGCATGGGTATTAAAGTCCTAAATAAAATCTCAAGTGAGGAAATTTTCTCATATTTTTTTCCGACATATTTCCATTTGTTAAAACAGTACTTTGCATCTGTGACTGTGATTTTACCAACTGTATTGAGTGTAATATATCATGTTTACAGACAGTTTGAGATTATCAAGTCAATAAATATTTGAAACGGTGAAATAAAAGTCTAGGAAGAACAACTTTTTGTTTTGCATTCTTTGCAACTACACATTCTTCTACAAAAGTCATGATAAACTACACCCATATTATGAATATTTGAAGGTCAGGTTATTGAATAATAGGGCCAGCTTACGAAGTTCCAAGTACAGTACCAACTCAGCACTGGTTGTTATACTCCTGGTTTGCTTGTATGGACATTAGTGTATGGTAATAATGTGTGTAAAAACAGACCATACACATGGAAGGATTTATCTATGAATCAATCTATTTTAACACTGATCATATATAAACATCACATCAGTCACTGGCTGATAGTGGACAGTGGTTGCATGTGAATAATTTCCAAGAAATTAATTGCACAGCAGATAGTTGCTTGAGAATCACGTATATACCCTGTTTACTTGTTGATAAACATTTTCTTAGTGGGTTAAAGTGAGTGAAGTTCTTCCATTCATAGTTCATGTCACCACTGTATTACAAACTGCACGGACATGACAAAATGGCGTGAAGGAAGTGCTCCGACAGAAAATGCTGCTTTACTTTAGGAGGGTCAAAATTACGATGATGTTTTGTCTCACAGGTGAACGTCACGATGGCTCTGAGCTTTCTGTACCTGATTCCGATGTGCTTGCTCACTGAAAGTCTGAAAATACAAAGGCAAAAAAGGCAAAAATATGCAGTACTGTAATAGAATGCAAATCGTGGCTCACTTGGTTGCATCTTCATCTGGTTTGTTCAAAATGCTCATCATCCTGCTGCTGTTTCCATGACGAGCTGTCATCGCTCTCGCTGCCTCTAAAATAGGAAAAACAAAGCAAAAAAACAAAAGACAGGACATAATTGGACGCATTCACATGGGACTGAATTGAATGTTTCATTGGATGGTTTATTCATTTCGGTTTTTACCCCTCTTGAGAATACTGAATGTGAGGGTATTGCCTACTTGTGATATTTACCTGATTTTGATAAATTTTCGTTCTGTCAGATATTTTTGGACGGACCACTGATAAGGTCAGGATTGTTCCGGGATAACTAGGTCCTTTCATAACGCTTGCTATGCTACCTAACATACTCACAGTTCCTGTAGCTTCTTTCTGATGATATGTGAGATTTGTCAGGAATGCTTCTTTCGTCTTTGAAATTTTTATTTTCTGTGAAAACATTCTCACCGGAGAAGTGACGAGCAAGAGAATGCTTTGCAGTGACTTAAAAGTATTGAGGAAGAATTAGTTACATTCGCTCTTTGAATGTGAAAATATCTTTGTGGATGGCACTAAAATTTAAGCGATGGAGGTAGATCTATTCTGCAAATCCATTGTCCAAACTTACAAACATCTGGCTATTTAGAGAAAGCCCAAAGATGAGATGGCATCACTTACTTATCATCCTCAAAATCAGACCTATCCCCAGCACCAATAGAGAGCTCATCTTCTGAGAACTGTCTATCACCAGATTTTGTTTCACTCATGATGAACTTTTTGTAGGGATTAAGTCTGAAAGATAAAATTAGCAAATGTTCTCTAAAAGAGAATTCAACATGACTGAAACGTACACAAGTGGCTGCAACATCACAGTTCGCTCTCAAAACAGCCAAAGTGGACTGTGAAGTAATATATCTTTTGTAGGATTGTGGGCAGTCTGCTGGCATTTTATCCTTGTGAGTACAAAACTCTGTGATGACTTTGACAAGGAGTGCCGCACCACCCGGTGATGAAGTGAAGCTGTGTAGTCCAGGCTGCCCAGATGCAACAATATTCCATTTTGTTATGAGAGGAGATCAAATTTGCATTTTAAACAGCACAACTTACAGTAGTGGTACCGATGGTACAAGAACCTAGAATATTGAGTTCATTAATGGTTAATGGTATTTATATAAACAAAACAGAAAACCACACAAGTGCTATCTTGTAACATCACTGCCAACTGGACACACAGATAAAATTGCACTTTTAATTTCAAAACTGATGCCAGTTGATACTTCCTTCTCCTCTCAGACATTACGACCGGCAGGCATATACTGTATGCCAGTTCAGGGTATACAGTATATTACTCTCTAGTGACATTTTTGCCAGATGACAGTGCTGACATAGACAAAAGCACCATTTTCTGTAAACAACAAAACTACATTGACTCATCCTTACAACACTCGAAAACATCACAAAAAGAGGTGATAGACTTTTAAGTGTGATGAAATAAACTTTTAATTTTCTAACAGAGCTTATTGTTTTAAGTACAGTTGTTGTGATACCACGATATTGGCAAATCATGTCAATTGTGAGACTTTGCCCCTGATATCATTGTGAAATGATACCAGTGATCTATGTGATTACGGAAAAAAAAAGGTTTCTTGGAACGGAACTTGGATCACATACTGCTAACAAATAACAAACTTGCAAACAACAAATCAGACCACAAGAAATCAGACCGTAAGGTGGCACTTAAGTTTAGTCAACTAGTTTGATTAATATTACAGTACAGTATCATATCAGAAGTGAAGAATTACTGTAGGCTGTGCACTATGAAACTACTGTACACAATTTAGTTTTACACATATTTGTTCAGGTTTGCCTTGGTCCCACCTTATCCCCAGAATATTGCGATATCATTTGGCAATCGAAGGAAAAGTGCTCATGTTATAAATTACCAAACTGTTATATCACAACAACACTAGATGTTAGACTTAACAAACAGTGGGTTGGGCCTCGTCTCGTACACAGTTGTAAAACTGACATGTCCATACTTTTGTAAGGAAAGAAAAAGGAAGGAAAGAAAATTTCAAGAGGGCTACAATGCCAATTCATTTGATATGAATGTGGTGGCCAATGGGAATATCACAGAATGCTATGGTAGGCCTAGCTAAATTTCACTTCACTTGGGACTAAGAGGGTTACATGGTGATCTGATTCAAGTTTTTCAAGATTGTTCATCATTATGATAACCAGAGTTTAGCTAGACAAAGTTTAATGTCGCCCTCCAAACAAGGCAACCAGGTCAACCATCCACTTCTGTAGGGGTACAGAGGCTTGGATGAGGGTTCCCTGGTGGAGTCCATGGGCAACGCCACAGGGGGGTCCATGAAGCAGTGCCTTCAGAGAGCTCTATGTCTTGTAAGCACTTTTATGGGAAAATACGCTCAAAATTTTGGACTGTTAACTCCAAAGGCCGCTTCTCCCATCATATTCACTGCATATTCTAAAGATATTGCCAGTTGGTATCAAGTGTGAAATGATCGCAAATGCCAGACGGGAATTACCAGTTCGGTGATGTGCTAACCAACACCGCCCACTGCAGCCATGATGATAATTTGTCTTGTAGCATTTTCAGTTTCGCCACAAGTGCCGTGCTAACAGCCGAGACAAATGTCTAAGACTCTGGAAGGCACACGACACAATGTCTGTTGTGACTTCTCTTCTCAAAGGGACAGTGACAGAGTGAAATGACTATTTTGAGGGCAGTGATTCACGCTGGTAGCATTTAAGAATGCTAAGGAGTTTGGACAAGCTTGACCTAAGTAAGAACATACAGTAAAAGTTAGCACAATTGTAACATGATAATGCCACCAAAGATTTCCAGGGGGTATAGGGTTGTCTTGTTCGGATAGAGCGCATGTCAGATTACAGTCTATAGGTCCAAGGATCTAATCACAGAGGAAATTTTCTGGGGAATCAAAATTATTCCTTTAGTGAAGTTGTTTACAGTGATGCTAAGGATGGCAAGGTGGGGGGTGAGTGAGAGGGATGGCTTCAGTGCTTGGCAATTTCAATTTGGATTCTTACTGTCCGATTCACTGGCAGATCTAGTCTACTGCAAAGTGGCTCCTTACAGCTCATGGGCTGTTTATATAGGCGTCCTCCACCTCTTTAAACTAAAAGCATCTCAGAGTTATTATATGAGGTACACAAAAACTTCTCCACATGCGATGGAGAATTCAAACATAAATTTGGAATCAAACTGAAACTTCAGGAGGAAAAGCATGAGGAATTTGAAAATGGAGTGTGAAGACTGTGAAAATAATTAGGAAGGACAGAATGGTCTACTACAAGTGTAACGACTGCTTAACATTAGAGTTTGATAAACTAGTGTTAATTGATTGATCTGTTGATTGCAGATGTTTAACAAACTTGCTGTAAACTTACAGGTACATTGTTTTTAACTATTAACCCTGGGACGATTTGGCGCAAGGGGCTTTCCATGCGAATGTTTTGACCGACAGCGGGACGTTTTGGTACGGGGACGAAACGTTCGTACCAAAACATCCTTGTTCCAAATCACAAGGTCTGAGGGCATTTTGACTGGTAAATACTAGTAGTAATGTGACTAACAAGTTGGTGGAAGTTGGGCATTACGCCGCATCTTGATTGGAAGCTAACTTCCCTAAATAAAGAAAATGAACTGAAAACTAGGATCGCAATAGGCTTTGGGAATAGGGTCTTCATCTCCAAGTTACAATGCTACCGTTAGGCCTACACTAGGCTAATAAAGTTCCAATGTTACTGTTACTGTGTTGAACCTACTCCAGGGTACGAATTTAGAGTTGGACGGGAAGTGACGTCAGCAAGGGTAACAGACAACTAAAATAGTTGGTATATTGGGTCTTTGTCTACTTTTTTATCTTTTTTTTTTCCTTTGATTTTTTCCCCTTTATCTCATACAGTTATAGACTTTCTGTGAAAGGAAAAACTGTGAAAACCTGTGGAAGAAGCGAAAGAAGTTAAACCTGCAAAGGAAAGATGTTAGAAGAGGAATCGAACCAATGATATTAAAATATGTCAGTCCCATTGTAAGTCCTAAGCATAACACACTATGCTACAAGAGCAAATTTGGTAGCTGGGTGTTAAAAGACAAACACATCCCCAATACCCTAACCCTGTAATAATAATATATACGCTAACCCTATACTACACGCTAAACCTATAATATATACACTACTCCTAGCAATACTAGGAGTGCTCATTCAAGCATATCATTGTCTATTGTGTGCGTGTGGTCACAGATTCTTAATTCGAGCCACATTGTATATAGGGCATAGCCTAGGCTAGTAGCAGTACTACGTAGGGGTCGCCTGTGCTCTAGTACTATTACTAGGCTAGGCCCTACATAGGCTAATTTAGAAGTGTTTAGTATAGTAAGCTAAGGGTCAGAAAGGACAATGTTCTCATAAAAAGACCATGACAGGGCAGACATCCCCAAAGCCAAAACAAGACCGATCAGAATCTCCCACAAAGCCAAAATATTTATCAAGCACATTCTAAATAGGCAAACACTCTTTGTCTTAGACATCACCACAGACTCTGGCAGGCCATTCCATTCATCCACAACTCTCTGTGAAAAGAAATACTTTCTAACATACAGCCTACAGTGCATCTTTTGGAGCTTAAATCTGTGACCATGAGAATTCCTTGAATTTTGAAAGTTTGAACTTGAAGCAGATCACCCCTGCAGTCGTCTAAGAGCAAGGGAAGTAAGAAGATTAAGTATTTTTAATCTATGATCATAACCTACACCTCTAATGGAACTCATCAGCCATGCAGCTCTTTTCTGAACTTTTTCCAAAATACATTTGTCTATGGAGTATGAGTATTCCAAGCCTGTACTGTGTACAGCATATGTTTGATAATGATAGGGCTTACCCAACTGTCTTGACTGCCTGTACTAGTTAGAGCTAAGCAAGAAATTTAGCAACAGCATCGCAAAATTCAATATTCCCTTTTCCATACTGTTACTAACAATAACAATATTACTATCGCGTGTGTCTGTTTTACTTGCATCAAAGTCAATGTCACTATTTCGCATGTTCGACACACAAAGTTTTACTAACGTTAGGCTACGCCATGTAGTACATAAAAAGCTATGTAACACAATTACGCTTAGTTTATACTGTGTCAGTGTCACGCTGTTACGACTGGTTACAAATGTTTTGTGTGTAGCCTAAGTTTGGCTGTGTTAGCACCTACATTCGATAGGATAGAACTTACAAACAGCACTCGGGTGAAAGAAAATGTCCTCGAGTCGTGACGGAACTGATAGGCTATTTGTATTTACATAAAGGTTAACTTAAAAGATCATCTTGTCACTGCCTTTTTCAGATATCTTTCATTAAAAACGTTAGTCCGGTCTTTTTAGAAGAAAATTCTGGTCTCGACTGGTCCAGTTTGATAAACGGTCTTCTAGTGTAATGAATTATGCATAAATGAATATTCATATTTGATCAGCTGTGAATAGTTCGCGGGGATTTAATTCTACCCGCGAAAAAGCCATACGTGTGTAAAATGCTAAGGCGTACCAACCGCAGACTGTAACACTAATGGTACGGAAAGTGTACTTGCTGACACTTGACAATGTACTTGAAAAGGACAGGTCCCTAGTATACTGTTCAGTGTTTGCTACTGTAATCTGTACATGTCTTTGCCCTTTCACGGTTAGTATTGTAGCACCTATTGCAACTCCGGAATTCCAACAAAGTGAACTTTGAAAACAGGCAGCCTGATATTCCCAGTACTTGACTCCGTACATCCTGATTTTGAAGGGAATCGCTGTCGTGATCTTACTGTTTCAAAGGTAAGTCCATGTCTAATGAGTTTACCGTCCGAGTCGGATATATAGGCAATAAACGATAACCTAACGTTACTAATACTATGTTACTAGACTGAGAAACACTGACCTTATAGTCAGGGTTTCGCTAAACCCAAAGCGAAATGTTGGAAGTTGTGAGGCCTAACGTTGTTTAGGGGCCTACTTCCCTTACTAGGCCTAGGCTAGGTGTATGTAGGCTAGGCTATTGCCTGCTTACCATGACTACTACTAGCCTACATGCCTTGTCATACTACTTCGCCAAATTGTGCCTGATTGTTTCTCTTTCACCAAAGGCTATCCCATTTCCCACTATGGATTCGTACCATTGACCTATTCTTCCATAGGCCTAGGCTAGACCTATACATTGACTGCTGTGCAGTGTGCATGCCAAAGAACAATATGTAAGCATTTTTAGTACCCATTTTTCACTATGTGCTCTTTTACACCAGAAAATATAGGGAAAGTAATTACACCTAAAAACATACTTCATAGGTACTGTTCAAGCCAAGCATTGACTCTATGTGTAAATCTCTGTATAATTTATAAACAATTTGCTGTCAGTTCGACTTTGCCCTTAAGATGGTGCCTATGTTGTTCCTATGTCCACTGTGCAGCCAGTTGCAAACCTGTTAGCATTGGATTAACGTTGGAAATTGGACCAACATTCTCCCATTTAATGTCCATCATCAGTCCAAAAACACTGCAATACTTTTGACTTCCATCCAATGTCCTTTTTCAGTCTGATAAAGGATATTCCTTAGAACGACATCAGACTCTGATAAAAACTATACCCAAAAACGACCAAAAACTGATGTTCAACTGATCACAAAATGATTATAGGGCTAAGTTAAGCCTTTGTACTAAGTTTTACAAAGGCCAAGACTATGCTATTTGCTATATTTTTGTCTTTATAAGAAATGCAACTTCACAAATTGCAATCAATGGGAAACTACCAATGAATGACAGCTTGACATGATTACTACATTTTTATCTCACTGTAACTTACCAGATTCCACTTCTAGTAGATGCTACATGATGACCATATATGTTTTTTAATGTACTGGCTAGTAGTCTGCTTATTAAGTTTGAGATGCTGATTACCTGAGCCTCAATTTTCATTTGTTGTTGTAGAGAAGACAAACTGCTTAATATTCTCTAAAGCTTTCATGACATTACAGGCTGTGATTACGGTAGATAAGTGTGTAATTTATGCACTTCCAAAGATGGAAGGTCAGTTCTGACCAACTTCCCTCCTTAATAGAGATGTGACAAATCAGAAGTCATCCTGTACCCCTGTACATCTCTGACCTGCATTACAAGCAAATTAGGCTGAACTGCGAGGGCCAAGTAAAAACAAAACACTAGTTTCCGAACTTTTCAAAATAGTTTGAGCAGTACAAGCCTTTATTGTTTTTTTACACACACGCAGGAACTCGAAAGGCCCATTGGCAGCACTTTTTTTTTATGTGCCTCATCACTGTATCAAGTGAGTGCTATGTTGCAAAGACATCCCTAAAGACTTGGAGGATGACTTGATGATTTCCTGTGGTTGTGACAAAACACATTCGGTTAAAAATCCTACTTTTGATGGAAAATGAAAAAAAGAAATTTATGCCTGGAGGGAAAATGCATGCGGGCAGGCACAAGAAACTTTTTGAAGTGTAACTCGACCATGATGATACCTTGTGTGAAAGCTAGTACCATCCTACTTTGTATTGTATAATGGGCCAAATATTTACTGCTGCAAGGACTATGTCAGTGCGTTGCCAGCAGTACAGTGAATATTAATGTTTACCTCACATGACTTAACAGAACTTTTCTTCCTCAATCAGAAAAATGCCAATTTCAACAAGGGCCAGGGGACAGGTACAGAGCACTCTGCCCTTCAAGCAGAGAAAATCCAGAGGATCAGCTCTGCAATCTGTCAAAGTTTCCTCTTCCTCACGGAGTAACAGTTGTCCTCCGAAAGTGAAGAATCAGAAGAAGTGTCAAGGAAAGTCATCAAAACAGGAGAGAGCTTACAAACCAATCAGCAGTGTCACGCTGTCACCGAGGAAAAGGCGACATTCTGGAAGTGAGTGATAAGTTTATGAATATTACAGTTAAATGAAGACCCTACATGTGACAGTTTAGAGTTGACAGCTGAATAAAAGAAAAATTAAAGAGGATGATAGATTTATTAATACTTATAAAATTATGGAAAATGACAGCAGCCATTTTCAACTTACAGTAAGGAATGTCTTTTAATATACAGGAAAAGTGTTGAAACTGCTTCTACAGACCTCATGGACAGGTGCTGTACCCTAACAGTGCAACAAAAAAAAAATCTGAATATTTGGATGTTACATTCTTTTGATATGTTTAAGCAATTTAGGGTCTTTGCTTGTTGAATGAAACAGTCTGAGTGTACGGTTTTGCTAAAATGTCTGAATGTGTTTTTGAACACTGAAATCGTCAATCAAGCTTTCTATTTGGCATCATTACCATTCAGGTTCCGACAAAGAGAATGCCGACGCAGGTTACTAGACCATCCTGTAGTCCAACCAAGATCCCAAAGCCGTCCCCACTTAAGTCACCATTGAAGGGCCTACAGAAGTTGAGAATAGCTGGTAAGTATCACAATACCCAACAAAACATGTTGATCTCCTGTGTTGCAACGTCTCAGTCTCTGTGTTGCAACAGTCTCACCACTTTGCAAAGAAATCTGCACTGATTTTTGCCCTGAGTAAAGTTGAATAGGATTATGAAAGATA
This sequence comes from Stichopus chloronotus, assembly GCA_021234535.1. NCBI lineage: Eukaryota > Metazoa > Echinodermata > Holothuroidea > Aspidochirotida > Stichopodidae > Stichopus > Stichopus chloronotus. The sequence continues at coordinate 6,638,552 of CM037848.1, read as the reverse complement.
GTTACAGCAATAGTAAGTAAAACAGATCGTTGATCATTCAGCCTTTTCTCCGACAGTCTTCAGAAAAGACCGATATAGTTTATATAGCATCAAGTGTCATTACATGTTTCTGTGCTGGAATCTGAAACCTCTTGCAAGTATCGCAAAAAAATTTTACTCAAATGGAACATTTCTATGTAGCATCCACATCAACATTCACTGTTTGTTGAAATGCCTTTGGTTAACCAGTTAACCGAGCGTACAGTACAAGGTAGAATACTCGTCAAGTCCTGACCGTCATGCACTGTGTGTGAAGAATGTACTCATCTCGTAATATGTGCACCAAACTACGTCACATGACTTTCAGCCAATCAATGATACACCTTTGTTAGATTATTTGTATGTGCAGCAAACATTCTGGCCCCAATATCTGATCGCTAATGGCACAGGACATTGATATGTTTGTCTTCATATTGCATGCTGATCAAAGAAGTAGAAACTGGAAATTCTATCGAGCTCACTGTGGTGATTACAATTTATCTCCACAGGGACCGCGCTTGTTGTATTTTCTCTCCGATTTGAATATTGCAATGCCCCCCCCCCCCGTAAAAAAAAGCAGGATCTTCAACCTAAGAAGCTTTTGCAGTGTTAATTTGTTTAGAATTCCATGTAGGATAGTGACTCAGAAAATGAGAAAGAGGAATGGTTTTTGCAAGGGACAGGTGATGTAAAAAGAACACGTACATATAAGAAAAAGACAATGTTTTTGACATATATTTGCTTGAAGAAAAAAGAAGAAGGACAAAGTGGTGACATCTTTTTGTGTTAAGTAATTACAGTGTATTATTTTTCAGTGTAAAGTCAAAATTTGCCCCCCCCCCCAAAAAAAAGACATTTTCTAGTTGAAAAGTCATCTTGGAGAGGGATGACACTTGCAGTATTTTTGTCCTGTTAGTTGACTGGTTAACATTCGTCAGCTGAATTCAGTCAGCTAAATTTTTAACAAATTAATTTCTAAGCATCGGTTCAGACCTGCACGTGTATCCCTTCTCTTGAAGAGCTGATCAATCAGTATGCTGTACAATACATTGACTTGGGTTGGGTTGCTGTGGTTCTACATAAATCCTCTGTGCCACAAGAGAGCAGAGTTGTAACGGCTGTTCGTGAACGGCTACCACGTCAGGAAGCACTTGAAATTAATTATCATTTTGCCTTCTCGAACAATTTGCCTTTCAAAACCAAAAACAGATACCTGAGACCCATCATAATATTTATATGAATATTAATATTAATTATTAGAGTTAATATTTATGATACAATCTTGCTGTTATTCTTCCCTAAGACGACACTCATTTATTATAGAAAGTCTTCTGTCTTATGTCATACATAGTTGTTATCAGTTGTGCATTTCACCTCTCACTTGAAGACATTTTTTCAAATTTCACTCATCTGTCTATGGTATAACATGTTTGATGAAAATTTCTTAATTTTCTTGAAGTTTTACAACCTGTGGTCAGTTATGTCTATTACAAAGCAGCAGAAAGGTAGCAACATATCTGTTAAGGTTTATTTTTTTCACAGCTATCTGCACTTTATTTCTTTCATGTTTTTTCTCACAGGAAGCCCCTCTCACTCTGGTTCATCCAGCTTGTCACTTAAAAATATTTCCAAAAGTCCAGAAAAACCAGCTTCATCATCATCTCCGTGGAAAGATTCCAAAGTTGGACAACTAGAAGGTATGTTTGAAGGACTACATGTTACTGTGTAAACAGAAAGTAGCATCCCTAGAAAGTGCACAGAATTTTGCAGTGTGTTTTTTTTTTTTAAGGTTTTTGTTTTATCGTTTTGTATAGGTTCCTTGCATCAGCAAAGGAACCTGTGCAGTCAGGTTGGCGTGTGTGTATGTGTGCATCTCTTACACTTGCTTAGGTACGCTCTAACTCAATAGCAGAAAGTCAGATGAAAGTCAAACTTGGTATGTAGGTTTGCCATATTGAGATGTGCCCTATCGTTTTTAGTAGAGGTCAAAGGTCATTTGGGGGAACTGGGGGAAAAAGTCTGTTTTGCTTGGGTCCAGACATATTGTCCAGCAGAGAAATTTGAGACATGTAGCAAATTTGAAAATTTGGTCAGACAATGGTTGAGCTAGTTTTAAAGGACATATTAAGATGGGGGTATACATAGATTTGCTAATGCAACTGACATCAAGTGAATTTCTGTTCAGTTTTCAGTAGCCTCCTTTGTTTCAGAAGATTTGGACAATCCAATTTCACCCACATTATTTGCTGTGTTAGGTTATTTTTTGTCAGCTTCTTCAGCTGTCACAGCCAAAGAAGCCCATTTGGGGAGGGGCTAGATTTTCCTCAGAGCATGATGTAGTGCACCACGTCCATGTCATCCTTCATTTCAAGGATGTTGAATGTAGGCTCATCCAGCGTCGTTCATGTTTCACATTAACTGTCAGTATCCTAAGAAGCTGTCGTGTATTTCAATCTCACAGGTGAGAATTACACGCAAGCAAAGAGGGCACTCCACACGTCACTGCCAGATCGCCTCGTCTGCCGAGAGAAGGAGGTTGAGAGCATCAGGGATTTTCTGCGAGGCCACATCTTAAAGAGGAAACCGGGCAGTTTGTACATTTCTGGTGCACCAGGTACCGGTAAGACCGCCTGCCTGAAACACATCCTGGAAGAAGATGCGGTGAGCTGAGCTGACGAAATTTCGATTGTTTTGTCACCTACCGATAAAATTATGCTTCTCGTGGTACGCCGCATGTGCAGAAAAGCTTAAAATGGTTTGACCTTGCAACAAAGTTGGCCATTTGATACTTAGGGCCACAGATTTTCCACTTCACTGTCACAAAAGTTCCTTTTTCAAGGTTTCATATCTCATTGAATTTCATTCCATTGCTTGGCAAACTCCTGAAATTTCATATACATTGTCATGTAGTTGCTATATTTTTGGTAAATAAAGACTTTGTCAGCATTAACATGGACTACAGGGAATATTTAATTTATTTGGTTTTCCACAGCACATTCACAATTAATAATACATAATACAGAATATTGCAATGGACTGATCTATTCAATTGGTTGCTGTTGGAGGTGATTTTCCTCACAAAAATAAATTAGGGACATTGTTTTACTTTTCGGCAATGTTATGTCATTGTAACTGTTGATATCAATTTTTTTTTTACATATTTGTGCCCTGACAAATAGTCAAAAATTCAGTAATTTATATATATATATATTTTTTTTCAAACCTCCTTTTGCAGGACTTAGGAGGGGCTCAGACGGTCTTTGTAAACTGCATGTCCATAAGACAGAGTCAGGGGATATACAGAAAGATTCTGAAGGAGATCGACGCCGGAGGGAAGAACGGCAAGGCGAATGTGAAGGACTCCCAGAGACTGCTGCAGAAGACGCTGTCTTCACCAGGACCGATCATGTGAGGGTTCTCTTTGATTTGCCTGCTGGAAGAAAGAAAAGTAACTGCTGTCAGATAACAGTTTCAAGTGGAAAACAGAAGCACAAGCCAATAGAAAATTTCACCTTCAGCTTGATAAACTTACATTTAAAGTAGACAAGTAGAAATCATGTCTGTCACAGATTTATCTATTCTATATCTGGGAAATGAAAATTCATTAGTTTTGACATTGCAGGTTATCAGAGCTTCTACAACCCCGCTCTTTTCCTCTACCCTTCCCCTACATGACTGTCAACTCCCTTCATAATGGCTTTGCAGTGAGGTGGGTTTATGGTATGTACATGATTTTTGCTAAACATTTTGTTTTAAATTGACATATTTGGCTCCTTATTCTCAGATTGTTGGTCCTAGACGAGATTGATCACTTGGATAGTAAAGGACAGGAGGTACTCTATACGATGTTTGAGTGGCCATCCTTACCAAGGTCAAGATTAGTTTTGCTGGGTAAGTTAGAAAGGCGGCTCTTGTATTTCTTTCAAGATTTTGTTTGCTTTTCCTGTGCATTTATTAAGCCTGTGAGTTTTCTCCTTCATTCTAACCTTGCTCCAGTGATGTGAACGATAAGTCAAAGAGTAATTATTACTAACTAGATGTTGCCATGGTAACATGATGGCCAGCGGAGGCCAGCAGGCTACTATGCCTGTGAAAGAAAAATGAAACATTAAGGGGAGAGGAAGTTAAGTTAGAGAATCCTCTGAATGTTTGGAGTAGTGTGTGCTACATTACCAGCCTGGTTCAGACTTGAAGGTATTTACTATACACAGAACCTTGTGGTATCAACCTGCCTGCTAATGACAAGTTTCAGATATTTGTGTGTGTAAACTGTCTTCTTGTTGGCAGTTGCTGTTGAGTGTCATAGGACTGGAATTTCTGGTGTTGCCTGTTACTTTTTAAGCTAATTTCACCTGTTTTTGTTTTTTGCATGGGTTGTTGCTGTCTTGCATAGAAATTATTTTATATTTCTTTTTACAGGTATTGCAAATGCATTGGATCTCACAGACAGAATTTTACCAAGGCTTCAAGCCAGGCCAAAGTGTGCTCCAAAACTTCTTCACTTTCAGCCGTACACAACTAACCAAATAGTTTCTATTCTACAGGACAGACTGCAGGTGAGTCTTGTAGACTGCTTGAAAGGGTGTCATAGTCTGCATCAGACTCGCAGACTGTCTGATAGCCTTGCAGACTGCTTGATGGACTAGGATATCAAGCAGTCTGCAAGACTGTTTGATAGAATATCCCAGTCCATGTCAGACTGCAGGTGAGTTTGTAAACTGCTTGATAGGATATCCTAGTCCATGTCAGACTGCAGGTTAGTATTGCAAACTGCATAAAAAGGTATCCGAATGCTTGCCAGACTGCAGGTGAGTCTTGTAGACCACTTGAAAGGGTATTCTTATCCATGTTAGACTGTAGATTAGTCTTGCAGTCTGTTTGAAAGGTTATCCTTATGCATGTCAGACTGCAGGTGAGTGTTGCGTACTGCTGGATGAGATATCCTGATTCATGTCAGACTACATGCAAGGCTTGTTATCATAGCCCATACAGCAATGCATTAAGACAGGTGCATGTAGTAAAAAAAAAAGAGTCATTTAATACCCTAATCAAACATGACCTGACAAACATAACCTTAAACATATCCTGAAAATCCTGCATAGGGTGCCCTGATTCATGCCAGACTATATGCAAGCTTAAAAAATGCTGTAAACTTGTCCTGCCAACAATTGTCAGCAAGTTACAAACAAGAGGAAACAAAGGTATGTAATCCTGTCTTTAGATCATCTGTCTTTTCAAACAAATTAATGACTTCCATTTTGATTACCCTCTTCTCAGTTTGTTCACATTCTTAAGCCTGCTTTTGCAATTAGTTGCCACTGATCAACTATTAATTAAGAAGTCTTGTCTTCGGACCAGCCAGCTGTGTAGGTCTGTCTGTCAGCTATCAGTATATTAAGCTTTTTGATTCCAGGAAAGAAAAACATTTCTGCTGGTAGAAACAGTTTCAAGGATAAATGTTTGCAAACAGTTGCATCAGCATGAGTATCCTGACAAGAATAACACTACACATGTAGCAAATTCTTTGATTGGTGTTAACTTAATTGAAGATCATTGTCCTTAATAAAATCTGAAAGTTAGGTGTTTGCTTTACAAGTTTGTTACCGATGTCTGTCATAACTGTGCAATGTAATTTCTCTGTTGCTGATACCTTTTCCTTTGTGACAAAGAACGTTAAACAAGCTCCACAAATGTTTCAAATAATTGAAGAGATGATGCTAAGAACATCTTTGTACTTGTCCCTGTCACATTCTGATTCCATCGTCAATGCTTGTTTTCCATCATTCAGCGGAGCAACGAAGTCCTCGATCCCATCGCCCTCCAGCTCTGTGCGAGGAAGGTGGCCGCCGTTTCTGGAGATGTACGCAAGGCATTGGATGTATGCAGGTGAGTGGTAGACGTGCAGACAGTTACATCAACTTTCCACATTCCACTTTTCCAGTTAACAGGACTGTAAGTCTCAAGAGCTGCTGTGATTATGGCCCCTCATGTTTTCATGCTGGAATCAGGTGTCCGTGCAAATGCCATCACACCTCGTATACCCCTCGAGGTATGTTTCCAAAGGAGGTCACCTCTTGGAGTATTTAAATTCTTCCATGCTAACCGAAAGTTGATGTATTACCAATCAAGAGATTGAACCATATAATGTCTACTGCATTGGCCAATTTATGGGGAGTGGTTGGGTGTATTGTAAGAAAATCTGGAGATAGATTTTAAATACTTTCAACTTGTAATTCTCATGCTTTTCTCATGCTGTAAATTTGAGGGTCAGTGCAAGTGACTTTTAAAAGCCTTCATGTACTGCTCTGTATTGGCTGGACTATTTAAACAAGTTTGACCATGTTCCAGCATGCTGGTTAGGCACAATCATGCACATTTGATTTCTGAATGGGTTGCAAATTATGGTTGCAAAGTTGCCCTGTCAATCTTCACCAGGTGATAAGCAAAATATGAAGTATGGACCTAAGTCATTTAGGTGTGCCAACCAAACATGCAAAACTTCTCTAGGATGCAAAGGACGAAGTAGTGTGAACAATTTGATTAGCAGTTTTTGCTAATCAATGTTAGAATTGGATAGTGGCCAACCCATTTTGATTAGCAGCTGTTAAACATTGTGGTAGAATTAAGTTGAAATCTCCACTCACAAATGTGGGAAGATGTGGCCTTGACTTCAAACTATTTCTCTGGTAAGGCCAGAGAAAACATCAGTTCACAAGTAACGTGTGGCGAATATGAAACTGAATTTTAAGTGGGCTTTGTGAACCCCCCTATTTCATCCCTTGGGGATAGGAGAGTTTCACATGTTATCTTGTGATCAGAAACTTTTTGTTGTAACAAAAAGTTGACCCTGACGACTGGTTTGATGTTGATTTATATGCATTTACTTTTCAGGAGAGCTGTCGAAGTTGTCGAGGCAGATTCAAGAATGCAAGATGTCTTCTCTCCAACAAGTAAGGTTGAAATCAAAAACATCTCACTGAAAAACTCTCCTCAAAATTCTGTATCATTTCAAACCATGCAGCACACATTACCAGAAAAGTCATCAAACTGTAGTGGCAGATATGTATTACATGTCGTTTTTAAGCAGCAGTATAGGATAGAGGTTGGTCTGATCACCTGACACCTTTTTTTGGCATCATGTGATTAATCAGACTCAACGACAAGACTGTTTCCTTACACAATGATGCACAATGCGAACATCTATTTTTAGGCAGAATTTCATCCCCAAACTGCTGACTAGTTTGGCTTGACTTTCATCATTCACCTGGCACTTCTTGTAAAGATAATCAAGGACAGTGTCATTAGGAATGCAGGGGAAGTGTTTATTTGGCAGTTAGAGTAACTGTAACCAGCAGTCTATACCAGCTGGAAAATAAATTTTAACAATCAAACCCAGAGACTTGCCTAACCACCTCAAGCATCCCCAAATAGTGGCACACGTGATACTCGTGTTCTGTGACATTGTTTGGAGTGACGCGCAACAAATTACTGGAAGAATATTGATCAAGTTTGTTTTTTGAAAAATAAAAATCTTAGCCTGAGTCACCTTTAAAACAAGAAAAAATGAAGGATTTGAAGGGGGGCACCACCCCCAGGAAAACAATCAGCTTAATTTCAACATGTGGCACATCAAACTTAATTGAGAAGGCCTGATCTTTCAACCAGTTGGCATCATATCAGCCCTAACCTGAAAATTCTACCTTGGTAATTTCTTTCATGCTGTGATGGAGTTTGCTAGGGCAGGCACTTGTTGACAGACAACCTGTCACTGGAAACAACGGAAACGATTTGCACGTTGCAAAGGAAACTCATCCTGCAGTGAGAGAGCATTACATAGGCTATTTACATTCGTCTCGTGAGCTGTAAACATTTCAGGTTTGTGGTAAATGCTCGTGACAGTTTTACCAGATCGACCAAACACAACAGAGAAAAGTGTGCGAAAAAGTTTGAGAATTTCATCCCTATTATGTTTGAAAACAGAGAGGGGGGATACTTTGGATATGTTTTTGCCTAGACAGGGGCTCCACTTCATGATTCTTATAAAGCGAGAACTCTTTTTTGGTTTGGATGATAATTGTAACCTTTGTAATCATGCATGGGTGTGTGTGTGTATGTCCGTGACGCCCTAAATTGTAAACACGATATCTCAAGAAGGGAAGCTTGGACAGATCCCTTATTTGGTATGTAGGTGAACCACATTGAGTAGAGGAACGCTGTTGTTTTTGGTGGAGGTCAAAGGTCATTTGGGGTCTACAGGGGTCAAATTGTGAAAACTTTGTAAACACGATATCTCAAGAAGGAAAGCTTGGACAAATCCCTTATTTGGTATGTAGGTGTACCACATTGAGTAGAGGAATCTATTGTTTTTGGTCGAGGTCAAAGGTCATTTGGGGTCAACAGGGGTCAAATTGTGAAAACCTTGTAAACACGATATCTCAAGAAGGGAAGCTTGGACAATCCCTTATTTGGTATGGAGGTGTACCACATTGAGTAGAGGAACCCTATTGTTTTTGGTGGAGGTCAAAGGTCATTTGGGGTCTACAGGGGTCAAATTGTGAAAACTTTGTAAACACGATATCTCAAGAAGGAAAGCTTGGACAAATCCCTTATTTGGTATGTAGGTGTACCACATTGAGTAGAGGAATCCTATTGTTTTTGGTCGAGGTCAAAGGTCATTTGGGGTCAACAGGGGTCAAATTGTGAAAACCTTGTAAACACGATATCTCAAGAAGGGAAGCTTGGACAGATCCCTTATTTGGTATGGAGGTGTACCACATTGAGTAGAGGAACCCTATTGTTTTTGGTCGAGGTCAAAGGTCATTTGGAGTCAACAGGGGTCAAATTGTGGAAATATTGTAAGAACAATATTTCAAGAAGGAAAACTTGAACAGATCTCCCAATTAGATTGTAGGTTTATCTCATTGAATTTACAGAAATTTTCATTTTCTTTAGTGAAGGTCAAAGGTCATTTGCGGTCAACAGGGTCACATTGTGGAATTTTTGTAAACATATTATCTCAAGAAGGGAAGTTTGGACAGATGTCATATTCAGTGGGCAGTTGTATCTCATTTAGCACAAGAACGTTAGTCTTTAATGGAGGTAGAAGGTCATTCCATGCCAGCAAGCGTCAAATTGTGAACATGTAGGTATGACCTCAAGAAAGGAAGCTTTGTGCAGATCTCATATTTCATATGAAGCAAACGTAGCTCAATGTGACACATACTAATGCTATTATATCGGTTTGCGCAAAAAATTCTCTTAATCAGATCATCGAAATCGCAATGCATTCCTGCAATCTGTTTTTTTTTTTGGCATGAGTTTGATAATTTATTCAGAAGTCTAGTATCATGAGCAGGTATCTCTCTGAAACAAATCCCTCAGAGATGACTTGAATCATGGATGTCAATTTGAGGGGGATGGGGGGGACATAGACCCCCCACCTTTTTGAATGGGGGTTGACTCTAACAACTTTTTGTAATCTGAAATAAAAAAAAAGACATTATACTCAGTGGAAGTCCAAATTTCCATGTGGGACATGTGTTAAAAAAATCAAATGTAAAACTAAAATTTACCAGGCTAGAGAGACTGGAAAATGCCATTTTCTGCAATATTTGTTTTTTTATGAAAAGTTGTTGGTATGCTGTGCACCAACAAGTTGTGGTGCTCTTCTTTGCTCCATACAAAAAAAAAAAATATATGACTGAGGAGTCATTGCTGCTCCCCCACTTCAACCCTTTGCAAAGTCCCCCCCCCCCCCTTCAATGAAAAAGTTGCCATATGCCATGTTTGGGAGAGTAGTTGTAGGCCAGTTGTCCCAGTACACTTTCAACATCAAATTGACCCCTCATGATTTGAAAATTTACTTTTGTGCCAAACAATGTGCCGTTATTCATTTACTACATCTGTTCCATGGGACTAGAATACATTTTCACCTTTCAATTACTTAAGCTTCATATCTTTAATGTCTTTCAGCTCCAAAGCAGGCAGTGTCACCCAAAAAGTCACCCAAGAAGTCACCCAAGAAGTCGCCAGTGAAGAAAGTCAACCTGCTGACTATTTCCAGTGTCTTGGGAGAGGTATATGGATCCAACATTGTGTCTTCCAGTAATCAATCGCAGACATTCCCGCTACAACAGAAGCTCATCATATGCACCCTACTCTTGATGGTCAAAGAAGGAAAAAAGCGGGAAATCACTCTAGGCAAGGTAAGAAAGCCTTTGAGGCACGTGGTCGACATGGCAACCAAAATCTTGCTTTGTCATAGAAGTTTTGGATGAGACCTTATTCAGATGTCCAACCCAAAGGTCTTCTGATATACTTCTCGCCTGTCACTACTTAGTATGTTAGATATTTTTGTATATTGTCAACATTTTATTTCTTGCCGAAGGCAGAAGGAATCTATGTGATGGTGTGTCTTTGTGAGTGTGTGTGTGTATATTTGACGCTACTTGTAAGCACTATGTTTCAAGAAGCATAACCTTTACTGATCTCATACTTGGTGTGTGGGTTTGTCATACTAAGCAGACGATGCCTATTGTTTCTGGTGGACTTCATTTGAGGTCACTAGAGGTCCAAATGTGAAAGCCTTGTAAACATGATATCTTAAAGGGGAAATCAGGGTTTATTTTCACAATTTATTTCACTACAATTCCCCATCAGTATCGTACAATGAGTTACAACTAACAAATATGATCAAGATTATCTCAAAACGTGAACAATTGCGAGAAACGAGTCAAATTTGCCAAAAATCGGTGAAGAACTCCCAAAGCCTGTAACGTCCGTATTCATCGAATCAAGTATGAATATTCAATAATTCAATACTATCGCCTTTTCAAGGTATGAGGAGGTGTTGCTGAACAGTTTCATACGTAGCCTACGTGTGCTGTATGTATCATCAACTATTACTAAACTCTTGTTTACTTAGCATTGCACAATGCGCGAACAGCATGGGAACCGTAAACATTTGGTTATGTTTATTCATAAAACGTCATCTCATTCTTACCCTGTAATTGGTCATCGTATAGAGGAGGCTGTCTTGTACATGAACGTTTATTTTTTTCACCTGACACATACTACCAGTTCTTATTCAACAGTAATTAACACAATAACTACCATTTCTTCCTACCTTCAAACACCTCCCCCTCTATATTTCGGTGAACAATCAGTTTAGAAAGAAAAATCAACTAAGGTGAATTTTCTCAGTCAAACCCTGATTTCCTCTTTAAGAAGCATAGTCTTGACTGATCTCATACTTGGTATGTGGGTTGGTCATACTGAATTGATGACCCCTGTTGTTTTTGGTGTAGGTCAGGTCATTTGAGGTTGCTAGAGGTCAAAACCTAACAACATTGTAAAGACAATATCTCCAGGAGGGTAAACTTGACTGATGCCATCCTTGATATATAAATTGTATATACTGAGTAGATGATCCCTATAGTTTTTTGTAGGGGTCAAAGGTCATTTGAGGTCACCAGAGGTCATACTGTGAAAACCTTGCAAACACTATATCTCAAGAAATAATAGTGAGGCATCTCATATTTAGCATATGGATTGCCCATATTGAATAGATGACACCTCCTGATTTTGGTGGAGGTCAAAGGTTATTTGGAGTCACCAGAGGTTCAAGGGTCAAAATCATGTCAGCTGCTGTATCTCAAAAAGTGAAACTGTGAGTGATCTCATACATATTCAGTAGTTCAGTATTCAGTAGTCAAAATCTTGTAAATTGTTTTTCTCAAGAAAGTTAACTGTGAGGGATTTGACACTTAAAATGTGTATTGCCCATGTTGCATAGGTGATTTCTATCAATTTTTGCACCTTTTTGTTTTTGAGGAGGTGAAAGAGGCATTTTGGATTAAAGGTGTATTAACATGGTGTTTCAAGACCAATAACTGAAGCTGATCTCTTATGTGTCATGTGGGTAATTCATGTTTATGATGGCAAAGAATCACGAAGCCTTTTGGCTTTCTGGTTCTTTCATTTACTCATCATCACTGTCTGTTCTGAAACAATGAGAAAAAAAATCTCATGATCATGAAACTCCAATTGGCATATGTAGCTAATAATCACAGTTTGATTACTTCTTAGGATAAAAGGTTTACTTCTCATGAGAATTTTTTTTTTATTCTCATTTGTTCCATGCAAACTTCTATGGTCTTGCATTTAATACTTAATGCACATTGTTTGTGACTGTATTTTTTTTTCCCAAAAAGGAAACCTGACCCCAATCCTTGTATGCAAACTACATGATAATCAGGTTCACGTGCAGTGAGAGCTACTTTGTGTAAGTGGTTCATCAGAAATAATACACTGAGAGCAATGTTTTTTTTTTACGAGTGATGCTCGCGAGCGATATTGCCAATGTAAGCTATCAACTCAGTCGCATCAATCCTTACACGATCGGTTTCTGCTGGTCGCCAAGCTAATCAAAATTCTCAGGCTCCGTGTGCAAGACTTGAAGAACAACTTGTCATGGGGGTTGTTTTTCGTTCTACACCCACATCGTGACTCTCTGTTGCCTGAGGAGCATTTACTGGAGGGCCATTTGAGTACCTCTTGACATCGTTTGCTGCAGTGTCCCATCACATTAATTAATTTAGACTGCCCTTACCTAAGTGTGTGTGTCTGTGTGTTTATGCTTGGCAAGCTGTTGCCAAAACTTATGGCAAGACCTGATTTCATGATATATTTGTTTTAGTCGATGTTTCGACAGACAGAGACCTAGAAGACGGGAAGTGTCCTTTTGCACCAACTTAGGGGCCTAGAATAAGTGATTTGAGAATTTTTCAAACAGGTGCCCATGATGACTAAGTAGGCGTCACCCTGCAAATTCTCAAGTTCTCTTCCTTTGTTGTCTTGTATGCATTTACTGTTCGAATGATTAAAATTTAAGATTTCAAGAATTTCTCTGATGTCAGTTCTAAAAGACTGATGTTGTCATGCCTCAAGACTGAAACATTTGTGGGACACATTAAGACCATCTGTTTTTGTCACCACACAGCTTCACGAAACCTACTGCAAGATTTGCGTCGAAAGGCAGGTGCCGGCCGTCGACCAATCAGAAATCTCTTCCCTGTGTCAGCTGATAGAAACCAGGGGCATTGTGGCCATCAAAGCGTCTAAAGACATGAGGCAAACTAAGGTAGGTTTGCTAAGCCAGCCATACCTTTGATCAAAGGGAAACCAGCTTTCGCGATGAAACTTTCACGTTTGGAAATAAAATTTGTGAGGATTAAACAGAGAACACTTCCTAGGACCATTGTCAAATTTGCATGAGTGACATTTGTGTGCAAAATCCCCAAAACAGTCGTTCATTTTGTGAAAAAGAGCACCGCACTCTGCAAACTATCACTGCCTCTGATTTTCCTCATCTCAACCTTCACTTCCCCCTTCTCCTATAATTTCCAACCCCTCCCTCATCCCCTCCCCCCATTCCACCTATCCATGGCCTTTTTCCCAGGGTGTAGAAAAAGTGACTAGTTTTAGTGATCATCACATTTCTTTTTGAGTTCCTAGAGAAGAAACTTGGTACATACCTCAAACATATTAGAAGTAAACATGTTTTCAATCTCAGAGTTGATGTGTGTTTTTTCATATATGCTCGATTGTGTATGTGTTCATGCACCAGACCTTGAGTGTAGAGTATCAGTGGTATACATGCCGTGACCTTCGACATGACCTTGCCTTGTGTCGAATATACTATCAGCAAATCTTGTTTCTATTGTTAAATAAAGCTTTAGAGCTATGCAAGCAGTATATAAATGTGTCGAATTCTTATCAGTTTGTTTTCATTTAGGAGACACAACACTTGAGAAAACATTAATTTTTGCTCTTCTACATGTTTTTTTTCTACATGTTCTCATTTTTCCAGATCTGCTTCTTATTTTTCTCTTCCAGATTAACCTCAAGCTGAGTGAGAAAGAAGTCGAGTTTGCCCTCCAAGATAAAGTCATCCTCTCCTCCATCCTCCAGCAGGGTCTACCAACCTCTAAATGACATCATAACAATTAACTGGGTGGAAGGTTGCCCCGGCAATGTCATAAAGGAGGACGTTTCACGAACTCCATTGCTCACAATCCTCTGGTATTCCTGAATTTTACAGTTTGAAGTACATTTTGCCAATGGGCTTTTCAGAGTTTAAAGTCACTTTAACAATTTTACAAAAATGCAATGATTGTTTTTTTTTTTTATGATTCTTCTTTTAAATGCTAATAAATGTTTTCAGAACTCAGATGGGTCACTGCTTCTTTTTTCTTCAAGAAAGCATTTCCTTCTATCCTAGTTTCACTCTATAGAAATAGCCACATTTGTAACTTTTGCCGACAAATGTTAGGCTTCGGTATCTATATCAATATTCTTTTTCCTTCCCATGCGACTCCATCACTCCCTGCTGGCATCAGTTTAGGCAATATTCCATTTCCATTTTAAAGGCCTCAAACTTGATCAAGTATTTTACTTAGTTACTTTCCTTTTCTAACGGAGGTAAGGCAGAGTCAAATACATCCGTATGCAAATATCTTAATACACACTTTTCTTTGATATCTGTTACATATCACCAACCAGAGTAACCTAAGGCATTGTTGTTTCGATGATTCAAATTACGAGTATTTTGAATCTGGCATATTGCATAGGTGAGAATATGTTGACTGCAAATGATTTATTACCCCTAACAGAATCAATAGTCCTCTTGCACTCAATTAAGGTACATCTGCTAACCAAATACTAGATCTATCCAAGTTTCTCTTCTTGAGATATAATGCCAAATGATCATTGGTTTCCACAAAAAACAACACGTGTGCACTCAATAGGGTTCAACTACATGTCAAATAAGAAATCTGTCCAAGCTTTCATTCTTAAGATATCATGTTTACGAGGTTTTCATAATTTGACCCCTGTTCACACAAGAGGCTTCTTGTACTGAATAAAATACACCTGGGTATCACATTTTCAGATTTGTCCAAGCTTCCCTCTATATCATCATTAAAAAATTTTCAATGTTGGACACCTGGTGACCCCAAAGCGCTGTCGACCACCTTTCTGGACCACCTTTCTGTAGCCTTTCTTGAGTCTTTCTGTATTCAATAAGGTACACCTACATACCATATATCAGTGCTGTCCATGTTTCTTATCTTAAAATACCCTGTTTACAAGGTTTTCACAATATGACCGCTATTGACCACAAATGACTTTCCCACCCACTGAAAACAATAGGATTTTTCTACTCAATATAACATATGCTATAAAAAAAATTTCCATGATTCCTTCATAACGATATTGTGTTTAGAACTTTTTAGTGCATGATCTCAGATGAACTTTGACCCCCACCAACAAGAAGACGCTTCCTGATGTAACACATCAGGTATCAAAAGTTTCTTATGATATCGTGTTGTTTTCAGAGTGTGACCTCAGATGACCTTTGACCCCTAACAAAAAGAATACTGCTCTTCTCAATACAGGGTTAACCAACCCAATAAACGCAATGAAAAACTAATCACAGGTTGTACCTCTTGTAATATTTAATTCTACGAATTTTTTTCTATGGGGGAGCGGATACCCCCTTTCCCTTAGACAGCCCCCCCCCCCCCATGGCAGCCTGGGAAAATGGGTACTCTACAAAATCTGCTCCACCCTTGTGCCCGCCCCTTGCTGTTGCTGCACAGTAGAAACCAGCGAGGTTGATCGTCTCCTACACGAAACGTCAGTCGATCGTTTTTAATGAAAATACGGATCAAATGATGATTAAAGGACACCTTGCTAATTTGAAAACAAAATACTTATTGGCAGAGAGTCAAAATGTTTCTTTTGTGAGTCCAAGCTATCCTTTCGTCCATTCGGGAGACACAAACCCTGAGGTTTCACAGTGACCCTACAGTAGAGAGCCAATATTCGTACACCCTCTGTAAAATGACTAAGCAAATCAGGCCTCTCATCGAGACGAAGTACAGTATGGGCCTACAAATATACTATGTTGGACAAATTATGCCAGTTGGGAAAGCAATATTGATACGTCACACCCAACGACCACGGTAAACACATAAACGCCGTACTTTTGAGGCGTCGTCATGACGTCACTGACGAAGCGCCCTCTTTTGTAATGCGAAAATATGGCAGCCTAAACAGTATCAGTAAAAGATAATTAACATCAAATAAACATTTAAAATTCGGTAAGAGGTAGATTTTCTTAGTTATTTCACAGAAAATGTGAAAAAAGTAACCTTTAAGGTCTCTCTCTAAAACCCCTGGTTTCAAAGTTCGTTGATGTTTTGCTTACCATATGTTGTCCTTTCCCTTGGGTGACTGTCTGCAAACATTTGTGGTGAAAATGTGTGTTACCGGTTCCTTGGTGATAAAAATTTCGCGCGTACCGTTGGGGACAAAGGGACGAGCTTAGCGAGTGGGATATAGGGGCCGTCTGAGGGCTCCTGGTAGCGTCCAAAGTCCCCCTTGTGAGTTCTATTGACGAAGCTCCTGGAACCTATGAAGTTTTATGATATCTCTAGGTGAAAAATTCAATCTTAGGATACATAAATTTTTATTTAAAAACCATCATTAAATGCAAGATATTCCAAATGATTTAATTAATTCAGCTTTTCCTCTAAGTTAACAGAATGACAACTTAGGACCCCTTATGGGGTCCAGGAAAAGAGTAACGGGGGTCCAGGGGGGGGGGGGGCTAATCGCCAGGAAGTTCTGAGGATCTAACATATCGCAGAGTGAAAATGTTAGTTTCAGGATTAGTATACTTCAAACATAAAAACTTGGTGGGGTCCAGAGGCAAAGCCTGTTGAGGTGCAAGGGGAAGAAACCCTCGGAGACTCGAAGATTAAGCATACTTCTGGGTAAAAAATTAAGTCCCATTGACTTCCTAAAACAGAAAGGTAAATCCAAAATTATGAATATGAACAGGTAATAGAGACAGACATGTATGTACTTGTCAACTGCTCACTTCAGCTGAGTGGGGGAGGGGCCGCTGGGGACTAAGATTCTGACTTGGGGGAAATGTCCTCATGCTCCCACCCTTCTCCCCTTAGTGCCGCTAATGAGGTTGCCCGCACATGTCTCGTATCTCCAGAGTGTAGATTTACAAAATACATTCGTGATGACACCGACGAGAGACCCCCCGTCCCCTAGCACGGGGGGCAGTTTTGGCTTCCCCCGACAGTGCGTAATTGAAATGTAGCACGATATGTCATGACTTCAAAGGGTTTTGAAATATTCATACGAAACTCTTCACCGCCCTTAACAAAAGAAGCAGCTAAAATTGAATAAAACCACCAGATTAAACCAATTTGAAAACAACCAAACAATTCAATGTTTTGAAAAAAAAGAGTTAATTTCCATTGTGATTTTCACAGCCGTTTTTGGTCAGTGGGATCACAAAATGATGCATCGCTAGTGATCAAAATGTTACATTGGGGTGGGTCACCCTGAGGATTGGTCATTGTCAGCCACCGTATTATCCGGTTATTTAAAGGGAAGGTCGAGGGGAAGCGGGGGCTCTTGCATCGAATGTTATCAACTCCTCTTGTAACTTTAAATAAATATGATAAATATTTATATAAATTTGGTAGACCTATCACTCATGTAACGTAATGTCGTACACTTTTCACCCCAAAATTCCAGGGGGTATTCCGAGGGGATTCCCCCCCCCCCCGACTATTGACCTTAAAGGGACTTATAGCGGGGAAAAAAGTTACTTCATTGGGTAGTTGATTGCAGACTGTGGATAGGAATTTTCATATCACACGGGCTTAGCAGTGCAGCTTTAATAGCCCCCTCACACTTTTCTCAGACCCTCACCACAATCTTTCGTCTGACGTCATTTCAAAGTGTAGAACACATGCTTAAGTTGTATATCGACGGTTCTGTTCGTATGTTTAGTGGTGCCTTCAGGCCAAGCGTCGCTAAGAAATGATGGATCAAATGAAATCAGTCAAAAACATTTGTCTCAAGTTTGACAAAGGGTGGAGGAAGACACGCCCAAGAAATTACTCACGAAAGGGGCAACGCAATATGATTGTACTGACATAGTAAACACTCCTACACCTACTTCCTTCTGGTTCCGCCTTCCTTTGCATTTCCCTAAGGCACCTAACTTGCTGTGTATGTGGTTGGTAACAATCAGTTGATGTGGTCGGTAATAATTTGCAACTATATTTACATGTTGGCCTATAAATTTTGAAAGTAGGTCTACTATGCATGTGCAAGAGGGAGAGAAACACATTTATACTGAGAAAAACACGATGGCACGAGGACCGTTGGCATTCTGCAATTGTTCATTTACATGACACCTTTGCCGCACACGACCCCACCTCTCCCCCATTTCCCGGTCATCATTCCGAGATAACACCCAAAATCCAAATTTGCTAGATTGGGCGTGATACAAACTGTGATGTAAACCTATGAGCCATATGCAACGTGATTCCAGTTTAAAGTAATCTCCGATACTGCCGCCTTCGCTGTAATCTGAAGTACTTCATACAAAGTAAGTGTGTTGTATACACGTGAATGGGTATTATCGTCTTCTAATCTACGAGTAGATACATTAGTATCTCAATAGCTCTCTGTATCTGCGGTTTTTATTTGCATTGTATGTATAAACGTTTGTATTACTGATGTTGCTCCTCGGATTCTAACGATCAGTCTATGCGCCAACTGAATTCACCTCATAGTAAACAGCGCCGCACAATTGTGTGGGGCTTTCCTTTCGTTTTGATTTTTTTCCCTTCGTTGTTTGAAGATATCTACTGGTACGTGATTTCACGCAAACACACCCACACTTAACACACATATTTTCTACTTGCCTGCATACACGCACACACGTATAGTAACGCACGGTCACACGCGTTCGAATTTTCGTCCTTGCTGCCTGCAACAGTTGAAGAGCAGAGCACGAGAGCCACGGGATAATTATAAAATAAATTTCTCGAGTCTCCCGGTGCAGCAGAGGTTTTCGCTCTCGGACTTAATGTGATAGGATATTTTACTTCGGATTACGTTGACAGTGCTCAATTCTCCTATTTTTTTTCTTTTCGAAAAAGCTTTTAAGTGGTGCGTGGCACACTGAAGGTCTGCGTAAGTATTGTCTTAAGATCGAGAAGGCATTGAGGTTCAGTTGTGAAAAATGAAATAATAAAAACAAAAGAATCATAAACAGGAGAAGGTGATCAAAAAGAGAAGATTTGGAAAATTACGATAGTGAGCATCCTCAGCTTCTTTTTGTCGCAGGAGATATCACCATCAACATACTGAGGAGAAAAAACTACTCATCCATTCAGCGACTGTTTTTAATACCGTTATAACATCTAGGGTATTCGTCTTTCTTTCTACATCTTTCCGTTCTCAGTCTTCATGGCTTTTACCTCTCATCTTACTTGCGGTGAGCCTGATTTTTAAAATGCATGGCGTATTCTGTCTTGGGGATCTTCTGATAGCGTTTCCATTTTTACTTCGGACTTGATTGATTCTGTATCATTTCTGCCCGATGTTATTCCTATGATGTGATTCTGAATAATGTTGATCATACCTATGTTTATTCTTATTATTTTCTTGAAGGTGGTATACAGAACTTGATTCCCTAGAATTGTCCAGCTCTGGATTTGTTGAACATACACAACTCTCGTAATTTCTGGAAAGAAAAACAAACAAACTTTACATTACTGAAATGTGAAAGAAATTGAGCTAATCTTTTCGATGACTCTGTGGAATTTATCTCGTTGCTTAGCATTTTGTCTCCAGATGTGAGGCAGTAAATTACCATGATGTGGAAAGCCGATGTTTTGGAATTTTTACCGTCGTTTTTGGAGGTATTTTTGTTATTGGAATTGTCGGTCCACGTAATTTCCGTGAAGGCGTCAGAGAGTAATGGCGGGGGGCGTCAGATGGACTATACAGGGTACCCAAAGCAGATTGAGACTGGCAGATACAAATCAAGGAACGATCACCTATCTGAAGACGGGCAGAACGCTGCTGGTGTAGCCCTGAGACCAGGCGTGAACCCGCAGGAACGCCAGGTCAGAGCGGTTCACGAGGACTCCTTACAAGATGTCATTTCCACGTTAGAAACTTTGGAAAAGTCCCCGACTTGCCAGAGGGTAGTTCTCGCGCTGTCGAACATACCACAAAATGAGACGGTTTTAGAAAATATCGTCGATTTTTCTGCACTGAGGGGCAACTCGTCGACCGCAGTTTATTCCGCAAATTTGCTCAGCAATTCTTACGGGTTCAACCGTTCGCATCTCCCACAGTCTGTTTTCGAGGACCCCGAATTGTACTTTTCTCTGGTTAGAACTAACGTCAACACCAACCCCGGTCTCTTCGGGTCTTGTGTGGCCTTCGACAGAGGCCGTTTCAAAGGGGTGAATCTCTTCGGGCCATGCGCCCACATGTCCCTGACCTCTCGTGAAATCGTTTATGAGCTAGACATGTCCGAAAGGTTGAATTACACCTCTGGCGAATACCCGGTCACAGGTTGGTTCACCGAATACTCGATGTTAAATTCGCCGAGTCACACAACGAGACCGAACTTAATACAGAGTAGAAGCAATGCTACCTCCTACAAAGAGAAAGTGATAATACAGCATGCCTACGTGACAGAAGATGATGGCACTTGGACGGAACCGTACTTTGATTGTAACGTCACTAACGAGTGGGTCATCACTTTTTCTGTGCCTTTCTACAACGTTAATCTGGAGTTTCAGTGAGTACTTCTCTTAACATACCTGACATAGCAGGATATATATACATCTTATCAAAGGATGTACATCTTGAGTACACATACTCCATAGGTTATGCCATATATGTGCCCATACGTGAGACATAACAACATACAAAGACACAATGGCGTATATGACGAGGATTGTGAACGGTAAATATCCGCAGTCAACATCATTATCTTTTTAGTCCATTTCATTGCTTTTTTTCCCTCTCAACCCCCTTTCCCTTGTAAACAATGAGTGTTGTGCTTAAACATCTACTGAGTGGTCCGTATCTGGAAACCAATCAAATGTTTGGTAGCATTGGTAGGAATTGAAAATGCTTTCATATCACTTTTAACGTTTTTGCAGAGGGTTAGTTGGGGTCATGTGATTTTGTTCTCCAATCACTGTTGCCGGTAGATTGCTACGCGCTTCAGCACCGTAAAACAACAGTGTGTCGTTCATTGCTCTCTGATAACCACTGAATCCGTTAACCACAGTACAGTGCGGTGAAATTATGTCACATATCAAAATAGAGCAAAAATGCGGGTTTTCATTTTGCAGAAACAGTGGCGTTCATCAAGCAAAAGAAAAAAAAGTAATTTATAACGGGCAGTTCTATAATAACACTGAATTTGTCCTGTGACAGTCGTTAGCACTTGCAATACTTCTGTACGTAAAGTCAGTGTGCCGGATAGACTATTGCAAATTTAAATTGTCAACTATTGAAAAGAATTAATATCGTGACACACTGTCTTCTGATAGTGGGAATTTAATTAAGGATTGTAAACGTACAGGGACGGGAATTCAGACTTTACTTCATGAAGTTTTAACTTAAACATTCTAAAGGCATATGTCTGTAACATTGCAGCCATAACAAGTTAACTGTATCCTTGTTCTGGATATGACTTACTCCAACTTCTGTAAATGCATGCATACCATGGAAAAGATCCTAGAAGGAACACATGCAGCTAAGTATTTCTGTATGTAAGATTTGCACCTCCCTTTATCTGAGAATATATGGGGAAAACTGGACAATGTGACCGCTAATTGAAGTTAAGAGACAACATGAACTGTACGTAATTCGTCCTTAGCTTGACCCTACACGTACTAAAAGAACCTGTATGTGGCGTAATCACAATTCCTACGAAAACAAGTAAGTTACTCATCTTCATGTTATCCAAAGTAAAGTGAAGTAGTAAAGTTTCTTATCATGAGACCTGACACCTTTCATGGACACAGGCTATCCAAGACATGGACCGCCTAATCATTGCACTATACTAGAAGTCACTTCATGTGCCGTACACGGCTATTTCACCGATGCCCTCTGTTGTACGGTGTGTATTCATGACAAGGCCCTCATTTGCGAGTGTGTAACACAGTACTGACACATACGTCACCTATTGAAGATTGCTCAAGAAACTAAACCCTCTCTCCGCACAGTGACGCTTGCAAATATGTATATGTGCCTGCTGTGTTCCTGTGTCTCAAAGATGATATCAAGGGAAAACTTGAGCGTACATTACAATAAACCCCGAGTTCTCTAATTACCAAAGCTTTTCTTTTTGAACACATTTGAAAACACATTTGGGCAAGGATCGTTTTTCATAAGCAAAAGGCTTTACCGTTCCGTTGATACGAAAGACTGAAGGATATGTACATACGTAAACATATTATGTATTGCATTGACAGCAATTGTCCCCTAGGCCTATAATCGTAAGAGCGGTTATCGATCGATCTTGAGTATTGACAAACAAAAAAAAAAAACAAATATGCGTACGGAGATTTCTTTCAAGGATCTTGTTAAAACAGCTTAATGCACGAATATTCCATTAGCTTTTTTTTTTTTTACTCATTTGGCATTTTATTTTAGTCGGCAACACATGCACTTCTAAATTCAGAGAAATTTGCCGAGGATAGAGAAAAACGATCTCTAACTTCATTCCCCATTTCGATATATACTTTCTGTATGATCTGGTGACGATAGAGATGCTAGGAGGCGACACGCCAATATAGAGCTAGGATGTGCACTGACGTCACTACTTATGTGGTTTCTGTAGATCATGAACGGCAAAAAAAAAAAAAAATGCATTTATGTGGTACGCTGGATCAGTTTTAATTGGTTCATTCGCTCTCCAAAGCTTCAATTCCTCTGTCTGAGATTGCTTTTAACCGTCCTTGATGATATACAGAGGGACGATGGAGAAAAATGAATATGACATAAAAAATAACACAACGTATTCATCGGTTCGGCAATGACGTCCTCGTGGAATCATCGCAAAAGAATAAAAATAATATTCATCTTTCATTCATCCTTAATAAATTCCTCGGGAATTAAAAGAAAAGACAGGAATAACAAAAAAAAACTAACTAAAGTAACTAAAACAACAAGAAGTTATAGTAAGCAAAGAGAAATCTATCTTAAATATAAAATAAGAAAAAAAAGCAAAGTTATCCACCAGTCCGACGAAGACGTCCAGAATGGATTTTGGATTCATTCTATCGTTCTCCTGTGAATTGCGACTATAATGAACATTAATACGAAACACTTTGCTCACCCACTTTATAGTTGATTTTCGTGATTTTCAACACGACAGACGGAAGAGTGCACAGGCCTGTCCACACACGACGCGTTCCGTTCCGATCCGGATACGAGACGGCACGTCACTTTTATCACTTTGCACGTAAATCAATGGAGCCGTCCACACAGGATGCGTTGCGTTGCGGCACGATCGATGCGGAAAAGAAAAAGTTGACGCATCCTTCGGGATGTGTCAAATTTTGGCAAAGTCCATGTGCGTTCAGAAACAGAGTTGACGTACGGAAGCATGCGTCACTTTGATTTCTTTCATGTTTTTCTTGCATGAAATGCCATTTCCCGTGATCTGAGATGTCTTGAAAATCTCTTTTGCTCACCAAGCGGTGATATGCTCCCAGATCCTTTCTTCTTTTTTTTTTTGTTGATGTCGTGCACCCATGGTTCCCTTCCGCTTACGTCTGTGGAGAGTGAGAGCCGCAATAGCGAGGTCGTCGTCACTGCCGGAGTCGCTCACGGTAGTCATACTGAATATAGTGAGAGACGGTGACTGTAGCCGGTGCGCTGTGAACTTTCCCACGATTTAAATACACGTTTTTGTCAATTAGCATGCATTGTCATTGGAAACTACACACTGCATCTCAAAGTGACGCATCGAAATTGACGTAGTAGTGAACGCATCCACATGTAAAGACAGGCATGCGTCTTGACGTATTCGGAAGGATGCGGAAAAAAATCTTGTCGTATCCGGATCGGAACGCAACGCATCCTGTGTGGACATGCCTTAAAGGAGTCCTTGCAAAAATTCTTGACATTGACGGCTAAAAATGTATTTGCAGAAGATTGTGTTGTCTTTCTTTCTTTCCTTCTCAACCGACCACTCTTCAAATACGAAAACTATTACAAATAACCAACTGCAATTGTTTTAAGTTATTAATTCTGAAAATCAAACTCACCTTCACATATGTATTTCATTAAAACTGTCCCGTGTCAAAGAGTCCTTGCATCACGCCCGGACGTAACATAATATACAATGTGTTAAAATAAGTAATAAGAAAGACATACGTTGGCAATCATTTGTCATTGAACGATGTGATTGTGGTAACGCAAGGCCACATTGATCGAAACGAGATGCACAAAAATAAAGACATAATTATTTCGGTATTTTCTTCATATACTCGTGAAATTTGGAAGTGAGGTGGAGTTTGCGTTGTACAGTTGATTTGAAAAACAAATATAACCATTTTGGGATGTGGATGTCAGGAGTTGAACTATACGTCTGCTACAATGCATTGTTTCTTTAAGTTTAGGTTACTAGAGTTTCACGATTGGAATATGACTTGCATGCGAAAGGAAAAGAAAGTGACAACCTGTTCCCAATCGTATTAAGATCATTTCTTGTATCGACCAAGACTCTAATTGTACCCTCATAACATGTACCCATCTTGTTAACTATTATAAAACTATGTTTAGGTGTGTATATTGTATACAGCCATGACGGAAGGGACGAATATCCCAGGTGGCAAATGCCTTATTTCAGCATTTTGCAGCATACGCCATATGACGAGAACACGAACACCGTTTTAAAGAGACACATTGAGTTGATATCAATAACTTTGAGAGGAGTTTGAAGAATGAAACCACATGACTTAAATTTAGCATAATTAGTAAATTTTCACAAGAGGTATAAAAACTGTCAAAACTTTTGAATATTTGGCCCCTTATTGTACCTACTCTCTGCACATGAATGAACACCAGGCATTGTGAAGAGTGTCTGGTCACGAATTTTCAATAACTTGAATTGAATTGTTATGTTAATTTGAATTCAACACATGGGAATCCTTTTAGTCGAAACATTTATCATTAGTATCTATGTGAACGAAACTGAGAGAGACTTGGAAAAATTTAGTGAATTTCTTGAAACAACTTAATATACCCCTTTAAGGACTTCCTTTTACTGACTCCACATATACAATGACATATCGTACCTGAAATGGTCACAAAATGTCAAGGTTCATTGATGTCCAAGAGCGATAATTACTTAAGACTAGACTAACTTTTATTTATGTTCATTAAAACCGATGTCAAGGTACCCAGCTTATAGTTTTTGTAGTTAATTGCCCATTAGGTACATTCATAATGCTGTAATCATCAGCGAGCTACCATGTAGTTGCAAAGTAGACGAATCAGGTATGCCTACCCAATTAGGTAATGCTCAAGCTGGCATTTGCCAATTGTTCCTATCGTACTCAAATTCGATTACCGCAAGACACACAAAAATTGCCGATTGCAGAAAAAACGTTCTGTTGCTAACACTCTTATTCAGCTGTTTGTTCAAGTGGTTGTATTGATTGCGATAAAGCCTACCACACTGACATATTCCATATGAATAGACCTAGTGTTATTTACATGTGAGCCTGTGAACTACAGCCTTGTCAGCAATAGTTAATAAATGATAAAAACAGAGGAAAGACTGGGGGTTTTAAGAAATACTTGTCTACTACAAAAATGTTTGAACAGTGACTTGGTTGAGAAGTTAGCTTAAGATGTTAAATTAATTTTAACTCGTAATACTACATTTGACAAATCTGTGATATTCAAGTTTGAATCCTTGTACGTAAATCAATGTATCTAAGTTGAATTTCAATCCTATTTATTGGCGGGAAGATATCACGTTGGAAATGGATAAACCATGCAATAAAGGCCTACACTCGTATGGGAAGCATTTCGATGTGACATGCGCATTAGAGTGGGGGGGGGGGTGACCCAGACAGTATGTGTCGATCATTTTGTGCCTCTCGAGGAGGCCCCATGCACAGACCGAGGTCACCTACACAAAAATCCAATTTGTGGCTTATAGAGCGCCAAATTAGCATTTATTGGATAATTACAGGTAAGCCTGAACTATCACAATTTCAATTTCAGGTTAGAGTCAGACCAATGAAGAATTTTAATTTTAAATAACGAGTACATAATAAAATGAACTGGAATCCATTACAGGTCATTTATGTCATCAGGAACGGAGTGTATGTCCACGTGAATGCACCACGGCGTTGTGCTGGTACCTAATCTCTGCATACACAATACATCTACGGCATATTAAAATGATGCAGAGACTTTCAAATCTTCTCGTACGAGATTATAGATCGTGGGGCCAGGTCACTGGGAACAAATTGAACAACGTTGCAATATGTGTGTGTCAAACATCTTATGATTTCGGTAAAATCGGTAGATTTAGCGAACACCTTCTAAGATCAATCACGAACTGTCGAGTCCTTGTGTCTTGGTGATTGAAACTCCATTGACCTTACTTTACCTTGTAAAAGAGAATTCACTACACCTTTTTTCTTTTTTTTTTCTTTTTTTGCAATGGTCAAATCAGGCCCGGCCTCAAGAAGGAGAACATAAAAGAATCGAAAAAAATTCTAACACATGAATGAATGCAGGCCTACGTGTGAGGTGTTGAAAATTTAGGGTGCTTTATTGTTTCCAAATTTCGTGGTTGGTGTTTTGGGCGTTCCCCCTGACATAAACGACCAGGTACCATAACGGGAACTCAACATTATGTCAAGTGTGCCTTGATATTCACACCACCCCCCTCCACCAGCCTTTACTGTTTCTATTTTATCCCAGCCTAGGAACCGGGCTACGGGTGTGGGTCAAGTAGTACGCACACTTTTCCGTGGTTGGTTATCTCACCCTGGGAGGTCATGACAAAAATAGCCGTATGCTGTGTTCTTTGATGAAATTTCATTGTTTAGCCATGGAAATACTACCTCCGATAGTGCTTCCATCGTTCGGCGCCGTGCAACTTTTGCATAAAGTGACACATCGGTATGATTTTTTTTACTTTATTTACAACATTTGCTATACTGTTCCTCGTAGTAGATAGTATTAATTTCATCATGAAAGATGTGCTATATAGTAATAGGTAATGGTTCACCGGACCTCCCGTATCCCACTCCCATCATCACCCACCCAGAAAGGAAATGGGGAAATCCAGTCCATTCGTTTTTCTTTTTTTTCTGGGGGGGGGGGTGGTTGATAGAGTAATTATAACACGATGAATGACTGGAATTCAGGACAACCCCCCTCCGTTTACTTTGGATATACCCCATGAAGCAATAATGTACCAAGTCACACGGTTAGCTTTGAGAAATTTTATTTACTTTTTGTATTAAGCTTTCTACTTACAATCGAGCCCATAGATTAGGACAAACTCATGTCGTACACAGACACCTTTGCAAACGTCTGATTCAAAGGGAATAACATGTAAACCTGTATTTGCAATTGTGTTGTTCAACGACGGCATTGCTATGCGCCAACCCCCTAGCTCATTTCAATATCCCACACTGATTAAAATTAATGTAAGGACTTACTGTTACTTAATTAAGTGACTTTATAATACTACCTGCATCCACAGATAGGCCTACAGCTTCACAGCAAATATCATTACATGAATGCAGCTTCGGATACCAACGACAAGTGCTATTCTGCGGGTGTGTGTGAGGAGTGAGCAATGACGTCATACCATATGCGCGCCTCCCTGCAGATGATCGAACGGCAAAGGTGCGCTATGCTTTCACCGCAAACCGGCTATATGATTCGAATCGTTAACATTTGGTTTCGATTTGATTTTGTGATTGCAAAAGAAAAAAAAACTGCTCTAATGAAAGTGTTTAATCACTAAGCGTCGTACAACACCGGTTGTCTTTATTGATAGCATTATGTTTTTGACAACCATATTTTGCTAACCATACGTAGTGCGCTGTTGTTGCTTTTTATGGCTTGCTTTTTTTTTTCTCATCAAAACTTCAATTCTACATTTTAACTTTGCACTATGCAAAGATGTTCACAAGACTGAAGCGCGTGTGATAGCGATGTAATTATCAATACCCTACCGCAGAAGATGAAGAAGACCTGTTTCAATTTTATCACAGCATTAGATAAACCTTCCTGCCACGGAACAAAATTTATAACGTCGCACAATAACGCATCACGTGCCCTGTCTGAATATAACGCCACCCCAGATTCCCCACTGTGCTTCTTACTAGGTTGTAGGCCTATTGTGTTAGGCCTATATACGGCTACACACATCGCAAGGCTGGCGAGAATTTTTGAAGTGAATCGAGTCTAATTGCAAAATGAGGTTCTTCGAGGTATCGCATTTCGTGCCATATATGGCCTGCAGCAAAGAGGTTTCTCAGAGGGCCCTTTCTTTGAAACTATGTCTACTGAATTTGCAAATCTCGATGTGTGTTAGTAATTGCCTTCACGAAGATTTTACCTTTCTCTCGACTGCTTGCTCGTGGGTCCCAGACGCTTTTGTGGAGGACTTATTCAGTCATCCAAGTTATTGAAATATCCGAGGTGAAGTTATTATTGTTATGTATTTCCTCATCGAATCTTTAATTAATTGTTTTAATATTAATCTTTTTCACATGATTGAACGCATTTCACGCACTGCATAGCATCTAGAAAAAGAGTAAAATAAGTGTCTGTGGATATTTCTAAAAAATTAAACTGCAAACGGCATGTAAAAGGAGTTTGGCACAACAGGTACAGGTTTGGAAAATGATGAGCCACTCACGTTGTTATTGTAACTTACAATAGGGTTAGTATCGGATAGTACTTACGGATAGTATCCGTAACCGTATTACACTACATTATAGAATAGACTACCCCCTCATCTATAACTTGGCAATTGATCAATAACTTTTTCTACAACTTTGTATTTGAAGAAGGGGGGGGGGGGGAGTGGAGGTGTCGCCTGTAAGAATTACATTAGTTCAAACCCAAATGAACCACATCCTGATACCGATGTATAGGCCTAACGGTAAGTGAAATTGCAGGCCTACCAGTTGATAGGTCTTAGATCTTGGTGTAATAGTACATGCCTTGTATTGTGTGTTTGTGTGTTTTTATATATGGATAATACAAGTTGTAATGTACTGACTTGTATTAACAGTTTGCTATTTCGCCTTGACGATGTAAGGTGTATTCTTACGAAATATTGGCGTAATATATTTTATTCATCATGAATTTCAAACTCATCGCTATTTTCAGTTTAATTATATATATATATATATATATATATATATATATATATATATATATATATATATATATATATATATATATATATATATATATATATATATATATATATATATATAAGATTATAGGGAATATGATCCAAAGAAAAGTGCTCAATTTTATAAAGAGCATAATATTATATATTGATGAGTCGAACTAGAAATACATCGAGAACACTACAAATTTGTTTCGTGCAGACCTATGTGGTGCACTCTTCAGGTGTTGTGTAGCGACTGGTCGGTGTTTGAGTCACTTGTATTTGTTGAGCAGGAATTTGCTGGCATGTCGGCATGTGGATATGAATTCGGTTTTTTTGTTTAAGGTGCACTGTTGTGGGCTGAATATAAGGAAAAACTTTTCAAAAAGGCAGAGATTGCATTTCTTCGTTTTGTTGTTGTATGGTTGAGTTCGTTTGAGAATTTGCCATTTGATTTGGAATTCAATGTCCTTTTTCTTTAGCGACCAAATACACTTACTGAGCTCGGTATCGTTCTTTTTGTGTTCGTTGTTGAAAGAGCTTTTATGATTGTTGTAGCGCGCTTTAAATTCTGTCGCACAGATTCCGATGTATGTTTCTGATTTGGCGTTTTTATTTTCCGTGACTATTGCTTGGTAGACGATGGACTTGCTTCTACAATGTCCATTAAGCGGGCATTGTTCTTTGTTCCGGCAGTTGCATTGCTTTTGTTCTTCCCTTGGTGCGCTGGTGATGCTTTTGTTGTGGGAGTCGATTATGTTTTTAATGTTAAGCATACAGCTGTAACTAAGTTTGACATTGTTTCTATTAATTATTTTGTGTAATTTGTGCGTTGCTGGGAATTCCTCATCGATGATTTTGAAAAAAGCTTTTCCAAGGTTGGTTTGAACATGCTTACTGAAGGGGGGATTGAACCAAATAATATTTCTGCTTCTCTTTTTCTTTTCGGGTGTGTTTTGGACGTATTGGGCATGTTCTAATTTGAAGTTATGGCCACTTGTGTTGAGCGCTTCCTGGTATTCTTTAGCTGCGTTGTGAAATACCTCTGTGCTGGATGAAATTTCGCTTAATCCTTTGTTGATGGCCTGGGGGATGTTCTTAATGATATTTGGTGGGTGGTTTGACTTCACATGTATGTATTGCAGTGTGTTGTTTGGTTTAATAAATGGCTGGTAAGTCCCTGTGGATAGGTTAAAAGTTACATCTAAGAAATCAACTACTTTTTTGTTTGCTTCGATAGTCACTTTTAAACCATGCTTGTGGAAAATCTTGCTAATTTCTTGTTTCATTTTCTCTATGTTCCTTGGTGAGTCTTTTATCGCAGCCAAACCGTCGTCTCTGTACAGGCCGATGTCTGGTCCTATATATATATATATATATATATATATATATATATATATATATATATATATATATATATATATATATATATATATATATATAGTATAGTATAGTATAGTATAGTATAGTATAGTATAGTATAGTATAGTATAATATATACACAGGGGCATACCGGTAGCCTTGCTGTAATGAAAGAGCTGTTACACAGAGATCCTATATAACCTATAGAGGCCTATACCGTGTATTTACAGTATTTGCATCAAGGGTGTAGAATATGCCTTTTGTATAGTGTTATAGCCTACTCTATATACGGGTACGTTAATGTATTTGTACGATGGCATAGCCTATAGCCCTTTGGCACTTGGTGTATTCTATACCAATAGCCGTTACAGTGGTGTAGCATACAGTTATAGTATTTATACATTGGCCATGACATACCTAGCTTTCTACATATACAGTGTCATGATACCCCTTACCTATAGTATTTAAACAGTGGTAGGCGATATCCTATACCTAGTATTTATAAAGTGGCATAGTACCCTATACCTATGGTAATTATACACTGGTTCTTCAGCGTTTCAGTGGTCTTTAATGGTATATCAGTAGCTGTTAGAGAATACCATAGTTTACACTTGCAATTATTACACAGTGGTATAGCCTTAAGCTATACACTTATATAGCCTACATCTTATAGCTTTTATACACTACGATGTCCTTTTCCTATAGAGTTTGTACAGTAGCATATAGCAGTGTACCAATGCAAGTTAGTAAAACACAAAAACTCGCAGTAAAGTTGCATTAGTAAACTAATCGCCAACTACATTTATATAGCCTATTAATGAATAAAAACCCACAAAGACTTTGTAAAAAATTCATTAGCCTGAAATCCACTAACATTCTCTGTGTCGATACATTAGTGAACCCACTAGCACCGTATTCGCTGTATTACAGCATTAGTAAAATCACTAACTCTTGTCTATCCCACTACATTATTAAAACCCACAAATACTTGCTGTATTAATGCAACTGCTTCTGTATTAACGCAGCAACTTTCCTGCACTGATACATGATGCACATTACTAATACTCGCTGTATTACTGCAGTAAAGCCACCAATACTCGCTGTATTTAATGCATGATAAGCTATCAATACTTGCTGTATTACCTACTGTTAAGTCCCTCACCATCTAGAGTCACTATCTCGAGAAAAACTTTTGTATCATGTTACAATTCCAGCCAATACAGCTATGAATTCCCTGAACATATCAGAGAAACCAGCTTTGGAATATATCCACGATTTCGTTATATCGACATAAAGCTTCCAATGTTCAATGTGCGATAAGTCTGGATAGTAAACAAAATCCGACTTTAGGGTATATGGTAAGGACGAAAAATAACACTAGAAAAGCAGCTGTATAAATGGGAGAAGTTCGGGGGATTGCAAGGTCCGTGAGTCCTGGGAAGGGACAAACATAACTTAAAAGTTGGTCTCATTAAAAATGGGGGATTTTCAAATGGTAGAAAGCAAAATGCTAGAAAACAAAATTAAACAACACTGTTGAACTATCATAACGTAATGACAGATTAAATTGACAAATTAAGTCATGTATAGCATGTACACAAATATTCATAATAATAATTAATAATACAGTGGAGGAGACCTGGTGATTACAGAGCTTACAAGATCATGCCACCTGTACAGAGTAGAAAAAAAAACATTACAAAATATTTTAAAAAAGGCATGAGAAAGTATAAATAAATCCACTACCCTCCTACCTTCCCTCCAATAACGTACCGGTGCAATAGGTTCATACGTAGTTAAAAAGATTATTCAGCCTTTTATTTAGTAATTGATGATTCAGCGTATTCCTTCCCTATTACGATAAACGTTTTGCAATCAATTTAAGCGCATTATGTGATAACTGTTGTTACAGCGCATCATAAGTTTACCCATAATTCACTGGTTAGGAGTCACACACCAGTGCATTGAGCATTTTAAGTTCGTCCCTATGTCAGTTCAGTTATCGTAATCGTCTATTGGTCTATACTTGCCACAATAACTGCATTGTATGATCCTTTTTCTTTTCTGCTTGAACAATGAGTTGCCACGAGTTACACCAAGACTTGGCGCAATGTATCCTTTGTCATTCCTCTTTTCAAGATACGGAGGATGTTTTGTTTAACTGACATCTCTCCCATCGATACATTAGTCTGTTTCTTAATGTCGTCGTCGTCGCCCCCCCCCCCCCTCCCACTTCGTCACCGTGTCACTATATGAGTAAAGTAACTGATGTGAAAACGATGTTTCCATTTTACATGAAATTTACGTTGAATTTGTCGTTGAATGTGCTTGATTTTCAGACTTTCGACGAAGTCTAGACGGAAAACTCATTTGACTCGACTGTTTTCGTTAGAAAGTGCTATAGACTAAACATAATAACCAAGCTTTTCTCGGTTCTACAGCGATTAAGTCAATGAAAAACACAGTTTCAGTCCACATGTCGCTAAAAGGCTTCATCAAGACCATAGTCGTGACGTCACTCAGGGGGCCAGCGGAACGTTTGCCTCAGGGAAATCTTTTCTCTTTTTTTTCCTTCCTTGGCTCTACATGCGATAGCAATGTGTGTACATTGCGTGTATTTTGCAGTATTTTTTGTCGAAAACAAATCTGTGATGGCAAATAAATTTTTGATCAGGGAGGTTTGGAAGAGGCGGTAAAAGTGAGGTTTCCACGGTTTCCATTAAAAGTGTTTCTCAGTATTCGCTGCAGTGTAGTTTCAAAAGCATGAGCCTCCTGTGTGTGTCACTAAAGACGTTGAGTCTCCAATGACATACACTCTGACATAACATTCTCATTATGTGAAAAATAACAATTTATAACTCTATATACGTCACTCTACCTCAGAAGCAATGGTCACAAAACTGCAGACCTGTCAGACTTGTTACACAAGGGCGAAGTTCTTGCCCCTAAATGGCTTGGGTGTTGGTTTCGAAGATAACTTACCAAACTACGGTAGATCGAGAGCGTTGAATTTTTGCAGAAACAGATATAAAAGTGCTTGTGAACAATCGTATAGCCTAAACTATGATCCGTACTAATCACTTTATTTGCTTTCTCTTTACCCGCTATTGTCTTATCGTCCTCACCTGGATTGCCGTCCCACATCTAATTATTTAACAATTTATTTAATTATCTAACTATTTATTTAAAGGACAAAGAAAGTAGGAGCATTTGGAAAGGAATATTTGGAAGGAATTATTGAAGGGGAGAATAACATAATATGGTGAACACCATCTTCAGATTTCATCCACATATCTTGTTTACTTTTCAAGATACTGTAATTTGAAAGTTTATAAAACATCAATCAGGACGCCACCATTCTGCGATTGTGACGTCATACGCCCACCACCTGTAATAGAAAGCTTTCGTTTTTTCTTTAGGAAGTCGGTATTATCGAATAGTTTAAACAGTTTAACGATTATGCATAGATTCAAAACAAAATGTACTAATAGTTTGATCATTGCCTAACGCACCTCATTTTCAAGGAAATTGTGTTTATGCATTTATGGAAGTTATAGGTAAAGTAAGTACCCTCTGTCAGAAGTTATTTGACAACATAAGTCGACTTACTCAAGTCTGTTTACATTTAACTGACGCAAAAAACAAAACAATGGTAACATCCTTCTGTGAATTCCAAAAATGTATGACTTTGGGGGCAAACAATATATTTTGGATGAAACTTTGGGAAGATGTTTGTTTAACACTTCTTTTTCATATGTTAATAAAGGTATTCCCAAGGTGTTTTTCTCATCTTAACATAGGACACACTTTCACGAATCGTTTCACTGTCTAGACAAACGGTCTTTTCCTATTGTTTTACCTTTTTACCACCTATCTCCACTAGTCCCTTAGTCCCTTCCCCTAACACCCGATCTGCCTTTCATATCAACGCTCCCCAAATAAATTACTGAGATGCATCAAACGAATGTTATCATAACTGGTTTCATTGTTTACAGTCGCACACCGGTGGAGATGTGAGTTATCACCCAACTGTTCACGTAAATCGACAATTGTTTCGCATATAATTTGTTAATTAAGTATTAATGGCCCTCTTTTGAAATTAGGCTTCTATATAAGATCCATATCTAATGGAGCGATGTGAATGGAAGGTTAATCAACACTAAAGTCAACACTAAAGTGCACTTGTTCGAAGTTGATTAACCGTGTTCACTCATACAAAACGAAAGTTGATGAAAAAGACGATAATGGAAAGAAAATTTGTGTTTGTGAAGAACCCCATTTTTATTGAAAACGTCAACGACGTTCTTGCGCGATACACAAAGTACCACCATTGTTTTGTGTAAGATAGCAGACGACAAAACACTGTCGATCTATGTATTAAGTGTATTCATCCGCCGGTAATTTTACTCTGGAACTGACCGTGTTTTATCTGTAGGAGGTTGAGAGCTAAGGAAGTTGGTATTTTAAAAAAAAGATAGCAAAGGAAAATTGAAAAAGAACCCATCAGCCTGGTCATGGACGGTTAATTTGATTACTTCTACTGTTTCTTTTCTCCCTACACTGTTTTCTAAACTGTTTTCAAATTATGTAGCCAAAACCACTGTACAACCAGGTACCCCACCACTCTTGTAACAAAAGATCCCCCCCCCCCCTCGTCCACCCCATAAAGAAATGAATGAAACTGAATGTTGCTATTTTTCTTTTGCATAAACAACTAAGAAAGTTATGCCAATATCTGCTTGTTGGAAAGGTAATACAGCTTAGATTCAAATGTTTAGTAATGATTTTTGTAAAATTAAATAAAATGGTGCTTAATAAAACATAAAACAGACAGACCTAGATGACTTCAATATATGCATAAAATTCCTGTTCCACCCGTTCATCGTAACACTTCGGCAACTTTAAAATCTTTAAAATCTTGGTAGCTCAATATGGGGTTTAACACGATTTTTATGAACTTTTTTGTTCTTCACCTCATCTTCGTAACTTATAGTTGCGCGCACGGTCTGCTATGCCACGGTTACCTGCAATACTGAGCTCTGCGTGATGCGCGGAACCATCCTTCCGTTCTGAACGTTCCTATGTGGTAGGTAAATACACTTCGATTGCCTGATGGGAAATTCGTGCAAATATCAATTACAGGACTCTCGACATCGCTCGGGGCATCGATTGTCAGAAGCTATCTCAAGAGTCAAGGAACTGACGAACTTCTCTTTCTTTAGTAGAGACGGCGTAGGTCAAGAGAGTTACGAAAGCAGAAAATTATTATTAAAAGACAAAGGAAGTGCTATACATTTATAGCCCGTGGACCTGTTCCATATGCATAAATTAAAACGCCAAGTTCATTTATAGGACTGTCCCTTACGACTCTTCGCTCTCGTGACGTTTCACCTTTTTTTTACCATATTCTCTTCATCCTCTTCTCCAGAAACGACTTGAGGAAATGAAGGAAATGTGGAAATGTCTCCTCGTCTTTTCCTTCCTTTAACTACCAATCTCAAGTTCATATGCAATATATGCGTCGCTAGAGATTCGGTCTTTGATTTTTAGAAGATCACGTATTAAATGGAATGGAAATATAAATAGTGGAAAATATCTAAAAAGCAAAGAAAAATGAATGTCCTTCACTGTTAGTGAACAAACTTCATCCCTGCATCAGAGAACAAAGTATCTCAAAGTGAAATGTGATTGTCTAAAAATATCTTTTGGATTAAGAACTTTCTGTCACTAGATAACAAGCATTTTTTTCCATTCTCTTTATCGCGCCTTAAGAAGAGGACACTGTCAAAATGTCATAGAAGTGGATATCACTATCCAAGGTCAGAACGTCCCTGCGTAGGAGAAAAAGTGCATTTTAAAAAAGTTGCAAAGGTTTTAAGAGCTTAATAGTTTCAGTGTATATTTAAGATCAAGAATTTCTGCAAATCATGTCTTGTATGAGTTATACGACACTTTGATATAACACGTGAGGCACTTGTTGTATTTAAGTTCTTGGAGGCCATATACACATTTTATATTATGATCACTGTCAAAAGATATATATATATATATATATATATATATATATATATGTCCATCACTTCAAGCATATATATCCATCATATATATGAGGTAATGAAGTATATCATCAAGCATGTATATCCAACATATATGCCCACTATACATATCCATCACTTATATCCATCACAATTCCAAGGAGTGAAAATTTCCTGAGTGAGCACTTGCAGCTGTAGTTCAACCCAAATCAGAGATCTGAAAATATAGCATCAAATGTAAAACGATGTTCATCCCAAGAAAGGTCTGTGTTGTAACAGGAATGTGTGTTCACCTATAGTCTTATGTACATTGATACATACCTATACCCACGAAGGTTTTGCATATGTACTCACTTATGTGCTCTTTTGTACATGAATACATTACATCTTGACAATACATACACACTAACGTGCAAAACGCACTTACTTTTTTTTCACAAATTCTCAAGGGTCGTGTTCACTGGGAAAAAAATCACGCAGCCACGTCAATTTGAACTAGTCAGGGCCGTTTCAGGGAGGTTGGCGAAAGGAAATTTTGTAAGTTAAAACCCTCCACTACGCTGAAGAAGAATTGATCAGGAGAAGCTTGTATCACCAATCTTTAAGGTTTTAACATAAACTACAGTACAGTGTCCCTACATGTTATTTGCTCATTTGCTGTGTGTACAGCCATGAGTCTATTGCCGTCGTTAAACCCACCTAAGCAATTTGTTGTTATTGTTTTCTGATGACTAATTTGCGCCGAAACAAAAGAAATTTTACCCAAATAATTCAACCGATGCAAGGGAAAACCACTGGAGATGGTGTAAAAGATTGACAGCTTCCTCTGTCAGTTTCTCTTTGCTATCTGTGCAGCATTTAAGAGCTCATTTTATTTTCTTCAGATTTATGAATATTTACTGTGAACAAAAAGAAAAAAGCTAAAAGGTCGAAAATGCTTTTCTCGCCATTTCATATGTATAGTAAATCGCGGTTTACATTATATTAATCCCGTCTCGTCCTCATATTTTCTTTTTCAAATGTATAAACGTAGGTGCAATGCAGTGATGCAGTGTGAGACTAATCATTATGTAATTAACGGAACATCGGCTCACAAAGAGAAAAACAAACATGTGGGTGAGAAATCAGAGATACCTGTTCCTGCTTAACATAATACTAGGATCTCAACTGTGTCTTTAGGCCTTCCAGTCGTGCGTGCATTCGTTGGTATTTGCCGGGAGTCGCCTGATCGCAACAACGCCGTTAGTACGCGCGTTGTACAATGCACCAGTAAGAAAATCCATACAATAGAAGGATTCAACTTCTTTAGATGAATATTTGCTCATGTGATTAAAAATCATTAATAGGTGGCAAAGCAAGCATAGTTTAACCAAAATGAACGAAAACGAACCTTGTGTGGTGTAATTGCCATGGAATGAACGTGCATATCCAACCTCCACCCCCCCCCCCCCGCTTCCCCTCGGCAAAAACAAATGATTTAATCAAAGTAATGGTGTTGAACTTTGAGAGAAGGTTTGTATCTAGCTTACAATAACTACATCAAACACAGTGTATCTGTCGCTGAGGATGGAACTGTTTTGAACGACTACCGTCCGCTAGCTATCATATCTCTATTGAGCTAACTTTGTTAAAACGCTCCATAAGAGAATATGTTTGAATCTGTAAGATTTAAACTGCACGGAGTCTTCTTGCAGGTGGATACCGAAAAAAAGTCTGCCAGGCCATTTACCTGGCCACGTAATTTTCCTTCTCCAATATGTCTCGATTATATTCTTTCTCGCTTCTGTTTATCACTAACTATCGAGTGAACATCATATTGATACTACTGATAACGATGTGTTTCCAATAGTCTGAATACATTTCTAATGAAATGAGAGAAACAAAACGGTAGTTAAATGGATTCACCCTTCCTAGATTCGTATTGCACTGCATAGCTAGAAAATACTTGCAGATACGTTTTACCGTATGTCCTGTCTGAGAAACATATCCCTGTATACACTATATTTAAGAAAGTGGATATGATGTCTTCACTACTGAGTAATGTATAGTGGTATGGGCATGCAAGTTGCCTGTACACTAATTCTGACAGTTTGGCCTTTGGATTATGTAATGTCTATATGCTGCAAGTGGGAAAGTTCTGGAAACGTTTGTTGGCCTATATTTTGGTATGTCGATAATTTACCTGGTAGTTAATTAAATTGTAATGTATGTTTTTTTTACATGCCAATAAGAAGTATATGCTTTTCATCACAATTTAACTGACTGTTTGGCGATATAGCAAGGGACCACATATCCATGAAAAAATTCTTCAATTGACCACGAATATGATAACATACGGTAGCATATACAGCGCCAATTATATCTGATTTTTTACGAAATTTAGTCTACACTAGGAGGAAACCCGCAACAAAACTGATAAAAATTAAAATAGTTTAGAAGAATGTGAAGTCTTTACATTTAAGCATTTGACACAAAAGACCATTATCCTGAAAGTTGCAGTTAATTACGCTTCGCCATTAAAGAGGCTCATTGAGTTGTTTTGTGAAATTCACTCAATTTTTCTAAACCGGTCAAGTTTCCTTCACATACTAATGACAAACAGTCAAACTAAAAGGATCCCAAAGTTTTACATACGTTGGAACATTAATGAGTGAGTAACCAACGATTAAATTTGGTTTTTGAAACTTTGTGACCAGACATTTTCACATTAGTACATTCACATGCACACAATCAGAGCAAGTAACGGTCAAAAATTCAAAAATTTGACAGTTTTCATATAACTACTGGATGTGAAACTTGATTGATTAAGTTAATTGTGAGTATTGTCGTGTGTTTGTATACTTCAAAATCACCGCAATCTTTACTGATATCAACTCAATGAGCCCCTTTAAGATGACGATATTTGTTGTTATCCACCCCTACGAGGAAAGTGACAATTGTGACGACACGAGTCCACGATTGCATAATAATGCTTTGTGTTTATCTGTGGATTTTGATCAAAATGTTACATCCTTCAAATGCTACTTCAATCACCAGAATTGGAATCGTGCAGCACCATAATGAGCAATAGGGTCACACTTGTTTATTTAAAGTTCAGACTGAAAGACGAGAAGACGAGAAAAACAAAACGACAAGAAAATACTTTGTTCTACTTTTGCGACCATTGCGTCATAGTTCATAGCTCCAAGGCTACTGTTCTTCAAGAATCGCATATGTGAACATGCATGCTCTCTTCAATCGGTAAGATGAGACTGATTGCAACTTTCAATAGAATGACTAGCTTTGTTCCTGGTTTGACAGATTTTTTCCTGTACTGTTTCTTCCAATACTCACTATCTATAGTGAATATACCATATCAAACATATATATTTACTTAATTATATCTACGTTGTATAGCAAGTGACCACGAGCCATGTTTATGCGAATGTGCACGTATGTACTTAAGGCAGGAGGTGAATAAAACACACAACAGCAGAAGTGTATGTGTACCAGAACTGGACAGCGGAGTGCCCTATACATGTGCACCAAAATGACATGTTTGTTATAACAATAAAATTATACAGAACGCATCTCCATTAAGCATACCTGTGCTAAGGAGCACACAATAAACATACGTCTCCATTTGGTTTTCACATCAAGAGAATACTTAAAAGGTATAAATTGTGCATCGAGAAATGGTATTAAACTTGGGCAGATTAAAACAGGAACTAACGTAAGGTAACGGTAATGCGTTCATGCTAAAGTGCTTCAGTGTGTAATCTACATAAGCCCGCCAGAACCGTACATACGATTTGTCTCTATGCCCTGATCGTTGAGATATTCTGCCGCGCGGAAGCCGAAAAGACCAGATTGACTTAACTACGTCATCGTTTACTCGATACGGCGTCGGCATTTCCTGCAAGGAATAACTATCCACCATGCCACGTCAAATGTAGCGCCAACTACACAGATTTCAAGGTGGCCAGAAGCGAAAAGGCAAAAAAGGGCGTGTTTTCTTTCTTTACAAAATAGTTGGAAATTTTTAAGCCGGCGTATTCGTGATTATCGGGGAGTGATATACGTACAATACGCATTAGTTTGCGCACAAGGTCTTCTAAATTGCCATGCTAAAGATGACTTATTTTGAAGACCTGTGTAAATTATAACACTGTACCATCTTCTATGGCATACGATGGCAGTAACCTCTGCAGACGCAGTCTACTGACGTCACGTTGTCACATTTGTCTGTCTGTAGATTATTGTGGGACGAAGATACCCACATAGAGTGTACAATACATGCGTTCATTCTCTCGTTTTTCTTTCCAAAACATTTTGCTTGAAACAAAACTGCTTTGCTTTGTTTTTGATAATATTAACAAATATACACATCCAATAAGTAAATAAAAATGGCGGACAATCAGTACGTATGGCAAAAGTTCTGTGTAAAATTATCATTGCGTTGCAGATTAATGTGTGTATTATTTTATACATTTATATAATATTTTTCTGCTGTCCAAAAATAAAAAGCCCAATCGTGCCATGCAAAAAAAAGTCAATAACCACAGATGTTAATATGTCATTCCAGTTTACAAATTGTGCTTGACAATGGTTACCTGATGTCGTCGTATACAAACAACTCTTGTTACATTAACATTGATCAATATGTAATCACAGACTAAAAAGATAATGATCCTACGGGGCTTTCGTACAAAAATGATCGATTAGCATTACAAAAAGATAAATCACGTGCTGAATTTATGACCAGACAATAGTTAACATCATACTGACATGTCTTAATTTCATGGAGTTCTATGCAAAGACTATTGGGATCGTAACTTGCTCATCTGAATACATTGTTCAACTGTAACTATAAGCGCGTGACATATGTGGTTACTCTATATGGACCCCTGCATGTATGTATAGTGCATACCTCAAAATTCGCCCACTGCAAAACTTCGCAAACCCCAGAAAAATAAGCCTGAAAAGGCAAAGAGCTAAGCATCTTGACAAAAGTTTTGACTATCATACCGGAACACTGTTGATTTGATCGTCCTTGCCTGATTAGTCAACTTTAAGGTACTGCGTTTACACAGAAGAGGTAGGCTAGGCCTAAACCATCCTATTCGCAGTTGTCGCCTAATGTTACAACTTTCCAAATCATGATTTTGACCATTCAATGGACTTTTTCATGAACGTTTTTGTTGCTAGCTTGTTCACAGGTAATTGTTGAAGGTTTTCCCTCATTATTTGTTCAAAAGGACACTCTTCATGTAGTGTAATGATTGTCAGTGAAGTTTGGCATGATTATAATCGTGTCGTTAACTCAAGCAATTGTTAGTGAACAAAACAGATTTCAAGGTAACATTCCTACCAGATTATGTCAGATTATACTAAAAAGGAATTTTAAGGACTTGCTTAAACAAGATTCGTAGATTTATAGGGATTTTGAATTCCCAGCAGCTAGAAATTCCAAGTTATTATTATTATTTTTTTACGTTAGATGCGCAAACTTTTAAGTATTTATGTTATATTAAGACACATTAGTCAATACATCACATCTCACATCCCCTTATCGTTCTGGTCTTGTTGGGGGTAACCGTATCCAACTTCAGGTATTAGCAACGATAAAAGTGGCTGGGCATCATATTCTAGCACATAGGCCACACTTAACACCTGATCGACAAGCAAGTGTGAAGGAAAACAAAAATTTAAGACTTCCATATGGCCTTGGATGACAACTTTACGCTGTATGAAATACGGGGACTGATGGTGTTGATTTCATACTTGGATGATCTAGTACTGACGTCGAGCTAAAAAAGAATCCATTTTGACAGATTTATTAATATTTACAGAACATATTGGACTTACGTTAACGAAAAGGCACGTATCGTTTGGCTTGAACGATAATTCACTTTAAATGTACGTT
Organism: Stichopus chloronotus; assembly: GCA_021234535.1. Taxonomy (NCBI): domain Eukaryota; kingdom Metazoa; phylum Echinodermata; class Holothuroidea; order Aspidochirotida; family Stichopodidae; genus Stichopus; species Stichopus chloronotus. The sequence goes on along the minus strand of CM037848.1, from coordinate 6,595,927 downwards.
TGACTAAAGCACTTTTAATTCAAAATTACCCAATGTGTATTATCTGAAACAGAGGATTCAATTCCATGTTCGTTTAGTTTTGATATTTTTTTTTCCTTTTTCTGTTTTATAACAACTGACTTTTCCTAGCTTGTCGGAATTGGGCAGTTGTAAGTCAAATTTCATTTGGAATCTCAATTATCACTTACGTGTATAAAATCTTGACTTCACATTATGTATTTTAGGCTAGTAGGCCTACGCAGTATATTGTTCGAACGTTGTTTTTTTTTTTTTTTTCATTAGTATCGCTGTCCCTTGTCCATAAAAAACCTGCATTCGACATTTCAGTGCATGAAGCCTTAAGATTAATATTATGTACACGTGACTAATATCATACAACGTATACTTTCCAATGTCGCGGTATGAAATATGCAGCATACAGCAGGTAGAAACCGGATGGTACATTGTGTTACGCTGTATAAAGTGTGTTGCTTATCAGTATGTATACTTTGAGAATTTTACATAGAAATCTGTGTGTAATATAGGCCCACTGTGCGTAGAGTATAAGGCTTATTTATAGTGCATTGCAATGTATATCCTGTGTTGTACATGGTACCGTTATGTAGCTTATGCCAATTGATATGAGTGCATCCTACCTTGTGTAATGCCACGTATACTGCATACATGTTGCACATGGAAGAAGTATACTTTATATTGTGAATTTAACTTAGTATACATTAAATGCAGTAACACATCATACTTTGTATACAGTATACTGTATTTTGTGTTAATGTTACAAAGTACATCTTATGTAATGCACTATACATGGGATAGTACGCCTATGTAGAGTTTAGTTTACATACTGTTTTGGTACATTATCATTGGCTTTTACGCAGTAGTTAAAAAGGAGTATACTGGGTGTTTAATTATTACGTTGTGTATTGTAAATAGTACATTTTAAGTTGTGATAAACTCTACATAATGTAATGTGTACAGTTGATTGAGTGCACTGCACATAACATGTTGCATATGGTATACAGTTAATTGTATATTGTGAATTGTACATAGTATACATTGTGCATAACACATTGAAAATATTGTAGGTTACTGCAAGGGTTTACAGTACAGAGTATTTGTATATAAAATATATTATCTTATATGATATTTTATGTATTAATAATATAATGTATGTTGCATGTAGTATAACTGCATGTGGCATAAGTGTTCGGTAGGCCTACATGGCACATACTACAAAGTCGTACATTGTAGCTTACGTCAAAAGGGACATAGTATATCACACAAAAACAAAAAACTATGTGCAGACTTCTGGTTTATGGTTTAATTTTCTTAAAAGAGCTCATTTTGTAAATGAGCATAATCGTGATTTTGCTGTCCGGCTGCGTGCTGCAAATTTGGCAACGGCAGTACACAGTCGGTCAAAGTTAACAGGTTTTAATATTCCGAGAGTAGCGGTGTTCCCGCCGTGGGCGATCGATCATGTCCGTCGACCCTAGTAAATCAATCTCATTGTTTACACAGCCAGACAGAGAAGCAAGATGTACTTTTAAGAAAATTAACGGCCATCACTCGTGCCACGACTTCATATATATATTCCGGCTGTGAAAATCAGCAGCATACCTCGAAATATATGAATTCAAGGTTATGAGCCACAAGTGAGAAGTGAGAAGTGAGAACAGGGTGGGTGGGGGGACCGAGTGGGGGGGGGGGGTTAAAGAGGCACTATAAAGAAGGTATGATCCAAGTTATGTACAGAATGTGTAATGTGAACCTCAGACTAGACGGGATGTCATCAGCCAGTCATGTAAGTAGTAACCATACAATGTAGTTATACAGAGCCTCGTGGTAAATCAATAAGCATTTTTCCTTATCGCGATTTTTCATTTCACGAGGCCTCGTACTTTTTTCTTCTTTTTTTTAACAAACCGATACAGTGATGTTTTGTGACATGCGCACTGTGCATTGTCGATGGCCTGTTTGAATACAACTGCAACTGACAGCGTATCTACTACTATTTTTCAATATTATGTTTTTCCTTATCATTTTTTTTTTAATACTTCGTTACTGCGTGTAGTATAGATATAGCCCACGCGGTAACTACTACCAGTTTGTATATGTGTAAATACATTAACTCTCATTAAACTTCAGCATTCCTCAAACGCAGTGGGACAAGAGTCTTGCGACATTCCAACACCGATCGACTTAATTAACCGCGATTTTTGCCCGTCCTCCGAACGTGGCTAATAGCTTGGTAATAATTTTTGTCGAGAAAAAAAACACAGGTAAATTTAAAACACGACACTGTTTTAACTTGTTTTATTTCTTTCGCGTCCTTAAGGTTAATTCGTTCCCCCCCCCCCCTCCATTTTTTTTTCTCCATGGGATATTGCGATGTGGGCTGCTTTACGTGAACCACTTAATATCATGACATGGGCAGGATGACAAATGTCGATTAACAACCATGCGTGCTTTTTTTTTCAAGAGCAGATGAAGAAGTGCTCTGAGAGGCTAGATATCGAATCCTTAAGATGTATGCCGAAACTCGTTTTTGGACTCATCTTTTTCGCCCGAAACGGTTACGTACTACTTACAACACAACACATAAATTAATACACTCGATGTCATAAATGAAATTATTGATGATTTTTTCCCCTTTATTCTTACATTTTTACTGTTCTTAGTTTTTTTCTACTTTTCAAACCTTTTCATTTTTTTTGTTACTTTCTCTTTGTTTTAGTTTGTCGTGGGGAGGGGGTGATAGTTCTGGACTACTTGGTAGTCCAAAAAAAAAAAAAAAGCATTCGATCACAAACAGGCGAATTAAGTGCTGTGTAAAAGAAGTAACGATGTCTTTGAGAAAGATTATGGAAACACGAATAACTTTAGGCAAACCAAAATGTATGAGAATCTCCAGCAGTTACACCGCAAGAGTTTCCCTAATGTTCGCTTATTTCACATTGCACCTAATGACCATTCACAAACACTATACAGCTGTTGTTAGATCCACTTTTGTGGCATTTTACCAAATGACGAAATGCTCTCGCACACAATACTTGGACCAAAAATGGCCAAGTCAACTGAATAAAGAGAAGCAACTGAACCCCTTAGCCCGGGATTTGCCGTAGACCCCGGACTAGGGTATAACGTCCACGGCAGGTCCGTTACAGGCAACCAATGGATAGACATATACTTACGAAAACGACCGTTTTTTGTAAGACATTTAACTTCACAAAGTTACACTTTTGTTGCATCTGGGGGACATGCAGTTATTTGGGGAAGAGGACGTTCCCTTAAGTGGCTGAGACAAATCCCTCTTATCAGTGTACCAGCAGTTTTGGGGTCCTTCCGAAGCAATTGAATCCCGCCAGTGGAAGACAAACAGATGATCAAAGTCTTTATCGCACGCACGGGCGCCTAAGCGTAGCGCATAGAGTGACACCATTGCATAGTTCCTAGTGTACTGAAATGTACGTTGCACAAGTCCACTTTGACAACTCCGTCGAATAGCAGTGATCTCTATGGCAAACTTGAAAGACGGAAGTGACGTAACGAATTCCGAGGGAGATCGATTTATACGAGACGATCCGTTGTCGTTAATTATAGATATTCTGTTACCATTCGATTCTTTGTTGATATGGAATTCAAAGTTACCTTTATCACTCCGCAACCATCGATACAGAATATTTCGTGCTTGCTTTGATACCTCCCGGTAAATCTATGCGTCCGTACTTTACACGGATTTAGTTGAACTCCATTTCCATTGTCGCTGCCTGTATCGCTGCATGGTGCTGGCATTTGTCAAACGTCCAGTCGGTTTATTGTGAAATTAATCGCAATTTAACGAGTTTCGACGACCTATCTTTCCTTCTCATTAATTAAACTAATACAAAAAATTTCCTCTGAACGAGTTCTGACGAAAGAGGTTTGTGGTTTTCAAACTCAAAGAAGAATCGCTCAACGCTCCATTTTGTTGACTTGGAGAAACGATGATTCTCCCTAAAGTAAACCTGCCATAACCTAAAACTAAGACTTACATGAAGGAAAATATTTCGTCTAAACGAACGGTTTCGACTGGGAATAGTCCTACACACACACACACACACACACACACACACACACACACACACAAGCTCACTCATCCTTACATCTTTTTCCAATAACATTATCTTAATGAGTATTCGGTTTGTTTTAAATTCACCTATATTTTCCCTTCTTTTTTTTGCATCTGCCTAAGAGAGCAGCCTACTTCAACCGTACTCTGCAACTTGATGACCTCAATGCCTCGTCGCCTCTCTTTCTCTCTCTCTCGCTCTCTCTCTCTCTCTCCATCTTTCTTTATACTGCTCCTTCATCTCGATTCCATCGTTATCTTTCTCTCGTTAGAGAAAAGGCTTCAGACCGCTCCTCCCCACGAGGAAATGCTTCGCTCGGCGGGAATATGTAAATCGTCTATGCACAAGGGTGTTTAGTTAACCAGGAGCATTTTCCGAATTTTAATAAGAGCCGATGTCATCAAACAAACCAAATGTGGTTATTTATGAGGATAAAATACGAAGCAACAGGATCTTCGTAGGTATCACTCTATCTGGAAATTATATAGCGTACTGAACCCAATGGTATGCTTTTTGTTTTGTTTCGTTTTGTTTCTCTTTTCTTGGTGTAGATGCGCTGTCATGAAACAGTATAAGCAAAAGTCTCCAGCCGTTGTGATTTAGCCAGCAAAATATGTAATCAACCTGCGCGGTCCTCTGCGCTGTGCTTTTAAGAGCATACTGCAAACGTACACGGATGGCTTAAAAGGTACACACGTCTTACGTTGTCTAGACATACCGATATAGAGCTGACAATAATTGGAATCATTTTTGCCTTTATCGTTGTTACACAGAAAGAAGCAAATACCATATGGTAGAAAAAAAGGGGGGTAGGCAGATTTTTGGACATCTTCATTACTCATATAGCTATTCGTTTGTCTTATTAAGTATAATTGTCTCCATGATTGTTTGGTTCACATTATGTAAATAGCGTCCTATCTGAGGAGAAGTTAGACCATAACTGTACTATTATTGCAGTTTGGTCGTCGAACTTTCTCGCAGAACTGGTGCGCGATGTAAGAAATCGTACATGACTCACGCGAAACTTCATGTTGTCATTTTTCATTGTTTAGACGATTATCAGTGACGTTTGTCCTAAATTATGAATTCATCATACATTGCCTCATGACATACTGAACATGACTTATTCTTTCCCACAAAAAAATGTTATAGAAACAATGATTCCTGTTTAAAGGAAAATAAAACGCCCATGATAAATGTGTTCTCTGCAGGCTCCCGTAAGAGAGAGTGGCATCCGTTCCTAGAGAGAAAAGGGCGTGAAGTCGTTACGTAGTTTACCACAAAATTCATTGGCTGTAAACTGACCTTAGAAGATCCTGTCATTCATATGCAAATGATACTTGATGACAGAATAGGCGCCGAAGAATCTGCAAAAGGGATTGTTTTATTTGCGCTAATTAAACATTATCAGAATTACGAGCAGGAAGACCGGCAAGGGAATCATCACACTGCAACTACTCCTGAACGTACAGAGTCGGCATTCTAGAATTTTTACCGTTTCAAGAAAAAAAAACAAGCAAACAAAAGCAATTCGAATCTTCATTCTAGACCTTCAAGGGAATTCAACAGAATGCAACGGAATACGTTGCAGTACCTTCTGCATATTCTGAGAGAGAAGAACATAATTCTTATCTCCCTGTGAGCAAATGGTATGTTCTTCTCTTGAAGTACTTCTTAACAAAACGCCACGACGTCCAGATTTTGAAACGTCGTTGTAAACATAGGTCAGAAATTTGCTGATGCCAATATACGAGTAGGAACCAGATAGCATGCGTTTGTCAAGATGCTGTGTTGTACATATAAGATTAGGAAAATGTCTTATTTTCCACTTGAAGAGTTTCTGATTCTTACTCTCGAACTTTTAAACGTCAAGCAAGTTTTTCTTAAACCTTGGTTTTCTGAGTGGAGTTTTTCTTTACGGTTCCATTTTCTCCTATTTCCTTTTCTTCTCTGTTTGTCGAGAAACTGCTGAAACATTTGGTCTCCCCCTGGTACTTTCACACGACCTTTGACCCAACCGACTAACGTCATCCACTTCACACAGCCTTTATTTGACGGCAACGTTGAAAAGAGCGTCGAAGCACTCGAGGTGTCTTTTTCAATGAAACTTTAAAGAAGCTTGAATTGCCATGGCGACCGCGAATACGCTTAAAGCGCTCTTTCTGAGTTATTTAGGAGGAACCCTGCTCCTCCTCCTCTGGCGGTAAGCGGTCACTTATCATGAAACGCCTGATTTTTGCTCCGCTTTTTTTTCAGTTCTCGCCCTTGCTTAAGTCGTCAGATTTATAAACTGTGCATGGATGATGGATGGGCAAGATAAGCAGTGTTAAGTTATTCAGTATTTATGTATCCCAAAACAACCAAAATTCCCAAGAGTTGCCATTTTGGATGAACCTTCGTTATTTTTGACCCTCTCATCCCGTAAAAGATGTTGCTTACTGTAGCTTGATTAGTCCCGTTATGAGTTCAGATAGTGAATGCTACAATTTGGGCTTTGGAGACTGATTGTATAACGCAGGCAAAGGTTTCCCTTAAATTGCATTAATGCCACTATGAACAAGTTACTTCATATACCGTGTAAAATAATATACATAATTTATAACCCGCGCAAAAGAAAACCCTCCATTTTCTGACTGGCGTTTTCTTCGCTTGTGTCGACATATTGTATGATATACTACCCGACACTGCCGTTTACTGTCACAGGCTTTCTTTTTAACTTGACCTCTAGTGTAAACGGTCCCGCTAAATACCGACTGTTTAATGACAGTGATATCAAATGAAATAAAACCGCTGTTTTATGTCAGTCATCAATTTTACACAAAGCGACGTCTTGGCATGTTGAAACTGCAGGCTGTCAATAGAAACGCTCTTGATGAAGTATTAGCTTTATGCACTCACGGTATAAACACAAACAGCTTAGTAGCCGTGGCAGCCGTCCGAAAAAAAGGGGCGGTTGTTAATTGTACGTATGTATGTTATTTGTACGTTATATATATATATATATATATATATATATATATATATATATATATATATATATATATATATATATATATGTTGCAAGATATTTACAGTTAAGTGGTATTAAAGGTATTAAAGTGATTGCGTGCGTAGGCAAAAAGTAAAAACATTGAAATTTCATCTCCAAAAGTTTTGTAAGGCTTTTAATTACACCATTCAGACAATCTGGGAAAATAAATAGGTTTCAGTTGATTAATTCTGCCATATGATTTCAAATTCTTTTAACAAAACGACAAAAAGTGTAGAATACGATAATGTTGCGGTTGACAGTTTTCATTCAAATCAACGATGTGCTTCTTTGGGCAAACCCATGGGAAGTATACTAGTATTGAATATTCAGTTAGTCAAAACAACTCTGGATCAGTGACACCGCAATGTTGTGTTCAGTTCGTGGGTTATTTGTAAATGCAGTGCTTCCTTGCACCAAATACTACAATTCCCGCTACCTACCAAGGAGCGACGACTTGAGTACTGTATGTTTTGATACACTAGTGAGACCGTTGCATATTCATTATGTAGCCGCCTATAGTAAGAACCGTTAATTTTCAAATATGATTTCTGTTTTTACTGTTTTATGCCAATCCCGTTGCTTTTCGGAGTAGTTACTGTCAGTTTCCTTCATTGAAAGACATAGTCCGTCCATGTGCAACATCGCGTGTACATTTAAAAATAAAGAAAAGGTTAAGATCAAACATAATCTTATCCTTTTGGTTTTTCAGTACACACGCAATCACTTTAACATCTACCCACAACTATTTAAATCATAGACTTATTTGAAGAAGGTAATGTTGTAAATTTGTGTTTTTTTCTCTAATGTCTGAATTTACAATTACCCACATTTTTATGTGGGAAGCCTAAATTTTTGCAGTGTTATTCAAGTGTCATTGGCCTACAGACAACTACCCCGTCGTCGTATAGTGTTTTACACGGCTATGATATGTCTATGCCCTGAATAGTTTATCCACGTTTAAAAAAAGCTTTCTAGTTCACGTGTCGATGTAGTTTTGTCGAATGCGAATTAATTATCTGTCTTGTTTATAAACCGCAAAAACTACAACCCCTTCTGCAACTATTTTATATTCGACCCGAGGCTATAGATCCAAAGTGTTCCGAAGATCCTGAAATTCAAAACGGTTTATTTTTGTCATGTTATAGTTCAAACAAATTTTCCGTGCCCCGAAAATTACCAAATAGAGCAGAAAAAAAAAGCCCTCAGTGTAAACATGTTGTGATTTCGTTGCAAAGGAGTTGTTAACCTCAAATGCTTATTGAAGCCAGGTATATTTCATTAGTGTACTATATAAAGGCTACCAAACCCGCCCTTGAATCCCATGAAGAACAGATTACAATGACGTCATAAATTAAAATATAATTCGGTGATGCAAATCAGAGAGTTTGTGCACGCAAGGATGCTCACAAAATTTGGTCAGGGTTAAATCTTTCTCGTTCGTAGAGTGAAAGAAAATGAGATTCCTATATTCGTTTTCATTTACGTTGAATTTAGTTTTAGATCGAGCCTGAAATACACCTCTGCCGAATTATGCAAACAAACGGAATCGCTACGCTCTAAGTTCGGCCTTTTAGTTGCATTGAATAATAAATGCCTTTCTGATGCCGTCGAACGCCCATTTACATTAATATAATAAATGTTGTTCAGAGAGGCTTTTGCAGTCTCTGTCCGTGGTTCTAAATCTAAACCTATAATGCACCCCATTCGCAGTGAGCGTGTATCTCTGTACACACATATGAATGCATGATGTAACCGCGCATCGATGTATGTATGTGTGCCTTTCAACAAACTCCCATCAGTTAATTCATCGCAATTGGATGACCGACGCCTGTTATGTAGGCATTGAAACGTTGTTGACACAGGCAGCCTTACAGATCAAAGAGCGATCCAACGCGAGACTTGACGAAAGGGACGCGTCCAAAAGTGATCTCCCTTCCTGCATAGGTATATATCTTCACGTATGCATACACGAAGAAGCTTACGTATTAATGTACACACACGATTCCGACGCTGCTGAAACCGTGTGTGCATGTCTCAAGTACAAAAATTAGACTCTGCTTTTCAATACGTTGCAGGTATTTTTTTTATGACCTGCTCGGAATCAGATACCGAAGTTGAAATGTTCTCTGACGTGGATAGATATACAGAAGCATGCATCATATCGCACAGACATGCCCATCAGACATTCTCGTGTGATCCAACACTTAGAAACTGCAAGCACTATTTACATGTGTATATTCTCTTTACCTAAGCTTTTAGTTTTCTTTTTTTTTACATCAATTAATAAATGATGATAACCTATTGAAGGCCTCTTAATATCTGATAAGTTTGCTAATCGCTGCACTCTAATTGCTGTTGTTAGGCTTACGCTGACTTGACCACTGAGAAAATGGGAACATACGTAAATAAAAGGACTTGTAGACCTTCTGGGAAGAGGGGAAGAACGAAAAGAGTGAAGAAAAGTTCCATCTAATTATGTGCTAATCTTACATATCTTAGTGAAAAAAAAAATTCAAAGCGGTGTTCCCAAAATGTGTCTGATCTTTTGATATTAAATATTCGAAATCATTCAATAAAATAAGAGGGTCAGTTTTGGCAACACACCAAAATCAGCGAAGGACTATAAAAGCGATTAAAATATGGTACGTACAATGCCGTGCCCTTACTCATGGTTGTTGCGGAAGTGACATGAGGTCGACTTGGGAGGGAACCAGAGTAAGGGAGTTGAGGGGTGAATGCAGAGGAAGTAGGTGGGCGAGGACATCGTGGTGCTTTTTGCCCTTATGCACCACCTAACCATTTTCAAAACCTGATTATTTTCTTTTCTTCTCCATGTATCCATTTTGATTAATCACGTTAGAGTTTGTTCCTAATCTTGTACAACCAAAGTTGATTTTAACTAAAAGGATAGATCATCTAAGCTTTCAAAGGAAGCAAGATCTTTCTCAGGGGTACGCGCCCGGGTGATAAACCCATGGCTGCTCTTTAGACAAAAATCACTGAAAGACTGTTCGGGAAAGAGAAGTTTAATCAGTCAAGTAACACCTACTATAAGGCTTTGCTTTCGTTGTTTGCTTCATGCGTTTGGAAAGTCCACAAAAAAATTAATTAGCTCAGTTGTACTCATCATAAATCAACATTTAAAGGTCTTTACAAAAAAAACTCATGCGTTTTTTTTTATTATTATTTTTTTTTTTATTATTATTATTATTGTTATCATCATTTTTATACTGAATAAGTTGAGGCTACATGCTTGCGGTTGTAAGACAGTAGCTTTATTGGGATTGTTTCTAAGAACGGATTTCAATGGATAATCCTCCATTCGAAAGGAAACCATACCATAGATAAATGTGGTTGTAATACATACAATGTCTCGTCGTTAGGTGCACCTGTAAACAACGGGATGGGGATAAAGGTGGGGTTTCTGCATAAAGAGGTAGAAGAGTAAGGATACTGCAATGTGTGAGTTAAGCAGGCTGGGGCTTCTTTTTTTCTTCTTCTTCTTTCCGTCGTTGCTCTTCCCCACCCCTCACCCTCCCTTTTGCCATGCTATTCCCTCCTTCTGTCTATACCACATACCCAGCAGTGCATATACGGATGTACGAGCCATTGATGTTGTGGCAACATACGTGCACAGGGCATAATTGCGATGCGTTTTTGATGCGAACTTTAGGAAGTGAGCATGCACGCACACGTTAGTCATCGTGGATCTCCGGGGGGTTAAGTATCAATAAATAATGTATATTAGAAAGGCTTCTTATCCCAATCGCAACTCAGGGAGGTAGAATCACATAAGGTTTATACCACAGTTGGACATACGGGTTACGTTGACAATGGCATTGACGCAGCTATATAGGCAAGCATACGTTCAAATATCCCGAACAGTATTTTAAGGCTTAAATTAAATAAGGTTAGAAAATTGACATTTAACCTTGGCATTAGCAATGGTCTCTATGTATTGTATTAAAAATATATTCGTCATTACTTCGACCGCAATACTCACGATTAATTTCCTGTGTAGCAAATTTTATTTCAATTCGTTAAACCGTTCGTTACTCTGTGTGGGATAGGGTCAGGTTAAAAAGTCAGGAATTCAAATTGTCGCGGCATGTTTCGATACCAAAATACATTCAAGGCTGCCTCACGAATGAAACACAAGCAAACAGGTAAATTAATTAACTAAATACAGCATAACCTTGATCACAGCTTGCATGTTTTTAAACCTAGTCCAGACTACCCCCCCCCCCCCCACACACACACACCTTCCAGTACCACCATGCAGAGTTTGTGGCGTTACTGAGTTATTTAGTGTTACTGGAAGACTCGGGCGTAGTTCTCTTGTTGTTTTATTGCATTTTGCATCATTCGACCGAACTTTGATGGGCAGACGACCGAATTGCCATTTTTAATCCTCGCAGCTGGCTGCATAGCACTTCCTGAACTCTCACATTTCCCCAAACAATCCCCCCCCCCCCCCCGCCCTTTGCATTTCCCGTTCCCGAGTATACCAAAGGAACACGCCATCTGTTTCTCGGATGAGGTTCGTTGTGGACCAAACATGTTTCTTAGAAAAAAAAAAAAAAGGGTGAGACCAGTTTCTCCACTATCTGGTCTACTGTACTTAAGTATACGTAAATCAACGAGAACGCTTCCTGTGAGGACAAACGACGGTTATTTTGATCCCACGTTAAACGTCAAAGGAAAGAAGATAAATTTCATGCTTTAATGACCCTTTTTGTTTTTAAATATGATGTATTGTTCTTGGAATTCAGCGGAATTATATAACAAGAACTTCTAAGGTAGTTCCAGACGTCCTCTCAGTCTAAAACGGAGTTTTGAACGTCACGGACGTTTAGTTTCATCCAATATCTCATCTTTCCTTTTTTTTTTGTGTGTGTTAAATTTTATCTTGAGTTGTGCTATAACACATAGGCCTATCCCAAGCGCATGGTAATGCCATCACGATTTAAAATTAGTTTTAGGGTTTATCTGACTTTTCTTTAGGATTATAGTTACTCTCCAGAACGAACAAATTCCTGCGAATGAAACGAATTATTGGCAAGAACGAGACACTTTGCCATTCGGCAATCGCACTGAGGTTAGTCTGTGCGAATAACGGAGGTCATTCGCCCTTTCGTGCGAATGGTTTCTTTATCACTAAAATGCCTTGTAAAGTTTATCATAGGAGAGTGACATTTCCAAACAGCACCCTCTCAAGTGACGCAGCCCTGTTTTTTTTTTCTAGGCTGGGGTTATAAAACAGGACTCGCTCGAATACTTCCACATCGCTCAAATTTTAACAGAGCAATTATATACACTCCAACGTAGTTAATGAGAGGAAGCTAATTTGTCACATTCAAGGACGTCTCCCACACAAAGTCTTTGCATCTCTGTACTTTCAGAGGAAAACGTAATGAGACGTGATCAGATATGAATAATTACCTCAGGTACTCCAGTTACATCACTTTCTTTTTGACAAAAAAATAGTAACATCTTTGTTCTTAAATGGAGTAAATTACTGAACAAAATTTCATGAAGAAGGCCTATATAATCCTCTCAATTTAGTCTTTATCTGATTTTCCAATTATAGAAGTTAAATTTTTTTAAGGAAAAAGATATGACTATCTCACAGAGGAAAAGTGACCTTGATCACCTCATTTTTCATTCTTACACATGCTTTTGTCATTGAAATTTGCAAAAGCTCCCTTAGGTTTTTCTTTTCGTCAGGTGACAAAGCGAAATTTAAAATCACCATGCTGGTAGAGGTTCTTGGTACCACAAATGCTGGAAAGGAGAATGACCAAATGTAAGAGAGATATAACGTACGCTGCAGTGTGCCTCAAAAAGAGGCATCATGTACTATTATACCGGTAAAAACGCATCATGACTCATGTACGTGTTTAATCGTATACGTCAGTTCTGCGAAGAAAAATGTACGATAGACTTCAACATATATATAGCACAGCATAGTTATCGTCTCTAACTCTCTTTTAATATCACAATTTATGGTGTGAAAGCAACAACGGACATGTTTAGTAATATCACACAAAACAAACGAATGGCAAGAAGAGAACGGTCCAGAATTTCCTTAAGTCGCATTTCATAACTTTGTTTATTATGCACTGAGGAACGGACAAAAACAAGTATAAGTTCGGCTAAATATAACTTAGCTTGGGCTATGTTGTGAGCAAATTTCAGCTCTATTTAGCGATTTGCATTGTATTTTAAAACAATAACCTGTAGTTACAATTTCTAATTCGCTCAATCACACTCAGTCACAAAAAAATAAAGAATGAGAGAGAGAAGGAGATACCATCCCGGTCATTATTGTGGATTTCATGAGACGTTGCGCGGATGGCCCTCACTGAACTAATTAGGTCAATAGACCCCTTTGCATATGACGTCATAATGACGCAGTACATGCAGTTCGAGAAAATCATGGGGATTCCCATAATCCCGGCGCTTAGCCGTGCCCACGTTGATTGAGCCTCTAGCAATAGACTAGTGCAAGTTTCAACGGTTTTATGTGGCTACCGCACCGGCTCCTGCACCAGCACACCAAGAAGCGTGCAGAACTTCTTTACAGGTTGTTCAATTGTCCTCAAAGGGGGCGTTCTTGTTTGTTGTTATTTGACGTCAATACAAGGGGGAGGGACATGGTGGCATTGCCAGGCAAAACCATAACATAATATATTATTTCTATGGGCAAAACACACACGTATTAGGACTTTTTATCCCCCACGGGCGCCACCATCGACACCCAACGACCAGCCTCCGTTGACTTCTCTGGAGACCGGCGTGATCGTGACTTTAGTCGTGATCACGTGACTTTAATACTGCGCACGGAGATCCTAATTCAATCGTTGAACGGTGTCAACAGCCCTTACGATTAGGGTTGCTGAATTTTCTCCTTACCACTGTTGGAAGTGGATATTTCTACACAATGTACCACAAACGTTGTGCAAACAAGACAGAAAACATTTTCGTGTGGTGGTCATTATTTTTCAGTTGTATCCCCTACACTCTACATTTGAATTCACGGACTCACAGGTATTCAAAGGTAAGATCACTTTCCTCCATACTCCCATTCCCTTGTTTAAGTCACACTTAGTTCACCCCACCTCCCCCTCCCCCCCCCCCTCCCACACACGCAAACACCCAGTTACAAGTCGACATTACACAGGGAGTGAGGATATTGAATTTTGTGTTGTTGTTGTTGTTGCTTCCTGAACCCTAACCTTGATAACACACCCAATGTTGTTGTTTTTCCGACGACCTGAGAAATTTGTAATTTACAGAAAATTCTCACCGAGGGCCTGAAATTCTTTAGTTCACGCCCTCGGAAAGTATTACAATATGAGTACACACGTACCTCCTTTGTCCCTTTCACTCAAATCCCTTTCAAGGAATGCCCCGGTGGCATACAATGTTAACCTTAAAGATTAGACAAAAATTTCATACAATTTGATCAACTGACATCGCGATTTTTTATCTTAATCCATTTCCATGTTCAGTTTAGTCAAGCTGTTAGCCTATCCGTAATCTGCAATGCATGCATTAAACGATAGGACAAAAAAAATACGTACATTTTAATCACTGCATGCTGACATAGAAACCGATACACACCGGTTGTCACTCGAGCAAGTGTATATAGTTGACAGTAAAGCAAAATTAATACCAATATACCTAGATACGTCATGATGACATCACACTGTCTTAAGTAACTCCTGTCTTCTTTGATAGGCACATATCCAAGCGAGAAGCCCATTCTCTCTGCCTTTAATTCAATTGTAGCTGATCCCCAAAGGCGAATTTCTGCGTAATATGGAAAGAGATGTCAAAATCTCAACTCAAGTCAATATAAATATACGTGTTAGTAAAAGAAACGGAGATAGTCTATGAGAAACCGTCTTTAGGTCAGGTGTTCTGAGCTAGATTTTAGACCTACGGTTCACAAATCGAAACGGACTGGGGTAGATGTGGATATGGCTTCGACCAGCCGGTCGGGATGGTTGAGAGTAAGTTTCAGTGTTTCAGTGGGTACTTAGCCATCCTGATCATATATTACTTGCTGTGTATTCCAGTGGAGTGCTGTAATCTTACCTAGAAAATGGAGTCTCTACCGGCAGATTAAAAAACCCCGAATTGCTCTCCCTTAAAGACTTTCGTTTGGAAATTTACAACACTTTGGTGAAAGTTGACATCACCGAACTGAGAGCCCCTTCTCGCTTGTGGTATTTCCTTTAATACGTCACCCCTTTATTTGGGGGGGGGGGGGAGGGAAGGTGAGAAGGAACTGCAATGCGGTGGCGGTCAGAATGAGGAGTCCTTGACTCGAACCTGACATGAATATTCATCACCTCTCTGGTACTAGTTAGGTATTCACCCATGCCGTATATTGCCCTGTATCTCTACTTCACGTATATATACGACCATACGGCATACATAAAACTCTAAGATTCAGAAATTTGCAGTACGTATAGCGCAGGACGACTATAAGATAGTAAAACTAATCAATCAAATTCTCCCTTTCCGTTTTTCAGTTCTCTAATATCATATAATCTCCAGTAACATTTTACATAAAGCTCCTTATCGCCGCGTGCGGATTTGTGGCCATACCTACTGTAAAACCATAAGCTAGATTTATAGTAGCGTTTTAATTTGACTTTACAAGAAGACGACCAATAGTCTGAAAAGATTTCTTTGTAACAGCGAGAACTTGGGGATTTAAGCAATCTTCCATTCTCGGAAATAGAGGCTGGCTGGTGCCATTCTCGCTCCTTTTGTTTCTTTCTCCTTAAATTGATGATTGCAGTTGTTTGCCCTCGGCAAGATTAAGGAATACAAAACCGTTAACTGAGTCTGCTGCCACCGTGTAAATCGGAACTATACTTTCCAGTGAGAAAGAAATAATTATCCCGTAATGACCCTCGATTGATTTAATTATATTTAAAAAAATGTAAAATGTAAAAAAAAAATGTTCATCGCTATCCCTTTTCATATCAGAAAAGAGATAACGTTGTAGCACGGTTATATGCCACAGTGGCGTAGCTAGGATTTTTTCCCAGGCCACGTGGATGGCACCTTGATCTTGAAGGTGGGGAGGCGCATAGCTGGTCTCAGCCGGTATATGAGTGTGACTTTCTGATATGATAAAAATGATGACTGATCCTGGGGGGGGGGGAGGGGACGGCCTAGGCTGCGGGGGAGACATTTTTGCTACACGGTGCTACATTTGATGTTACATTTAAACTGAATAGATCTCCAGGAATTCCTATTGTTAAGTAACGAGTTCAATTTTCCTCATTTTACTTCGTGAAATATTCATTTTTAGACCTTATCTGAGATGGCCCAAGTCAGAATGACAGTGTTATAAGTAGGGGCTCAATTTTGAAGATATCGGAATTTGGAAGGTAATTTCAGTCCTCAATTCAGCCCCCCCCCCCCCCTCTGTCACAGCAAAAGCATTTTCGAAAAAAAATTCTGATCCAATAGTAGGTCCTACACAGCCGAGGCTGTCAAGCATAATCGGTCCAACACCAGAAAACCCAGAGACATAAATGCTAGCGTTACAGGCTACATGCCTGTGGATAACTCGCAGCAAACTGAATAACACTGGAGTCAGCATAACTTTGGAGTTCCATTTTTCTATCATGTTGACAATTGCTATGTAAACAGCTTCGATGACCTACATGTATTTTATTCTTTTTTGTGGTGGGGGGGTGGAAGGGGATACTTCAGGTTTTAGTTTCAGTTCATTAAAAGTGTGTCTGACAGTGTTAGTTGCATCATAGCCCATATCATGGTTGTGGGGTCCCACTACACTGGGCAGTGTGCACTGATTAAAACACCCTCGCTTACGTGCTCACACTACTGCAGTTCTGTGAAACGCGAGCTAGGTGCACTTCATGCGGCGGTGACACACAAAATCTTGGGAAATATGTAGCATGAAAATATAAATTATACATAGAATGTCTCACAATTTCTTAATATGAGGAACATTTCAAAAATGGAAAAAGGACGCATTATTTCCTACATCTCCCACAAATTATTTTCCGGGGTATGCCATGGGCTATACGGGTGTAAGGAGGGCCACCTGTGATCCTCCCACGGGGTGATGCGCCCTCTCTCTTGCAGAAATTGTATAACCAGACCATGTTTGTAACCAGCATTTTTTTCTGACTGCACATGATGGACTCCTTGATACATCTTCATTTGCTTTTTATGTTCCATTTGGTTTCGCAAGTTTTATTAACACTTTTGATATCAAATACTGTACATGATAACAAGTGTTTGAGTTGCTCTCATGACAACATGCATGTATTCACATTTCGTGAGTCGAGACAACTATTCAGCAACATACGGGTATACTTTTCATTAGAAAAAGTATTGATTGGCCTGTAGTGAAGAATAAAAGATAATATAACTCGAGTGGGCCGGGGTGACTTTGCAGACAAACTGACAGACAGAGAGAGCAACACCCAGACACATCGACAGGCTCACGAAGAGGTCGAAATCTGAAATGACGTCATAATGCATGTACACCGATGGAAATGTATCGACCGCGCTACCGAACACCGAGTAATCATCTGTTTTGAATCGGTATGTTCGGGACGGTGTTTGGATCCAATTGCCGATGTATGGATGTGATCTCTGTAAGCATTGTGTTGAAACGAGGGTATTCGGACAGCAAACGGTTTCGAGTATTCGGAGGCAGCGAGTCTTCGAAGCCATCGTTGGTTTCATCCTAAGATGGTCTAATCGTAAATAAAAAATAAAAAAATTAAAAAACTTTTTGAGATAAATGAAAAAACTTCCGTCAATCTCCATTTTTGCACCGTTGCTCACACGAACATCCAGCCTTCCAGTTTGCATCTCTTAGATATCTTTTATTCATTTAAGTAAATATAAATAACGTAACTTATATTGCTCAATAATGATAATAATTTTCCGTTTCCAAGGTAACGTAGAATATTACTCACTTGTCAAGGAGAGCAGACAATATAATGTCTAAAGTTTTCGTTATACTGCCCCGCAGCGCGTTCTGTATTGAAGCATTGTGGAGACTCAATTAGATGCAATATAATACTTTGAGTACACTGATTAAATTTGTGTCATATTTAATTCGGTTATATCATATATAAGATTCTACGAAAAAAAAAGATGAAAAAAAAATGGAAGTCAAAGTTTTATATCTCCACCATTCGTGATATAGTTTATTGCTTATTGATAGACCGGGACTGACTATAATCAAATTAATCTGACTTAATATGGCGATCTCTGTAAAGTCGGGTGGTTGAACATGCAAGTACACAGTATTAAATGAATTTTTCGCTATGCTGCTTAATTTCTCGTTCGGTACAGCAGGTGCATTCAGATTTATGGTATAGGCTAGACAACATTGTGTAACTGCAAATGTTACATCGTCAGCCTTTAAAGAAAAATAATAAGTTAGTGGCCTTTTTATGCCAACCTTCTTGTTCCAGATATTGTCCGATTTCAAGGATAAGCCAAGTTCTTGGGGGTTGAAGGGGGTTGGAGGTCGGGGGTTGAAGGTAGTAAGGGTGCAGAAGAAGGAAGGCAGAGACAGACGTATATTTACGGCGATGAAAAAGTCGCATGCACGTCTGCTTGAAAGATTCTAGATATGTAGATATCTCACCTTGCTGGCGGGCAACCAATATGTCACCTGACCCCCATTCTTTCCCTCGTTGTCTCCCCTACGCTTCGCCTCCCTAACCAGATGTCATAATGAAGCTAATGTGCACCTCATTTACGTCATGTACACCGGTTCGAAATATGGCGTAGAATCCTTAATCCCCCCTTCCCCCACTCAACCGTGTTTTTTCTATCCCCCCACCAAAACTTGGAACTTTCATCTTGCCGATGTACCTGCACCAGCTTTAGCTCCTTAGGCCCTTTATCAATCAGCTTTCTTTAATTCACCAACTCATTCTCCCCGGACAGATTACTCATCTTGCTATTCCTCAACCAACCCATTTTCTTGCATCTCTCCATCCTTCTGCCTCTAAATCAAATCATCCTCCTTCGAGGGCCACTCACTCTTCCATTAATGTTCCTCAAATTATCCTCATTTGCTACCCTCCTGTCTTTACGGTGATCCCATCCTTATGTCGGTGGATCAACCCACCTTCCTCCTCTGACTGCTTCTCATCCTCCAGTTCTTTCCTCTTTTTTTATTTTCATCCCCCTGTTTCTGGACCAATTCATCCCCCGTCGATTTTCCTCCAGTTTTCTTCCATCAACTCATCCTCATCTTTCTGTTCCTACTCTAAGTCATCATCCTGAGATGATCTCACTCTTTTCTGCATCTTGCTTTATATGAGCCAGCTCATCCATCTTGCGTCAGACCTTTCTTCATTCTCCGGTTTCGCGCTACAACCCAATCATTATCTCTTTCACTCAGCTAAGGATACACACATTCCATTCCATTCGTCGGCCTGTGAATACGATCAGCCTATCCCCCCAGCCTATCCCCCACCAACAAATAAATGACCGTAGCCACCATAACCTTTCATATAAAGATTTCTCCAAATCTTTATCTGAAACATTTAATTATTTAAAACAAAAATAAGGGAGGAGAGGAAATTCTCAAGTGATTTGCATTATTTAAAGGCATTAAAATTGTAAACGCAGATGACGGTTAGAGGGTTACAGTTTCAAGTCGTCGAACTGAAGCCTCTACTGCGGTCACAGTGTTTACAATCAGTGACTACAGTCAGTCATGACAGCAGAAGGAATTTTGAAGTAACGAAACTACAAGAGGGAGCAAGAACCTCCTTTATTTTATCTTTAAATTGATATAGACAGCACGCGGTTTGCTCAAAATGCCACAGGTTGTAGAAATCGATGCTTGACAGGCATTTACTTGAAAAGTGACGATACTAAATTTTGGTTATCTCGAACGTTTTTATAGGAAATGACTTGATATAAAAGAAAAACAAAAAAAAAACGATCTTGTACTTAGTTTTTTTTTTTATTTGTCGTGTTTGTGGACGCAACCAGAACGGTATCACTGTAAAATTGCTTGCACGTGATTTTTTTATACACAGCACGAAAGAAGAACAGATGTTATCCGTTTTAGAGGATTACATGTAAAGAAAGAATGATGGTCCAAAAACCGTTTGAGAGACGTTTTCTTTCGTAAAGAGGGAAGGGGGGGGGGGAGATGAAAAGGAAAACTGAGGGACAGATTGCATCAACTGACAATGACCGCTTTATTTCGTCCATATTTGTTTTCACTCATGCCAAGTATCAATCTGAACGAAAACTTGAGATCACTTCTACTGGTAATTGTTACCTGATGAGTTGTTGGTCCCGGATCTCGATCCATACGTTTTTCTTTGAAAGAAAATCACCCATATAGGTAACACCTCACGAGGAAGAATGTAGATCAACTAAACGACTGATATGCTTAGTTTTCACCAATGAGGTCATCGCACACTACCTCTTCTCTAAGCTCTGAGTCTGTTTGATACAGCAACGAGTTAACTCAGCTAGATTTCATGTATTGAATGTGTCCTGCAAATATATGTCTCCTCTTAAGCTGAAGTACGGTCATAAAGAAACAGATCAGCAGTAAGTACGTTAGGCTGCACTGCAGGATGTGCTATGCTGTGCACAGTAACAGAGCAGTTTCCCATATTTGCTAGCAGCCACTAGCCAGGAACCACATATGGCATACATACCATAATATAGTGCGAACATTGTACAAGCTGCTCAGTTGTCTAGAACTTTAAAGTTCTGCATAATTGACCATAGGTTCAAATTTTTGAAGTTGACATTGAAAAAAAATTAGTTTTACTCCCAAAAGGAAACACAATGTCCTGTGCCTCTCACATTTGAGTTTTCTAAACACTAGATACATTATATTTGACTACATTGAATTACATTAATGCAGACAGTTTGTGGATCATTGCACCTTCCCCAAGGTTAGAATGACGTCATACAATGCTAGCTGTATGAGGCAAAGACGCATGCATGCTCGTGCCCCTCTATCCCCCCATTTCCCTGTTTCCTGTTTCTGTACCTCGTTTTTATCACGATTTAGAGCTGGCTCACACTCCAAAGGACTTTTAATAGAAATATATTCTAATGTCATTGCGTCATGTCATAATCATAGAACTTTCCTAACCATGTTTTTTTTTTTTTTTTGCTAACTTTCTGATTCAAAGTTATCTTTCACATCGAACCGCTGGCTTGGAAGCCAACAAGAACGATGTCACTTGGTAGTTGACGTAAATGTGGGTTGTTTTTCTAACATTCGCAAGCAATATTCTAAGTTCATGCAATATATCGGCGACTTTATCACAGGCTCGTTGCTTGGCAAAAGTTCACATTTCCCTTTGGGCAAAGTACCAAAGCCTGCTCAATTCAAGGTTAAAAAACGTAAAGAAAAACCTTAAAATTAAACTTATATGCAATCTTGAGAAAGTCTTTACTACCTTTATGTTCAATCACCCCCCCCCCCCCTTCGCGTCCGTCATGTGACGAAACCATTCATCCTGTAATTATATTATGAACATACAGAAACTTACCTAGCAGAGAGATTGTTGGCATAATTCACTTCAATATGTCTTTTCGCGACCTCGACTGCGCAAGCGCACATCCTCAAAATCGAAAGATTAAACCCACTATCGCGCATAAACCACATGTCAAGTGTGTAAAAAAGAAACTGAGTTTATGTGAGAAGGGTATTCAAATCCTCTTCGTTAGACTAAATATCAACATACAGGGGGCTCGCACCTGCCGTTCTTTGTCTTGAAAACCGTCTTAAGGAATGTATTATAGTTTGTTACAAAGTTCCTGTATTTTCAAGCTATGTATGGTGACCACTGTTGGTTTATCTTCTATGGATCCCACAATTCCTTGCATGAACTGAGAGAGTGCTGAAAGGCGCTAATGGCAAAACCGTTTTTTTTTTTGTTTTGTTTATTTATGATCGAAACTTTTGTTGTAAAGCCTGTCGGTCTGCAGTCGTTTTCAGTCGTGTCAATAGCTTTTCATGCTCTGTCCTCGACGAAGGCAGGCGGTTCAGTTTTTGTTAGGAAAACTGCAGGAGAAAAAATTCAAATAACCGAATTCTTCTCCCTACTATCCATGTATCCTTCTTTAAGAAAGATTTACATGTGTACATTTTTGCAATTTTCAATGCATTCATCCAAAAATCATCCGGTTGGAGGAGACTTATGGAACAATAGTTGGTAGGTTGGAGCATGACTACACTTCGAAATGAGAGTTTTACGTATTTACTTCTTAAATTACCATCTTAATCACCTTTCACAAGTACGGTGTAACATTTCAGCACCACAATAATTACAACAGATGAAAGCATGTATACATGCGGTGGAAAGGAAGTGTGTAGAAATCCTTTTTAGATCAAATTGTTAAAAAAGAAAAATAAAAAAGAAAAAGGAAAAGAAAAAACCAAATCTACATGAACAAACAGACGTGGATCTCGGAATTTAAATACACGCAGTTAAACAACACATCACCCTCACGTCCTCAGAATGACACTAAGATACAAGGAAAAACTTCTGTTTTAAAAACTGCAAACCGAAAAGTACAGAAACCTTTTTCCTGCAATTTACAATTTCTCACCTCCTTGCTTTAAGTTTGCTTCGATCTAAAGAATTTCAGTCGGGCGACTTCTCAGACAATGCATGTGAGAAATGGAGAGCAAAGTACTCGAGAATAGCCCTGTCCCAGGTTACGATGATTTTTTTTTTTTCTTGTAGAATATCAAAACCTTAGTGCGTTCCTTTACTTCTCCAGTGAGAAATCCGTTACTGATTGTATGTTCTATACCAGAACGCGGTGAACTCACCAGACTTTTTTCCGTGTACGTGATATCGAGCGGAAGATAAGTTTCACGCACCTTCAGTTCGGATTTCTTTCAGTAACCATGGTAATGTTACTCCAAAAGAACATTAAAGCAGGATTTGTTGTTTGAGAAAAACAAATTAGGCTTTGTCATTGATCTTCCATTATTCTCTTCCTTTTAATACCAACCTGGTGCACAGCATCAATGCCACGTTTCTTTTCAGAGAAATTCCATTAATTGAGTGACAATCTCCGTAGAAAGAAGAGTGATTTTGTCTCCTTTTTTAGGCTAGAAAGTGAGAGAAACCGTGCCTATATTGGTGAATCAATGGCACTTCAGTGTAAATAACAGCAACGAAACTCCAATTCAAACGCATTTATTTGGGAAATCAGGCTGTTAAAAAAAGAAACCACGGTAGTTTCAATAATACAATTACAACTGTAAGTAGTATAGCCAGTCCTTTGGTGTACTTTCGAAAACGCAGGAATGACATGCAGCACATATTGATTGGCAGCATTTTCACCCAACAGCAATCTGGTCACATCTCTCTCAATCTATACATTTCTTCTAAACAACCCATCAAAGTCTATCAATGTAACTGAGGTTACCTTAGGGGGGTTGACATTTCCGTGGTGGAAGGGTCCCTTCCTTGTAATTACCTCAGTGAAGAGGGTAAAAAAGAAAAATCATTTAAAACTATATGAGGTTCACTCTCAATAAAACTTAGAACGTTTTCATTTTTTCTCCGTGATGACAATTTGCTAATACCAGTGCCAGTTTGTGATTCACTAACAGGAGTATTATATAGCCTACATCTTGAGATTTCTGGGTTTACAGAAGTAGTTTTCAGCTTTTTCCATTGAAGAACATACCAATGGTTCCCGGGAACGTGACATCTCATCATCTGTCTGTCCTTATGGAGACACATTGTCTTTAAGTGTGTAGGCAGCTGTGTCAACATTGTGGTAAAAAAAATGGTTTAAGGTGTGACGTATTCAATGTTAGTTCAGGCTGTTGTTGCACCTATTTATGCATATGACGCGAGCACTGTCAAATTGGCACAAACATGCAGTTTCATCACTGAAATCGGTTGAAACCAAACCATTTTTGTATAAATGATAAACGATATGATTCAATCTGCCGAAAGACAGCCCACAGGTTGATGTGGGCAATCGAGGAAAAAAAATTGTTCATATCAGCCTGTTGTACAGTTCTACGTGAGGTCTGCAATAACATCGAACCCCATGGGGCATTCATAAAATTTATTTAGTGCCTAATTCTTTTTCTTTAGTAATGGCCAAGTCATTCCAAGAGAGATGGTCTCACGACCGTGGCATGACTGATTACCACCTCATTATAAAACAATGTGAAATAAACACATGAATAGGCAGCCACAGAATTCATGGAAAACCTCTTCTCGTACAGTCTCTTAAACACAATTTACTGGAACTTCGTGACTAAAAGAGATTCCATTTATCATTTAGGTAATAGAAAGTACTAGAATTTTGAAAGACTCTTCAGATACATTGATACTCTCTAAATGTAAAAGAGTGACTACAGTGACCACTCTTTTTTGAGGGTGGAATTCGATCGAGATTTCACTCTGCTTGAAGTGGTCATTAACTCTAATTGAGTGAAAAATGTCACTCAACGGAGAGTGGAATATCATCGAAAGCAAGAATGATCACTGCAGTCACTCTTTTTTTGGTAGAATTTCACTCTTTTACATTTAGAGAGTAAGTATCTGAAGTTTTTCCAGCAAAAGTGGACGTTTGTACTTAATGTTTGACATGGGACCAAAGACCAGGGCTACATTTTACTGAAAAAAAAATGTTCGCAAAGTAAAGACAAAGAAATACATACTTGTTAAAAGTTAATTTGGCAACACTCTGTAAAAAAAAAATAAACATTGACAGAATTGAGATAATGTTGTAACGATAACGTCAAACGTTATCATTATTGATAATAATGATAACGTTTGATAGTGATGATGATGATGATGATGATGACGACGACGATGGTAGTGATGGTAGTGTTTGTGGTGGTGACGATAACGATGAGGTTGATGATGGTGATGATGATGGGGAGGAGAATAAATATGATGATGATGATGATGATGATGATGATGATGATGATGATGATGATGATGACGACGACGACGACGATGGTAGTGATGGTAGTGTTTGTGGTGGTGACGATAACGATGAGGTTGATGATGGTGATGATGATGGGGAGGAGAATAAATATGATGATGATGATGATGATGATGATGATGATGATGATGATGATGATGATGATGATGATGATGACGATGACGATGACGATGACGATGACGATGACGATGAGGATGAGGATGAGGATGATGATGATGATGATGACGATGACGACGACGCCCGTTATAGTTGTGACCCAGGGCGGCGATCGATGGCGCATAACATCAAATTGCCATAATTTCCCCATGTGACGCTTTATCATATTAAACTGAGGAAACCTGCTGTAAGTTCGGTACTCCACCCCACCACCACCCCCACCATACTGCCTGCCTATCGAAGGGCCCTCTCTGTCCTTCCATACCCTTTTTTCCTTTCACGTTTCCACGTCCCCATTCCCTGCTTTTCGCAATGGGCTCGTTCTGCCTTGACGGCATTTTCTTTTTGCTTTTTCCCTTTTCCCTTTTTTTTAATTTTAATTACTGCATAATAGAGGTCGCGGTTACCATTAGTATTTACCTCTCCACCATTCATATTTATTATACAACGGTAAATTTTACGGAGAAAAGCTGCTCAATTTTAGATCATTCGGCTTTGCAAATCCTGATTTCCCGTGAGAGGAGGTTGTGAAATTCTTCTCTGCCTTCATGTTTATGTGAATATTTTGTTTATTTCCTTCTTTCTTTTGTGTTGAAGTTGTTTTGTTGTCCAAATTCTTTCTTTTCTTTTTTATTCGACCAGTTTGAGAGTAAAGAAATATAAAGAAACCTGCATTTACTTAAACTAACGAGGCATTGATAGTTGAGAAATTAAGAGACATAACCACTCCAATATCCTGATAATAGTCGTGGATTTACTTATCATTACAAGTTTAATGACTTTCCCATGCGGTATGCATTCATCAGAACGTACAGGGCTATCATGGCCGAAGTAAGTCAACTATTTCTCCGACTAACCGCTGACTAGACAGCGGAGGGTGCACTGCGAGCCTGCCGCGGCCTAGAAAAGGTGTATTCCTTGCAATGCACCAATTAGTAAGGACTGACTTTGTCTGCGTATATGTGCAAGTATGAGTCCAGCTATATGTATTTTCCATCCCACAATCAGACTGAAATTTACAAAACTTGAGTAAAACTATTCTCCGGAATGAATTCTGTGGTAAACCTTTTACAGAATCAGTTAAAGTGAATGTTTGTTCTCCTTTTGTATCAAAATGAATCCTCTGGTTACGTAATGTCAGCAAACTGAACAATGGTATACAGTAATAGCTTCTGACATGGTTATATAGCACATGGTACTTCTTTCTGAAACCGTTACCATATTTTTTTTCTTTCTGCTTCATTTCCCCCCTCTCTTCAACCCACCCTCGTTTGTACTGAAGAGGTGTCATAGGCTGTTGATTGCCGCGACAAAACGAAGATACCGAAATAACATCGGTGCCGTGGCCACACGTCACCGTACTCGTGAAGAAAATGGGAAGACGAAAGTGATTTTAGCACAATTTTTAACCTTGCGTCTTCGGTGATGGCTGATAATATATCTAATTCCAACTGACATATACATTCGACATTGCACCGTATGGATCAACGTATTAATACTCACCGTACGGTGTAACTCATAAAAAAAAGCTACCTGCATACTAAAAATAAAATTCGGTAAAACAAAATTCAGTCGTCCGTTAATTTTGGTGTAGGTTACATTTCGTATAGCTTTGATTTTTAGCTTTCACTACCCGTCAATCGATTACCACGCTTGGTTCGTCTTTCCTAATTCTTACCATTGCTTTGTTTTGTTTTCTGCAGTAACCATCAACAGTAGGTCTTTTCATGTTCGACCTGTAGTCGTAAACTAGCAATAACAGGCCAACAGTACAGACCAAGAACTTCCCTGTACAGACGAGAGCCATGCTTGCCTTTTTTTCCTTTTTATTTTTTTTTTGTGGAAATGTCGTATAATGTTCTTAATAACGCACGTGTCGCGCACGTGTGGCTTAGGCTCCTGAATGACGCGTGTGTCATAAGATAACCGCGCAAGGTGTCGGAATTCGTCTGCTTATGATGGGCTAAGATCCGTCTCTATCACCAAACCCCTCTCTCGATACTTCGGCGGTGCATTTTTTCGCCGTTGCAGTTGTTTTTTCTTTCCGAGAACGATATATTTATATCCTAGCCATGTACCCATGGGCGCAAACAGCTATTATTTTTAATAAGGAGGCAGTAAAACAAAAATAGAAACAAGGAGGTAGTAAAATAAAAATAGAAACATAGGCTCTAAAATACATACACTAAATAATTTACTGTCAGGATATACACCGCGTATACATGGTAGCCTGATTCCAACCTCGTCATCATCATCAACAAAAAAATTTAAAATGCTGACAATGCGACTCGATGCTGTACGGTGTCTTTTACATGACGATATGTATTAGCACTCTTTAGCATACAACTCATGTCTCCTGTTTTTTTTTCTTTTTATCCAGTCTCTACATCCCCTCCATAGAGGCGTAGCGAGATCATGGAGGTCATGGGTCAGAGACTATGAAAGACCCCCCAAAAAAAGAAACCTATCATATAGCAAATCACTCTTTTAGATATTTTCCCCATTTGATTGGGGGGTCCCTGAACCCTGACATTGTTCAACATGTTTACCCCCTTGCTACTCCCCTGCACTTCCCCTCCCCCCACATCCCAATATTCCTCATACCCCTGATCGATAATCACACTTCGTGTGGCAAGTAGAAAATAAAAAAAAACTGATATGTGTTTCTCGAGAGTCTTTTCATACATGTCTTGTCTCTTCTCGAGGAGTCGTTGTCGATCTTACCAAAATCCTCATTATGAAAACATACATTACGGATTATGTTGTTCAGCGAGTATTTGCAAACAAGTATTTCCTGTACATGTGGCCACAGAAGTTGCCATTCCTAGTACAGTGTGCTTCAAATACCTCAATTTTAAATGAAAGTTCACCACTATCAACCAACGAAGTTTTTTTTTGTTCTGTTTCAGAAAATCTGAACTAGACTAACTGTTTAACATGGATATTATTTTGAAAGCTTTTGACAGTCAGTTTGAAGACGGAAAAGCAAATGCGTAAAAGACACTCTCTCACTATTAAAAATAAATAACGAACGTGATCGAGAAAGCAATAAGAATCGCCGAAAATGGGGAATTTGTTCAGTAACGTTAGTTTAATGTCTAGCCTGTGACAACCCTCAGGCTAATTTTAAAATATGCATTATGAATGTGTACTCAAAATATTTTAGTGAAAAGTTGGAGATGATATTAAACACCGTTCGCTAGCCATATTAAATACATGACATTGAAAATATTACTAACGAAAATAAAATCTTTTCTGTGTTTGATCTTCTCTGGAGAAGACGAATTGAATTTGTAACATCTCAAAAAAAAAAATAAAATAAGAACTTATTTCATATTTTCGTGAGAATGCAAGCACAACGTTCGGCGTGGTTTATTGCATGATAAGTCTTTTACTGTAGCGTATTCCAAAATTGTATATCATCGCTGAAATTGTTAAAATTGCAAGTCAGTAATATCTCCAAACATTCCCACTCTAAATACAGACCTTAATGTGGGTAACAGCTTTGCACAAGTCCCTCTATTCACTACCCCCACCCCCAGCACTTGGGCTCTCCTCACTCCCCACGGCTCACCTACCTTCAGTCTTGGCCTTGCCACAGACAATACGTTATTGACAACACGTTTCATCTATAATCACAAGGCAGTCGTCATCGAATATTCTGAAATCTATTTGCAATATGTTTGTAGTTAACAAAATGTCCGCTGGAACGCATAATCTGTATCGTCTTTGCAATCTGCTTTTTTTTTTCTTTCACTCTCTGTAATTTAGCAATGAAAAAACAATGTATGTATGGTTAAAATGACACCAATTTGTGAGCGCTTCATTTACAAGAAAAACGTGTCGCTATCACTGTTCGTGTATAGTACATTGTGTGTGTGTTCGTGCCAATCTCGGCGATTTACTTGTCGTTGGAATATGTGGTAATTCACTCCTGTCAATATTTAACGTTACATCTTACGCTGGTGACTATCTCTCTCTACCTCACTGACACACATATGACGATAGAATGGAATCTATAGAACTCCCAATCCATACAGTCCCCCGAGGGCGGTGGTTGTTGTGGCGGAAATGTCTTTAGTTTCGTTCTTTTTTTTTTCCTTTTTTTGTTCGGTCGATAAAGTGTTTTAGAAAGGGGACGGGGGGGGGGGGCTGATGTCTCAATTGCATCTTAATGAAAGTAGGTGAAAATTCAACATGGGGTGTTCTGTCAGAGAAATCCAAATGTTCTTTTTTTCGAGGACGCATTTGTGACGTCATTTTGCAATGAATGCGTTCTGCGTTTTGTCTTCTCATTCGTAGCCGGTGATACAAGTTGTCCACTTTCACACATCACACGTATACACGTACACCCACAACGCAATATGCGTATATGTAGGCTTCTAACGGCACGGTACGTAATCAAAAGTCTCAATGAATTGAACAGTTTCAACCACAAACTGTTCTGTGCAGTTTAATATATCCATAGGTGAAGCTAATAATAAACCTTTTGGCTTTTACCTTTTCTCACAAAAACAAAAAGAAAAACAGGCGAGGATAAAAACATTATTGGAAGAAAAAAAGTCGTGAAAACAAGTGTGAAGGGAATTTGAGCAGTTCACGTCTATGGCTGGTAAAGAGTTTAAATATCGTCTAGTCCTTCCCTTGACGATGCGATTGTGTGTTTGTTTACGTATTACTTCCCTGAATTTATTAGCACACCACGATATTAATAGTAGGTATTCTTTAGATCTGCCCTATTCAGAGAAGCCACATTAATTAGTTTTGTTGTAAAGGGGAATGAGAGGGGGGAACACTTTGTACCGATTGTAAGTATGCAGGGCAGATTCAATGGAGGATCAAGGAGTCAAGACCCTACATAAAGATGATTATTTCAGCGAGAAAACTTTGCTTACTTTTCCCCTTTTTTTTTTCTTTTAGTTCGTTGAGATTTGTCTGTCATTCTGGAGCTTTTCTATGTTTTCTTTTTCTTTGCAATCAATCTGAATTCGTTTCTTGGACAAAGTAATTAAATATGTAATATTTCAAAGAATGTGTACATTTCAGACAACCTGCATTCTCTGCGTGTTATTCACGAACTCCCGTCACCGTTGTGTTTTGTACTTTTAAGGGTTCAAATTGCAGCTAAACAGTTTTTAAAAAGCAACCAACTTGAAGCAAACAAATGTGACGTCACAAATGTGAATTGACACAGCATATTTTTGCTTTCGCTGAATTGCCCCCCCCCCCCCCCCACACACACACACACACACCACCTCATCTGTTGTTTACTCTCTATCTTACTTTTGTAGGTAAGACGGCTTTTTTTTTCTCCAAAGGTGTTTATTTTAAAAAAAAATAAGGCAGTGGCTGTGTCAACTGTTAAGCACAAATACTATTGATTATTCTTTTTTAATCATATGAGTGCTTAGAACCAAAAGTAAAGACCAACAATCATATATTAACATGAATGACGAGGTTCATGTATGGTTTCAATTTGAGTATCGACGATTTTCCTTCTTTCTCCATGGGTGCTGGCTACCCCGACAACATTTCAACATCTCAGTGACGAAATATACTAGAATATATAGATTTGTACCTCTGTCACCATACAGTTGGCCAAAAACAAAATAGTCCTCTTCCACTTGTGTCAACTTACCAAAACTGAGACAGTGTGAGAGAAACTTTGATTCAAATTACTTAAAAGTTAATCCTCATCACGATTCAAAAGCACAGTATTTTTTTTTTACATTTGTTTTTCGCAAAGGATCTGTGAGATTGTAATGTCGTGTGTGTGTGTGTGTGTGTGTGACATGTGTGACACTTTGCTTGTAAACAAGATGTCTTAAAGAGGGTGACATTAAGGGATGTCACACTTGGAATGTGGATGTGACTTATTAGTAGATGATCCCTACTACTGATGTATGACTGATGTATGACCCTACTACGGGTGTGTGACGTGTGTGACACTTTGCTTATCTTAAAGAGGGTGACATTGAGGAATGTCACAGTTGGAATGTGGATGTGACTTATTAGTAGATGATCTAGGGGGGTCAAATGTCATTTTAAATCAAATTGTAATACATTGTTAACAAAATATCTGAAGGAGGGAAACTTTGATGAATCTCATACTTGACATGTATAGGTCCCTCATATTAAGGACAAACTATGATCGATTTTGATGGAGGTCGAAGGTCATGTGGGGTCGTCAATGGCCAGACAGCTTTGAATGACTTGAAAACTTGTAAACACAATATCTCAAGAAGGATAACCTGCAGGGATTGTGTAAATATGTGGATGAACCATATAAAGTAGATTATTAATATTGTATTGAATGGAAGTCAAAGGTCATTTGAGGTCACCAGAGGTTAAAGTCTGAAAACTTTTGAGACAAAATATCTCAAGACATGAATGTTTCTGAACCTTAAAACTGAACTTTTCGGCAGCGGCTAGTGATGAGTTAACAATCTATTTAATTTTTATTGCGGTCAAAGGTCACTTGAGGTCAGTAGAGGTCATTATTGTAAACACGGTATCTGAAGGGAAGGTTGCTGGATATATTTAATCTTGATGTGTTTGTGAGTTATCACTTTAAATTAAGTTCGAAGGTCCAAACAGTCTTTTAAAGGATACCTGCGGCTCGAAAATGCAGCATTCGTATCTTCCTGAATATTAGCCAGGAATCACACAGTCTCTTCACTATCTGGTTTTTATTTCGTTATCGTGTTCGAATCGCCAGTCACTTTCCCTCCTTGAATGCAGCCTCGCACTGACTGCCTTTGTGGTCTTACGCGGTGGTTTTACTTACACAGAGTAGAACACACAACAGCCAGTGTACACCACACGCTAAGAGGAAAGTTATATACTAGGCAAGTCTCTCATCCATCCCTAAATCTTTGCCACCATTACCTACTATGAAATGTATTCCCATTTTCTTTTTTTTTTTCATTTTTATTATAATATCTTAAACAAAAGTGAAAATGGAATAAATATACATATCGTAGCGTGCCAAGTCCTGCAGACATTGACAATGTATATATAATAATATGAGCGTCCCGGCAGTGTGTATATGTGTGACTGGTAATAAGTTTGTAATCACTCGTAAGGGGAGAACGTGTCATAATACTGTCATCATCACATGGAAACATATAGCCTTTTATTACTATTATTATTATTGTTATTAATGTTATTCGTACTAGTACTCTCAGAGCAGGCAGACAGTGTGTGTAAGTTCGGGGAATCGTCACATGCGTATGTAATAAACCGACAGAAAGAGATAAAAAATTTATAGCGAAACTCTCAGCCGCGTGCAGTTATAGGTTGGTTATATTTTCATCGGTTTATCTATATCAGTGCTGGTACTTTTATTGGCGTCTTCAAAAAGCCTATTTGTTGATCTCAGACAGTTATGTTGATGATATGATCGTCAGTCGTTAAACTGCTATTAATTAATTTATGTTGATCAATCATTCATGTGGTGCGCTGTGCACTCTGTGCAAACAAATAATCAGTTATTGACAAATGGTCCTAGATATTCTTAGATGAAAATGCACACAATCGTGCAATGGTGGCGGCTTATGGCTATTTGATAATCATGCGTGATAGGATATGTGTGGCCGAGTGATGTTAAATGCCAGCCAAGGTGCAATTGTAACTTCCTGGTAATTAAACGCTCAGTGCAGACTGCAGCTTCAGCCAATCAGTCAGCACTGTCAAACACACACTCAGTACAATGGTCATAATCGTTGATACCAATCCCATTTCTTCGTCATCCTTCCTAGGATGTTCTGTATCAGTTTCTTGTCGCTTCTTCTTGCTTGAACATGTAAGAAATACATGTCTGGACTGAATTTCATTTGTAACGCTACCATCCTTAGTATTCAACAAAAAATACACCGTGACGTGTAATTGGGGGTAATGAGATTAAAATGACACCATGTCAAGACCTCATATCGTATAGCACATACGCCGTTGAAGGAAGTCCTCAAAAAATCTTCACGAAAGTAAAGTTCACAATACTCGATGGAGGAGGTTTTAAAATAAAATTTTCCAGATCGTAATTTTTGATTGCTTCCTACGAAAACCAGTTTTTTTTCTTTCTTCGTCTCAGTAACTTATTAGTTATCAGTTCTCTTCCACACCAACACGATCACGGTATTTACCTTAATTGTGTCCTGTGTTCCAGGGTTCTATTTTGAGCATGCGCACTTGCAATCGCGGAAGATTGACTTAAGAACAGTTAAATTAAGTTCTGCCATTGTAAGTAATTAAATGGATCAACTAAAATCGGGGGAAGCATTGATGAAAAGCTGGAATAAAATATGTAACAGAATGTGCTCTATGTTATCAGTGGTAGTGACTGTTCTATCATTACTTTATTTTCATCTCTAGAACAGTCATCATTGAAGAAAAATGTGTGCATGGTAATCATAAGCAACGCCCAGTGTTCGGGGTAATAATATGGCCATATAAATAAGCTATACCAATATATACAGTGTCAGACTGAAAGTAAATTAAATTTCATGCGTAAACCCCATAAAGGTAAAACTTTAAAAGTTCTTTGGATTGACATGCATAGCAAATTATAATTGTAATTTGAAAGATGAAAAAAAAATGGATCGCGGAAAAGAAGATATATATATAATATATAACATATATAATAAATATATAAAATAAGTTCATGGTCTTCCAAAGGTGGCGGATAATGTCTGGCCGGTTTCAGCTTATGTTGGTACAAAAACATGCCATCGAGCACGCAGTCACCTTACCACCGTCCCCTGATAGACATATCGAGAATTTATTCATCTTAAGTGGATAAGTCAATCCGTCACTGAGTGTTATTAACAAACATCAAAACAATATAACAGGTTTGAAATCTGCAATAATGTGATGGGCGATATTGGATTCGAATCAATGACATCGTGATGACGAGCTCAAAAGCTGAATCTTTCGGCTGGAAGTCAAAATCAAAGTACCGGTACTTTACTTATGTCCCCCCCCCCCAAAAAAAAATGGAAAATAACAATTGGTAAGAAGCCGGAACGTCTGTATCTCTCAGCTCATAAAAATAGGTCTGTCTGTTAGAGTGATAATACTGACTGTACCTGATCACCGAGAACATGTTCTGATGATATGAACGACTTCGCGTTTCATACTCGCCACAGGGAGTAGTCGTTCATACAGGGCAATTGGAAAGGGCCATTGTTTATTTTACTTAGTAGACAATAGGCACCTTGGATGGCCAGTGAAAATGACGACAATCAGTCAGTCAGTCAGTCAGTCAGTCAGTCAGTCAGTCAGTCAGTCAGTCAGTCAGTCAGTCAGTCAGTCAGTCTTTAAATGGTCTTCAGGAACCTTTGCTGAGAGGCACAAAACCGCCGCATAAATTGATCATATTCTCTAAACTGTTAAAGCTGTTAATCGAGAGATATCAACCAGAACATAACTTCCTAGTTTATTTATTTTTGGTTAATATCGTGACAACATTTATTATGTAACAGGAAATCCTGTGGTCGGTTGAGCAGGGGCTCGGTTTATATCGACACTTTTCTGTCGGCTTCTGTCTTTTGCCTTTGAACGTTGTTTTCGTGACAAAAAAAAAGGTCTAACCCTACCCGTTATCTCACTTTCTGTCACTCTCACTCAGTTCATATTACTTTTTGGCACTGGCCAAAGTCTACATCATAATATCGCAAGGTCGAAGGTACTAAGCAGCAACATCCCTATGTTATGCTATGTATGAAGATATTATATTCCCTCTTGTAACATCGTTTAAGTACAACTCGATGTATTTCAATAAATTGATTTAACCTCATTTCTTTGACCTGGTATGGCATAACCCTTCTTATTCTTTAAGATAATTCACAAGGCATTCAACTTCGGTTTCTAGGAAGCTTTTACTTTTGTCTTCAAGTTATCATTGTAGTAGAAGTGCTTTTAAATCAAATAATTCCTGTTGTCTCGTCTTTTCTTTCTTTTTGTAGGTGTTCATAATTAGTCATATACCACCAAAATATGTTTGCAAATTAACGAGTATAATGTTAAAAAGTTCGTGAATTCAAAATTTGTATCCATACTGTTTACCTCTCTCAATTGTTGCGATTAATAACATTAGAACATGTAAACCGCATATATACAGCGATGATGTATCTCCATGTCAAATGTGGTAACCATATGCTAAGGTACACATATCAATATCTGCACATATGGCGCAATCAAGAAAGCAGCGAACGGCACCGTGATATCAGCACGCAGGCGAGCAATAGCACTCGAAACGTTCTCTGGTTTATAGAAAGCTGAATCCGCAGATGTAAGTATACACACATAATGAGGTCTTGAAAACCATCAAAGGAATTTCTAGCGAGTGAATGAAAACGAGAGGTAGTGAGTAGTAGACAGTCGTACAGAAAGGAGGCTCTCTGCGGCAAAGGATCCTTGACAACTTGTAAACATGTCGTCATGTGACGTAACGGAACCGCGGTGGTATAAATTACGAGGACCAGATTGGGCGGAAATTGTAGGAAATGTTAATTACTTTTAATGATTAATTTCGTACCGTTCTTGTCACGTGGAGGGCATGTCTTACGTAGGGTGTTTGTTTTTTCCTACTCTTTTTTTTTTCTACCAATGACGAGGACAGTTGACAGTCGCATTAGTTTTGGTGCCGTAGACTCCCATCGGTGTGGCATATCTGAATTTTGATGGAAAACCCCTTTCCATAAAAAGGAGGAAAACTGTTCCTGTACCCAGATATGCTTGATGATTTTATACCTCGCTTTACTTATCACGTTTTCGTGCAAAAAAAACCTATCTTGTTTTACATGAACATAAAAGGTCTGGTGACATGAAAATGACATTTTGAGGCATTGGGTGCATTAGGCATTCAAAATGTTGAAAATAGCCACAAATTGCGTCAAAATCCGTCAAAAATTGACAAATTTACAGGCAAATTAGTGTCTCACAGCTGTGTCATGAATAAACATTGGCTAAATATGCAAATTTGTGATGTCAGGAGAGGGACTCCCAGGATATGCCTTATGTTAATCCTTTGTTTATGTAACCTTTATTTCAAGGTCATTTGAGAGTTTTATATGCCCAGAGGGTTTTATTTTGGAAGCATGTGTTTTCTCCTTCAACAGTATCGATATTATGCACCAATGTGAAACTCAGTAATTAAGCAATTAAGACGCAAAATATATAGGGTTAACAAAAGAAAAACCGACACTGTGCAACACTCCACGTCATCTGCATTTTCTTCAAACTTTGAAAAGTCATATCTCAAAAACGGTAATAGATATAAACAAAATTCCAACGGATTTTCACTGAGGGTTTTATTTTGTAATGTTTGCATGAAGGAAGCTCTTTTTTGGAAGCATGTCACACGTCCTTTAAGAAAATCGGTTTAATTTTAATAATCCTATGATTTGTATTAGATTGCAAGCCTCGATTATGTAAAAGAACTACGTCTCCTGTACATGTTTATCATATTTTGGGAGGGAGGTTTGATTCTTTTCTTTAACTTGGTCATCCAATATGAATATCGTTTTGATAACTCTGAGTCGACTCACCGCCTGCAAACATTAGACATCGGGCAAAATCAGACATGCAGTATCTATGCTACAAGTGAACTTCCAATCAGAACCAACGTATTATGAAAGTACTCGCTATGCATGTGGGGGATATTACCAGGCAACTGGCAGCATCCGAGAGCCATGGCTGTAGATGAACTGCCGGATGGGATTAGGTTAAAGTTATGCGTTTCAATCATACTGCTGGCGAGGGGTTCTGTTCAATATCACTCGGAGCACTGTTAATATCCTCTACAATTCAATCTCAATATATTAACCGAACTGGTACTCCCCCAGATTCTAGCTGCACTGCTCTCTGTCGATGGCAGCTAAGAGTGTCGTTAGTTGATACTCGGCGAATATGGTATCGCATGGATACGAAAAGTCGAGATTAAATCCATGGACACAGACGTATGTTATTGTTCAAAAGTATACCGACTGATCGAACTATCTCTGGGTACGCTCCCTATGGCTCGCGCCGCTCCTTTCCATGTATGCTAGCTAGGATACTTGTTCATTCATTTATATCTGCGAATTTGAATGGTTATCTCTCGATAGTATAATTAGGGATGAGTCACATTATTACCGAAGTAGTCAGAATGCAGTAGTCAGAATTAAGAAGAATTTACTTGACAGATACATATACTTGCAATTACTCTTAGTAGTAGCTTTTGTTTTGAACAAAGCATTAAAAAAAAGTTAAAATGAAAACAAAGACTAGTTATAAAGGGGCGTATGTGAACGAACAAACGAACGAGCGAAGAAATAAATGAACAGACGAACAAATGAATGGATGGATGAATGAATGAAAGAAAGAATGAACAGATGAATGAATGAATAAATGAATGAATTCATAAACGAATAAATGAAAGGTTTGAGCACAGTCACTACTTTGACGGCAATGCATGCACGGTCGTGTTGATGGCAAAATAAAACAATCTAAAAGAATATTCCAGACCATTTCAAACTACATGTCACAAACAAAGAATATCTAACAATGACTATACAAGCCATTTCCCATAATCGCAAAATGTCCCCACTTCGTCCAAGAAAGATATTAAAGTAGTAGCGCGTTTTCAATAAGTAAAGTGCTAGATAGCCTCATGAATATAATTCATAATCACGGGGTGAGGTTTTTTTTTTCAGTTTTGTGTTCTTTTGTTTCTGTGCAACTTTAACTTCATAGGCTCCGTCGGCCTATTCGAAAAATTTGGCGGTTTCAAACGATCTCTACATATACACGCGGAGACTCAGAGCAGCGTGAAAATTGTTGACACGTAGTTTCATGTTATTGTGGACTTTAGGGGAATATTTTGAATATTGCGTGTCATATTCTTTTAAAATAACGTAGATAGGTTGATTGGTGAAATATCCCACGACTGCCAAACATTAGGCTGGGGTTATCCTTAACCCCTTTCATCTCTACCCACTTCCCTCCCTTCCACACGCCCTCTGTTTCTAGAATTAGAATCCCCCCAAACAACTTGAACTTATATATATAGACCAGCCTATTCATTATCAGAGACACCAGTGTTTAGTCTTTGATATGGTAACATACCTAGGCTTTGTGTGCGTGTTCTCGTCGGTTTGAATTTTACCCCTCCCTCCCCCTCCCCACACATCGTTTAAGTCTTATCATTAATATCACGTGGGGGTTCAACAAGAAAACAACGAGATGGAATGAATAATTTTAACCCGCTAGGAAAATGGAGTGATCTGAACTTCTTTAAGACATCGTAATAATGTCCACAGTAAAGACACCCATGCGGATAGAAAATGCTTGACATCGGTCACCGATGTAACCTACATCTCACTCACTCACTCTATCGTTCGTGTAACTCTTCACGTTACGTTTCCTCGAAATGAGCTAAATTTGTACTGAGCGTGTCGCTGTCGCTATTTTTATGTTTTGTGTTCTGATTTTTCTCTCCTGGCGCTTATTTTATGGCTATGTTGACGAGTAAAATTACCTTAATGGCAAAAAAAAAAAATGACAACAAAAAAAAAAACAATAAAAACAAAACAACACAACAACACAACAACTCTGGTTTGTTCTTTATTACTTCCCTTCCAATGGTGGGTGTTGAGTCAACGTGTAGCCTATAAAGGTATGATTTTGAGTTAAGTTGAGGGGGAAAAATAAACGACCATCTAACGTGACCCACTAGTTTCTCTTCTCCTTTCTATTCTGACTAAATTCTCCTGAGTTCTTTTTTTGTAATGTTTCTCCCTAAAAATTTAGATGTAGGCGACATAAATTTTGTGTGCTCACTGACGTCAATTCTTCGTAAGATTACGTGTTTGAACACCAGGCAATGGTAATTTGTAACCTTGCTTTTCCGCTGTTATAATATGCAGTGTATATAGATACATCTCATGTGGTGAGAAAAACTGACATTCAAAGAGATTTGAGTTCGGAACCTTTCAATTCCTAAACGATGGACCCGCTACCAACTGAACTATGAAGCCTTTGTTTAAATAACTAATGCGTGTAGACCATTTAAATCCATCGTAAGATCATTGTCGTAGCCGGGATTTTTTGTTGTTGTTGTTGTTGATGGGACGATGGGGGGACTGAAGATTTTGGTGGGGGTTCCCGTTTACTATCTACGGGGAGCTCCATCATGCTTGGCGCGGAGTGTACCAAGAAAATTCGAGATTTTAAATCATCCCAGATCGCCGGAAATGGCATTTGACA
Source organism: Stichopus chloronotus (assembly GCA_021234535.1). Lineage (NCBI taxonomy): Eukaryota > Metazoa > Echinodermata > Holothuroidea > Aspidochirotida > Stichopodidae > Stichopus > Stichopus chloronotus. The sequence goes on along the minus strand of CM037848.1, from coordinate 6,556,390 downwards.
GGCTTAATAGGAGCCATACGAGAAGTGCAATTTTGGTAAAAAAAAACCGTAACGTTTGATTTCTGTTCCATTGTCAAACATGTTAAGAGCGTTGCAGGAATAAAAATGGATACAAAAAGCTCGATTGAAAAGCGGAATACCCGATATTCCCACTTCATCACGTTTCTAAAATAATGTGGGTTTTCTAGCGCAGATATCACAGAAATAATCATTTAACAATTCGGAGCAAACATTTGTTCGTTTGGTACATGGTTAGATGGAAATATTAGTTGGACGCCTGATCGCATGTTTTGAATGTAGATAGTCGAATGCAGAGGGTTGCCAAATTTGATACTCACTAAAATCGACGATTAATAAAACAGTTTTTTCAAAGTTTTCCTTCTGTTTAGATTTGACGGCTTAACTGGCATGTCTGACCGGCTCAGACTGTCATGACTGGTTATATTAATTTGTGTCCATTTCGGTCCTGTTCCCACAGCGGTACGGTAAATGTTGCATTCGCTAGCAAAGGGAGTGAATAATTCTGATTAACACTCTGATCTAATTCTGATTAAATTTACGATTGGCGACAAACTCAATACCTAGCGTAATATTGCATGAACGTATCGAGATGACCACAGACGATTAAACAATAGATTATCAGTTTGTCGCAATCTCTCGGAGTTTTCTCCAAAAGTAATGAAGTGGCGTTATCTTGATGAATTTCAGTGGATCGATTTCATTATTATCAAGTTGAGTAGTCAGTTGATTTTGTTGTAGCCCACATTGCCAGAGGGGGCGTAAAGGGGGGTCGACGATTTTGTGGGGGACTTGCACACCCAAACTCTCCAGTAGCTACGTCACTGAGTGGGATGAACGTTTTACGTTGTTCGAAACATTGCCATAGCTATCACTACGTATATTCGACTTCAGGAACTTACGCAACCAAATCATCAGAAATCGGCTAAAAATTATCTGAAGTCTGTCTCAAGTCTTAAATAGCACCCAGAGGTTTTCTGTTGGGTAGGAGGCAATCGACGGAACATCGTGGGGAACAAATCAAAGGGCCGGGTTAGGTGTACATACATCTGACATCAAAATGAAAATCATCTTTTAGATTGTGAGGTGCAAGTAGGTAGGAGGTGGGAGTGTGTGACATCAAATCCCCTCGGGTATTATATAAAATCAGTATAAACTTCGGAAGAAAAACAGTTAAAACACCAAGCAACGAATCAAGTTTTGTTAAGTTACGTCAAGTGACACTTTCCGTCCGCTTTATTGTCTTCGTCCAAAAAAAAAAAAAAAACAGGGTCAAATCGTCAGTGCATTATAAAAAAAATCTTTGGCAAAGGAATAAACAGAAAGAAATAAACGTCACAGAGGCACATTAAGTTGTTTCCTGAAATTCACTAGATTTTCCTACAACTGTCAACTTTCCTTGCCGTAATTACACATGGTCAAACTAAGAAGATCCTCATGTATCATATACAAAGGAATCGTAAGTGAGCGAATCATTAACGATTCAATTTGATTTTTGGAAATTCGTGGCCAAGCAATTTTCACATTCATGCATATTCAAATGATGCGCAGCCAGTATTAGTCAGGGTAGAAAGTTAAAAAACAATTGACAGTTTTCATAGATATCAGATGTGAAACTTGACTAATTATGCTAATTATAAAGATTGTCGTGTGGTCTTACTCTTCATGATAATCACAAACTTATCGATATTAATTCAATGAGCTCCTTTGAGATAATCTTAGTAACCAAAAAAATGTTTCCTTGCGGAATGAAAGGTAGAACGATGAAAGTAGGTGGACCTGACGTTTCTATGAAAACAGGATTTCCTCAAGTGGTAAATATGGTATAAATGGTGATTCTCTTTTTTTACTTACATGTTTGATATAATTTGATTGATTGTTTTTTCTTCCTTGTTTTTCTTTTTCTTTTAGGGGTGTCGTCACCGTTGATGTTGCTTTGCGGTCAATCGACGTTGACCAATGCGAGGGGGGCACGGGTATATTTGCCGGAAGTCACAAGTGTAGCGTCTCCACTTTTGTAAGTATACGTATAACCAATGATTGCCTTTATTAGTGACCATTCTCACCCCATAAATACGCTAAGCGTTCAAAACTGGTCACTCCTTTCTTGAACCCTTTCTTTGTTCCTTACTATTACGTCTTTCTTCTCTTTCAATCCATTGATTGATCAGTGTTAATAAGGGTACGTGTGCCTTGGTTGATAATATCTTTACAAATCTTGCTGATGATGAGGTAAAATGTGACGTAATTGTCACCGATATTTCTGATCATTGTTCTTTTGTGTGTGTATGCGTGTGTGTGCCCTTGTTTTCGGGTGGGATAGAGGGCCGAAACAGTAGATTTTAGGTCCTCTGTGGAATATTCAATAGATTTCTCCGGTCCGGTCAAGATTAATAATAGACAGCCTATTGTCAAGGTTAGGGTTGAGGAGGAAAAAAACAAAAGAAAGCACAATGAGGTCCTGGGAATGAATGGCAAACAAAGTTGTGTGTATGTGTGCGTGTGTGTGTTGTATTAAGTAGGATACACACTTCAACTAGTCGAACTATCCATTAGCATAATACTTGTCTTAAGAACGTTAACTATTTGAAATCGAACTGAGTAATTTCGATTGGTCTGTCGTTACAAATGATCAAATTGTCGTTTCTAAGTGCAGAACCTTTTTCTTTTAAGTTTTGTCTGTGACTTTCAGTAATTGTCGTCCATATACAAAGGTCCGTCATGATATCAAGTATGAAAAGTCGCCATGGATTACTTTTGGGATTTTGAAATCAATAAAATGTAGTCTTTAAATCTCAAAGAGCAAGATTATTGATGGCTCCAAAATTAGCAGTGAATATTTACTGTTAAGGAGTAAGAATCACTCTACGAAAGGAGTTATTGTCGCTCCTATATATAGAGTGAGTTTTCACTCTTGTTTTTGTAGCCGTCCCTAATCCTCGCTCTTTGGGATTCAAAGAGTAAAAAACAAACTCTATTCTCGGTACATTCAAAATCCCACGTCGACCCGAAAAATGAAGTACACATAAATACAAACATTTACTCGCAGGTGCAATACATTTGGCAAAGAAAATGTACTTCGGTAGTTTGATTGAAGACCACAGCGGTAACTCTACCCAGCTTTGGAAAGTCATTTACAAAATTATTCACAAGAAACATAATAGTGACTCAAATAAGATTTTTGAATGTAACAAATGGTATCGTTTCAAATGAGGGCGAATTTGCAAATAATTTTAATACGTACTTTTTTTTCTGTTGCATCTGATCTGACTGGTAAACTACTTGCACTCAATGTTCCATCTTTAGCTTATATTACTTCTCATCTTTGTAGCGTCTTTTGTGTTCTTTCCCACCAACACTGGCCGAGTTGAAACTTTCTCTCTCCAGACTAAGGAACGGCAAGAGTCCTAGTTATGAAAATTTATCGAATGAAATTTCCAAACATGTGGGTGATACAATAGTATAATTCCACCAACTAATATTATCACTCTTTCGTTCTCAAATAGAGGCTTCCCGGCAGAGCCAAAAATCGCCAAGATAGGGCCGACTTTTAAAACTCGTCACCAGAATTATTTCCTTATTACAGGCCAATCTCTATTTTGCCATCCATTTCAACGATTCTTGAACGTCTTGCATATGCTCGACTCTTATCATTTCATTTCAAAAACATTGAATTCTTTGTGAACATCGGTACGGATTTCGCAATGGTCCTTCCACGTATATGGCAGCTTTAAGCCTCATTGGTAAAATTGCTTAGGGTCCGGATAATCATAGAGGTACCTCCATGGTGGGATAATAAACTTACTGCAGCTGTTTTTTTTTTACTTTTCTTTCTAAAGCCTTTCAGACACCATTGACCATCAAATTCTTTTAAATAACTCGTCTTGTCACGATGTTCTATAGGTATTGCCTTTAACTGTTTCGGAGGTTATCTTCACGACGCGATGCAATTATATTCATTTTAATGATTCCTCTTCAAATTAAACAGTCTCTAGTATTGGTGTAGCACTATAGTCCATTCTCGGACCTCTCTTATTTATTCTTTATGTGAATGATATTAATGAGTCCTATAGGTCAAATCAAGGTTTACTTTATTTGCTGACGATACTACGGTCTTCCTCCAAAATAGGAATCTCAGTGACAATTTTGTTGTAGCTATTTTTGAATTTTTACAGATCTCAAATTGGTTTAGATCAAATAAATTTGCATCTAAATATTTTGAATGATAATAATTATTATTTTTTTTAAATTATGCACATACTCCCTTTCAGAGAACACTACTGCTATGATACCAAAGCGGTGTACACACACGCGCTACCTATCTTTCATTGCTATACGCGCAAATGAGTGACCCTGTGTAGTTGCACGGTCAGTCAACCGTGACAGTAAAGTAGTGACGTTTACAGAAAATTATCAAGGAGAGAATGACGTCACATGAAATATTAAGGAGACAACCAATTACCTTTAAGTAAAGGTTTTTTCAGTTTATATTGAGTTTTATCCATTATGTAGGTAATGTTTGTTTTGAACGATACGAAGTTTACTTTAAAAGAAAACCCTCCGGATAAAGTGTTAACCTGATATACCACGCAGCTGAGATCATGAGCCCCCTTAAGTTCCCCCCCCCCCTTTAAGTTCCATAAAGTGCATTGTAAAGAATGTCAACAAAACGTATTATTTACAGTCCTCCGGAAAATGTATTATAAGAAATACGCATAAGGGAATCATGCGCCCACACATCATGTACATACGATGTTGAAATTTACCCTTTATTTTCCTTTATTCCTTTTCCAAAAAAATTAGCATTACGTATATGATAGCATATGATGAACGGATGTCATTACAGGTCAGCAAAAATTGAACAGCAGAATGTTACAAATGTTCATGGAGATAGAGGAACCAGAAATAAGCATACACACTTTTGGGCCTGTTCGCTCTCTTAAAGTATAAAAAAAAATAAAGGAGAAAAAAAGTAAAGACAAGGACGGCACACGCAACAACACAACAATATCTGCGAGACTATGTAGTATGATCATAATTCACTCTGCCTTCGAGATTTCGCGCTCTTTCTCAGTGTTAGTAAAATAAAGCCACCACGCCGTTCTAACGTCAGCTCTATTAGGAGGTTGCACTCGTCTAATATACTCCTCTATGCGTGATCGCGCCAAGCTGACTCAAATAGTTCAAACAGGAATGTGCAGACGGATTGACCAAAAATGAAAAAAAAAAAAAAGGAAATGAGTGATAATGATTATATAAACATACAATCTTTGTTACGATACCATAGGATGACACTTTCTAACATTGTGATTGATTCCTCGTCAAAAATATTGGCTCTTTCTCTTCTTTTTTTTTTTTCTTTTTGAGGCTGTGATGCGCAACCTATTGAACTAGAAATACGATCAAAATTCTTCTGTTTACAAATAGAATCCAGGGGACTGTTTCTATGGGAAGTTAGTTTTTTTTTTTCTTTTTTTTTTTTCTCTCTCTCTCTCCTTGAGCGAGATCAGTTTCTTGAAGATAATCGGGTCCACCTGACTACATCTGGTGACTACTGACGCTTTTAATGTTAATCATTTCACTGCAGTATTACCACTGAATTCCAAATAATGTTCCACTAAAATTCCACAGCGTAGTATATTGCATCTGTAGTTTGTCTAGGGGGCCTGTATGGTTTTTTTCCCATGCATGACATCAAGAAATGTGAACGTGGTTGCTTTTTTTTGTTACAAATCTCGTTAACTAATGTAGGCCGACATGTACAACCTGAGTCATCAAATGTCGTCGTCAAAGGGGTGCTGAGCGGAGTAATCGAGTATAATTCCTTTCGCTTCTTCTTTTTTTTTTTTTCCTTTCTCCGCCGGGCGAAAAACAGATATCGCCAGTTCAGCTGCGATTATTGTGTCTTTAATTTATGCCCAATGAGGCTGTAACGACACGTGAGCCGGAGATGGAGAAAGATAAAATGGGAGAAAAGAAAAATAAAACGAAAAAGACAAGAGAAAAAGCGCTGCAACAGCCTTAGCGATCAAAGCCTTCTCCCGTGACGATGACCTAGAAACTGACATCCATTTTCAATCGAATCTTGGTCGTATCATGTGACCGATACTCTAATGTATTTTCTCGTCGTTTCTTTTTTCTCTCCGTCGCTCTTTCTCTCCCTTTTCCGCGTCCGTGGTGTGTGATTTGCCGTCGACTTGTGCAGTGCAATTTCACCCCCGGGCGGGGCTTCGTGGTCGGGGCGTACACTTGCAAATGTCAAGACGGTTACTACCTGTCCAACGACACGGAGACGGAAGTCAGGACGAACGGGTTCGATGGCGTGGAAGTTGAGCGGGAATACAGAAATCTCATGGACGGGTTGCCGACCAGATACGAGGAGTTCGCCTGCCTGCCCTGCGCGGAAGGTTGTGAGAGCTGCGTCGACGACTCGCCGTGCCTTATAGAGGGCGACATGCTTCTTAGGACAGTAATCTTAGGCATCCAGTCGTTTTGTATGGTTCTGACCATACTTCTGATAGGAATGGTCTTGAAGTATCGAACATTGAAGGTCAGTGGCAAAGATTTCATCATATTCTTTTACATGTTATATTTCTCCATTTTTATTTACCTCGGAGGTTAACAATATTTTGGAAGCAGACAAAAAAAAAAAACGGAGACCTAGATAAAGCAAATTCGGAAGAAAGTTAAGGGAATTAACCGTTTGTGCTATAGTGCACTTGCACAGGATTTGGCAACTCAGTGCAACCTGGCTCTACCAAAATTAATGGTGTTCAGGAATTAAACTTTTACTGAGAAACTTGAAAATGTCAGTCAAACAATCTATACTCTTGGCTCATTCCTAAAATCACAGTGGTGCACGGAGTCACAGAGCTTGACAAACAAGAGAACTGTAAAATATCAGCACTTACCGAACAATTACTTACCGTAGAAATTTGGGCTATTCCACAAAACAGAAGATAACCAGAACTCATTTAGAGGTAAAGGGGTTTAAAGTTAATCCAAGCAGTACAGAAAATACAGTCTAAAGTTGGGTTGTCTGCCCCTGAACCGACAAGATATAGCTTATCTCACATCTCTCAGTAGTTGTAACATTTCTGTCAGATGGTTGTCAATATCACTAACACCAAAGAATCTGACAAAATACAAAATTTTTCAGTCATTGTGAAAAACGGGGAAGTTAGAATTCTTATACTTGCCGAATCGTCCATTGCGTTTATTTCGTCATGCGTGAAGGAGTTGGTAGTTTTCGACATAGTGCATCACGTATCACGCGTGTGCACTTTAAGTTTACGTAGCGAGGGAAAAAAAAAAACAAACAACGACCGAAAAAAACAATAACAAAAATTGTCACACCCGTAATTATTACTGAAGCTGTGTCGCTTCAGGGAAACCTAACCTATCTTAAGCACGGTGACATACCGGTATACATTGAAAAACCAGTGCATTGGATGAAGCCATAGGTTGCATCCTGCTGGATATACGATTGAACTATACCCGATTAACGATTGTTGATCTGAATACAATAGGAAGAAAAACAAACTTTTTATAAAAAAAAAGACAAAAAAGAAAACTTATTGGAAAAAATAAGACACGTGTAGTATTCTTTAATAAGAAGCACCTCAAATAAAAAGAACAATGAAAACAGAATGATAGTGCAAGTACACATAATGTAAAAGAAGATACATGATACTTTTTTGATGACGAAGTTGGAACGTGTGCCCCTCCACCCCCCTTGTTTTGAACCAATCAAAAGAACTGTTCGAGGATTCCCACTTCATGGTTTGATATATCCATGCCTCCATCTAATCCAACCCTTTCTCTCGCTCTCACATCAAGCAACTGGTGTATCCTACGAGTGAAAATCGACCCACCTTCAAAATTTGAAATGATGGCCAAATTCCATGTACGAAAAAGAAAACATTTCCAAACCTACTTACCTACATCATGGCATGTTATATCGACTCAGGGTGGCCCACCTCCTTACCCTCCCCACCTCACCTCTATCGAGTGTATATATTAATCATATTAACAATACTTGCTACATATCTTTCTTTTAAAGGTGATAGCGTGCGACAGTCCCTGGATGTTGATCGTAATACTGCTTGGGGCGTTTTTACTCTACGCCGTCATCATCGCCACGTTCGTGACGCCGAATGTGACGTCATGCTTCTTGAGAAGATGGCTCCGTGGATGGGGTTTCGCGGTCGCTTACGGAATGCTGGTTTTGAAAATATACAGGTGACGATGAGAAATTAAACTGAATGTATCATTCAATCCATTCTTTATTCCCTGATTTTTTCTTTCAATTTATTTCTTTCATCCCATTCGTCCAATTTACAATTGGTTAAAGACAACGCGGACCGTCTCATCAATCGCGTTAAACGCCCGATGATTGTGCAACGTGTAGTTCCACGTACCGCGTGTACGTTATTTCGCGCGTACAACTCAACCGTTAGTCTCAAATCCGTCGATTCGCAGTGAACAATACGGTACCACCAAAATACGGAAGTGACGTAACGACTTCTGAGATGTTCAATTCATGAGGAATGTTGAGACGACAAGTTGCCTTTAAATCAAAAGAGACCATTATATCTGGTGGGTCTACTGAAGCAAATTGTTCAACGGACAATTTCTACCAGCAATACGTTCCTTCATGAAATTCTGAATTATTCTAGAATATCCTGACATTGAGATGTTTATCCGATCGTAAAAAGAAACCTCCACCATTTTAATCTTCTGATCGTAATCCGACTGTTTAAAATGCAATATTTATCAAACTCACTTTCTTGAGACACCCCTCCTTCTTGTCCAGTGTTTGCAAACGAGATTTTCTAAGTTTGTGGGGGGCATTCACCTTTTTTTCTCAGCATTAGGGGGGAGGGGAAACAGGCTTTACGCTTCGTCTTGCAACTCAGATCGTGGAATCCTATATGAACCCCTGTTTTCCAACGGTTTTATTCTTTGTGATGGCAGTCTCATTGATCTATATTGTGCCTATATTGTGCCTGTGAATGATCTCTTATTGCTGTCTAAAGATCTTAGACGCTAGACGTGGCGCAGTGTGTTAGCACCAATCAATTCATTGTTCAGACGAGGTTAGGGGCTGACCAATCAGAGATATGTCACATGTCCCTTGGTTTTCCCTCAGATCGACGCAGATGGGGTTAAGTGGCCTCAGGGATACGCGTTTAACAACCATTCAGTGTATAGTACGAGCAAAAACCCACTTCACACGAATAGGAATAGGTCCACCAGCGGAGTGACCGGACTGAAAAATGTGTGTGGGCCCATGGTGCAGGAATGGTTGATTGCTGGGAGAGCAGATATCAAACGTACGGTCCAGGGATTAAGGACCCGGTGGCGTCCAGTGGAGTTATTGGATTTTAGGAAACGTAAAAGGCATATATTTAGCCAAAACAAATTCTTTGCAATTCATAACACCTTAATTTGGAAAGTCATTAATATGTTCTGAATTATTTTAAGGAGGCAGGGATTTTGTGAACATATTAATTTTCTGGGAACCCCTCGTATGCTAAACTGCACCGATTCAGGTCACTTACATTTACAACAGTGATATGGTATGTTTTTTACGTAGAAAAAATATCACCCTAAGTGTGCATGTGTGGGGGGCGCTATAGGTAATCCCATGCCCCCCCCCCCCCGTGACCACGCCTCTGAACCCGCCGATAACACTTCTTCCTTACGGCAGTCAGTCTGGCGAACGTCAAGTTAAAATGATAAACCATTCAACAAAATCATAAATGGGATGATTTAATATTGCAGTTGTCAAATTTCTTCACGATGCACAAAAGAATGGCGCTTCTTTTGTCTTTTTTTTATGTCTACGGAGAACGCAGTTCAAACGAAACGTTTCATTAAACGGGAAGATACTGTTTAAATATTTAATCACAAGACAAAGTATCTTAGCAACCATTTAGAGTAGATATGAGATGTGATGGTTTATGGTAAACTGTTCTGTGGTTGCTAAACGTTATTTGATCTGAAATTTGTGTTAAACAACTGCACTATATAACGAAAGCATACTATTTGCAAAAAAATGTGATTGTCAATAGATCGATGTTAGGAATTATTGGGGTGAAATCAAAGTCCCGAACCCAATTGCAAAACTGAAAGGATGAATTTTATTTTGATATTGATGGGTTAACTTGACAGCTAAACTGACAATGGAATAAAGAAATTTGTTGACTTACATAATGATAAAACTAAATTAAGGTGTGTTATTATTGTTTTTATTATTAAGTGTGATTACGGCTTTTACAATTAAGAGACGTACTGGTGACGTTGAAACCTGAAATGTATCTCGGTATTATTGTGTGAAGTTGACCTTTTTGGGGGGAGGAGGGGTAATTGACACACTTGTTCCCCCCCCCCCACACACACACACTTTTTGGAACTTAAAATAAAAAAAATGGAAGTGTAAATTTCCTAACTGTTGTCTACAACATACAGAAGCTTTGGCTGAAATTAAGTCCAGAGAGACTGGAAAGTGCCATTTGAGAGGTATATTCACCAAAAATTTCTTCAGCACGATTCCTAATCGGCTAATAGCCGAGCTCTGCTTTGATGGACTCCATGTAGAGAAAACATGCGACCCTGATGGAGTCACACTGCCAACCATTTCACTTCAACCATTTCCTCAAAGTCTGTTAAAGACAAAAAATCATCACCCAAAGCAGTTTCAATGCTCCCAACCACTTCCCTCCCTTGAGCCTGTCTTTAAGTCCTCCACATGTGGAATCAAAACAATGGATCCCTTTGTATGTTGTGTGATGTGAGTTACTCTGCATCTTTCGAATTTGCTGTCAACCAAAGAATACTGTAACTTAGAACCAGTTGAGAATTTCGCTTTCCGCAAGGTGAAAATATAGCTTGGGGTGATGAGTTGCTGCCTTTAACGTCAGAAGCAGAGAATGAGGTGGGGGTGGGGGCTGTTTAGTCCCCAGTACTTTTTAAGTGCTTCAGAAATAAATGAAAGAGGCTGCATAATGCAAGTGTTCAATTCGTATATTATCTCAACCCATCTGATAAATTACTACTTTTTACATATAAAAGTTTTCCTCATTATTGCAAAATTTCAGACGTGAGATCTCTATTTAAGGGCTGGGTACACGCAGCTTGAGGGAAGTGCTGTTCCCTGCTATCGGGGGATCCGCTCCCCTTTGATAGCGCTGCGAAGACTCACCTCCCCCCCCCCCCCCCCCCACACACACACACCGTACTTTTTCGTTCCCCTCTTACCTTGATTACGGAACTTTTAGCAGAAGAAGGTTTAGGTCCGCCCCCCCCCCCCCACTTTCAAAAGCATGTCGACGCTCATGCGTAACCTCAAACAAAACCTAAACACTAGCAGCCTTGCGACTAGCCCTGTGACTAGCCACTTCGTTTTGTTTTTATGCCAAACAATAATTTAGCAGAAGCGGTGTCTGTAATAAAAGTACGGGACTTACTCTGCGGTCATAGCCGCGGCGATTACTATGAGGCTACCATATATTTGATGTTATCGAAAAGTGTATGCAACTTTCCTCAGTGTTGTTCGCACTTTTATCAATTATAGCCTTACATTAATGAGGAGAGATTTTTTTTTTTTCGAACCCGGTTACAACTAATCGTATAATGACATAATTACAGTTTACTACTTCTCCCCTATGGAAATAACAACATTTTTTGGAGCATTAGCGTGAAGACAATAGCACCTTTTTCTTTTAAATTTTGAAAGTGCATGGAAATTCCCTCAAGATGATAACCCAATCACGAGGCATGCACATGAGCGCCATTCAAATCGGTAGAATTTATCTTTATTTCCCCTGACGAAGATAACCCCAAACAATGAAAAATAATATTAATACACGCATACACACACACGCGTGGGACTTTATTTGGATCTTTCATATTAAGGTTTTGATTGCGCCAGATAGCGGTACACGACATCGAGCATGTGAGAAATCTTCATGTTGTACATTTATTCGTAGGTAGACAGTTATTTATAAATTGTGGCATACTTTATTATCGAACCCTTGCTGATATATTAAGGCAGAAGAACATGACATGAATAAGTACGTGGCGAGTGCTGTGACAGCATTTAGATTGTTTTCACTACGGCAAAAATGTGCAAGAAATGACAGTATGCTGTAAGATTTTTTACATTAAGGTCCTACAAATAATCAGTACATACCCATATGATTGATTTATCTTTTGTTCGAGTTCTTTAGAGAGATTTTGAAAATCCATCTGGAAATATCGGAGAAGCACAGTGCGAAGTAAGGATGCACAACAGCCTTTACCCTCCCCCTCCCCCCCCCCCCCCGCCCAATCAACACAGACCGTTTATCCTGCAACTTAGAACTATCAGGAGAAAAAAAACCCAAACGAATGTAGAGCATCATTGTTTTTCCTTTTACATGTGTAGATTAAGCTCTAACGTAAAATCAAATATTCCAGCGCCTAAAAAGTCACCATTCAGAGAAAACGCAAAAGTGCGTATCATTGCTCACGTTGTTTCTTAATTACCTTGTGTTTTCTTGAAGAAGCATTTTATTCGCGGTTACACCACTGAACTATATTACAGCTCCCTGGTTACAATAACAAGCGAAAATTATAGGGAATCAAGTCAAACTCCCCATCGGGCTGAAAGACCGGTCAGGGTGGATATTAAAATGATATGAGAGTTAAAATTATCGTCAATCCTGACCTTGCCAGCTTTCCTTAAACTTCCTGTAATATTTGGTCTTGTCCCTCCCTCTTTGTGTAGGTTATCGTATCCTTACATGACTGCTTGGTATCATTCTGCTTCCTGTCCATTTGCCTGTATATGTATACATAGAGCGTCCTACATAAACGTAATTTTTTTAATGCACCAACGGCACCGTCCGGTGTAGTAAATTACTAATTTACAAAACAAGAGATGGAGTGATTATCATTCAGGGAAACAATTGAATTCATTTTTGTGTTCTTTTTTTGCTCTCTCTCTCTCTCTCTTGATTTGTTTGTTATGATTCATCGCATCATGTTAAGCCCTGAACGTATACATACACGAGATAGCAAAACGGGGCGTTAATTGCGTTGTAAATATGTCACAGTAATTTACGACGAACATTTGTAAGCTAAATTGCCTAAAAAATAACCGACAGCAACGAATTACGGGGCTCTGCAAAATCACCCATTTATCATTACAGCGCTGCAGAGCACTTGTCTAGTAATAAAATACGTGACAAAACTCGGAATATACTCTTGACCGTGTAGCACTGAAAAAGAGCTCGTTGAGATGGAAACCTCACGGAAAGTTTATGATAATGAAACAAGTGAACTCCATCGCTTGACATGCACGATACTAAAATTTTTGTTGCGACAACAGCCGCTTTTAAAAATATGGTTAATGTAACATGCCGCATGCAGTGACAGATACTGATGTGAGAATGATATGCTAACAAATGACTGCAGTGAACAAATAGAAACGTTTCAAGTTGACAGGAAACATGATTATTCCCTTAAGTCTTAAATGACGCAAGGACTGCACACACTTTCAGTAGAATGGTTGAATGGGTGTTGAAAAAACCGAGCATGGTTAGGCTAACGTTTGAAGAGTGAGATAAGTCGTTAGGCTATGCAGAGATCAGGTACATATCTGCATATTGGTTTTGATTCTGTGAAGGTTTGTCTAATGGCAGTTAGAGTTCAACAACGAGTGACTTGATACTTGCAACATATCGGGGTAAAATAACTCTAACCAGGGAACATGCACTTACAAAATAGTTCTCGCATCTATTTATTAAGAAAGGAAAATGTTTCGCTTAAATCGCACCCGGGAAGGATCGTAACATCGCTTTCAAGAAGTTCCAATTAATGTTAGTCATGTAATGTAAACGTGAACAGAGAAATGATTAAGCTATTGGGTCACACCCTGTTACTCAATCAACCAAACATTCGGTGTATTGCGAACCCAGCCATGACCCCCCCCCCCTCCCCCTTTGTGCTTTAACACGTAACAGACACGTAAATATCATACATAAGGCATATTGACGGACACCTTTATTCCCTGCCATCCATGTTACCCTATCGTGCAACCGATACACCAAACTTTCATGCGGGCATAAGAGTACTTACTGAACAGATTTGGTGAAATGCATTGTCAATGCCAAGTAAGTGCGCCTTACATGTATATAAAGTGATTAAAAATATTGTCACTATTTATGTTGATTTTTCAGAAAACTTGCAATTTTTCAAACAAGATCAGCTACAAGAGTGCTCGTTCGAGACCGAGATGTCCTGAAGTGGTTGTTATTAATTCTGACGGTATTATCCGGGTACTTGGTGGCGTGGACGGTATTTTCAGTACAGGCGATGCACAAATGCGGGGAGAGCATCGTGGAACTGACCAGCGCAGACGACAGTGTAGCTAACATGAAATTTTACGTTTGCGCCTTTAAGTGGTGGGATTACGTCATAGACGTTAGTAAGTATTTTCAGAACAACACTTTTACAATGAAAGTCAACCCGGTTTAATCACCACCTGGGAAGAATTGATGCCCACGTTGGAGTTAACATTCCCCCCCCCCCCCCCCGTCTTTGGGACAGTGTGTGTACCAGGGAAGGATTCAGAATTTTGAACCCTTTTTTTTTTTAGTTTTGTATCGTGGAAGTTAGATATTGGATCTATGACGTTTGCACTGAGTGACTCATTTTCCTGGCATCGGGGAATAATTAAGTTTGGATACGTTAACATGATGTATGATACCATTACACCAAAATATGTAATATTTTACTACATTTTACTATTTTAATATTTTACCCCCCCCCCCCCCCCCGCACCCAACAAGTCCGGCATTGACTAAAAGTCTATACAGATGCAGATTGCTTCGGTGCAGCGAAACTACATCTTGCAGCTTCGATTAAACACTTAGTTTCCAATTATTTCAAGTGAACTGAACAAAGTATAACTTAGTGAAAAAGGTCAGATTTTGATGTTTATAAGTTGTATAAAAATTACCCCTCTCTCCACCAAGAATGATGGGGCTCGTGGCTTTCATTTCGTGTATACTCTATACGTAAATTTTCTTTAATGACAGTTACTGTGCGTCTTATCACTTTCAAGAGGCCAATAGATATTATTAATTTATTAACAATCGCTATAATGCGGTTAATCACTACCAGAAGACACTATAGAACTACAAATTTAACATATTTATAAGTACATCGTTGACTACTAAAAATCGCTAGTTTGTTACTCTGAATCACATTTATTCTTGGGGTTTAGTTACTCTCTTCTTCAAGCTGGTAAAGAGACTTCAGATATACTGTACTTCCAAGCGAATCTGCAGCCAAAAAGAACCATGCGAAGTATTTTTCTAAGCGACACAATTCCTATAATAGCAAGTGTATATTTTTGAGTTTTCACATATAGTTCCCTTACATAATAGCATTTACTGGATTCCTGACGTTGCCCATCTCCCTCCTCCACTCTAATGATTTGAAAGTAAATAAATGTCTCTGCGAGAAATTAATCCGCCTTATTTTCCTATCTTTTCTATCTTTCTTTCCAGTCGAGTTCTTATTTCTGTTGTTTGCTATATATCTCTGTTACTCCGTCCGGGCAGCACCATCGGAATTCCATGAGACAAGATTCATAACGATAGCAGTCTACAATGAAATCATAATTACATCAATATTTCATGTTTTAAGGTAAGTGTGACCTTTTATCCCATTCTTCCACCCAAACGACCATCCCACCCTCCCCCTCCCCCTCCCCCGTCAGTACACCCTCCCCCCCCCCCCCCTCTTCAATACACCTATCAAAGAGGACTGTGATCTTACATGAATAGTAATTCAGGTTGATAAATAATTTTCCAACGTCTTTTTTGGAAAACCAGAATTCTTCTTGGTATTATCGACACTTAACACCCCCGCCTTCCTAACCTTCATCATGAAAGTTTCAGTAGCAGTGGTAATGGACTAAACTTTCAAAAAGTATAGCAAAATAAACACAATTCTTTCAATCCATTAAAATAACCAGCACATGTACATTGAGGTTTCTAAAGCTGTAGTTATTTTGTTAATGTTGAATTCATGTGGTGTTCTCTTTACATTGCATTTCCAAGAGTCGTTTCGAAGCTTCACTTCATGATATGCACTCTAGCGGCAGTGGATTTGTACCTGTACATTTTCATAAGTTGGGGGGGTCTTTGTAATCACTATTGTGTAATAGTCATGTATTTACGCACGGATGTATACTCACCAAAAAAAAAAGCTTAAAATAGCAACTTTGCAATTACTGTAATGATTCAGAATAAACACACTACCCGTCAATGTAAATTGAGGCAAATTTGAACAGACCAAATTGAGAAACCGTTTACAGTGCGATAGAAGGTGTAGCGCGTCTGTCTCGCGAACGGTTACCGTAGCAACACCCGAAAATCTAAAGCTAGTCACGATCTGTAGTATATACCACAATTCATGAACCAAGTCAAATAAAAAATATAACCAAACAAAGAAACACTTCCAAACGATGCATCACTTTCTTGGGGTTATTGTACCCTTAAATACACACCCTTCAAAAACGTGTGACTGCGTGGCTGTCTTATATATGTGAACATCCTCATATACATTTAATAAAAGCTCCGTCCATAACAAATAGAAAAGTGAATGATCCCAGGAACAATACAGCAGGCAAGAAAAGATAAAATCTCTCTACCGGCAAGATAACAATTAGCCCAGGCTATTGTATCTCGTTGTTTAAAACTTGGGCTCATTGGTCCCGAAAGGAACTCGACACGATAGACGGTCATACCAGGGTAGTTCTTATGGTAGCATACCCCTTATTAATTTCCCCATTGACTTACAAACTAAATTGCAAACGTAAAGTAGTCTCTGAGGCCTTGCAGAAGTTTTCAACAGATATAAGCTACCACTCTTTAGAAAGCTGACACATTGGCCATTCACGGCTTTTTCAATTTTCCGTTCCTTAGGTGGTTAGATTTTTTGCTAGAGGCCGTCGGAATTAGCATACATTGTCACTGGGGCAAATCACCCATCTCCTCTAATAATGCTGCTCCACCAGCTCAAAATCCATAGCTTTTCCATACTTGCTTCAATTGGAACCATTCTCACACCTTGTATACCTCAACTCACCTAGTTCAATATTCAATCCACAAAAGGACCCGTCTCAAAGGATAAAATACCCAAAAAGTTGCCCGAATGTCCCTGACAGGGACTTTCACCAACGGTGAACAAAATGCCCAGGAGTCTCCTACTTCTGTATAGGGTATGCTACCTTATATATGAGTCAAAGAGATGCCTACCAAAACTCGTCATTTCCCTAGCATGACTCCCGTTATGAACTTGTTCTTTAACCTGGGTCACCTGACTGGTTGGCGGAGTTTTGCTTGGGGTCGATATTAATCAATGGTCTTTCTTTTACACCACGTTAAAAATACAGATTCTAAATGAGTTAGACATGGTATAACCATACGTCAGCAAATGCAGCCATTTTAGATGAAACTTTGTTGTGAGATTTCACTGATAAAGTCTCGATCTGTATTTCAGTATACCACGCATTCTTCCCTCCTCCCATGGATGATACACAGTGACGGTGCCTCTAACATGACTTTATTTGAGAGAGATTTAAACAGATTTATTTCATCATCGCAGGGAATTGTAACTCTTTTTTAACTCATACACTGGCAAGCAGTGGCAACTTGACTAGGGAGGACGTGTGCCGCAATGGTGGCAGGGTGGGTATGTTCTATCCAAAAGATTTCTGGTACAAAGGCACCAACTGATGGTGGGGCTCCTTTTAGAAAGTCTTTCCACATTTCTCTCTATCATGTAAGTGATGACGGGCACCATTTAAGCCACCCCCCTCCCCGCCACTGCTGGTAAATACTATAATTACTGCATCATTTATAGTTATTTCAGATGACTTCTAAGGTGATTCGCCTCCTTTATCTGGTTGTGTTTTTCTTTATATTCTTACGCTCTGTTGAAGGTCCATACTAGACACCCTTACTAGCTTTATCTGGTTAATGTTTCTTTTTGTCTTCATACATTGATGTATCATTTTTTATTTTTTCATCCCGTTTTGTATTGTATTGTATATGAAGTTGGTAGGACTCATGTAAATTTGGTATAAAAACTTCGTATGTAAATTTATTTTGAATGTCTTGTATGCCAGTTAAAATAGGCCAACAAACAAATATTTCATGGGACCAATTTAGAGAAACGAAACCACTTATCACATCAATGTTGGGTCGGACTTACTTCGGCCTGTCGATTGCTAATAGTAGAAAAAAAAAACACTGGCAGTTGGAACAATGACACGACAGCTCCAAGTACAGATTGTTAAGAATATGCACTACCGTCATATATGAGGCAACTTCGTATGAACACACACTAAAACATTACCTTATAAAGGGGCTTACCTCGAATGGCCATTGCGGGTTACCAGGAGGTTGGCCCACCGTATACCCCACCAGGAGCGTAGATGCACCTCAGAAGGCACTATAGACAAGAGGGTGGCCAACTCTCCCCCCTCCCTCAACCCCCCTCCCTCAACCCCCCTCCCTCAACCCCCCTCCCTCAACCCCCCCCCTCCTACTACTTTACAGCAAAAGTTCTGTCTCGCGTAATTGCTCTTACTGAAGTATTGAAAAAAGTACAACAATCAGCAACAGGCAGGATGAAGCAAGCATAATACAAATATATGATTTAGAAAATATTTATCTTTTCTATATTTACGCATCTTTTGACGATTTGTCAAGTTACAATAATTTGTTACGATATAATCATACTGCATCAAGGTCACGGTGACTACATTTTCTTCCCCAATACTCTCTACTTAAGGCTTGGAAGGAGATCTCTTTGGCAGCTGTTGCCATGGTGGCCGTTGTGACAATTAAATTTTGATACCTAGGCTATGCTATATTGGGGATCTTCTGAACAGGAAGATTCTTTTTTGTATTATCCTTCTTTTTCTTTAATTTTCTTCCTTTTCTTTCTCCTGCAGTCACTTACTTTGGCAGACCACCCCTCCAGATTTGATGTTTATAATTTCTTTCGTTCATTCTCAACTAACAACTACTATCATGGTAGCGCTTATTTTTATTCCAAAGGTAAGTATAAGCTCAGCTGTAGGCCTTCCTTCATGCTTGACCTGTAAATTTGTTAATATGAAACTCGTAGCGAGTATTTTCTGCTCAAAAGTATAATTTACCTCTTACTGACGTCATGGTTAAAGCAGGTCAAATGTTTTGCAAAAGTGCATATTTCTTGGCATGAAAGCCAAACCAGTTAACTACTTTAAGAAAATCCGGTGTAGCCACAACATGTAGTCACCTTCTTTTGTAATAATTCCCATTTCTATAGCGAAGCATATTGACATTGGCTTACATATGACGCATAGCCCATTCTCTGGGAACACTTTCTTTCTGCGATTTTCAGTAGAAGCGCAAACTAAGATTACTCAGACTCATAAATTTTACCATTACCAATAAATACCAAGAGTACCTTCTTTGCCAATGGACATACATACATACATACCACATACATACAAACATACTTACATACATACATACATACACACACATACATACAAACATACATACATACATAGCTACATAGCCACATTACCACATAACTACATAACCACATAACTACATGGCTACATGACTACGTGACTACATGACTACGCAGCTAGATAGCAACAACAGACACTTGTAATGTTTAATCACAATCAAGTAATAATATGTATAACTTTCGGTTCGCCATCCAGCAATTGCCTGTTGTATAAAACATCTTCCGACAATGTGTAGTCACTTAACAAGCTGATCAAATAACTCTTCGTAGCTAGAGAAAAAATAACGAGAGCATGTTACAGTAAGATTTTCTTAAGTGGTAAAAGTTATAAAGTAATAAAGTTGAGGACTATAACATACCGTTTTAATTGGTTAAAACATTGATTACACGAAACATAATAAATGACGTCACAATTGCCACAATAAGCAATACAAACTCAGGAAACGTACTAAAAAGTCACGCGTTATTCTTTTTGCAATGTTAAAAACGGCGATCAAGCGAGCACCCAATTTTTATAAAATGAGCTTCATTAATTGTATAACCTTCACCTGGGTTCGTTTTCTTTCATTCGAAGTAAAATTTACACACAAACGAGAAAAATATAAAGGTTTTCAATGGTGTCCAGAAACTGGAAGCAATTTCCATTACTAACGAAGACGCACAATTAGAATTTGTTTTGACATTACAACAGGGAATTGCCTCAAGAAAGCTAAATTAAATTTGAAACTATTAGCATGTATAAAATATTTTGATACAATACCGACAAAGTGTCCTTTCTGCGTGTATTTGAAAATGACAGAATATTATTTCATTCATTTTCTGTTTTCTGTCCTTTTCTCAAAAGCGATGATAAGTATGATTTGAGAAAGAGGAAGAACTGAAGGACAAACTTAGAGAAATAAACCTTGATTTGAAATTCACCGTGATGAATAAGAGCTCTTGCTATACGCCTTTCCTTTCTCGTATTGTATATTTTTTTTTTTATTCTTCCTCTTTTAACGAAAGGATGTCATTCCGGACGAAATAATTTTGCAATATGTCTCATTGTTTCTTTTTCGTTAAGTTTTATTTTCATCTTGTTTTTGGGGGGGGTATTGATTTCCAGTTTGTGCCTTGCATATGTGTTGTGAATGTGCGTGACTTCAAGTATGTGAGATTCACTTATCGATTTTGAATTTAACATGCGTCCTGTAACAGTTTTATGACTGCACCATCTAATGCAGTTTTACTCTTCTGTAAGTTTATTCCGAGCGCAGAAAAGTGAACAGCCGTGGACGAAACAATGCCACTGAGCCACTGCGAGACGGCACGACAGTTTCATCTCAAAGCCTCAAAGCGCAATGAATGATTTGCTAAGCGATTTGTCTCCACAAGATGAACAAATAGGTGCAAATTGTGACGTCAATTATCCAAATCAAGTTCACCCCTGTAAAATTGTTGTACTCATTTACAAAATGTGTGTATCCTTCCACCGTTGTTCACCGTTGTTCATCTTTTTCTACATGATCGGTTATTTCATCTCTTTCGTCATAACCAGTCCATCACTGACAGATACATCGATCGATCGATATATCTATCTATTAATCTATCAATCTATCGATTTATCTATTAACTGACGTATCGATTGATTATTTCCTCAGCTGGTGATCATCCACAGAATCATGCACGATGCAGAGTTTCGGGAGCGAGTTAATTCCAAAGTGAATTACGACAGCAGTGACAGCGGCGGTCAGGGAAAATGGAAAAATTCAACATTTTTGAACAAAAACAGTAGTTCCTTGGTTACCACCGACACACAGAACTTAAGTCCAGATGAGATAAGGGTGAGCTCTCCGTCTTGAAATGACCTCGTGTTTGTTCGTATGTAGATTCTGATTGTCTGTCCGTTTTGCTGTGCCGTCCGTCTGCTCTGTCTTGCTGCTTGTTTGTGTCTTGTTTCTATTTTACTTGTTTCTTTTTTCCCTGTTTTTTTTTTATTCGTGTTTCTTTGTCCGTTCATACGTCTGGTTGGTAACATGGGCGCCGATCTGATATTACAAGTGGGGGCGGGGGATATCTGGCATTCAGCTTCTCTCCTAAAAGTGAGTGTCGTAACCAGAATTTTGCATCGTGGGGCAGGGGGTTAGAGCAAAGAGTAAAAGTGGGAGTCGTGCGGTAATCACTCCATCGCAGTCGTTTAATTTCTTCGGACTTAACTTGGGGAAGTCATCATCAGTTGGCGGCAAAAGAGAAATTTTTTTTTATGAAAATGCCCCTCAGATTACATGAAATGGCGTTTCCCTACCTATGCGTTCAGCTAGATTGCCTTTATTTTTAGGAAACGAATTCCCCCCCCCCCCCCACACCCACACACAGCTTTGTTTTCCATTCATTCCGAGGACCTCATTGTGCTTTTTGTTTTTTTCTTCCTCAACCCTAACCTTAGCAATAGACTGTCTATTGTTAATCTTAAGAGGACCGGAGAAATCTATTGAATTTTCTACAGAGGACCTAAAATCTATTGTTTCGATCCTCGATACCACCCGAAAACAAGGGCACAAGCACACACAAACTCGAAAAACAATACTACGCCCATGGATTCGTTCGTTCGTTCATTGGTCGGTCAGTTCAGTGGTTGTCTCGCTGATTTTCAAAGTGTGTACATGGTGGCGTTCATTGTTTTAGTTTCAAAGTCATCTTCATTCCGTTAATGAATCGTATAGACATCAACACACCAAAAGTTTCATAATATACCTTGACGGTCACCGAAGCACATAGTGCTATATGTTGCTCGAGTACTAGCAATACGTTATGCAAGACAAGTCCCAACTTAACAAATAACAGCCTATTTAGGCCTACCGTTAACTCAATCTTGAAATGATAGAGGCCTAAGTTGTTTATGCAGGGGTGGTAACACATCAAAGGCTACTTACTTCAACATGTTTACGAACGATTAATCACCATACAAGGCAATTTGAAGTGCATGCTTGGTAGAGCTTGGCATGTGTAACATCTTAAAAACACACATTATGGCGCTCGATGTCTCAGCTCATAAACCTTTACAAGGAGACTTGTTGAACAGGATCAGATCGGAACTGGAAAAATGTAAAGAAAAAATCGGAAAAAGTCTTCTACGGTTTGAAATTCGATGATTAGCCATAGATCAACTTTCATCTTAAGATCTAGTTTGTGATTAAGAATCATAATGATCTTAATATTAACGACATTGTTGTTGCTTTGGTTTATTGATGATGTTGTTGTATGTCTTGTTTGTAATTTCGTGCCGAGGTACTCTGGCGGTATAAGTTTAGCGATAGACATAAATATAATGAAGAAACGAAGTGGCAGAAGGAATAAAGAATGGACACATCCAGGGGGTGCCATTGGTGCAGGTGCACGTTCCCCCCCCCACACAAAACTCCCACAAAAAAATGCAAAGCTGATCAATTGTGCCTTTAGTATTGCAATCGCAGAAATCTCACTGTTGCTCTTCTCGTCACGTTTTTGGTGCAGAAACTCGCACAATATATTTAGAGCACTATTGCTACGTAGGAGCTTCAGATGGGAGACACTCTCCCACAAGGGATGAATCTAGAGCACCCCCCCCCCAACAAAACTTTCTGGGTCAGCCCCTGCTCCTTAATGAATAAATTAACAAATCAATTTATAAACAAATAAGTGTACAAATGGCAAAGCGAATAAAGATTGACAAAATGAGTTTCAGAGCCTGGAGAATCAACAAACAATTGTTTGAATGAACACACGAATGAATGAAAGAATAATGAATGGGGGATGAATTACATTGTGGTGAACAAATGATCTAATAAATGAACGAAATGAGTGAGAAAGGGAACAAATGAATGATTGAATGAACAAAAGAATGAATAAAGGAGCGAATGAATGGGGTGGTGAATGAACTACTTTACACCGAATTAATGCACTGATGGATGAATGAATAAATGATTGAATTTAACAAAAGAATGCACGAGTGAATAAATGGATGAATGATGAATAAATGAATTAAGTTATTAATGATGGATGGATGGAAGGATGAATGGATGGATGAATGGATGGATGGATGGATGGATGGATAGGGGAACTTCATTCAAACATGAATTTATTTACATCTTAATAAGTGAAATTATTGGTGGAAAGAAAAGAAATCTTAAAGCAAGGAATCACTTACTTTTGAACTAAGGAAGAGATAGAAGAAAAGAAATAACACAAGTAAAATTTCTTTCACAATTTGTCATCTCATGCTCACTGCAGGAAGAACTACGACGTCTTTACACTCAACTCGAAATTTACAAAACCAAATCACTGCGAATCGATAATCCACATCTGCCTTCTAAGAAGAGAGGAGGCGTTTCAAAATGGCGGGCACCGAGGCGGTTCTCGAGAGGTCACAGCTTAAGGACTCACAGCGGACATTCGGAGAGCGAAAGATCCTCGGAAATAGCAAGGAGTAACGAAAGTTTAACCAAAGCGGTGGAAATGAACGATTACCGTAGCAACCACAAAATTGACGGTTTCGATCACGCCATAACAGGAAACACGGTGACAGAGGGCGTGGTAACACCAAGCCAGAAATGGCCTTGACATGCAGAGAGAAAACTTTAAGATCGAGCATGTCATAGAAATTTACATCGTATTGGAGGAGGATATTATTATACTGCATGAAGGTATGGCTTGACGTCAGAGGATGACGTCATGGACAGCTCCCTCATATACCTCAACGTGTATAGTTGTCAGTGAAAATGAGGTTCGAAAGTCACAAAAGAATTTTCAGGAAAATTAAGACTCCTTGCAGATTTGCTTGACTGGGCATGTGATGTGTTCTCTGTCAGTTGACGAGTTTTTGACGTGCATAGCTTGTTTAAAGGAATCTTTTGGGTCTGAGGTACACTTTGATCTGCTATGCGTTTACAACATTGCCACAATGTTCACCACTAAAGTGAGTTTGTAACAACCATCTATAGTTGTATCACGCACTGAGACTTAGTTCTTTGTTTGTAACTGAAAAAGTGGTTCGAACTACATTTCTTACTTTTACTATTAGTTCGATTTCAAGGGAAATCGGCTAGGCCTATAGGTGCAGCTTTCTCTAATCCACAATTATTTAGGGTGAGGGGGGGGGGGGAAGGGGAGAGAATTGATTACTCAACAATCGGACTTTATGTCATAATGTGGAGAATAAATGGACAAAAGAGAAACAATGATTGGTCTAACCATGAACGTGGTCTGTTGGTTAACTAAAGGTGGCATTTAATTTGAATTACACACGAAATATAACGCGAAGACGGGTATCTGTTGAAGTGGTTAACACAAGTGGATATATTTGATTGGAAGAATAATTCTCTCTGGTTTCCATACTTCAGTTAAATTAATAGTTTTTTTTTTACATTTGGGGTTTCCATACTGGTTTAAAAACGATTTTTACCTCCCACAAAAAATAGAGTAATTATATAAATGAACTGTATAACTTCTCTACTTACCTAAAACCATTAATTTGTAACTGAAACAAATCAATACGGTGTTTAAAGTAAAGAGCGAGTCCTTGGTTACGTGACGCTTACAGGTGAGGGTATCACAAATCCATAATATTACAGGCAAAATCCCCAAAACGGCCCTAAAGGAGGCAATTTACCATCTCTTGCAGTTCACGCCTTATGTACCTCATGTATTGCTAATCGAACGATATAACGATACTAGACAGACAAGTACCAAGAGTGAAATAACGTTGCTTAGCTTACTCACATAAGATATGGACATGTTTGGACATACCAAAATGGAATATGAATTGTATCATTTTTTATCAATATACAGCTCGTTTTTCTGCACGATCTAGTAGCCTAATGGTTGAATCACAGAAACCTTTCTCTACCCCAGGCCCGTAGGCTTATCAACATTTTCATCGTCATTTTTATGTACATCTGCAACGTTTATTGACTAAGTCATTATTTTCCATACTTTCAGACCTTTGTGCAATATTTGTAAAGATTATATAGTAGCATTATTTTGCAAGTTCTTCTTTCGCCGTATGCTATATTCACATGAAACGCAAAAAAGAATTTTGCATGAACTACCAGATAGGCCTACTGTTGCCATGATTCATATTGCGTCAAGGAGAAGGTTGTATCATGAGCGTCTATTGCGAAAACAACTTCTCTGCATGTGTTAGTAAAGGTTGCTATAGAAGCCTAGCCAAAAATCAATCAAGCACTGATTATTCAGTTGCACCTATCAGTAATAAAGTAAGCATTAAACGTACATGACACAAAATTTTTCATTTGATTTAGTCTGTTTTGACACACCTCATATTTCCAACGAAAACATATATAGATTGTAAATGTTTGCTCAGCGTTAACTGGTAAATATGTCCCCCCTTAACCGGATTAAGTCGATTCAGTCAATAGAATTACAACGATGGAAAGAAAAGCAAGGGCAAATAAGTTACAGTGCATGGTTTCAGCAACCAGCAGTTGTGTAGCAGGGCCTTTTCTCTTGGACGACTGTGATTTATGTCGTGACGTCATTTGCAGCTTCTGTATATGGTTACAGCTATAGAATGGTATGGCTGTGGACAACATAAATTTTTTTTTTTCACGGTAATCAGATGAATATCTAAACGTTACCAGAGGTCTCTCCTCAAGATCGTTCCTCTACTCATCCGTTCATAATCACATGTTTATGAAGGAGAGACTTCTTTTTGACTTTTTGCAGTTTCAAAAATCCCCCAAGGAATAAGTGACAACGTCAGGTTATAACATACCTCGCACAATACTTAGTCTTCGAATTTCGTATCAACAGTTATAATATTTCGTAATCATTATTTTGTCGTAGCTTTGTTTTACGTTGGAAAAATGAGGTCAGTGTGAATGATTTTCACCAGTATATATATGATTACCACCAAAGAGTCTGT
Organism: Stichopus chloronotus; assembly: GCA_021234535.1. Lineage (NCBI taxonomy): Eukaryota > Metazoa > Echinodermata > Holothuroidea > Aspidochirotida > Stichopodidae > Stichopus > Stichopus chloronotus. The sequence continues at coordinate 6,529,884 of CM037848.1, read as the reverse complement.
ATTACATAGTTGTTTCTCACTGTATCGGAAATTCGATACCATGATTGTCGTGCCTCCCACTTTTCATTTGCGAGCCTCAAATGTAGTCTGATTTTTGCTTTTTTTCTCTCTCTCTCTTTTCTATTTTCGTTAGGGAAAAGTTCATTTAGTAACAATTCCCTTAAATTAATTCTTACATGTCGAGGATCGAGTTTTATTGCTTTTATCCATGACTGAAAGGGAAACAACTCCCCCCCCCCAAAAAAAAAACCAAAGAAAATTTACCCGTTCTGGTCGTCATGGAAACACTTTTCTAATCAGGTTACAGTTAATGAGCCCGTTGGCAAACATTTTACTAGTCCTTACGATATTTATACGAGTAGTGCAAACTTGGAAAATGGCCAACGCTGGTTGTTCTTTGTAATGTCCGGTGAAAGCTGTGAAGTGTACTCGTATATATATATATATATATATATATATATATATATATATATATATATATATATATATATATATATATATATATATATATATATATATATATATATATATATATATATATATATTATATATATATATATATATATATAAATCATAGAAATCTTATGTAGATTTGCCGGTCTGCCCTTGGCTGGGGAAAAAATGTGAAATATCATTATCTAGCTTTTCCCTCTTATTATTCTTCACCTTTATTTTTTTTCATGCTATTTATGAACAAACCAACGCAATCAATAGCATGTGTAATGCATAAATATGCTATGTATGATGTTAATACAAGGAACGTATTTGCCTACATTTTAGGGTTTTCATGGAGTAGTTTGCATGTAAAATCATTTAACAAGATATTTCTCTTCAAAGTATTACACAAACTGAGAGTGTATTCAACTGTCCGTTTTCAGTTTTTTTTTTCACATTGTCTTGTTAAACTGATAGAATATATGAAAAGAAGACTTCTGCAGTTGTTGGTATTAAGCATCAAGCAATAATTCTATGCAACAGAGAATCCTTTCAAGTACCATGTATGTAATCTTTAAGTTTCTTTGTCTAAAAGGATTCCCTTGGGTTTTGGTGATGTGTACTGTATATACCTGTCAAGGTAAAGTGGAATCAGCGTTGCCGAGTGGGCAAGTACGTCACTAGTTACGTCACATATTAGTGCAAACATCTCGTGCATTTTATCGTGATTCGTGAATGTTTTATATTTCGTTTTTCTTTGTTTGTTCTTTCGTGCTGATGAAAGGCATAGAAATCAGTATTAACTTGTTTCCATTAGTAATCGTCAATACGAAGTAGGCTTGAAACACGAATATGACGTCATCATCAAGTGTGAATAGAAATGAAATAAAAAGCACAATACTGACTGACAGATAATAAATCTGGACCTAAGAAACGGTATAAGATGTTTAACTTTGTTCTCTTTTTTTTTTGCTTGTTTTTGTTTGTTTGTTTGTTTGTTTTTTCTTTCCCCGCATGTAATCATTGTTCGGCATGCATGTGTAGTTGGCGAGATGAACCAGGATAGCTGAGCGATTTACCTCAGAGTCACTTTGAAGAGCAATTCTTCAGTTGTTTCATTCTCTTACGTTGTCAACGATTAGTGAATATCGCAACTTCTCAAAGGTGGTCGTGAAAGGTCTATAGCAATAGCCCATTCGGGCAAATGACAAAGCCGAGAAAACAAATAATGTCCTTTTGCCATAAAGATGATACATTTTATCCCAAAATTTCCTGGTACGCTCAGAGCCGATGACCCACGGTGGGACTCGGCTTTGATAGTTTCCATAGCCGCCTCAGCTTAACTGAAGTAGATATGGCAACCTCCTATGGGATGGAAATAGATTTACTTCAACTCGAACAAACTAATCAACCTAGTGGCCCTCGTTCTCTAGAATTTCGCTAGCACTTCCTTATCCTTAGGAATCTATGGATTCCAGTCTTGCACTGTATATTCTAGATGGACCAACCCAAATGTGAGAAGAGGCACCGGTATTTTGAATGGGGGAGGGGAGCAAGGGTAAGGCAAAAGAAGCTGTCGATTGGGCAAAGGAGCGCGAACTTGTCGAAGGGGAGGGGGGGTCTAAGGGCACCTCTTAAGACCCCCGGTGCGGTCCAGGAGCAAAGCCCGGTGGGGACCAAGGCCAAGCCCTAAGGCCTTAGGATATCTCTATGTCAAAAATCTCAAGATAGGAAGGTTTTTGTTCGAAGTGCATCATTAAACACCAAGGTTTCAAACGATTTTCTTAATTTAAGTTGACAAATTGAACACTAAGGACCCTTCATGGGGTTCATGGGCAAAACCCAGTGGACGTCCAGGGGGTAAAACCCCCAGAAGCTGTGAGGTTTTTGCATATTTCTGTGTGAAAAATTAAGTCCCATCTGGGATTGGTATACTTCAAACATTAAAACGTAGGACCCGAGGTGGGGTCCAGAGACCAAACGTGTTGGGGGTCCAGTGGCAAAGACTCAGGAAGCCGTGAGGTTTTAGCACATCTCTAGGAGCAAAATTATAAGTCTCATGTACTTCCTGAAAGAGAAATGTAAATGCAAAATTAGGAACATAAGCAAGGAATGAATAAATACATGTATGTATTTGTCAGATCACTTCAACTGAAGGGGGCAACTGCAGGCCCGTGTACAGCTTTTTCAGTGTGGGGGGGGGGTTCAATTCTATCACAAGTGGAACATTTTACTCGACAATTATGACCGACAAATTAAAACTCATTACACATGCTGCTAACGTAGGCCAACTATCATAGGCTGAGCGGAACTCCAGAACCCCCTGATCCTCCCCCCCCCCCGGATACGGGCCTGCAACTGGGGAGCAAAGGTGATGATTAGGGGACAATGCCCCCATGCCCTACCCCCTTCAGCAGCGATATTCGCATTTAAAAGAATTAAAATTCCTTTTTATCATAATCAAAACGTACAGATATCGCCTCTTTTAAGTGCATCACATTATGAAGCCTTGCAAGGATTATCCTCAACACAAACACCTAGATATGTCTTTCATCAGAACCCCCTACAAAACTTCACCACTTTCATAATCTGAAACCTAGGGTTGCTGTTACCAATATGCATTGCCTTGCATTTGCTAATGAACTGCATAGCTTTCTCCGTACCTGAGGGAATATAAAAATCCTAATTCCCCTTGAAACTTGTGGCTACATCACAACTGAGAGAAATATTTCGATGCGATTTGGTACCATATCAGCAAACTTCGATCTAGACCGCACATTATACTAAGCATTGATTTCCATGTATCACGACAAGGGTCAAACAACAATGGAGCCATCATCCAGAACCGAACCCTGATGTACCACCAATTACTTCTTGCCAAGAATTTGATAGGTTTTCCGTTCCTTCGCCACTGGCCTTCTATGGGTACTGGTTTACAGACCGGTGCCTAGGTCAGATTCCTGTGGGGAAGGGGGTGGAATAGGTGGACCCACCGGTACAATTGACATGATGTTGATAATTTGCTTTACCTAATATCTATAGGGAGGGCCGAAAATCCACCGTCACTGTCTAACTGCACCCCCTTGACAACGAAAAGCGTGGCGAAACGGTGTCGGCAGGACTAACTGAAGCCCCATCACCGAGCTCAGAGGGGCCCGTAGCTAGCCAGGGGCACGGGGTGGCCGTGCACCCCTTCCCCTCCCCATGTCAACCACTGTGCCTCACCCCGTGTGGAACATCGATAGAAAATTAAATATTAGTAAACGAGGACCACGGTTTGACTTACAGATGACAATTCAGCAAAAGCCTAACTTAATTTTTTTTTCTCTAAGAGCTTCCAAAAATTTTCGCACGCTTTCACCTTCAGTTACATTTTACTTGGACTGACACTCGTTTCATACATGGTGGTTTAAAGTTGCATGTAGCGACAAATGACTGAGTTCATTCCAAAACCCCTCTGCGTCACTCAGATCCCGGGCCTCACCCAGGTCCAACCACGTACAACGCCCGCGGGCGTTGTACGTGGTTGGACGTGCAAGTTCCCTCCCCAACTCCACCCTTCTTTAGCAACCGTCTCGGGCTTTTGCAAGACGGACGTAAGGTCGCCAGGGCAAAATCCCCCCATCTAGACCGAAGGCAATATCCTTCGATCTAGGAATTTTTTTTTTTCCTAGAAAAAAAATTCTAACACATGGCTCCCAGGGCCAATTTTAGGTGGCGCTCCGCTCAGATAGTCCCTAAGTCATTGAATACTCTTAGTTAGGATAGTCCACAATTCTACTTTTCATTATGAAGGTGAGGACAGAGCCACTTGAGCCTAGACCCTCCAACACACACACGAAGCAGGGAAAATGCACCCTGGCCGCCACTGGCCGTGCCCGTCAGTGAGGTGTTTGTGCTCTCCCACCCCTCACCTCCCCCTCCATTCCTGAAATTTCCTGACTACTTACGTCGGCTTGACGGAGCGTAAAAGGCAGTGGCGGCGATACGGGGGGATGAGGGGGAATTTGCCCCTCCAGATTGTTTCCTTGCCCCCCAGTTGCCCCCCCCCCCCGTTGCTCTCACCCTTCCCAATCAGATCTTGTACTCATCCAAAATTAATTTAATCACAAAACTATGTATTGGCATTGGACTGAATAAGAGCAGCTTCCGGGGAACCATGATTGATAAATGCTTAATTAATGTTACACAGGCTGCCAGTTGTCATATCATGCCCGTAGCCACTTCAACAGTAGGCCAGCCTGGTCAGACCAATTTTCTCTGGAATGTTCACCGTCCAGCATAAGGGAAGGGCGGGTAGGTGGTTGTTTTCCTAAATATAGGAATGTCGTTGGCTGCATCATAATAAATGTGTTAATAGTAGGCCTCACTTTTTATTACTATTGGTAAGAACTGCACATTTTTATAGAACAAAGTGACTGGAATGGAAGTGTATGTAGCCTATGTGTGTGTGTGTGTTTGTACTCGGTGGCACCGCGTAAATGTGAAATGGTACTCCCAAAGAAAATAGTTGGGAACCTTGGAGTACGGTCAACCGAAAAAATAAATAATATAAAAATAAATAATATACCTCTCTTGGGACTTAATTTTCCACCCAGAGATATGCTCAAACCTCAGAGCTTCCGGGGGCTTCGCCCACTTGACCCCCACCGAGGCTTTGCCCCTGGACCCCACAAGGGGCCCTAGGGCAGGCCCCTGGACCCCACCCGCACGGCCTCGGGCTTCGCGCTCGGTTTCGCGCTGCGCGTGAAAATCTTTGCTCCCAACATTTTCCTCTGCCCTCAGTTTGCCCGCCCCCCTCCAAGCGACGCCACTGTTAAAATTAAATTATTATGATTTTACAAGCCTCCCACGTGGCCGGAAAATGGGAGCGGGCCCCTTACTTTTTTCATTAGGTCAGATCGGACTGCCCACCCCCAATACCCCACCAAGTAAATTAAGTCCTCAGGCTGGTTCCGACGCAACTGGACTACGATCTACCACCATAATGTACTTTTGCTCTCTTTTACCAGGTTGAATCTCTTGCTGAATATAAAAAAGAATCAAACTCACAACTGGTAAACAATTTAGAAGCAAAATGGCAGACGATCAAGGCGTTACCAATGGAAACGAGACGCATGAGCTGGACGACAGTAAGAGTAGTGAGGTTTCAGATCGCAATCTAAGAGCTTTTGCAACCCAAGAATTTCAAAATCAGAGGGTAAATTCCGTGAGGTTTCCGATGAAACGTTTCAAGCCGTAACATTCTCCTAGCCTAAGTTAGGCCTTAACGTTAGACAGCGGCTAGGCTACTGTGCCGGCCGTAAGTTAACTTAGCATAACGTTCGGCTAGTTAATGTAGGCTAGGTTACTGCAGTGTAGTCTGTACTGTCTAGGTTACTGTGAAGGTCCACTTCAGACTCCAAAGACGCTATGTAGTCTTTCCAGTAAAGAGGCCTAGGCAGTACAGCCATTAGTTACTCATGGTGAGGGGGTAGTAATTTAGCTTTCCAAAGTTAAACTTCAAGTGCTTAACAAGTTAGTGTTGCTGTGCATAACCAGGCAGGAACTGAACTAATGTAAGAGAAGTGTAAACAGTTCAAGCCTAGGTAAATGATATCTTAGAATTCAGTTGGATGTTTAAGGTAATAAGGTTACATTGTGTTACGTAAGTTCTTTTGTATTCGTGTTGTGTTTAGGTTTTCTGTTATCCATGTGTGTTCTTGGTGTGGTTGCCGTCTGGTGTGGACACCGTGTGGAGCTGTAGTGTACTGTATATATGTTTTGCCGTTATAATTAACGTTCTCCAGCAGAAAGCCAACGGACTTTGGTATGTGTTCTCTACCGACTTTTCTGTATCTCCACTCCCTTACCGAACTCACCAGCTGGCTCATATGCGGCCCGTTCCGTCGCGCTACACTAATTTAGGTCCGGAATGAGTCGCTTATTCTTAAATATTCTTGGTTTTGTGTTAGCTTCTTAAGAAAATTTTCGGTTTTGGGGATACATTCTGCCATACCAACGACTACTTCAGTGCTCAGTGTGTAAGTTGTAACATTGTATTAGGTGTATCATTACATTCTCATGGACCTAAGTGTGTATGGTATGTAATCATGAGTTGATCAGTATCATGAGTCGATCACTGCGGTCTAAAGGCCAGCTGGTATAGTTTGAACAGTGAAGACGGGATTTGGTTTCCATGTGAGCATGATCTGCAATGAGCATTCTGCAAACGACACTAAAATTAAATTATTTGCCTCTTCATTTTGGTGTTACAAAAGCGAATATACACTCACGGTTAAATTGTAAATGTTCAGCTTCTGTATGAACAAAATATTTGCAAAAATTACCAAAATCAGTGGTGACAAATAGTCTTGATAAAGCTTTCAGTACAAATTTTGAAAGAAAAGACAACATTCTCTTGTGGTACAACTATAGAATATATACCCTGCCAATATGAGACCTCACTGAGCCTCCGGAGGTGCACTCAAATGAAAGTTGGATCACCTTTTAATTACAACCTGCAGCAGTCTAAGATCTCACTGCGCCTGGAGGTGCAGTCGTAGTCTGGGTTTGGTTGTTCTTCCACTGTGACTGCACCTCCATCCCAAATTGGAGACCAGTGGACTTTGACAGTTTTCAGGAAGAACAGGCCCAGTACACATACTGTACAGTGTCATTCTCAAATGAGGTTAAAAATTTGTTAAAAGTAGATAACTTACACTACAAGCCATACATTCATATTTAGTCACTCTCAAAATAACAAGCAAGTGTATAACTGGCCACGGTGACTGTGACTCCGCCTCTACGTGGGATTGGAGGCTCAACAACATGGCATAGGCAAGACAAGTCTAATTTGAGGTAAGGCTATGCCTACTTCAACAAGTAGTCTAGACCTAAAAAGGTAAACTTTGCACAGGCATAGACCGAAGTTACCAAAACGTGACAGTGGCACACTTAAGGCCCACCCCCTCTTGCGAGAATCAATGCACGATTCAACTGTCAACTAAACTTGTACAATTTGAATTCATCAGAAGCTATTTGCATTGATCATGCTATGAAAATGCCCATAAAACCTTCATCCCAACCTGGCCGATGTAAGTTGGGGACGTGAAATTACTGTGGTGATGTTCAGTGACTTAAACATTCTGTTGTTTCTCTCTCTCTCTCATTGCACTCTACTTCTGTCCTACTCAGCAAAAGTAATCATTACTAAAACTTGATTGCACACGAGGCAAATAAAGGTGAAATTTTGTTGACGCAAGAGATAAGTTGTGGTCTTGGTCTGTCTCAGCTGAAAAGAGAATCGTGTTGTGTCAGATTAGAATAGCACCATGCTTTTTTTGCAGCTGTGATTGCCTTGAATCTAGGTAAATCAATTTTCAAGTTGATGACTTGCATCCATAAATGTAACTAGCAATCCAAGTTGTGCAGTTTTAGTTTAAAATTGAATCATGTGTTGAATTGCGCATGCATTGACCTGGCCTTTAGAGTGAGTTCAGCCTTATGAACTAAATTGAGTGTGACTTTGCAAAAGTGTTAGTCAGACTAAGAGTTGAATTGAGTCAAACTGTAGGCAACCGAGCAAAACAGAGCAACAGTATTGTCAGTGCACTTTATGAAATGGCATGATGCACTCCTTTGATAGACATTAGGGGTTAACTAATGTGGTTTTTCTTGCCAATCCAATTGCTGATGTTTTTATGGCACATTGACCAATGTCTGATCTGGTATTTTGGCTATAAACGTGTTCTCTACTGAAAAATTTTCATTTATGTATGATGTAGTATCTGCAGTGCTTTTGTTGCAATTCTGAAATAATTGCAAATTTTCAGATCGATAGTAGCCTTCATTGGGGCATTTCTCAGTTCCTGTCGGGTCCATGGATTATTGCATCCCAGGTGCAAATTCATATTCAGGGTTGCTGAACATCCACAAACATCAGCATCTAAATTTCACGATCCGGTGTTTTACCAACAGTATGAAACATCCGCTCGATCCGATGTCCCATCCCGATTATCGGTTGATCGCTTACAGATAACATACACAAACCTGATCTTAACAAAGTGGCCTGCATGGGTCTAACCATGTTTTCCCTTTTCCTTAAAATTTGTACATTTAGATGAATGGGCAGAGTGACCAAGACAATATCAGTGATGACAGAGCGACCCAGTTCTTGCAACGAGCAATCAATGAAAGTCAGAGGTATGCATTTGTCTATGTGTGGGGTTAAAGGGTGGGAGCTAGCACAGTCTTAGTTACTAGTGATGAATTTCTTAAAAACTGAACTATATTGATGCCGGGTAAGAAACATTCTTCACTCACACTACTACACAGTGTGACAGTTCATTCCATTTTTAACAGCCAAGACTTCAATTTTAGCAGCAACTAGTCTGTGAAAAAATTGTATTTCAACACATCTTCTTCCAGTATTTCCGTGGGAGGAGGAGAGGAGGGGAAAATTAAGACTCAGCATTGTGCAATTCAATGGTCCAGTGGTATAGTGAGGGGAAAGCAGGGTTTTTTTTATTTTCTTCCATCAAATGAAAAGATATTGGGGCATCATTTTGTGGTTTAACGAAGCCTGTATGAACTCTATGTTTGTTTACATTCCTTGAATTTTGAGGCATGCCAGCACAATTGCATGCCATTACTCACCTTAATTCACCATGAGAAATGTGATTTCTCTCACACAACTAGATCTAGCTGCATTTACTAGGTTTCAATAAAGCAGCACATCTACCATAGTCCTTAACATCCTGAGGAGTGTGACTCAAGGCCTGTGAAATGGCAATACCGTAGTATCAAAACAAATTTCCTTGTCTGTGTGAAAATTGGTCGTCTCCCTAATGGTGACTTATGAAGCCCTAGACCTGGTCTGGTGTTTTAGAGATTTCCATGATTTTCCAAATAGAAAATATTACTTTCAAACAGGACCATTTCTTTAACAATCAATGGTGAAATGGGTTAGGACTGACAAGAAAGATGTAATAAAAGTCTGGAGAAGAGGACCAGTTATGACTCGACCCTGAAATGAGATGGTATGAGACCCCTGACCTGACGTGAGGTCTCTTTAAATTAATTTGTAATTAATGTGTTTGGTAATGGCCGGGTCATCTTCTCAAAATGTTTTATTAATACTCTATGAATTCTCTCAGGATGGCAGCAGAGACGTCTAATTCTCAAAGAAGGCAACAGCGTCTCTACGCAGAGCTCGGGAAAGAACGATTTGAACAGTGGACAAAAGAACACCTGGAGGAAACTTTGAAGGATGCAGAGAGGAAGGCAGATGAGGACGCCATGTCAGTTGAAAGATGAAGATGACACGAGAGGGCAAAATGGGTGACAGTAAAAGAACTAGGCCAGGAACATTTGTGGGCAGGTTTGGCATGCTCCACAAATTGATTGACATAAGATGGACAGAATGAGTCTGGAAGGGACAGGCTGTTGCCAATGATCCATTTACGTACATTGACAAGTGTCTGTGGTCATGGAAAAGTCATGAGCATTCTTATCTGTGCCTGGAGAAATTCCTTGAACCATGGATGCATTATTTAACAATGTTGTCTTTCTGAATATGAGTATACATCTGTCTTTCTTTTCAACTGTCCTGGCATGATAATAATGTGTTGAACATTTACCAGAATGTGAACAACATTGATGTTTGTGCATTATGTGTGCATATATTACTGTATAACAAGGGTGTATGTGTGTGTGTGTGCATTTGTTTATGAGTGAGAATGGATGGATGGAGAGAATGACTGAATGAATAGTTGGATGTATGAATGAGAAACCGAACAAATACAAGCAGTGAGATGACCAGGTTGTACCTTTCCTTTTACATTTATTGATGGTCATGTCAGCTGTTACAACATTATAAAAAAAAAAATAAAGTTCCAAACTTTAGTAAAACCAAGGTGACAGCTTCAAATAGCATTCAAGGTGACTTATGTACTGCAAAGAAATGATACAAAAATATAAACCTTGACACATATTTGGGCAATAACTGTGCATGTGCCTCAAACGTCTGTCCAAATTCATCAAAAGCCTACAGCTTGCCACAAAATGTTGTCATTGAAGTTTTGATTTGGGATTGGAAACAAAAGACTTCTGGAAATTTACGGCTCACTGAATGCTGACTTTCAAAAAGATTTATGACGAGGTTCTGGAACATTTGAGCAATTTGCTCCCTTCCTCTCCTCTCATAAGTCTGCAGGGCACAGACAGCAATTGGTGAAAAGGGGGAATTAATTAGATTATGATTGATATCAAAATACATTGAAACGATATTGGAACCAAGTGGAGTGAATGACAAGTAGAATTTACCTCAAGATATAGTGAGAGGACTTGGGACAAATGGAAATACAGACATGGTATGACTGACACTAAGGGTGGTGACCAGGATGCCAATATTCTTCTCTTGTAAAGTTAAGGTCACTCAAGCTCAGATCTAAACACTGCATCCGCTTCAGACTCCATCCTATTGGTATTAAAATGATTTTATTCTATTGGCAATTTATTTTTAAGTACTCACTGAAGCTTGTTGCCTTCCTTTTGCTGTCACTGCTTGCATTTTCCACCTGATGCAGATGCATGACTTTATCACAGGATGGAAGCTCATCCAAAATAAGATTTTGAGAAGGGATATGTTATCAAAGTTGAAATTGATGTAATTCATCAGTTGAATGATGACATGACAGCAATTTTATCTACTTGTTCAAAGGAGACAATTAACATGCAAAGTAAGGCCATCCTCTCCAAATGTCATTGTTAAAACATTAAGCCTGTTTCATTTATGTAGTTGCTAAACTTTAATTTTCTATCTTGCTGTGTCATAAAGGTATTTCCATAGTGGTGTTTTAAGTTTGATTATGCACAATCATTGCCAGATAATCACAGTTAAGTCAGTAAATGCCTTAAAAACGTCTTAAGCACTAACTGGTTTGGTCGTTTCATAGGCAACCTTACCACAGAATATGGAATATGGTTTGTCTGTTAGGCATGATGTCTCTGGTGCCAGAATTTTCACTAACACTTCTTCACTGAATGAAAATGATATATGTATGTAAGTAAACATGTATACATCAATACTTGGTATGCCTACATTATAAGCACAAATATACAGTAAGTTGCTGTCAGAGGTACATAAATGCTCTATACAGATGTACATAAAACAGAGTCAAGTTGTGTGAACTGCATTAATATAGCTCAAGGCTGAATAGCAATTTGTGAAACAACATGCCCAGTCGGGCAAGTAGCTTCAAGAATTCACTAGCCCTTGTAATGTTTTTACTTGCCCTGAAATGCCACAATAAAAGTAGGAAAACTCAGACATCACTGGTTACATGATAAATATTTACAGCATTGTGACACACCCCCTAGTAAGTACAAACGAAAGTAATTACGGAAGTACATCTGTTCCCACATAACCTTCAGAACCCTATTTTGACACTCACTTTTCATGAGGTCACCGTCAGTTGGAAGTCTTGACCTCAAAATGGCCCTTTGATTAAACAGGAAATTATTAAGCACAGAGTTTTAACCCGCAAGTGCTTGTTTTGCAGTGGGAACATGTGTTTTGTTTTGTATTGCTATATCTCTCGTAAACATGCCTCTTCGTATTATGAGTTTTGGTGTGAGGTGTGATTTGTCACTTGCCCAATTTGGCAAGCTGAGATTAGAAACAACTTTGGCAACTGTTCAGCCTTGTTGCTATGTTAATTCACATGCATATTTAAATCCAATGGCAATCCTTGGACAACTGTTTCTAATGATAATTTCTTTCTAGACCTGTGGGCTCATTACCATGATGGTACGTATAGATTGGCTGTCAGGCCTAGGAAGATATATCTGATAGAGTGGTTGACTAAAGATTGCCATATGAATAGCAGATAGTGAAGTGATTCAACATGTTGAATCAGTTGTCTAGTGTAACCTGTGTACATCTACTCCATTTTGAATTACATAAAAATGTACATATATGTATGAGACATGTGTTTTCCTTCTTTCAGTTTCTTTTGTCACAAATGCCTCCTTAACATTATCCAGCAATTTCATGTAAACTATACTAAACAAAAATTTAAAAATAAATGGCTCTCTCTTTACAAAAATTAAATTGGAAGTAATGAAATCAACAGTAACCACAACAGTGACAAAATCTAGAAATCAATGGTTTGGATGGAATCAACAGTTTGGACGGAACCAAAGGAACTGGAAGAGGGCTGAAGTACTGAAGAAAACTTACGTGATGTGGTAGGAAACTAGCTGGTTGATGTTAGGGACTGGGTAACTTTATTAAAAAACCAGCTTAATAAGTGAGAGCACACATTACATTGGCAGTCTGTAAATTGCATGTTCCAGAACGTTTTAAAGATCTCTAGTAATATCACCAACTTCCAAGTCAACTTATACAGTCAACACTAAACAAAACTGAATACCCTAAACTTAAATATCCTACACAGATGAACTTTGCATTTATCTTGTTTATTACCCTTTGCAGCCGCCTGCAAAAGAAGTACATGAGCATATTTGTCCATGTATCAGTCACACAGCAACAGTTGGTATCACCATTAAGCAAACGGCTATTACTAGCAAACCAATAAATCAATGAATCTGTATAACCATCTTTTCATCCCCACAGTTAGGTATTAATGCACTATACTATGACTTGAACAATGGCATCATGTACCTAAAGTGTAACAAATGGTGCAGTCTACAGTTTTTGCAATAGAAACAGTCAAAGCGTTACATCACAACCTTCAGTTTTTTGAGGCAAAACTTTTTTTTATATTACCCTCCCCTCTCCAAACCCAGCCCGCCCAAAACTTTGGGAGAAATTATTGTCTATCGAAGCGTCGGAAATATTTCTTAACAAAGCTGCAAGGAGTCCGCTATTGTAACAATATCTCTATACATGTTATGTAAAAACAACGAGAACAAAGTCTTGTCAACGGCATACTGATGTGACAGGTTTGCATCAACCATTTAAACAAAATTCATCACTTTCATCCAGCACAGTGCCATCTCCCTCAAGCATTTTATCCACCGAAACAACAGATAAAGAGAAGAGTTATGGACTGAGCGGTCTACAGGCCACAGAAGGCTGATCGGAAAATTTCATGAGTTCTTAAGTTTCACCCAGTGTGGCAGACTTTCAAAATAACAATCTTAAATGCAGTAGTTGGACTACCAACGGATAGCAGTTCCATCTAAGTACAAACTACGCACTGTTCATTCCAAATGGATTTGTTACTTTCTAAGTCACTGCTCGAAACAGTTTTATTACTGAGAAACTTTGCACTAGAAAACACATAATGGCTTCCAAAGTGGTTAATTTGCAAAAGCAAACTGTCAGCAAATCTGCTGTCATGCTGAAAAGACACATTTCACAAGGCACCTCTGTGAATATAGTCAAAGATTGTACAAAAATCTGTTGGATGAACAACAAAATCTATGCTTTGACTGTTCAATGATACTTAGCAAAGCTTCAGAATTTAAAAAAATGAGCTACCAGAGTTAAGGCTAAGAGTATCAAACTCTCTTAAACAATATTGCCATTTAAATCTGACCTGACCTTAGAATTATGCGAGTCTTGTTTACTACTGATCTAATCTTTGCTAACATTCCAGCTATGGTCCCACTTTGTCGAATTTTTATCTCTAACTCTCACCCTAACAGGTGTGTTTTCTCCCTGGGATATTAACATCAGGTGAATTCTTTCATCTATCTAGGTGGTACTGCATGTTGACAGACAGTCACACTGAAAGCAGTCTTTTCACTCCTCCATACATGATTGTGGATTCCTCCTAAGCCCTGTCAAACTTTTCTTCTTTAAAATCTTCCACATATTTCCAAAGTCAAAAGAGATGAATGAATACCTACAAAGTACAAAAACTATTTTGACCCTGATAGTGCAAAGATACTGTTAGCATGCAACAACTGCGAATCATTTTCTTAATCGTCTTACATTTCCTGTTTCTTTCAGTGATGGAACATCTAAAAGCTGTTGCCTAGCAACAAATGCTTTGTTCATCCAAGGACATAAATTTCCAGGGAAATGTAACATCCCGATTGCAACGAAAGAGTGGTGGCGATATTTTTCAGCCCCATCCCCCAGGAAAGATTTGCTGTTGATTAAACTGTGCTAGTGGACTTGCAGAATGTTATGGGCCAGAAGAAGCATATCTTTATTCATCTTGAAACTTGCAGAATGCAGATTAGTTTTAGTGTGGTTGCAATATTACTTTTGAACACTGTCAGCTTAATGTGTGTTGCTTGATTTTATGTGAACCAGCTTGCATTAGCCTTATCAGTGTTGAGTTACATAAGGACATAACCTACATTTTGGTCCAAATAAATTACCTCTTCTCTTCCCATGTTCAAAATAGATGATTGGAACTGAAAATTACCTTTAAATTGAGGTGACATTTTACTAATCAGAAGACACCTTGTTAAAGTGGCTCAGCAACTCAACACAAATCTAACTCTTGTCCAAGATACAGAGTCACATCTACATTTCATCTTGACAGTTCACCAGATTTTGCTGACATGTCCAGATAGTGTAAGTTTGTATATTACAAAGTTTCACAGCAATGGAGTTACAGTCTCACATTTAACACGGTATCGAACGATTCAAGACAATATTACATGGAGATTGGTGGCACAAGCTGGTGTTTCGACATCAATGAATTTACACCAGACAGGGAGTTATGTGTCTGAAGCAGTACTACGGTATCTCAAGAATTTCACAAACACTGAGATGTCAAATTTTTTGGTTTGCTGTGATACGGACTTAGGGTCAAGCATGGTATCCCATCACTTTGATCAATTTTGCCGAGACAAAAAGCTAGCGTAAGTCGGTAAATCAACAAAAAATAACTAACATGCTAATAAGCCAGTTCTACATCTCACATGTCATCTTACAGCCACATCAAGAAAAAATCAACTTCCCAAACTTTGAAGCTGTTACAAAGTAAATCACTCACAGCTCTAAAGATTTGCCAGAACTTGTAAGAGAAAGATCTTCTAAAATGCTTGACAAAGGTAGGACAGATATTTGTCAGTTTGCACCATCACGTAATTTGCAAGTAAGAGATTTCACATGCATGACGTACGTAGGATGGATGTTTGTCTGTTTGCACCAACAAGTAATTTATTTACATCGCAACGTCAATTGTCAACAAATTTCCAGGAAGAAACACTTAGGCAGACTTTGCATTATAGCTACATCTTTTAAAATTCACCCTGCTTCTTCATTTCTCAATTAAATCTTTGCTTCAGAAAAAGGGAAACACACTACGTTTCGACAGTCAGCATCGTTGGTGGTTTGTTACGGATTGTGACAGTTGGCGTGGAGACGTCCCTCTTTGGCGGTTCAGGTTGGGCCTGGTCCAATGCAGACTCCAATGTTTGCTGCGACGAGATGAGAGTAAACAAGCAGAAAAAATTACTGAAGGCAGATGTGATAAAGTGCGTACAATTAAAGAAAATGTTTAGCTTAGCTTTCTTTGCTTCTGTCGATCAAAAACCATTCTGATGTAAAAAAGGTGAATACAAAAACAAGTCACTTAGAGAATGTGTGACTGAAGTCACAACAAATTACAGCATTTGTTGTCATGGCAATTCTTAACCATATTGCTGACAAACTGAGCTGGATCAACATAGTAGCAAAAGCAGCATTATGCAGCATGCTATGCACTTTAAGAAGCTCAGCAATTGAAACTATCAATTTCTTTCTTTTCTTAATAAAAAAACAAGTGCTTCAATATTCAATATCTTTAGGCTTATTGGACGGAGATTGGTTGAGTAACAGTTCATTTGTTGCCAGCAGTGAGTACTCAGATCCACACACTCTCATATTAATAGCCATGTTAGTTACGTCAAGATTGTGCAGTGAGTTTGAGATCAGAATTCAAGTGTGGCCCATCATTGTATAGGACTATAAGGGTGATAATGGCTATAGATGAAATCCCTGCCGTAATGAAGAGGGCATACATAGTGTTTTTGATGTGTAGACTGGTGGTGGCCACACCATAACGTTTATGGAGTAGATCCTGCACTGGCTTAATCTGTCGGCTATGCAAACAAAAATTTTCACAGCTGTAGCTCGGAATGAGAAGTAACCTCTTGAGCGACCCTTGAACTGACAGGCATTACAAATATACAAAAAAAACGCATGGAAGTCTTGCAATGTCGACTGTCATCAGATGACAGATGCCATGATCACACTTTTCACCAAAAGTGAGATGGAAGACGATTGAAAAAGGCGCTGCAAGTTTACGGAAGCTTGGGATAACTTGGCAATTTTGCTTACTTGTGACATTTTCTTTTCAAATCGTGTACAAATTTCATTCCCTAGGACACTCACCCGTCTATCCGTTCTCATTCTGGCCTTGTAAAATGCTGCTGAATCTGGGTTTTCAAGGAGCAATTCCGACTGCAATCTCTCAAATTTTTCTCCCTCATCCTCAGGCTGGAACAATGAGAACATATAATAGAAAGTCATATTTCACTTTCCTCAGAACACAAACTTCTAAAAGTTATATTGAGTAAACTGAGAACTACCCCGACCAGTCCTGTGCAAAAATTACACATGCAACTACCTACATTTCCACAGGCACACTGTGATCAGTGACAAAGAAGGGACAGAACTAAGGTCACATAAGGCAGAAACTGAATTCGATGCCATTATTATGGGTGTCACACAATTCAGTAGCAGGTGGCTGTAATGCAATGAGTAAGGCAGGCACCTTCACTAAACGAAGAAAGTGCTGGCCTCTTTACAACCAAAGAAGAAACAGAAAACAAAATGTAACCCATTTGTGGACAATTTTATGAAATGCTGGCAATACTAGAGTTTAGCATATGAAGTGACTGAGTAAATGAGCACGAGCTTCTCTGAAAGTTTAATTCTGGGCAACCATCTGACCTTAAATCCCTCCAACTCACCCATCTTCCCTCACCTTCAATGTGTTCTCCAGTATTCTTTCATATTTTATCTTCTGATTTCTCCTCATTCTATTGCAACCATGCAACTGCTACTCTGTGACAATATTGACAACAATAAATATACACGCTGTATACCACTATGGACAGTTTTTTCCTTCATCAAATGGACACACATGGACTGTCTCAAGACCAAACTTCCAATGGACCACAACCAGATCAAATGAAAAGATCACAGATCATTCAGAGAAGGTTTTGTGTCAACAACTGCATCCATTAATGAAGCATCCTTTTCTTGCTACATTTACATGTAAATGCTTATTCCTGATAGATGCCCCACCAGTTAAACTTACCACATTATCATACTGGGTACCAACCCTGGCTCCAGCACCATCCTCAGCACTTGTGGTGTCGTCGCCAGACTGGAGGAAGCATTCAGAGTACCAAGTGTCAAACTCTGTTTGGGTACAAAGGAGAGAAAGAGAAATCAGTATGTAACGTGTGTGTAAACACAAAACAAATACATTTTGTCATGCTCTCCTCCTAACTGGTAAGTTAAAAGCCTCTTTTTGGTTAGTTCTATTACGGTCAAGTGCAAAAAAATTATCAGGTATCACACCTCACGTGATACAAAAACTCGTGAAACTGCAGTGTAAAACGTGCAACAGGTATTTTCTTTTCGTTATGTGTGAACCTGTGGTGTTCAAATCATTGATCACACAAACAAGTCAATTGAAACTTACACTTTAAGCCTGCAATGTAAAGATGTGAAATCTAGGTCACTCCCTATGTGCAATACAAAGGGCCAGATTAAGGTGGCAGGGGGACTATACGTTCAGGTGATGGGGGGGGCCATGAAAATGGAACTGATATCATTTTTAGAAGAAAACCTTTTTTTTGTCCTAGTAACTGTGGAGAGTTAAGATTGTGACTTTGAAAATATGGTGAGATAAGGACATGATGTCCATATCCCAGTTTTCCACAATTTTGCCGGGGGGGGGGAGGGGGTGCCCTGGTTAGCTCCTTAAAGGTTGCTCAGGTTTCTTGTTGATCTGGCCCTGGCACTACAGTTCTATTGAATGTTACAAGTCCCATGACACCATTCATGTATTCAGTTTTCAGACATACCTGATGAATATTATGCAATGGTTACTATGGAAACCATACATGACATGAGGTACCTGTAATATGATAAATTTGAATGATGGTTGTCTGAAACTGCAATGGCACTCAGTTATAATAAGCACACAATTTGGCTGTTGCTATGGAAACCAGACTTTCCTGTACTGACTCTGCATTAGTATACTATAATATATATATATGACTGACGGTGATCTTAAACTGTCAACTGAGTGAAAATTATCACCCCTCTGAAAAACAACTGCTGTTAGAGTCCCCCTCCCCCCTTCTGGCAACAAAGCTCCCCTTGGCTGAAAAGAGTTGACAATGGGCTACAGCCATCTCAAACGGCACAAGAAACTGTCTCTATGTGACATCACTTTGCATCACTTAGCAGATCAATTATCAAAAGTTTCTGTAGGTGGTGGCCCCCCCCCCCCCCCCCGGTCATGCACCCACTTTGCTTGTAATTGCCAGAGATGGTGGCAAGTCAATTTTTGCAATTCCAAGTCACAAGTCAATGTTGGCAAGTCCAAGTAATCACCAGTCATTTGCCTCAGCTCCAAGTCAAGTCACAAGTCAGGCAGTAGCAAAGCAAGTCAAGTCACTTGGACTTAAGCACAAGTCAAGTAACAAGTCCCCATAAATATTGACTGTAGCAGGACCTTACTGAATGGACTGCTCATGGGTGGCTATTGTGTCCTTTGTCATCATACTGCATTCTGAAGCAAAAAGTTTGGAACACTCCTTACATGATACTGCAATCGATGTAATCAAGTCATGACTCGAGTCACAGCTTGCGAAATTGCCTGAGTTGAAAAATTCCAATTAAAATAACACAGTGACTCGAGTCATGAGTTACGACTCAAGTCACTAAAATGAGTGTAGTTGACTTCACTGCCAGAAAAATAGTGCCTTACATACAACTTTGGCAATTGATGGTGAAACAACTTCTTTCAGCAAAAATCAACAGGACTATCTACAAGCAACCTAAGTAGAAATAGTTAATGTTTCTATCCCAAATGTCAAAAGCAATGTTACCACTGTCAGAGGTGTTTGCGTTTAATGCATTAAAAACGTCTACTTTGTCATCGTTAAATCCATTCGATGACGGTGTCGATGTATGGCAATACTGAATCACACAGACTAGAAGAAGTTGAAAGGCAAATCTCTGGTCACCACTACAAAAAGTTGGACATCGCAGCGATATGACATCAGATCATGTACCCCCTTCATGTCTAGCTGCCCACTCTCTCTTTAAAATCTCTGGAGGACGTTGATGATAATGTTGGACATCTGACAGTCATCACAAATTCAAAATACAATGAGCACCATTTAGTTAAAGGGTTACTATGGAAACCATACCTGATATGAGCCTCTGCCTACACTGGTCTACTAATTTCTGGCAGTACTGTATCTCAGAGTTCACCTGCCTCATCTCCTGGTAGTCAGTACGATAAGATGCCTTCAAGTCCTTCAGTTTTTTAATATTCTGGAATTCCTCCTCAGATATAACCATTTCCCCATTTTCCTCCGAAAATTCTCCTACAATGAACAACGGAAGAAGTCAACTGTAAACAAAATTTAGACTTCTAAAAGTACCCTGGAATTCTCCAGATGTGACAAAAAAAATACAGAATTACTGATGCTATCCAATTTAGCATATTCTGTTTCATTTCTCATGAAATTTATCTGGTCACACTGCATCTGACTCATAAAACTGTTCCATAGTTTCCAAAAGAACAATCAAACTGCAACCAATTTTGCCTGCCCAACTACCTCTCTTAGTTGATCATGAGGCCAGAATGGAACAGATCGATTTAGCCACAGTTTTCCAATTGGGCATTCACGGAGCACTATCGCATACATACAGTTTAGTATCACGATGTCATGTGCCGCCTAAAACACGGACATCACAGCATACAAGATACTCTTTTTCTGGTGTAACAGGGTTAATGGATTGTCTGTCATGCAATGGATGCAATTGATTATGATAAGATGCAGACAAATTTCACCCAACAACTCAGCATTTTCCCAGGGAACTTTGGCTACATGAGTCTGTTCGATTTTAGTGACAGGTACATTTTGTAGAAGAATCAGTACCGTGACCTCCCCACTCTCCCCGACCTTATGAACAACTTCTACGGTGCCACTACGCACTACCAGAATTCAGTGAAGATACCTACACAACTAGAGTGAGACCCTTCTTTTCTTTGCCTTTACATGATGTCATCTTTTGGATACATTTCCATAATTACCCTGAATTGGTTCCTATTGAATAAAGGGTCCCACTCCAATCCCCTGCCCCCCCCCCACCTCCCTTTCTTGAGTCAGCTATCACTACCCTGGTGAGCTATCTATTTTTTTTTCATAATGTTTCCGATAATGTATTTATCTGCAGAGATACTATGTGCTGATACCATGTTCACCACATTACTTCAATCTAGAAAGCGAAATCCACAAGGGAAGTAATGGCTGAGGATAAAACTACATTGACATGCAAATGTAACGAAAGACTTCCTATGAGTGAATTAAAAGAAGGAAACTCTAGAATATATTTATGAAAATGAAACAGAAGTGTTTGAAAAACGTCTTCTCAAAGTTTCATTTAGAAATATTGTTGCCTATCTGAGTTAACACTTTTGAAATTCAGAGAAGAATGCTGCCATTTTTGCCTAATTTCAGTGTAAACCCACTTGAGTAAGTCAAATTATGACATTGCATAACCACAGATAGCAGGAATTTTACTGTATTTCTTTGTTATCTTTACCTACATTCTCCTTAAATCCACGCACACGTGTGCACATTTTTGTGTCGAATTGCTGAGCTGTATCATGCAAATAATCAAATCATTAACACCCCAATTTGAATCTATGCATGACTGCCAAAAATATATTGACAATGAAATACAAAACAAAAAATTTTTCAATCACATGTGGTCAGGTTATGTCATCCCAATCTCAGAATGGCAGTTTCCTGAATAATTTTGTTAACTTTTAAATTGCAATATCTTGGAAGGTAAACAACATATTTAAATGAAATTGAGTGATAATGTTCACCATATGTTAGTCTATCATGTGACATTGTGAAAAGTCCTGACTTTCCTTCTCCTTTAACAGAGATTATCTGTTGTTCATTCAGTCATGGTTTGTGGCTCACACCTTTTTTACCACAACCAAAATACCATGCTGAGGAACATTCAAAGTACAAATGGACTAACGACTTCTAACCTTGTTCCTGCCTGTCCTGTCTCAGTTTTTCAATTGCCAGCCTCTTTTCGTCAATCTCCTGTTTGGTCAAGTTAATCGTCTTCGTCAAATCTCTTCTCTGCTTTTTCTTTGTTGACAATATTTCTGTGGAAATAAAAACCAGGACAGTGAGATTGCTTTGTAACTGTACAACACACCCTGAACATGAAGGTGGCAAACAGGGAGGGGGAGGTCACAAAAAGAAATTTGAGAGGGTACTTGCAAATTTAGGTCTTGACACAATGTATTAAAGGAGAAGAGGTAGTTGTGAGATACATTTTACCAAAACTTTTTGCATGTGTTTCCCCAATTAAGGTATAATCATATCTCCTTAACAAATCTGTGGCAACAATGTTCTACCAATGGCACAATCTGTCATAAAAGACCCAAGCAGAAGAAAATCCATTATTTCTTCAATTTTTCTTATCTTGATATCCCATGGATAATATCCATGAGTATCATTTGTGCCTATCCCTACCTTGAACAAGTAATGTTGTTTGATCAAAGGCTATCAATGTTTACTTTAAGTCTGCATGTAAAAAGTGATGACCTTCAACTACCAACATTCCATCTACAAAGCTAGGAAGAGGCATAAAACACATACCCATGCACAGTGTCTTGGGGACATGAAGGTAAGAAAAATTCGAAACTTAGCATGTGTGGATATTATTTAACGTAAATCTGTTAGGGAGATAAGCTAACACCCAATTTAGAAGAAAGAAAGCACAAAAAGTTATGTTAAATGAACGTCACAACTACCTGTCATCCTTAAAAGGAAATTCTACAGGTCAGAGATATGTGTAAATTTCTTCTCCCAAGGTTGTAACACATCACATAAAAGTTTTACTCTACAACAACTTTAAAAGAAGATGTTGACAGTTCTCAGTCAGGTCTACTACTTGTCGTCATGGTAATAATTTCACCTGCTCAGACCCACCCCCTGAATCCTTCCCCCCCACACACACACTCACTCTCTGTCTTCTTTGCAGTCTCTATAACAAGCATCACCATAGCCAAGCATCCAGTCATTGACAATGGACATCAAGCTTATTAATTGGATGAGTTGTGCTTCGAAAGAAATATTTTCAGACATACTATTGCTTGGCATGAAAATAAGCCATAGAAGCAGTGTCATTCCCAAAACCTTTTGCAAAGTTCCTTGTCCTGCAAATCCAAAAAAAGTTACCTTTATTTTCGTTAAGTATTCTATTAATTTCGCTTCCTCTCTCTTTCTTGAACTCTTCGAAGGCGACGGTCCTCAACGGGGGAGTGTCTGCCCTCTGGGATTCCTTGCCGACGGATCCCGTCGTGGATCCTGCCTCCATCCTCGCGTTCGAATCCACCGCCTGGACACCGACTCTCATCGGCGAGGACTGCTCGGTGGGCTGCGAGCTGGGAACGGGACTGGCAGCACCTTTAGGACTTTGGGTAAGAAAACGTCAGTCGAAGCTTGAGTCAGAACTGTGTGCCGCAGGAAAATGAATCGATCTCATGAGTGGTTACTGCACTGTAATCGGGTACCTCCAGTTTGAACCACCACATTGGCCTATACAGCCCAAACATCTGCACAGTTGTACTCTCACAGAAACAGCATGTCCAGGAACAAAACTATTTGCAAAAAAAAAACTAAGCACTGTCTGCATTAGTCTGACCTATGGGAGAACCTTCAACAAAACTATCGAGACACTAGCTTTGTCATATGTAGTATCCTTCTAAGGTCGATCGAGGTTTTGGATCGCAATTATTGCTCCAATTCAAAATGTCCAACAAGAGGATTGGATGGGCTCTCATCTCGAAAAGTCTTGTTACTGACATTTTAGAGGGTGAGGTGGGCGGTCTGATATAAGTTTTGTTCAAAATTGTGCACTTTTATGTTACATTTAGTCAGAATTCTTGCATGCCACTCTCATGGTTATGTTTCTCACTAGGACAGTCCAACGTTCTGTGTTAGCTGGGTTTCAATGTCTCAAAACAATATTGTGAGGTTACTGCAGTACAAGGTAAGTGATTTGGTATCACCGGGACTAGGACTGGGGTCTGTGCCAGAGACAGTGTAATTCAAATTTAAAAAAAAAAAATTCAAAAATTTATGTGTGTGCAGTTTCTGTCAGTGCGCTGTACAGCCACACACAGAGAGTAGCGACAGTAAAATGGAAGAAAGTGAGTAAACTTCATTTGTTTTTAAACCACCAAAAACAACAAATTCAGAAACAGGAGATGACCAAATTAAATGTGATCCTATAGATACATTCCCTCCCCTTCATATAAGATTTTACACCATACCTGCTCATAGCTATATGTTATAACACAACATTCCTACTTCAATAACCTCCTCTCTCTTTCTAGACACCTCATTTCATCTTAAAATAAATTTTGTCACTGCTACTGTCTGATCATACCCAGAGGTGACGCTACCCAAACATACTCACCTGTTTCTCTCTTTCCCTTTCTTGCTCTTTGCTTTCTTTGCAGACACCACAGCAGAGTGGACGGGTTTGGCACTTGCTGGGGCTGAGCCAAGTCCAAACCCTTGACCGTCTACCTCTCCAACGTACTGGGCGCCACCACTGTCATCGAAAACGACTCCACCCTGCAGAGGGTATGACAGAGCATTTCATAACATACTTTGCATTGGTTGTAATTTATACAATGCAGCTCATTTTTATTTTGTATTTACCCGACAATGGATTTGCAGATACTACTATTTGTGAAATACGGAATTGTAAACTGACAATAAATTTTCACCTCTACCACTCTCTCAATGTCCTAACATCTCATGTCCCCTTCCCTAATCCCCTTCCTCCAACCTCCCCCCCCCCCTCAGCACTACCATCAAAATGTCACGTTATCTACAGTGACATACAGCTCTGCATTATCATTGACTGGCAGTGTGAGCTTTACTCACCTTCTGAGCTGTTGCTACCGCCGTCGGGTCGCTGCTGTCGATCAGGGTGTACTTGCTGCGGAGTCTGTTCTCTACGTCGTTTTCCATCTGCACCACAATGTTTTTGAAGGTATCGAACACGGCCTGGACCTGCCTCACGTTGACCACATCTATGTCTTCTAATGAACCTTCCATGTAACGTCGGACTTGGTTCTCTATCTCCATCATCTGGGTGTCAGACAGAGCCTCGTAACTCACGTGGCTTCTGTTAGCCTAGAGGATAAATAAAAAAAAATACCAAAGAAAGAGGTCTTCACCTAAATCTGTTCTGCACTCCTAATTTGTAATGGCTGTCCCCTTAGGCCCTGTTGCCCACCATCAGAAAAATGCAGAACCCAACCCATAACCTATTAATTACTCATACGTACCACAATTAACAGTGAAAGTCTCCCCCATACCACCCTTAATTATTACATAGCACTACTCTTTTTCAACTGTCTAGAGTCTTTCTAGGTACGTCAAGTATTTTTTTTAAATTGACTAAGAGGCTTCCCAAGTACCCACTGTGGTGTTTGCTGCGACCTCATGGTGGGGACCAAGGATCTAAGTGAAGTAAAAATGATATAAAAAGAGTCATAACCTTAGCCACAGCCTTCAACCAGTGACAATGCCTCGTAATTCACATGTCGTTTACATAGCTTCTATCATGCAAAAGAAAATCATCCGCAACCAGAAAATTCTGCTCAAAATGTATTTACGATATTAAGTTTGGTCTAAAATATGTGCGTCATCCCAAGACGTTAATACTCGTCCAATAATCCTTAGACAGAAGAAACAAATGTTAGGTGATTGCATCTCCTGATGAGAAACTATGCCAGTAGAGTGGAAGTAAACATGATGGAAAAAGGTCCAAAAGGAAAAAGCTCAACAAATTTGAAAATGTCTGTTTTTTATAGCAGCTCTAATGGTTACAAGATATTGAATATAAAGATTCTCACTAGTCCAATACCCAATAGTATAAATATTTCAAATTTTGAAAGAAACTACAAACATTTCCTGGTAGCATTGTTGCTGCTATGACACCACTAGCAAAACCCTTAGGCAATTAGGATTATGCAGATCAAAAATAGGTCTTATGCAGGACTACAGGAATACGTCACTACCTACAATCAAAGCTGATAATGCTATGACACTTTGTAATTTTAACTTGATTAACATCCATTCACCCCCTCCCTCCCCCTTCTCCCCTGCCCCTCCCCCTCTGCCCCTACCCCTCTGCCCCTGCCCCTCCCCCTCCACCCCTGCCCCTCCCCCTCCACCCCTGCCCCTCCCCCTCTGCCCCTCCCCCTTTAATGAACAGTACTGTACTATTTCAAGTGCTAAATGTACATTTGTTCTTCTTCTTTTTCCTTTTCTCAAGTTGGATCAAAGGGTAGGGCAATGAAGGAAAAAAATAAAGTTAGGAGATGTAGCAGGAAGGTCCAGAAGAGAAAGTAGGATGTGTGGAAGTCACCTGAAAGCAAAGAATTGCTTCGTAAAAACACGTAGCCCTTACCATTTGTGGCTTTGAAATTATATCTAATAACCTTACCAATGTGTCATGCATTGCTAGTTCATGTTTAAGATGCTTTATCTCCTTCTCCAGTTTCTTAACCAGCAGCGCAGGATCGTAATACTCGTTCACGCCGGGGTTGATAGAAATGCACATCATCCGGGTGGCGAATCTCAACGTCGATATCGTTTCCTCGATCTGATTGGCCTCTCCCCAGATGTTTGCGATCATGATCGTTTCACAATTGCCTCCTGTCATAAGAAAAAATGCAGACGAAAAATGGCTGTCATCCCCTAAAGTATCGATATTCACAGGTTGGTCTTGTTTAACCGAACGTTTTCAAGGATACCAGGAGAAAACAATTTTATTTTGGACATGCCGAATAGAAATATAATTGTAAGAGGTACTGTCCACTGATACTGAAAGAAGTTGAAATTGATATGTCAATTTTGAGATATTGAAAATATCCAGTATGTAGCTTCTTTTTTTTCACAATTTCACAAAACTGACACAAATGCCCCCAAAAAAAATAACTGAATATCGGGCATTTCTAACTGAAAGTGCCTCAGCGGTGTCACTGGACAACACTTGCATAGTCTCTTTGACAAAGTGAAAAGTCTCTGGGTCACTGTATGGACTGTATACTATAAATCTTGCAAGCCTTTGCCAAGTACAGATATAAGAATGTACTATATATTGTTTTTTGAAATAAACATTGATGCTATCTATACATCCGGTGAGCAGAAAATCAATATCGATCACTACGGCTACGGAGTGCAATACCAGATATACCAATAGTATTAAATACATGGATAGAACCTTAATTGTAAGCAGGCACTCTGCCGTAAGTTCCATCAAACTCAATACCACCAATGCAAACATTCACTTAGTTTGGACTATCTTTTCATCTTCACAGGATATTCAATGGGATTTTTATGAATTATGATGCTGATTCATGAAATGTTAGGATCTGAATGTGTCATGGGTACCATCTGATGACCTTGATCTTGTCATCAGTTGCAATCACTTCAAAAGGTTCCTGACTAAGTATAGATCTGAGAAAATGAGTGACCCAGTTAAAGCCACACCGATACACCCACTTCATTGTGAAACTTCCACTTCATCTACAAACCTCACACAAGTTCAAACAGTAATCAGACCTAGACCCCATAGATATTTCTTGCTTACGTACTACATTAATACATTTTATCAGGATTTATACACTTTTCTGAGGATGAAAATCAAGCACTTTTCAAGGCAGAAATGTTGTTTTCCAAGGGCATTAAACCACTCTTAAAACACTTCCAAAATTCTTACCTACATGTGAGGTTGGTAGGGAACAAAACTGGTCCTAGTCAAAACATTTATTGAACATAACAATCAATGCAAAATGTGAAGTAATATTCCAAATCACTAAAATTCTGGCACTGTTCAAGACCTTTGATCCAAAACGACAATCTTTGAAGACATTGAAAATGATGGATGTAAATTCAAGTACATTTCAATGCCATTTGCAAACCCTGTTTTACATTCATGCTCCCATTCACCAATTCTGACACATTTACTTTGTCCCATCTGTGAGTAAAAATTATTGTTTTGCATCCATCTTTCCATCCATAAAATATGAATCTTATATTAACATGATTCTAAGTGTCCATACCAAGGGAGTCTTTGAGAGCATGTGTGAGCTTTGTCTGCCTGTATGGGATGTGCTCCCGCTTCCTGTCTGCCAGGGCAACGATGGTCTGTTCCAAGAAGGTCAGAGACTTGTTGATGTACATAGCTTCTTGCTGAGTCTTTCCTTCAGACTATTAAATGGAAAAAGAAAGGGTAGAAAGTATTTTGGGGGGTTCGAGGTTCAAATATCTCACCACCGAAATCAGTCAACAACACCTTGTACACGTAATTATTCCACGAACGGTGAATCAAAATGTGATGTATGAAAAAGAAAGGATAGACACCATGGACAGTGACTGTAACTTGGTGAGCAAAATGACTGGAAGAGCAAGGCTAATGTGATTTTTGTGAGGTCATGTTATTCCTGCTCACTGCTATGTGAATTTGAAATTTGAATGATGGCTATCATCCGTTTTGCCTTCTTTTGTTTCTCCATTTTTCCTGCCTGACATTGTATTAAGTTGGATGAGGACATGTAAAAAAGCTTCTTTAGTTCCAACTTCATCTTCCTGTACCGTTGTTCTGTGCAGCAAACTGTAGATTTTAATAAACCGATTAAAACAAAAGATCGAAAAAGATTCTGCCCTGAAGCACCGCCAATTAACGCCCATAATGTAAGTTAATTCCAAGAATGAACATCTCAAAAGCGTCTTCATTTCAAAAGCAACTCGTGCTCGCACAAAACTGAAAATGGCGTAAACTTCTGAAAATGCCCTGATGGTTAGTCAACTCTTGAGAAAGTTACTTACTGTTTTATCAGACATCTTTTAATTTGCATAATTATTTTCCAAGGGCTTCATTTCCTTCCATATTAATTATGTCTGCATTTACATCAAACCAGCAGAAGTGAATTATGCAGGGTAGCTCTAATCAAGAGAGAGACATTTGTTTCATTTACTTCTTTTCCCCTCTGTGAAACGATAAAACCATATCAATGAATATTGTGCCTTCATCAACCAATACATTGAAATCTTGGGGGGCTAGGACGTGGAGGATGATTACGAGCAGATCCCTCTAAGGTTGTTGCTAGGCTACACGAATGCTACAGTTATCTGCTTGGATTTAATATAAAGTTTCACATTCAGCTTGAAAAAAAAAACATATCTTGCTAAAAATTTCCAATATTTACGAACAACACATATTAATGACACATCTCTTTAGTAACAGCAAAAGGGAAACTACGAGACTCTAAAGCCACACTTCACTCTCCTTCCAGTGGACTTGTCAAATAAGGCAAATTGTGTAATGTTTACCGCTGAAAGTCCGCCCAGGATCAAAACCGCAGTTACCTGGTCGATCTGGTCGATTCATGCACAATTTATTTCTTACAGATGACAAGAATAAATATCATCATCAAATTAGAAGTTATTTTATTGTTGTTCCTCTTTGGGCAAAGGGAAACCTTTTACCGTCTGTACTTACCAGGAGATAATCCAGTTACTCTTTTAAACTTGGTCATGGAGATAAATGGCACCAAATTACATAGCTGCAAACACATCATTCACACAATTCACATAGGGTAACATTACCAACACATAAAATGTTGCATAGTACTGAGTCTCTTGGAATTTTACACAAAACTTTGAGGTAATTATTTTCTAAACATTACCCCTTTTTTTTATTGCGGAAGCTGCTAAAGACAAACAGAAATACAAAGTTGAACTCTAACATGCAAAGAGGCGACTTCTGAGATGATGCTCTTACCCCGGTTTTGCTGAGCCTCTCAGATCCGGCCAGATCGACGAGGTTGAGTTTGCTCCTGATGTACTTTGCATTAGAATCGGTTCGAGAACGGGACTCTATGTGGATCGTGAAGATGCAGTGGGAACGAGATGACACTTTGTTCAAAGAGTGTGCCGCGATGGCACGGTTGGTTTCACCCTAAGTGAACACAAAAAGAAATGAAAAAATGAAATGCAGTCTGACATAAAATAAACACAACAAAAATATAAAACTGTCATAGAAAAAAGAAACTTTTCTATGGAATATCAATTGTATGATGTTGAACAAATTACCAGTTAATCTGCATATGGTACATGCACTCATTTTCCATGTCCACTGGCAGATTCGAGTCCCTTCTCTGGGAAACTGGTAGTACAGTGATATGAGGGAGGTTTTCAAGAAGGAGGGATGGCTCCCTCTCCTTTCGAAAATTTTTCCACGATTGAACTTTCTCAGATGTGAGATTTGGTGAAAGAAAATGTACAATTGTGACATTAAACTATCAATTATTTAGTTTTGTTTCACTATGTATATCAAAATTCTATACACCATGTTTGGCCCACTTTTTGGTTGAGACCATAGACCAATCAGTCCCCTGCCCCCTCCTGGATCCACCAATGATCACATCTCAACTTTATGTAACTACATACGACAAGTGAAGATGTCTTGTAATATATGTACCCATCACAACCCCACATGACAGAGAAGGAAATGGATTTCCTACAACCTTTTACCCTGAGCAGGTCACTGGCAAATCCTTTTCTTTTTACTTAAACTCATTTCTTCACAATTCTTACAAACACAACAAGACACAATAATCACAGAGAAATAAGAAAACGTACAGGGGGACAGAACGACAGAAGAAAGGTTTCATAGCAGAGTGGTATTGAAGAGCTGAACTTCAAAAATTTGAAATTCGCCAACTTAGATATGTTACCCACAGAAGACCAGCAACAAAAGTAAGTGCAGAAAGAAGAAAGCTAACACAAAACATGAATTTGTAGAGCCACAGTGAGAGACAAATTGTACCTAGCTCCATCAGTTTCACTTTGGCTAACACTGCAGATACCTTACTTCATGAATAGTTATCTTTTTCAAAGGCACTATTAACGTAATGATTATCTTAACATGCAGTTGTTCATGTTAACTGTAGTTGTTGTTCTCAACATTGCACTAACATTTTTTTCCATCAATTGATGTATCATCCAAACTTCTATGGTAATGTTCATAACATTACTGTTCATAAAATGTAAAAAGAACTGTTCATAAAATGTGATATTTTTGTGCTTTTAACAGGATGGAATACACAAAGCATGCACCATTAAACAGTATATGATTGACTGCAACAGACATATGTAATGGTAGACACTGAGAATAAGGATGGGATTAGACACTGAGAATAAGGATGGAATTAGAAAGAGAGAATGGGAGGATTGAGATAAACAAAAAGAGAGGATGGGAGAAGATGTCACTAAGAGTATCACACTAGGTGATGAAGAGGAAACATGCTACTAAAGATGGAACATTTTTGTACCTCAAAGAGAATATTTAATGCTTCTTCTTCATTGTTACTCATGTGCAATGCAAGACCCTTCACGCTGACCCCATATTCGTCTTCTGTGATGGTCAGTTGCTGGGAACCCATGTAAGATTCTGGCAACGTCGAAAGGAGGTCAAACATAGACTCATTGTAAATCTCCAGGTAAGAGATCCTTATGGTGATAGCCTGCTCCACACGTTTCTCTATTTGTTGGTACACCTGTCGATGAACAAAGTGATCTCATCAGAGGCAAACTGACCATCAGTAATGGCCCCAATTTCCCAAATATGCTGGAACTTTAAATCTAGTATGGCACTGGCAGGGTCCCAGCCACCGCCCAGCAACCTCCGGTAGTGACCTGCACCACCACTTGCTGACCCGTATGAAAAACAAATTGTCACACTGACAGCCACTACAAAAGAAAATTACCACAAAAAATGTGTAAAATTCAGGGAAATATGATATACTGCAATAAAAAACCAATTCACATTTCTATCTGGTCATTCAGTTTAAAATGATGCATTCATCCAGATTCCTAAACGACCAGTATCATTGAAAGCAAAACTTTCTGAAAGGTCCCTGCTTTCATACCAGTGTTGCAGCTACAAGGGTCTGTGAGAGGTTACGACACGCACGGACTTTTGCAGAGTCGCACTCCAGGACGGTATTCACACTACACTGACAAACACTACAGAAGCCATTGAAAGTCCTCTAGGTGGCATCTTACTCATTGATACTCTTCCAGCTGTAACATTCTTTCCACACATGAACTACCACAGTTACCATAGTTACACCAGCCATACATTCTTCCTATGTACTTTTTCTTCTATTTATATTATTTTTTCTTCTTTTAAATTTAAACATCTTTTTGTCGTCGTTACATTTTTACTTTCTATGCAGACATTCATAAATTAGGAAGGTTACAGGGGAAAGTATCAGTGAATCATTCCAGGTGGCCATTCGAGAAATGCTGACAAACTTGCTGGATATAAATTGGCAAAGTTTAAACATTAAACCAGCCTAAACTTGAGACTTACACACAACTGATCCCAATTCACCTAGCAAAAGGGAAAAACAATTTTTTTTTCTCTTGTAGGATAATCAGTTTTTGCTGACATTAAAACAAGAAGTGACCACTGAATACATATGAAGGATTTTACATCAATGTTGAACCACAAGCCAAAATAATTAACTTGACAAAGATTAAACATTAGAAAACAAGAAAATTGTTACACTTAAAGAACAGGTATGGTATTGATCCATTTTAGAAAGGTACCCATTGATCATTAAATCACTTTAAAGAGGCAGAGAGTGTGTGCCAAGCTTGGTAGAAGTGCATTTTCCAGAGAGCAAAGATGTCACAATTGCACATCAAAAAGTTCAATTTGTCTCTTAATTGCATCATTCTGACAATTTGGGAAAACAGAAAAATTGCAGGGGTACGATTTCTGCCATACTGTATGACTACAAATTCTTATGACATAATGACCAACAGTGTCATATCCTTTAATGAAGTCGTTCACAGTTGTCATTCAACTTAACCATGTGAGTCTCTGAACAAGCCAATAGCAAGTAAACGAGTAGTGAATGTTCGATTGGTCGAAATGCTGATGGCGGACACCACAGTGAGATGTGATCAGTTTGTAGGTTATTTGTAAATATGGTGCTTCCTTTCACTAGATACTTCAATTTCTGATACTGAACAGGAGGCGGCAACTTGAATAACATGTTTTAAATATACAAATGAAACTGTATTGTTGCTTATTCATTGTACAGACATGATCTATAGATCCATCAATTTTCAAATTTAAATTCTTTTGTCTACTGTTTTATGAAATTTCTGTTTCTTTCAAAGCAGTTCTCTTTGTTATTTATCTGCTTCATTCGTTGTAAGACATGTTCTGTGGATGAACAACCTCTCGTGCACATATTTGAACATGAAGAAAAAACTTAAGATCAAATACAGTTTTATCGTTCTGCTTTTTCCATAAACATGTAATCACTTCTATCATATTTGTCATCCATTTTTGTTAAAGGGGCTCATAGAGTTGATACCAATATGTTTGTGGTGATTTTGAGGGGCGTAAAAACAAGAAAATACTTATAATTAGCATAAGTAGTCTAAGAAATATTAGGTATTAGAAGTTTCACATCTAATAGTTATGAAAATTGTCGAAATGTCTAAATTTTTTATCCTTACTTGTACTGGTTGTGTGCATGTGAATAAGTACTGATGTGAAAAGTGTCTGGTCACAAAGTTTCAAAAACCAAATTAAATTGTTAATTACTCGCTCATTAATATTCCACTGTATGTGAAATATTGAGATCCTGTTCGTGTGACCATTTGTCATTGGTATGTGAAGGAGACTCAACAGATTTTGAATAATTTAGCGAATTTCACAAAACAACTCAATGAGCCTCTTTAGGCATTTTTGTTATCTACTGCAAAATTAAAATCCAAAGTTAGAAGGATTTCTGTCTTACCCCCTATTTAAACACATTTATTCCCTTTAAATTTTTTTTACATTTCATTGCTTCTGTTGAATTCTGTTAGATCTTTTTAGTCATCTCCTACAATTGCCTATGTTTCTCTGTTTTCATTACACCTTTCTGTATTCTCTACTACAGGTTTAGAATAATCTAGTGAATTTCACAAAACAACTCAATGAGCCTCTTTAAGTGTTTTTGTTACCTACTGCTACATTAAAATAAAATATTTATTTGTTTCTCTTTTTTTTCCAAATGTATTAGTCAGTAGTGAAAGACAGTCAACATTAGACTGAGCAGGTCACTCTGGGTAAAGATTACTGAAAAACAAAAAAATTGGGAAAAAAGAAATTTTTAATGGTTAACAATTAACCATTGCACATGTCTTTTTACATTTTGAAAGCATGTGACAGCTTTGAATTTGGAAGTGTTGTGCAAATAATGCAAGCAGCAGCAACCCCTATC
Organism: Stichopus chloronotus; assembly: GCA_021234535.1. Lineage (NCBI taxonomy): Eukaryota > Metazoa > Echinodermata > Holothuroidea > Aspidochirotida > Stichopodidae > Stichopus > Stichopus chloronotus. The sequence continues at coordinate 6,495,832 of CM037848.1, read as the reverse complement.
ATGTTACCTACAATCTAGAATGCGTTGATTCAATATTGTTACATTCCAGGTCTGTGACTGTTTGAAAGTTTTTCACGGTATGCCACTATGCCTCTTACAGAGGAAATAAAAAAGTCTGAACATGGTGACTTCAATATTATCCATAAAACATGATTAAATGCTAAAACACAAAGAGCAGTGGCAGGTCAAAGGTCGTCTGTGATGTGACTAGAAAAAGAGCTGGCTTGATTCAGAAGTTGCAGAGAGAAACCCTGAATTAAGATCAGCTGGAATTGTGTTTACAGAGTATCTATTACTGCTTTACAGATGAAGTGGAGTGTTGCACAGTATCAGTATTCATTAATAACTTAATTGCTGGGTTTCACATTTGTAAGTGACATCAATATTTTAAAACAAAATAATAAATGCTTCCAAAACAAAACCCTGTGGACAAAAGAAAGTCTCAATTACACTTGAAATTAAAGCTAAGTAAATAGCATAAACACATCATAGGAGTTCATCTCTTGACATAACACATTTGCATCTTTAGCCACTCTTTATTAATGATGCAGGTATGAGACAGGAATTTGCCAGTAAAATTGTCAATATGTGATGGAATTTGTAGTTACGGTATTTCAACATTTTCAATGATTAATACAGCCAACACTCCAACATGTCACATGTTCATTCAGATATCCAGTTGAACATCTCAGCCCCAGTATAAACCACCAATGAGATCCTTTTCACAGAGCATTTAGACATGAATGGTGTTGATTACTTTTAGAGACTCCACTTACAGCAGATATCACCCTGGGAATCAATCCACGCTGTTGGTAATTCTCAGTTGCTCCAGTCATTGTAAACGTTTTGCCTGCTCCAGTCTGTCCATAGCACATTACAGTAGCTGCAGTGAACAAAAATCATGTAAAGTCAGTCAAACCAAAGCAGGACATACGCTGTACATTCATTTTCTAAGTGTGAATCATATGCACACAGTTACACCAACACTTGTTGGTACACGTACTTAAAATAAATTTTAAAATATGTAAGCAGTATAGGCTACCTGTCTACTAAAGGTGACTAATGTCGATCCTGCTGTGAAAAGGAGGGTGGGAGGGATGGAGGCATTGTTGTAGTCAGGGTTGACTTCGACCTCAAGGTCCCAGGCCACAAGCCCCCCCCCCCCCCTAAAGTCTCAAGGCCTCCATATATATATATAGATGCTACAAGCCTCTGTTCAAGGCAGGGATCCAATCTCCAAATGCCAGGACTTGACTACAACACTGGACAAAGGGGATGGATATAAAGAAGGGGGTAAGACAGGAGTAACACTAGAATAGTCTGCAAAATGTTATGAAATCACAGCAAATATCTCAAACAAAGTTCAACCAAGAAGACACCATCTGCTGTCAACCAATAATGTCTCCTGCTATTTTCAACGAATCGCACAGGAGTTCCTACAGAGTTTGCTGTTATGGGTAAAATGGTGTAAAAGCTGTGTGGAGACAGGTTAGCAGGTCAAATGATTTTAATGGACTACGATATAGACATCCAATGTCCCAATGCTTGTCAGAGGGAAATGTTGTAAAAGAGGAATCAAAACATCAAGTTGCTTCTGTATCTTTAAAGATATTAGGCTGCTCATGAGATTGAAAGGTTTCATCCTGCTACCTATCATCAAGTTGATTACGGTACACCAAATTTCTCTGCCACCAAAATCTTGAAAATCGACTCATATTGGTGTAGTCATGATCAGCAACCAACGACACCAAAAGCAGAGAAATTTGGGACAAATAATGATGATTTATGGAAATTCAGTTGAGATAAAGAAAAAATTCAATCCATACTACAACATTGTAATGTAAGTGATACAAATATTCTTCTTGATTTCTTGTGCAGTAAAACTTGTAACAGAAACTGGGTAGGTCTTGGCTATAATCTAGCTATTTAAAAGGTAAACAACAATTGGTAGGGAAAGGTCTGGTGCATGGAACTCAAAACTGGCCATGATGAAATGTAGAACATCGTAACTTTAATTTAAAAGATCCTGATGTGTTCTCTGTCAAAGAAACTGATATTTGACCAACAGGATAAGCATAAATAAAGCAAAAATGTTTCCACTGAGACCATCTTATTCAAATGAATCAGAGGGTTGGCCCACAGCAATAGTACCATAGTGAACGTGTTTCCATGGAGACCATCTCAGCCAAATGTATCGGATGGTTGTCAAAAAGCCATTGCACCAAAGTGTTTCCACAGAGACCATGTTGTGAAATGTACAATGCACAGTGTAGTCCGCTTTGTGTTCTGGTTCAGTCATAATAATTCGATAACTTCATAGGTTTGAAGTGCAAACCTTTGTGACTAAAACACAATGATCACAATAGGTTACATACACGATCCCACAGGTTACATTACCATTATAGCCATCGAGAGCACGGCTGACAACATCAGCACCAACTGTTTCAAAGACCTGTTCCTGACTGGCATTGTGAAGTATGCCGTCCATCTTAAACACCCAGTCGAGCAGTTGGTTATTGACGACACCCCTTTTTTCACTTTTCTTTGCATGGATGTTAATATTCTGAGAAAAGAAATGCAAAAAGGTTGAGAGGTGATCAGGCATATATTTACAATTCAAGGAAAAAAAAAAGTCAAGTTTACAAACCACCCAATAATGTGAGTGAAAACCAATAATATGAGTAAAAAGAGATCTTTTGGGACACATATACCAGTTCTTACAATCAAAATGATGCAATAGCAAAAGTTCCAAACAGGGACAGACAAAAAAGTTTATACTTCATGTACTTTTGGAAGATGACGATGGTATTAAAACATAGACAAATCACACACAGTTGAAAATTATGCTAAAAACTTCACATTTTAAAAAATTTCACATTTTATTGACATACAGTGAATGTTTCTTACAAGTCTGGTGTCAACTTTTGTTATCTGTCAGGTACTAACACATTTCAGACAGGCAAGTTATCTCACCAGACACATAACATATTGTTTCCAACTTGATTAACAACAAACCAGGTCTATATTCACTTTGTCTCCCGAAACTCTCTCACTTGATGTTTTGTAGAAACATTGAAATCTTGAAAAACAAGAAGGTACTGTACATACTACACGCTGCTGCATTTGCACAAAGAAATCTTATCATGATGACTTACTATACTATAAAAGAGGACCACAGTCCTTTCAGGGATATTTTTTTTAAACTTACGTTTGTATCAGGTACAAACTCTATCATATCTTGTGCAAAGTTTGATGTGGGTCTGGTCCGTACAAAGACCCTGATCTTGCTGCTCTGCTTGGCAGACATGTCGAAGGATGTTGTCTTTCCTAGTCTTGTGTCCGGCTAAATGAGAGACAAGAACAAATAAAAAAATAGAATGATGATAAGAGGTGTACTGAAAATTCAGAGGTAGATTCCACTGGATGTAACCAAATCTTCACAACGTCCAAAATTCTGCCTTGGCATACGTGGCCCGATGAGCAACTGCCACGGGCAGTATACATTCCAGCCCTGGTAATGGACAGAGCATGTATACCATAATTGTTGAAAGGAAAGCTGGATGGACATCCCGCCACAATCAAGAAATCTCTTGTTCCTCAGCTGTCCTATTGACAAAGGTAACTTGCTTTTACATGTATGCTAGATCTGATTAATTCCTTCTTTAATATCCAGAATTAAGGCCTACACTGAATGTCTCCCACAGTGTAAAATTTGGTATTTGCTTTCCAAAAACTATTAACTTTACTTAAAAAAGCTTCTCCTGACAGCTGACATTATGTCATACACACAATAAATCGAGTTGTTAAAGTGCCAAGTTGTTCAGGCAAAGATGAAGACCTGCAGAGGGCATTTAATTATCATTTATGTGGCAAACAAAAAAACTAATATAATCATACGCAACTTTAAAAAGAAAAGCAATTTTTTTTTTCAAGTTTGAGTCTCTGGGGCAAATACTGTAGATCTTGATGTGAAATAAAATGACATGGATTGGGAGAGGCATAAAACACATACTCATGAATGTGGGATGTCAACATATGAAAAATTCGAAAGTTAATATTTTTTTTTCTCAGCTGGGAAAATTTCTGACATAATTTGCCAGAATAGTTTTCTGCCAGTTGACAGAATATTTTTTTGTTACCACAAATCTGTTCAGGATCTGTTGGAGGAAGAAAGTGCAAAAAGTTATGTAAAACGTATGTTACAACTACCTACAGTATCCTCTGTCTTTTGAATTGATATTTCTTTTGAGATAACTAAATCCATTCTTTCACAAACAAATGTAAACACTGTACACAAAGACATCAAACAGCTCAGAATCCAGGGCTCCAGGTGGTATGTCTCGCTGGTAATTGACAACATATACAGGAATGCAAAAGGTCATTTTAAATGTCGGCATGCCTGCAAAGTACTAATCAACAGTAAAATGACAGTTTGTCATAAGGCATTAGGTCCTACAATATTCCTAATATTACACAGCATTGACTCCTTGAATGCCAAAAAAAAAAAGAAAGAGGAATGCTGATTTAACAATTGTGCAAAGCACAGGATGTAATCCACCTTTTCAAACTGTGGTGTCGGTGTCTGCACCAAATAGCTGTAGTCTTCTTCCACTTGAAATTCATCGCCAGGGGCTCCTTCACCAGAGCTTGACTTTGCATCAACTCTTTTAGGTGGCATCTTTTTCATTTTTAATCAGAGTTAACTTTCTTTTTCAGTACCGACAATTCTATTCCTGACTTTTTAAAACTGAAATTATGATCCAGATTTTCACTGCTGTTTTATCTCCGTGGGTTTCTGTTCTCAAAATTACCATCTACACAGCCTTAGTAGATATGTAAAAATGAATGTGATGCCCTTTGGCAGAGCATGGCAAGTTTACAAGATAACGTAAACATACCTGCTTATTGTGATGTAACAAAGGACACATCAAAGTAATGGTATACTCGAATTTACATTTGGTCACAATTGAAGGCTATGTCACTCAGCTCCTCTCTATTGTGAGATCATAATGTGAAACCATAACCAAGCCTGCATTGCATGTTACCATGGGAAGATCATGCACACTTGAAGTTCGAGAACCAGTTTTCCTAGCCTAACCTGTATGTTTAATATTGCAAACCGCTCTTTCAAAGTCAGCGTCAGATAGCTAGGGCACTAGTATTAGTAATGAACAATGATGCATTGTAACTGAAGCTGAAACGGATCACACGCGCAAACAAATGATGGTATCAGACGCGCTTAGCATACTGCAGTGCACAAGTGCTTGGGCCTGAAGTCGTGCATGAAGCCCTATAATTTGTAAACAACGGCATAAGGACGACATGATATTCGCACACACTTACCCTTACTTAGCGCATTTAAAAATCAAACATATCTGCATTCTACTACGAAGTATTTCACAGCAATGAAACAATTAACTGCGGTAAATGCAACTATGCCAGTGCATACAATCCTCGAAATTCGAATCAAATAGACGATTTCCTTTCGAGAAGCTGTTTGGCCACGTTACTGCGATACTATAGCCGATACAAAAAGCGGGGAAGTTGCAGTCCCGAGTTAAAAACAAGTCAACCCACGGATACCCTTCACACCAAAATTTTCTACTCACCGTTGCACAGTTTTCGGAAGAAAGTCACGACGCAATCTCTAAAGAATTTTTCTGTTTGTACCAAGTTGTATTTTGTACACACTCCTTTCAAAGTGAAAAAGAACCGTTCGAACCACCAGTGCAATGAACCGTGAACCAAGGCTTCGTTACCAAGGCATGATTGTGTCCGGTTTCTACGACCAAAGCGCAGGCGCCATTATCATATTACGCAATGATAACATCCAGTGTAGGTTCTTCCCCTCATATTCCCTTGTCAATCATGCGAAAATCGTAGTAAGTCGTGGCAATCACATAGCAATTCCCTGGTCACTTCGAAACGACACATGGTGTAATTTCTGTCAAACAATGATAAAATTAAATGACCTAATTTTTATGGGCTTAACAGGGATAGACTCGAGTCTGTGTGGATCAGACAGCAAGTGTGCCGTCACCAGATTTTTCATTTCCGGGGACGCAGGCTGCGGGTGGGGGAGGGGTAATTGATTATGCAGGGGAACTACCAGTCACCACTCACGGTGCCGGTGACGTATAGAGGGGAGAGTCCAGGGGAGAAGTCTTCAGTGGTGGGATCTAGGGGGGAACGCCGGGTTTTTATGGTATTTGTGAATAAAGTCATTGCTTAAAGGTAGTTATAACGTATATAAACACAGATTTAAAACCAAAGCAGGACAACTTCAAGTCCAGGGACAAAGCCCCAGCAGGGGAAAGAGGGAGGAGTGCGGGAAACTGTTGGATTTTGTTGTATTTGTGTTGATGGCATCTTTTTAAAAAGGTAGAAAGACAGGCCACGGTCAAAAACTAAAGTTGGATAACTTCAAGTCCAGGTACATAGTCTCCCTGGGGTATCCATTGGGCGAAGCCCCGGAAAACTTCTGCGTGTTACATTACTTTTGATATATCAAAGTTATCGTTTGAATCAGAATGGTAATTTTATAGGCTAAACACAAAATTAAAGTTAGATAAATCCAAGTGAGCTGAAAACATGCACAGGGTTAAAACCAAATTTGCACTTCAAGTCCCTGGTAGAGGGTATGGGGGGGGGGGGCGAAGACCCCGGAAGCTCCTGGGTGTTGCGGTATTTATGATGTGTTAAATGTATCATTTAAATGGCAATTCTGTAGACTAACACAGGTCTGAAATTGAAGTTGGGTAAATTCAAGTGGGCTATTTTAAAACGCATGTTTAAAACGAAAGATGGGTAACTTAAAGTCCATGGGCAATACCCCTCCGGATGTCGAGGGACGAAGCCCCCAGAAGCTCAAATAGTTGTGAAGGTATTTGTTATGTGTTACAATCATCATAACAAGAATTCTGTACACTAAACGCAGGTCTAAAAACAAAGTTGGATAACGGTCCAGGGCAAAGTCCCTGTAGGGGTCCACGGGGTGCCAGACCCAGGAAACTGTTACAGTATTTGTGATACATTAGAGTAACCATGATTTAAACGGTAATTCTATTGATTTGCTCAGTACAGGTTTTTATAATTAAAATTAAAGTTGAATAACTTCAGAATCTCTGACTACATGAAATCTATATCCATTCTGAAAATCCCAAATCTCAGTTGAAGAGGGGGGGGGGGGAGGCACAAGGGGCTCAAGGTTTTTTCAGGGGCCCCACTGAGGATAGGTACTTTTTGCACTTTCGGCTTCTAAATCGAAAGTAAGCATATCTCCTTAACATTTCGGTGAAGTATTCAAGGGAGGGGTGAACCTCCCGGTCCCCCCCCCCCCAAAAAAAAATCAAAAATTGATCAGTGATGCCATTAATATTACATCAAAGGTCTCTCACTTTTAGAAACTCATACACCATATTCAGAGCAACATTGTTATGTAAATCCTGTAGATAATGAACGCTGCCATGCTCTCACACACTGCGTGAATCTAGTGCACCACTAAACAAAAATACTGGATCTTCCCCTGCATTATATATGCAATGCATATTGTACTCCACTGCTAGTCCGGGCTATCATTCTAGCATACGGAATGATTTGCCCAGAGGTAGGTTACCCACCAAGACAATGTATCGCATGGGAACCTGGTCGATTTTAAAAGAGGAGGACGTCTGGCCTAAACCAAGTTCCTCGTTGGAGAGAACATGGTAGTTGAAGCATGGCAGGTCCAAGCTATTTGCACCGTCACGCACGGGACATTCAGAGATTAAAATCCGGCTTGTCGCCTAACGTACACGAAAGAGAATTCATGCGTCCTTTTGGTGGTTTCGTAATTTGCACTAACACTTTATTACGAAAGGACAACAAAACTTCAAAGTCAATATTGACTAGGAAATATCTTAATTAATTATGCGCAGTGACGTACGGGACAACAAAAATGTGTTTTATTTTTCACTTTAAAATGTAAATAAAAAATTCTCTGAAAGTAATAGTCATGCAATTGTGCTCATACCACTGATGTGTAGTTCAAACACTTATGTCACACTGGGAAAATAGCAAGTATAAATCTTATGTGGTTATGGCATCGGTACAATGATAAGTTCCTTAAAAAATGTTAGCGTGACGTATGGGGCACAGTGTGATGAAAGGGACAATTTGTCCACTTGAGATGCACCTCTTTTAAAACATCTTACCAGACATTCCCAAGAAATATTTGCTATCATCGTCAGTGAAAAGATGGTGTTTAGAGTACTGATGAGGGACGGGAGGGGGGAGGGGAACAAAACGACTGCAAACTCAAACATCCTAATGTAGCTGGGGCTGGGACGTGAATGAGGGCATTGGAGGGACATCAGCAAGTACATGTGATAAAGTGTGATACGGAAATGCAATATGCCCCTAAAATGGTGGCCCACTCAGAATTAGGGAAGACACTTGACAGGGCGGTTACCACACATACGAATTCACATACAAATACATTGTAGATCCCGGGAAATCGCCCTTCCCAGACTCAGCAAGTATAAGCTCCAGGAAATGGTATTGTCAGTATTTTCTCGCATTCTTTTTTTTTTAAATTTGCTCGGATCGAAAACCCGTCTACTCACATTATTGAAAGTTATCTGCTGTAAAAGTCTGATTAAGTGTAATACACACTATTTCCATAATTAAAACTTAATTCTGAGGACTGAATAATGGGCAAGCAACACGACCATCATTCCCTGGATGTAGAAGACGCTGAAAGTACGCAAGCGTGCAGTTCCTTTACCATTTCTTTCTTCTTCTTTTTCTCCTTTTTTGTCTTTCTGAGTTTTCTTCATTATTTTTCTTCTTTTTTTTCGTCTGGTCCGTACCACTTCATTGGGGGTTAGAGCACCCCAAACCACCGGATTCACAGATGTATTGACCCAGTGAGGGTTGTCACAGCACCGCGTGAACATTTTGTCAAAGTATAGGCCTTATTAAGAACCCTTGAGAGATTTATGTTTAGCACTGCTCCGAGGATGAATGAAAATGACCGCCGTTTGAGCATTTTTTTTTTTTTTTTTTTTTTATGAATAAAGGCCTACTGTAGAAATAGCGCAATTCAATCACCGCCCATGTATTGTCAACATGTATATGACAAACTGCTTAAAGATAAAAACGGATCTGTAATTTGTTGAAAAGCTAAAAAGGGCACCAACAATCCATTTGAGTCAGTCATGGCCTGGTGATAGACCCCCCCCCCACCCCAAACATCGGCCCCGCCACTGAACTTCTCTGGTCAAGAGAAATTTTCAGTGGCAATTAGTGACGGTTACAACAATGCTATGTAACAGTGGCAAATTATTACCAAATAATATTTCAATCCTCATAACTTTGAAATCCAGCATCAGTGAAAATGCAAATTGGGTATATTTATTAGCTTTACCTATTAAAATACTTTAATTAAGGTCACGTTCGTCTCATAAACTATCTTAGTGTATCTTGTAAGACAGTCAAGATTGTAAAGAAAGAGAAAAGGATATTCAAGTACATAGACCAGTAGTTTTAACATTACAAAATTTTCATCATATGCAATGTACCATTTTGAGGTAATAGCTTAAAGGCAGTAACTCATCACGCTAAGCTATACTTTTTGGTGTCCGGAAAGCAAAATTCTCAACTGGTTCCAAGTTCCAGCACATGCAGTTTGATTGGCTTCAAATACGAAAGATGCAGGGTAGCTCATATTTCACAGTGTACGTAGGGATCCATTGCCGTTTTGATTATACATGTGGAGGAATTTTAGGCAGGCTGTGGGAGGGACTGTTTGAGAGAGCTGAAACTGTCTAAGGTGATGAGTTTTTAAAATTCATGATCCAAACGGATGCTATGGAAATATCGGGTGTTCAGCAATAAAGGGAGAACTCCCATCCTCCCTTGAAAAATCCTTTGCTATCTTGCCAATTCAGATGCAGCTATACTCCTCACGGACAATTACAGTCGTGTGGTACGCGAAAGCGCAGATGACCGGCTGCTTCCTTTGGCGGGAATATTCAGGTGCGGCTTTAATTCCTCCTCTCAAGTCGTGTGAGCTGTTGTCACCTGATAATTACTACTGCTGCTTAGGATTTCATGCTGTTTGCCATCATTTTAGGCAGTTTTGTGAAGTTTAATTCATGGGGTTGTATTGTGCAGATGAGCTCTCTGGCAGTTTGCACAGTTCGCACTTGCTGCACTGATTGGCCGATCATGTGGAGTGAATTATGTGAACTATGTGGTCTTATCAAATATATTTATTTAAAAAAAAGGGTAAATGACACGAACCGTACTAGGTTCACTTATTCGGTGGTTGTATGAAATCCATCTCGTGCCTACGTCTTTATGTTTGCAAGGATTTTGTTACATTAGTTAGTAGTTTCCTGTACTAAGTTTCTAGAAGCCCTTCGTAGCAAACTTTGACGACTGAATTATGGTCAGTTTGATGAGCTTCCGCAGCCGCGTAGCGTTGAGGTCACTGGGTCAGGTCACCAATATGGTGGCCTTGCTCGCCACCCTGACCTTTACTAAACGCAGCACAATAAAGGTTAACTTACACAAGGAACATATCAAGAATAAGGAACGATATAGTCAAAACAGGTTGGATCTAGAAAGAGTGACGATACGTAGCGTCAAACAAGAACATTGCGTGATAAACGCTGGTATGATTGACATTCTTGGTATTCGTTCAGACTCCGAAAATAAACGGTAAGTCAAGCACTGAGTGTGACTAACATCGAAATACGCTTTCTCTAAAAAGTGCAGTGCATCAAAAGGCATCACATACTGAATACATGGCCTACTCGTGTTCCTGTATGTACACGACAGTCGTATACTCGTAGCTTACACTGCAGTGGTTTCATTTTAATGCAGGTACAATCGTACAATGTGTGCTTTAGCGAGTGAAAGAGCACTTTTATTTCAAAGCATGCACTATTCCACCTGAGTTAGGTGGACCAGTTTAGGCCTAACCTACCGACAGTAGTTTGTATGTACTGGCTCGTTGAAATCGTTTTAATTTTTATTGTAGTGTGTCGAAAGTTTTTGGATAGATGATTTATGACTTGAGTATGACCGAACTTCGTACCCTAACGTGTTACGTTAGCACAGTAACGTAAGAGTACTAAGACTGATAATGCTTAGCGATATGCATACTGTATAAATTTGCAACCCTTGATTTGCTTGTAAATGTACCTTACTTCGTCTGAATTGATCATTTGATGCCTATTGCATCTAATTCAACTCAGTAATTTAAAAAGTCTGTAAACCAAACAATGGTTAAAGACATTTTAAAGTAATGCAAGACTAAGAGATTGTAAAGGCCTCCTTCAGCCTTCAGGCCAGCAATATGCCAATAACAAGAATGGTCCAACATGAATAGGAGGTGTCTTTGGCAAAAAAGGAAAAAAAACTTGTGGTAGGATGAGAAACTACAGTAGGTTTTTGTGTTTAATTGACCTTATGTGAATGAAATGGTGTAATTACCAATTACTGGTGAGAGTTTTGTGTTGAATCCAAAAATTGGTGCTGTCAAAGCATTAGGCACTACATACTTTCATGTCCCTAACTTCATGATTTTCTCCTGTGACATGGATTTTTTGTACTATGAAAAGACGTTATGTCCTACAGAATGGAGAAATCATCCCTCAAAGTTGTTAGCAATGTATTTGCAACCTAGCACTCATGGACATAGTGCTGTAGACCTTCTAAGTACTACTATATAATGGGGTGACCATCGAACACGCTATTAAACAAATGTATCATTCCAAGTTTGTGACAAGTTCCACCCACAAAAGTCGGAACGTTTTTTCATGAATCAGTATTGTATTGAATGAATATGGATTCATTGCAAGCAAAAATTGTGTCTCCGAAGGTAAAATTATTCCGCCTTCTTACAACAACCTAAACAAAATTAACTTTCCCCAAGGTGCCCGTAGAGTTCGACTGCCATTGACTTAGTGTGGAAATGACCAAAAATGGTGGCATGCTTCACTGTTTCAGTCTGCCTGACCTAAGCTTTTATAAGTTGTGATTTGTGAATGTTAGGCTAGAGGCGCGTTCAATGGGCCTGCGCATTCGATGGCTATCTTATAATACTATAAATTAGGCTGTGTATGACCCAACATGTTGCCAAATTGATGTGGCAAAAAAGAAAACAGTTGGCTGTGTTTCCATCATGATTTTGGAGTTCCTGCCTTAAAAAAGGCCTTGCATGCCCAAATTTCCTGAAAAGGTTAGGATGAAAAACTAGTTCTTTGTTTTGTTTTTTTTTTCTTGGCTTTGTGGGGATGCAAAATTCGAACACGTAACTGCAAAATGCAAAAACCCATTTTTGACTATCTTTATGGTCAGCGTGCAAAGGAAACAGTGATCTTCACTAAGTTGAAATGGACTGCTTCGATCCATCTTTCGTGGAAATTTTTCGGCAGACAGTAAGAAGACAACCTGCTGTTGTTACAAAGTAATGAATACATCAATTTGAGCACCTTGTATCAGCATTTTAACTTCAAGCTACCCGTATTTAATTACAAATTTGAACTGTTATGGGTTAAGGAGAAGTTACTGTATTAGAGCTTGATTTTTTGTCGAGATTTGATCAGAAGATTCAGAGGCTTTGCCAGTTTTTGTGAAATTGACCTCAAGATTCAAAAGTTGCCACCATGAAATTATCTGTGCATGTGCTCTACAAAACATCATTGCACACAGTGCTGGAAAAAGTCAGAAAGCTGGGAGGGTTCATCCCGCGACAGTGAAAAAAATATGATCATGAAAAAAAGAAAAAAAACATTGGTACTTTTTCTTCCACCCTACGAAAATCCTGCAAAGGACCAAATAATAGAAGAATCCCTTTTACAGCTTCCGAAAATGTTTTCATCCGATGTTTTTTCCTTTGACGATCATTCAAAAGTCAGAGCGCTTTGCCGATCAATCCAGGGAACTGATATTTAGAGTAACAGATGCCTGATCAGTCTTGTGCATCCTCACATGCATAGACAAAGAGCCTGTCTAGTATGTACCTGTACTGTACTTGCAATGGAACTTTAGAACGTTAACATGACAGACGTGTGGGTTGGATTGCAAGCAGAACACAGCACAGAATCAAAATGTATGGACAAATGGGCTCGAAACTATAGGTAAAAGCCTAACTTAGCTCATTTTTTTCTGGCCTTTGATCAGCTTTTTTCTTTTTGGCAGGAATTAAGGGAAAGGTGTAACTTTATTTTTCTACCAACTAGTGTGTTTCCAATTTGCAGTAACGAGATGAAAAAGTGCATGTAATCCACTCGTTTTTTTGTTGTCCTCATTTACCTTACGTGATGGAAAGTACGTGTATCATTAGCCTCATCGGCATTGCAACTGTTTATCCAGATAGGTATATGGTATTATGGACTGTTCCTCATATTCTCGCTTTGTTTTTACGTCTTGTACTATTGTTACTTAATTTTTCATAGTCACCTACTTTTTTCTTTTCACTAAAATGCTAACTTGTGCATGATTCGCCCGGTAAAGTACGCAGCTTTCTCCTACACAACGTCTGAAAATAACTGGTAAATAAATCCATTCAAATGTGCATCCCAAATGCCCCATCCATGTTCAAACTTTACCAAAAAAAATTGAAGTAAATTACTATTCTTGTAAATAAATGCCTTAACTTTTTACTCATGATCGATATTTTTCAAGTTACATGTGAAAAAAAGACAATGTTAGCAAATGTTTCCAGAAGATTCTACATGTACCTCCATTACTACATTCAATGTCAGTTCAAAAGCGTAAGCCTATGCCTGCCTTAGGCCTGCATACACAAAGTATCTGCAGAGTGATATCTACAGTAGTGGACATATCGCAACCCACTGAAGTACAAATATTAACGCATACTTCTGTGATCAAAACCAATTGTCTGCTTCTTCAAACCTTTAAACGTTTCAAAGTGACCAGGATCAATGAACAAAGCCACAAAATGTTTCTGCCTTCCTTAAAACACTCTGAAGCCTACAACCTACAGAAAGTTGTTTGTGCCATGTACAGTAGTACGGAAGTATGAACTGCCAAGGTGGTTTGGCTGCTGGATACACCCACTACGTTAGGATATCATTACTTAAAATTTTCGGAAGGCTGTACACGATCTTACCCGATTCTGTTCACGAGGCTTTTAGGGACATTTCAGCTTCAAAAATGTATGTAATACAGTTTATGCTGCATGACATGTGCAACATTTCATAGAACGCTTTGATCTCAAAGCAATATCAATGATTTTTTTCTGATCGAACTATCGTGCTTTCACCTGACACAAAAACATTTTTTAGCTTAGAGAGTTAAAATTTAGCATGGATTTCAAATGGTTCGGACATGTCCAAAAAGCTAAAATCACTGAGTTTCTGGGGGATTTTCCCCCTGGACTCACACCGGGGTTCGTCTCTGGACCCCACAAGGGGCCCTATGGCAAGCCCCTTCACCATATGCTAGCATGGCAATCACTTGGCGATCGAATGATGCCTACGGCCCAATGTTAGGTCTGCCGGGGAATTCGACTATATTGTAATTAGCCTCCCTGCGAAATTTGCACTTTTTCCAACCATGATTGTACAGTGGCTTGGGTTGTTTGAACTTAGGACCAATGACTGTAGGCCTTCAACAAGTCAACCTAGGATTTCTTATTTTCTTCACTTAACTTTTAATCTGAGTAAAACTGACTTTTTTACTGAGACAATAGATTACAATCATTATTCACTTGTTGTGGTGATAAAGTGTACAGTAACGTAAAGAAGCTATTATTGTTACCAACCCCAGCTTTTTATGTTTTGCTATTTTGCCAGTTAGGCCTACAGCAGAACAAATTCCTGATTTACCTGTCTTGAGCTTGTGCTACATCCACCTGTTTATTGAGACATGTTGCGTCATTTATCACAATGGACTAAAACATGAGCAATTATTTCAACAGTACGCAGAATTAGCATGACAATCGTGAACGATCCTGGACCTGTCAAAAAAGGTAACTGCTTGTTTTGCCCCCTTGCAAGTTTGCCCCCAGCCAATTTGCCGAGGCTTCTTTTAGGTTATTTTTTTTCCCAGTGACCCTACGATCCATGCATATTTTTATGCTGGGGTCCTAGTTCAAAAATAGGGCTCACTGACCTTCAGACTAAAAGAAGAGGTCAGAAGAGATGATCAAGAGAAAGGAGTTTGGTAGCTTTGTTTACTGATTTTTCGACACTGCAGAATCACAGCCAGCATTACGTGGTAACGGCGATCTAAAAGAAAGTTACCCATCATACATTATTTCGTACTGTGATACAATCATGTAATTAGCAAATGACAAAAAAAAAAATACAAGTAGAGGTAAGACAAGTGACCATAACTTTAACCACTCCATCTTATTGTATTCACAATTGCCCTTTTTTGGTTCCTTGCGTTAGCAAAGGGACCTATGCAGTCAGGTTGGCGTGTGTGTGCGTGTGTATGTGTGTGTGTGCACCTGTGACACTTGCTTAGGAACGCTCTAACTCAATAGGGGAAAGTCCGATGAAAGTCAGACTTGGTATGTAGGTTTGCCGTGTTGAGAAGGTGTACCCTATTGTTTTTGGTGGCGGTCAAAGGTCATTTGGGGGAACTGGGGGTAAAAGTCTGTTTTGCTTGGGTACGCTGTAACTCAAAAGGGGAAAGTCAGATGAAAGTCAAAGTTGGTATGTAGGTTTGCCATATTGAGAAGGTGTGCCCTATCGTTTTTGGTGGAGGTCAAAGGTCATCTGGGGGAACTGGGGGCAAAAGTTTGTTTTGCTTAGGTACGCTCTAACTCAATAGGGGAAAGTCAGATGAAAGTCAAATTTGGTATATAGGTTCGCCATATAGAGAAGGTGTGCCCTATCGCTTTTGGTGGAGACCGAAGGTCATCTGGGGGAACTGGGGGCAAAGTCTGAAAACCCTGTTATGCTATGGATGCTCATATGTTCCATCAGTCCCCTTCCAGTGCATCATGGAAGTACTGCTTGAGTTAGCAGTTTCTTGATCAAATGAAAAAGAAGCAGTGTTGTTGGCACTACTGTAGGTGGTCACACCAGACAAGTTTTGGATAGATCAGTTTACCGCCTTGTGCCTGAGTGGTAATGTGTGCATTCATGTAAGTGTCTTTTCAATTAGTGAGGTGAGCAAGACACAGTGAAAGAAAATAAGTCAGTTGGTGTTCTTACCAGTTTAAACTAGACCCCAGCAGTTCCCTCCAGGGCATTCTATCAGTTTATTGGACTTTAAAGGGGCATAGATGAGATGAGCCATATTGCAATTTGCAGAGCCCCTTCTTTAAATGAGAGATTCACAGCTGTTTGTGTTTTGTAAAATGAATGGGATATTGCTGTATATTGCAGTTCAACATCTGCAATTCATTGCATTAATTGAAATGTCTTTTTTGATATTTATGAACTGAGGCATATCATTTTACAGTAGGTGTATTTCAAGTGCAAGGAATCATAGTGCCCATAGGCTGTTGTGAAATCATGCAAAATATTTCTTCTCTTACAGATTGTACGTAACACTGTTGATAGTTGGTCACATTAGTGCTATGGAAGTGGTTCCATGTGGGTACATATTTATCATGTTTGGGGTCCAATGCCTGAAATGGGCCATTTTATAAAAGCATGAAATATGTTTCTCTCTCTACAGATTTTATGTAATGCAGTGAGAGTTCATGGTCAGAAATGGGCCATATGGGCTATCGTACAAAATAATGCAATATGCTCCCTTTTACTTCATAATTTACATTATATGCTCTCCATCTGTGCAAGGAACCAGAGTGCCCTTGGGCTCTTGTTTTTCCCTCTTCTTTGATTCAACCACCCACCCATGTTAACATAACAAAACAACACAGCATGTTTATTACAGCAGAACGCAACAATTTGACACGTCGTTTGAAACATGCAGGACTGCATGGAGGATATTTCAGTATACAGGACATGCATTCACTAGAACAAATGAAATTTTCATGGAATGGGTTTATTTTCACCTTTATGATTGACTAATAGTTGCACTTGACATGTGGTGTTCAAAAAAGAGTATCTGACTTCTGACATTAGCGATTGAAAATCATACTAGAGTCGTCTGTGAACCTTTTGACCAATCAGCATCAGAGACTGTGCAACTCGCACATGGTTGCATCAGTGCCATCTTACCATGTACAGATACACATACCAAAGAGTAAACAGTTGCTACACACACACTTTCCAAAAAGAGAAAGCGGTGCAAACTTTTCATCGCATCGGTTTTTCACACTTGAGTTGGATCATGCTGGATAAAGAGGGTGTTTACATTAGAGAAAAAAAAAGGTACAATTTATTTCTAGCCTCGGTAGTGCCGTCAGATATGGTTCAATTTGCAAAACATTCAGACGGTAATGAGCATTCGTGTACTGTTTAAACTTTTTCAAAATTCATCATTTTGGCATACTGCTCACTGACTTTCACTTCTGAGTTCAGCATGTATTGATCACATCATCACAGTAGAGATCATACATATGGTTTTCTAAATGGTTATGTCCGAAAAATAACCTATAATTAAACATTCAAATATGCATCCCAAATATGCCATCCATGTACAGTCGTGACTAAAAAGCAAAATGAATCACTGTTCTTGTAAATAAATGCCCTCATTTTTTACTCACGATCAATATTTTTCAGATTATGTAAATAATTCACACTTAGACCGAAGTACTGTAGGTACAGTATGGTTATTCTGCCCGGCAGATGTTTTTCGACTTTTAGTCGGCATTCAATAGCCTCCAACCCCATGGTTTGGAAAACAAAGTGGTAAAAATGAAAATTCCTTTTGGACTTGTTGGGTGGATGTAAAACTACAGTATATCATTAATAGAACTCAATTTGTTAGACTGAATCCTACCTGTCATTCAAGTAGTATCCAGTCTACTGTAACACCGGGACTCCTCAGGGTACAGTTCTTGGGACGTTGGAGCTATTGCGACGTTCAAGTAGGCATCCTTCAGATCCAATGATGCCACCCACATACCCCACGGACGAGTGGGTATGATGAATGCCAGGATTTCCATGCAGAACCCCTGTGGCCTTACGTAGTTGGTGTTGCGTAGCCTGAGATTGAGGATAGGTCTCCATTAGCCATTTTTTTTTTGGTGATGTGAAGGACATGAACGACGACTGGACTCGAAGGTCGTTGAGTTCCATCTCCAAGATTTCCCGATGGAGAGGAGTCTCTGGCGTGGGTGTCCACTGCTCACCCCTGAAGTGAGGCGGCACGGCCATGAACTCTATGTGGTATCCCTGGGATACCAATTTTAGCACCCACCCATCTTGACAGACTACCAGACTCAGGTAAATTTTCTCAAACTCCCCCCTACTGATGGGTGCGCAGTAGTGTGGGCACCTCAGGACTGTGTGGAAAAGTCGGGAAAACTGAGCCGAGGTCTGCTGACCGTATGTGGGATGATCGGTAGCTGTGGAACCAGATCAGATGGGGCTTCGAGAGCTGTCAGTGCGAGGCACACTTTCCCGGTCGTGGTTCCGAGAGAGATTGCAACTGACTGTGGGGGCCGCGAATCCCCGCGGAAGTCCATAAACTGCACTCCGGTGGGAGCTGAGGCTTCACCACCGTGACCATACTACTTTGTTTGGAATGGGCTCAAGGCAGGCTCAGTTTCGCTACATTCAGCAAGAAACCCTTGTGCCTGTCAGACCCTTGTTGAATGAAATCCTAACATCATGACTGGTCATGCTTTAAATGGACAAATTAGAATGGTGTACCCTTTAGGTCTGTTAAGGTACCTCTAAATAATTTGTGAAGCTCTTTGGCGTGATGCCAATTTCTGTTGGTACTGTGCCTTGAAGGGAAATAGGGCATTTAGAATATACTGTAACGTTCGCCGAGACGATCAGGAGGTTAGAAATGAGACCAGGACTACCAGCAGATTGTTTCTGACTTCGCTAGTTTCATTGATTCCTTGCCGAAGGCAGAAGGAATCTATGCGATGGTGATGTCGTGTGTGTGTGTGTATGTGACACTTCTTGTAAACACAATATCTCAAGAAGGGTAACCATGACTGATGTCATACTTGGTGTGTGGGTTGGTCATATTGAGTAGATGATCCCTATTGTTTTTGGTGGAGGTCAAAGGTCATTTGGGGTCACCAGAGGTCAAAATGTGAAATCCTTGTAAACACGATATCTCAAGAACGGTAACTGTGACTGATGTCATACTTAGTGTGTGGGTTGTTCATATTGAGTAGATGATCCCTATTGTTTGTAGTGGAGTTCAAAGGTCATTTGAGGTCACCAGAGGTCAAAATGTGAAAACCTTGTAAACACGATATCTCAAGAACGGTAACTGTGTCTGATGTCATACTTGGTGTGTGAGTTGGTCATATTGAGTAGATGATCCCTATTGTTTTTGGTGGCGGTCAAAGGTCATTTGAGGTCAATGGAGGTCAAACTGGAAAAACCTTGTAAACATAAAATCTCCTGAAGGGTAACTGTGACTGATGTCATACTTACTGTGTGAGTTGGTCATATCAGTTGGAAGTCTGACCCCGTGACCTGCAAAATTTTTGCCAGAATGTGACGTCACGTAAATTTGAATTTTGCCCGCTACACAGTATCTTTGCAAAGAAATTTGAGAGTTGTATTTCGTTGTTATTAACCTTTAGAATGAAAACCGATATAGCCTTGAAGAAATCTTCAAACATTAATGAGTTAATACCAGATAGAACTTTTTTCTTTTGGTTTGAAATAAGTAACATAACTTACGTCGAGATTTCGCAGCACGAAGTTGACACGTTATCACGGCACTTGAAAATTTGGTCTGGTAAACTCACCTATTCATGAACATTCACAAAATTAAGATCACGATGTTCCTCAATCACTAATAAAACCATCTGAAGTATTTTTGAGACCAAAAATTGTCTAATACGGACAGTCACAGCTGTTTTCGAAACTTGGAACTGCAAGTCGGTCTGAACGTGATGCGGCGGCCATTTTAGACGGTGGCACAGCAACTATATAAGTTCCCCTTCTCACTATGTATGTTTGAACACCACGATCGGACGCGTGAGGCGTCTGGGACAAGAAATGCGTCTAGCACTGGTGCAGTGACATTGCAATTCAAAGAATGTCTTTTTTGGCACAGATTAATCAATTTTATTTTTAATTTGCGGTCAGGTTTTATTCTTATCATTATCTTTCTGATATGGGCAAATGAAAACTTTAATGTATATTTCAGAATAGCCTACCACAAGAGGTGTTTCATGTGGGGTTGTAAAGCTACTGAGGTGGGTGGGGGAGGGTCATAAAGGCTAAAGGAAGTCAATAAAGCATAACAGTCTGACAGTCCTGATTTGCTGATGATGCTAAAACTTTACTTCAAGAGGAGGGAATCCTAACAACAATGTGACACTGTACAAAATCATTGCAAAGAGATTGTTATGAAAGTTCAAATTTTATTTCTTTCACTTTCTTTTAACTTTATTGTACTTTTTGTGTCAAAGTACTGGTAAAAAAAGATAAAGACATCTGTTTATATATCTAAATTGAAGCATGTTCAAGTTACACGGTAACACACTGTCAGTATATAAATATACAGTATGAACTATCATCAAAGTGAATCAGCTTTTATTCGAAAACATACACTGATGTTGGCATAGGCTAGAAAGACTGAGAATAACATGAACTGCACTTTAACTCTTTCTGACAGATGAAAGTAGCAAGGTGAACAATAAAAATAAACACACCATAAAGGGGTTACCTGTTTGGTAAAAGATGTTCTTTACAAGTAGAAAAGTGAGGACTTAAAATACTTTATAAAACTCAGTATAATAAATAATAAATTCCATCAGTCCATATTGTCACGGATGGCAAAAGAGAGAAGGTCACTTAGCAAAGTTACTTTGTACAAAAAGAATGGGTGACAAGGACATGTAAACAAGAACACCACCAATTTGCTTTAATTATTTGATGCCATTTACTAAGTTATGGCCACAAAAGACTTAAAGGGAAATAGGGCGTTTGTTTTAGAGAAAACATCCATATTTTTAAAACCAATGTTTCAGGACGTAGGATGATAGATTATTCAAAATAAGGAAGGACAGTAGTCTTCTTTTCAAGAAATACGATTCCCACACATAGAAATTCAGTCATTTGTTGCTCAACACTTATTTGTTCACCCAAACTTTTCAAAATTCAAATGATGCATCTTCCATTACTCATGATATGCATAATGTTTTGAGGAGATGAAGCTTTGGTAGATGTTTATTGATGAGACAGAATGGTTTAACAATGATTAAAGCTATTTTCTTTTGTATGTCATGTTGGTGTATTCTAAACGCCCTATTTCCTTTAAAGAAAACATGAAGCTTTTAAATGAGGCGCTCCATCTGATTGTGACATAATATATTGAATATATACTGTTGGTATGGGCAAGAATGACTGAGAACAACTAGAAGCACTGCAGTTTAACTCTTTTGGCAGATGAAAGTAGCAAGGTGAATGATAAAATTATAGCAATACCATAAAAGAAATCTTTTGCCTATTTGGTAAAAGTTGTTTACAAAAGGAAAAGTGAAGACTCAAAAAACTTTAAAAACTATAACAAATAATAAATTTCATGTTGTCATGGATGGCAAGAAAGATGTGTCACTTAGCAAAGTAAATTTGTGCAAAATGAGTGGGTGACTATACAACACTTAAACAAGATCATCAACAACCTGCTTTAATTATTAATGCAGTTACTAAGTTATGGTCAAAAGACTGAAAGTGCATATGAGGCTCTCATTGCCACACTATATACTCATAGGAAAAACAAGGTGAAATGTAAAAACCATACACTGCTCTGTGTGACTGAGTAAAACTAAAGCAATGTGCATTTACGTCATAAAAAGATAACGTGGGAAAGGACGGAAAACATTTGATAAAACCTGAGTTAATGTGTCAGCTTGGCTTCTATATGAGTTAAGATGTTTCACTTTGCCAACTTGAGTGAGGTACTTGATAACAAATATTTCACACTATTTGCTTTGAATACCCTTTGGAAATAATGTGACTGATACTTTGTAAAAGAACATGACATGAATACTGAAATACAAAAAAGGATAAATGCATGGCAGTGACCATTATAGGCACATAAAACAAAGAATGGTTTCATGCAAAAACAACATTTAAGTAGTAAACTTTGAACACATTGGCATAACAGGGGGGGGGGGGGTTACGGGAGGGGAGTAAATGTCTTGCCCACACCCTTTGAGAAAACAAAAATGAAAATATTAGCTACAGTTTAGAAGGCCAGCTAGGAAACTGGGAATCTGAGGAGGCAGTTCTATACCAAAAATTCCTCATACACAAGGCACCAACCAATAGTAGTGCTCCATGCAAATTGTATCATTACTACTCACCCTCCTACTTCAACCCTTTGCTGCTTACCCCCACCCCTCTCATCCCACAACTACTGAATGAAAATGTCTGGTTATGCCACCATTTGAACTTATTTCGGATGTAATGAGTATAGATAAGTTAAAGACAGTGACTCATGGCTCCAGAGGGCTCCATTTTGCCAAACTACTTACTTCTAGCCCCTCCCAAAACCTGTTTAAAACTCCACTTATGTAATCAAAACAATGAGCCATTGTAAGCTACATAATATGAGGTACTAGTCACAAAATTAGCTTGAGGAGGTGACTGCCTTTCACAGGGCATATTACAAAAGCTTGTGTCACTGGCATGGTAATCACACATTTCTTTGTACACACTGAACCCAGATGATTGACAGGCTGCTTGTTTTACTGTCATTTTAGAAAAAGCACAATGGTTTTGAGGTATCACCTATGTTTAAATGAGACATGTGGTATTTTTGCACAGATTCTTCTTTGAAGTATATTACACCCATTGTGATATTAAAAAACGATGACATTCCCAGCTTTCTCACAACCACATGTCACTTTATGTACTCGATGTGAGTAACCACACATCTGCGATCAACTTCAGCTATATCACGCTCTAATAATTTTCATCATAATTTCACCCCTTGCACAAAGCAGCATCCACCAAAAACAGTTTTGTAATTAATGTCTTAGATGTACATACCAACTTTGAGATACGTAAAAGCTTTCAAGGTTGATATGTACATACACCTGCCGGACCCTTACCTAATGTCCAACCCCCCCCCAAAAAAAAAAATGATTACATTTTATGATCTTTGGAAAATTAATTCAAAATGTAGAGCACCACATAATAAACATACAAGAACAAACACACACAACAAAAATGCCAATCAAACACTATCACACAAACCATGAACATGCATGCACATACCATGGGCATAGATTCACTAACTTGCAACATATCACTACTAACAACAAAAGGATGGTAATGTTAAGACATCCACCGATATCGTCAAGGTGGAATGAAGTATTAAGTTATTTTGAAGACTATACCCAACCAACCCCTTGAATTAAAACAATTAACCATAAGCAAGTACATGAAATTACAACAGGAAAAGAAGGATAAGTCATATCACAGACATCAAATACAACCTCCATGGTTGGTTGTAGTTACAGTTTTAGCCAATCATATATCCTGTCTATTCACATACTACTACCATTACATGGATTCACAGACAATTTGTGGGTGAACCAAACACAGACTGCAGGTGTAAAAACATCTGTTTCAAACATACTTCTCAAAACTGTACCCAATCCTTGAATGAAAAACAACAGAAGAATTCCACTAGCACACAAACACATGCAATATCATTCCTTTCACAGATCTCAAATACTCTCTCAGAAATACTTACATTGCCTTGGCATTCAACATCACATATCCAATACGGATTCAAAAGATGAATTAAGGTTTCTACAGGTTTTGTAGGTTTCACAGAAAGACTTGAGACTGCAAAACTCCAAGGTATTTTGAGTGCTATTGGATATGTGCTTCAAATTTAACAAAGACTCATACATGCTCTTTGGTTACAACATGTTAGAGAATTTATACCACTTTCAAAGCTTAAAAATCTAGGAATACATAAGTTGATCTACACAGTTTAAGAAACTGCCAAAAATCTAAAACAATAATGCAAAACATGTATGTCAACATGTTGATTAAAGAGGCTCATTGAGTTGTTTTGTGAAATGGACTAAATTGTCCTAGACCTGCCAAATTTGCATCGTATACTAATGCCAAATAGTCAAACTAAGAGGAACCACATATGCAACATACAAAGGAACAAACAAATTGATTTCATTTTTGAAAATTTGTGACCAAACACTTTTCACATCAGTACTAATTCATATGAACTCAACCAGTGCAAGTCAGGATAAACCATTCAAAACATTTGACAGTTTTCATAAGTTTTGGATATAAAACTTTAATTATGCTAAATGTAAGAATTGTCACGTGTTTCTACCATTCAAAATCCTCACAAACTTATCAATATTAACTCAATGAGCCCCTTTAACTGAATCCATATTCAAGGACTTTGTGATGATGAATGCCACGATGCACATAAACTGCCTCTTCTCCAGTACATGACCTGCAGAATAAGAATTAAAGAAGTAACGTTAATTCTCATGAACATAATTCATCTTCAAGGAATTCCTCATCATGTAACATTTCATCTACATTACGAGCATTACATTCTTCATGATCATCCTCCTCATCAGAAGAAGAGGTATCATCTGACAGATCTTCAAATGCATCAAACATCTCAGCTTCATTGGCAGGTGTTGTTGTCGAGCTTTCAAATACCAATTTGTTTTGGCAATTTTTGCAGAGGCAAAACAGGGAACACACTCTGTCTTCTTTTTTGCATTTGCACCGATTGTTTGCACAACTGGTGCCACACTTACATCCTCTTCTAAGCATTTTTTGGTTACTGTCCACCTTCTTTATGTTTTCTTCTGTGGCCCATATAACACTAATTGATCCATCTTTTAAAGACCAACCATGTAGTGTAAAATCAGGAACAGTAACCTCATTTGAGCATGCCTGAGCCCATACCTGGGCTACCCAACAACACCGCTGCCAATGAAGCTTCAACGCTGAAAATGAAGGCAGCCACTCAGATTCATCTGATATACGATGAAAATGACCCTCTCGTATGGCATCAAGGAACAAAATATGGTTTGTAATGGCATTGTTAGAGGAGCTGCTGACATGATTTAATAGTTGAGATGGAGTCTCCTCAGCAAAGGCACTACAGTATTTTCTGAAGTAGACAGAACCAATCAATCTAATAAATGCTAGGAGCCCCTTTTCCCAACAAGAAACCCCAAAATCATCAAGCTTGCCATCACTTTCAGAACCTGTAATAAACTCACAGTTTCGGTAAAAAACATCCAAGAAACCTTTTTTGGAATGGCCCTTGAAGAAAGATGTAAAATCACACCCACTGCAGATATACAACACTTGGACAAATGATGGTATGTGAGGCAGATTATTTACTCCAACCTTCTGAAGCTGCAAGTCATTTCCTAGGTTTTCTATGAAAGAGTTCATATTGAGATAAAGATCATCTCCTTTAGCAGCCCTTAATTGAACCCAAATTTCTTTCATCCCAAAATTGGACATATGTAGCAAACCAACATGGAAAGTGTCTCTGTCAGGGGAATAAATAATAACATGATTACATGCTATGGAACTGTGGTAATTTATGTAACTCCAGCAAATATAATGTTAAAAGTGGGTAGGAAAAAAAAACCTGTAAATATAAGAGACTTCCCTGTCACTGCCAAAATGGTTTTAGGCCTCATCTGTTGCTAATATACATTTATTGGAGGGATTATGATGCGCTGTATAAGTATCACTGTAAAACAGCGAATACCACTTCAAGGCTAGCCTACTTGGCAAAGTATGAGCATGTACTCTGTCAAGAATATAATTAAGTTAGGGACACAAATATGCCAAGGCCTAGGCTGGCTACTAGAATTGGTTTACTTTAGAAGTAATAGATGAAATTATTGCAGAACTAGGCCTTTTACCACCCAGACAGTAAATGACCTTATGTGCAACCAAGTTGCCTAACAATAAACCATTCAGTTAAAACTTAGCATCAACAAACTTGTCACCCCGCTTAACTTTGGCCAGCGCTAGCCTTCCCCAAGTCTAAACTAACGTTCAGTCACAAATTGTTAATTACAATTACATTTCGGCTACGAATACAAATATTTGTCTAGCCTAGGCGTAGTAGTACTGTAAGTTGTACTTATACTAGGTCCAAAGCTAGTGCAACACGTACATCTTTTCGTCCAGTAAACCAGTATTTTTGCCCAGTATACCAGTATTCATTCCACTTGTTGTGGGCTGGCCTAGGCCTATGCCAAAACAAGGCCTAGGCTACGCCCACCCTAATTTTAGGCCCTAAACTCAGTCATATGATCACCTACTTGCGACTGATGAGCAGTCTGAGTTACATAATGGACGAGTTATTACTTATGGTAAATTAATAGTTAATACTGTCGATGCAATTTAGTTTATCCTAACTCTACTCTAGGCTATAGTCTTTACTGAGTTTTAGTGTTAATCATTGATGTCAGCGTTGCTACGTAGGACTAGCAGGCCTGGGCTTAACTTAGCTGCCACTGTTAGGCCTACCTTGGCAGTGGTAGCCTACACTCGTTTGCGTCGCTGTTTGATAAAGTCACAGCTTTGGTCAAGGCCTAACTTAAGCCTAGCCTGAACAGGTTCTTAGCTAAGTCTAACTGGGCTGAACGTGTGCTCAGTATTTGGTTGCCTTGTCTGCCGAACTAAGTAAGTTACAGTAATAGTACAAGTACATGCACCTAACGACGTTACATAGGCCAATACTATAGCTAATGTTATACGCAACATGCCATAGCCTAAGGTTAGGTTGTGTGCAAAGGCCGCGATGATGCCGAAACTTGATTGTAAAATCAAAGTTTGTTTTCAATATCTTTCTATTCATGAACAAGCATGAAACTTTCTATTCGTGTAATTTCAAGTATTCTCTACATGGAAATGTGGAGTTCGTTACATTTCAGGGTCTAATACGCAAGCGTCACAGCTACAAAATTACTTCTACTTACCTCTAACCATTTTCAACTTAGGCCAATGGTGATGACAAACCTTCCTCCAAATTAATAATTCATGACATTTCTTTCATTCCTGACGTAATGCTACGTAGAAAATACATATTTGGATTAAAGCTTGCTAAAATCGGATACATTTCTTCATGCATATGCACATTTTATGACATCATTTTGCGGAGAACCATTCACCTTTCCGTGAGCCTATTTTCGCGGGGTTTCTTGACAAGGCACTTCCGGTTATAGGAGCTCTTGGCAATCATTGCACAATAACGGTCGTATAGAGAGGGCAGACTCCCAACTGATATGAAGTAGATGATCCCTATTGCTTTTGGTGGAGGTCAAAGGTCATTTGAGGTCACCAGAGGTCAAAATGTGAAAACCTTGTAAACACGATATCTCAAGAACGGTAACTGTGACTGATGTCATACTTGGTGTGTGAGTTGGTCATATTGAGTAGATGATCCCTATTGTTTTTAGTGGAGGTCAAAGGTCATTTGAGGTCACCAGAGGTCAAAATGTGAAACCTTGCAAACACGATATCTCAAGAACGGTAACTGTGTCTGATGTCATACCTGGTGTGTGGGTTAGTCATATTGAGTAGATGATTTCTATTGTTTTTGGTGGCCGTCAAAGGTCATTTGAGGTCAACGGAGGTCAAACTGGAAAAACCATGTAAACACTGCAGAAGAGTAACTGTGACTGATGTCATACTTATTGTGTGGGTTGGTCATATTAAGTAGATGATCCCTATTGCTTTTGGTGGAGGTCAAAGGTCATTTGAGGTCACCAGAGGTCAAAATGTGAAAACCTTGTAAACATGATATCTCAAGAACGGTAACTGCGACTGATGCCATACTTGGTGTGTTTGTTGGTCATATTGAGTAGATGATCCCTATTGTTTTTGGTGGAGATAAAGGTCACTTGAGGTCACCCTGAGTCAAACTGTAAACACATTGTAAACACAGTACTGTATCTCTAGAAGGGTAAGTGTGACTGATGTCATACTTGGTGTGTGGGTTAGTCATATTGAGTAGATGACTCCTATTGTTTTTGTGGAGGTCAAAGGTCATTTGAGGTCCCCCGAGGTGAAAATTTTCTAGCACATTATCTCCAGAAGAGTAATGTTGACTGATGTCATACTTGATGTGTAGGTTCCCCATACTGGGTAGGTGATCCCTATTGCTTTTAGTGGACATCAAATGTCATTTGAGGTCACCAAAATAAAGGTTATTTGGGTTAAAGGCTTATTAATGTGGTGTTTCAAGACCAGTAACTGCAGTTGATCTCATACTTGTCATGTGAATAATTCATGCTTGTTATAATATAACCATGTGGCAAGGAATCACAAAGCCTTTTGGCTTTCTGGTTCATGTTCTAGCTCTACAACGTCATATTTACACTGTACAAAGAGAGGTCTTTCTCAAGCTCTGCCTCTGTTGACTGACCAACTTACTTCTGCGGACTCTCCTCTCACTGACCAACTTACTTCTGCGGACTCCTTTTATATACTGCCGTGCTTATTATTCTTTACACATATTTATATACCTCACGAGCTGCATTGACCTCACAAGGTAAATTGTCCTCACGAGGTAAATTGACCTCACGAGGTAAATTGTCCTCACGAGTTAAATTGACCTCACGAGGTAAATTGACCTCACGACGTACATATGCCTAGCATCTTACACACACTTGACTAGGCAGAAGCTGTATAGAATGATTCATGCATAACACACAGGTGAAGACAATTTACATTAGTATA
Organism: Stichopus chloronotus; assembly: GCA_021234535.1. Taxonomy (NCBI): domain Eukaryota; kingdom Metazoa; phylum Echinodermata; class Holothuroidea; order Aspidochirotida; family Stichopodidae; genus Stichopus; species Stichopus chloronotus. The sequence continues at coordinate 6,467,036 of CM037848.1, read as the reverse complement.
CTGGGCATCATAACTGTGTAAGGGCTATTCCCGTAACACTACCAACATGACACACAGTACAAACAAAATACTGTAGCTTTAATCATTACTAAACCATTCAGTCTCACCAATAGACATCTGCAAAATCCTTATCTCCTCAAAATATGCATGTGATGAGTAATGGAAGATGCATCATTTGAATTTTGAAAAGTTTGGGTGAACAAATTATTTTTGAGTAACAAATAACTGAATCTTTATCTGTGAGAAACTTCTTTCTTGAAAAGAAAGTTTATATCTTTCCATATTTGAATGGTCTATCATTGCATGTCCAGAAATGTTAGTTTAAAAATGTGATTGTTTTCTGTAAAACAAACGTCTTATTTCCCTTTAACTTTATCAAAACATGATCTGACCTCAAAGAGCCATTGATGCGAGGTTGTACTGTTAGTCTACAGTTGCTGTACGTGTGACTCATAAAGTTTATCTTGCATACAAGTACATTATTTCAAATGATATAAAAATACTAAGATGAGATAAAGAGAAAAACATGGACACATGATAAGTTTCAGCATCTGCTGAGTTGGTATTGTGAGGCACTTGGTGCAATTTCTTGAGTTGCTTGCCAATTGCCTTTTTCTTTTTCTGCTCTGTCTATTAAACGTATTTGTTGGTCATGAATTAATACTGTATGTCTCCAATATCCAATTCTTTTGTATAAATATTCCATGTACTTAATATCAGGATTCTGGCCAGCCTTTTCTAAGTGGGCACACAGACTGATTAACATTCTGTTGCCCAGTTTGAAAGCTTCCCCACTCTGTTTGAATGTTGATCCCCTGCTTAAAACTTGCAATGAATGTACAGTAACAAGTACAACAAGGAGGCCTCTCTGAACATCAGTGCCAACACGTACAGTATAATACATGCATGCAACATTTGTCACTGTTCTGCAACTTTTTCTACCCCCAAATTCCCAATGTTCTGTAATTACATAAAGAAAATCTGTCTCCCAAAGTTTCATGGCCAGTTCCTTCTGTCTCCCTGTTCATTTGTACCCAAGCTAAAAATGTGTCTCATATAGTGTAGAATGTTTGAACAAAATACAGTGCTCGAACAAAGATCAAATTTCAAGTGGTTTAGCTGCCCCTAGAAGTCCTAAATTCACAGAGTTTCCAAAACCCTCACCAAGGGACTTGGCCCCCAGGACCCCACAACTGGCCCGTAGGCTCATATCTTGACTCCACATCTACTGTACTACTTAGGCAATCATACGACAGTCGGCAATGGCTTCTCAATTACACTGATACTAGAATTTTATCTCCTGGTTTGCAAAAAAAAAAAGCTGGCTAGAACCCTGCTTGATATACAGTTAGGCCATGATTGCTGTGTGATATACAGTAAATAATTATTTCATTTCACACTATGGAAACATATTGATTTTCCTTATAACGTGGAAATGAATGCATCTAATAATCCTCCATGCAAACTAAAAACAGGAAACTTGGATACAGTAGGTTTCCAACTTGGCATGCATTTGCTATTATGGCCCCAGTTATAGAGGCCTAACACATTTTGTATCTGAGTCAAACCGCCTTTGAGACACAGACAGAGAAGTATACAAAAGAGATCTCTTAAAATATTGGTCATCCAGAAGAACATTCATATCACACAGTTTATGTAAAGTAAATGATGTAGAACTGAAGTGCAGCAACCTTTACCAGAGGGAGTGAACATGTTTTGTGGCTGCAAACTCATTGCTATTGACAAAGGAGCCATATAAATTAAAGATATACAATCGGAAGTTTGGAACATCGCAAAAATGATGGTACAGTATGTACATACACAACCAACAGCACTGTCTGGAAAACCAGTCGAGGAAGCAGATCCGTATACAATCTCACAACATGGGCACCGAGTTGCTGTGTGACTACCGGGCCATGGGCACAGGTACCATGGCATGAGCACTGTACGTGTCAGGGTGCCAAGGCATGATCATGGGTAAGAAGAAAGAAGACTGGTGCCTTAGTGCAGACCAGGTGCTGACTAGTTCGTATGGGAGTTCAGGTGTACGTAGATACTGGCATGAATACAGAAATTGACTCATGGGTATGCGTATGGACGGTATGGGTAGTGCAATGTTGAATGTGGCTAAGTATTACTGTACATAGGTAATTTGTAAATTTGAAATGCACAACTAAAATTGTGTTGGGAACTAGCATTTTGATAACATTGTTGGCACTTGGCCACTTACCTATAACTGATTTGATTGCTGTTCCACCACTGTTTTTTTTTTTCTTCAATACCTCAGGTTTAATTGTGTGCTCCTTGGTGTGCTGATAACTTTTCCTGTGACACTGATGATGCAGTGAGCCAGGAACTGATGAGGATGGAAACTCATTCCATACTGCTTGAAGATTCCGTGTTCGAAGAGTGGACAAACTTGAGGGAATTTTTAGGGTTTTCAGATTCAACGACTTTTGCTGCACACATCCTTCAAAGTTACAAGTGAGTACAAATCAGCCCATTTCTGATATCTTATCTTCTAAGTCCTGTGCATGATTTCACCTTTGCTTGGAGCCTTTTACCAGTTTCTGGTCAGTTTCTGGTCAGCTTCTGGTCATGAAGAACTAATGATGACCACATTGACCCATTATACTTTTACACCAGAAGTTCATCAATTCGCAGTCTTCCATCTGGGACTCTCTCCTCAATTTTTTCTATCGACATATTGTTAACTCTCTCTACTCTTCTTCCATATTCTTTTCCCCATTGGCACACGCCTGTCGCTCTTCCATCTGATCTCCTCCCCGCAACTTTTCTTTTCCACCAAAATGAACTTAATGTAGTATGTGACGCATGCAGTAACTTCACATGCTGATAGGTCTTTATCTTCCACCCTAGCTAGTAGATTAAACATTGCATTACAATGTGTACCTGCAAGGACAAAACCGACCATCCTTCGTCTGTCCTCCACCTCTTGGCCCGCACAGTGGGCATGTATTACTCATGCATCAGCTCTGACTGCATTCGTAATACCAACATCTGCGAACTGTTGCATGGATTCCGACTGAATATGCGTACAGCCTGTAGGCTATTGAAATTCATGTATGCGGACATAATCAGTTGCACTCAGGAGTACTCAATACTTCTTTTCCCTAGGCTATGATTATTCATGCTCTTTTGAGCCAATCATCAGATGTTAAGAAAGACTCATAAATAAAGAGACCTTGGATCTCAGATGAGAAAAATCTCTAAGTGTTCGCAGGTGTTTACTGTAGGTTTGTAGGTGCACTGTGGGTTGAACAGCCGTACATACCAACACCTGCTGGGAAGTTTGCTGCCTACTTGCATCAACTCATTGTTCATAATTTGTATGCTATCTGAAAGTGGAAATGCATGCTAAATCAAACTGCAGCTTACCTATCCCTGCATTATGGAGTAGCTACACTCTATTCTTTCAAATATAGACCAGTAGAAGTAAACCCATGGACCACTGGATTGCATGAGTGGATTTTTACCACAATTCTCAGGTGAAAGATAGCTAGTACACAGCAGTTGCAATAGATTGCTTCTACTGTACAGTAGTTGTTAGTATGAGGAGGGCAGTGTGACTTAATTTGCTAGACAGTGGTTGAGAAGAATGCCCAAGGTTGCTACAGTAGTTCTTTAAACTTGTTCATACTTGTGAAATTAATACATGTTGCAGTGTGGAGTTTGTTTAACATTTTCAAATCCATTGCTTTTTACAGTATTATTTGGACATTAAAGAATGCAGTGCAATTAAACTATGCATTGCATCAATGATCTGAATGGTGTAAGATTTATTCCCACCTATGTGAACAGTAATTTTTTTTTTTTTTGAGGTTAATGGATGAGACTTACGGTGTTACCTAATACCCATACATTTTCTGCCTTAAGCATAACTAAAATGTGAATATAACAGCAATATTAGTAGTGAAGAAGACTGAGAAAATGGTTGAAGAGAAAACTGAAATTGCATTACCCTTTGTTTCTCACAAGAAAAACAATGAAATATCTTTCCTTTTCTTTTATCAAGTCCATTTTTCCATGTATCCATGTTTTTATTTCCCAGTACCAAAAAAGTATCCTTCTCAAAGTGGAATGTACATCAAAGGTATCTTAGAATCTATGTGGCTGAAATATTAAATGATTTGGGTATGGTTTCATGCTTTCTGTTTTGGAGGTCACAGTAGACAGTTTGTAGTGCTTGTGGAGCTTATAACATTATGTTATTTTCTCCTTACTTTGACCATTTCTTCCTATTTTTCCCCCTTTTTTTTCCTTTCCTGTTGTTATTGTTCTTTTTATGGTCACATTAGTCTTCTTGTACCTTTCTATATTTGTTTGCAAGTGACTTGGCTCAGTTGGCTCAGTGCAGTACAAAATCTTGTGTCACAGATTCCTGCAGTTCGAAAGCAACGCTCACTGACTCCACTGCCAACTTTGTTTATGAGAACTGTAGCACATTCTGCAACTCCAACTGTTCCCGTTGCCAGGCACAGCTAAAAGAGGTGATCCTAGGGTCAAGCTCTCAGAGAAGGGTCATAGGGTGTGTTAAAAAGGTCAAGGTGTCAAACCTTGTTTCTCCTTGAGTAAGGTTTACATTCTTTTTTCACTGGTTGAGACAGAACTATTGAAAAGATATTTGTAGAAGACAATATGTGACCTTTTGGTGACCTCAGGAAGTGTAAAGAAACAATTTATTCTCTAAACCTGGCCCTGAAGAGATAGTTTTACAGCAGACACTTTGGTAATCACGGATACTACAGTACATGTTATTCAGCAATAGGGATGAGGTAGTAGGATTGTGTTTATGTAGTCAAAGCCAGACATCATAGAACCATAGTGCACTGTCTAGTATTTTCAACCCCTGTACAAAAGACAATGTTTCTGAATTTACCAATTTCTGGAAAAGTTCACATCTTGACATTGTTCCTTTTTTTGAGAGAGAGAGAGATAACTTGCTAGGTACCGGTACTGTATGTTTCAGGCAGACGTTCTTAAAACCTTTAAAGTATGTTAACTTGAGTTATGATGTCAAAGTCCGTTGTGAGATACCGTGGTATGCTTACAGAGAGATTGAGCATTACCTGTACCTTAGTTTTGATAGAAGTCATAGAAAGTCCTGTGTTTGTAATCATGTTAGCATTTGAAGAGGTTTTCAGTAAAAAAAAAAAAAAAAGAATATTCGCACAGTATCTTAGAAAAGTATCATAAAGTTAGAGAAGCTAGTCTTTCGTTGTTCTCCCTGGAAAACAATATTATGTTTTCTATGCTGGGTCTCTTGAAAACAGAAATAATATCATATTTCCACGCCCATTATTAAGTTTCTCTTTTACTTTTTTTTTTCTTCTTTTTTTTTTGAGGAGGGTGGGGAGGAGGCTTGTTGCTTGTGTTCAACAGTCAGTTTGTGTACTGCAGCATCTGGTATTAAAATAGGTTGAAGCTGGTGTGAAACACTCTAATAAGTGTAAGTACTGTATTGTAGTTCTATGTGCAGGCTATCCTAAATTTATCAGTCTGAATCTTCACTGCTTTTGCTTGTCGATCTGTAATTTGTAACTAACAGTATGGTACAGTAGTCCAGTGTGTTTGTGCTTTCGATGGCTAAGGCAAACATGTTCACCTCTCTATCAACATTATGTGCAAAAAAAGAACAAAATCCAAGGCATGGCCAGGGGCAGAGCACATCTAGTATGGCCATACAGCCAGCCTGGGTTATGCTCAACACTAACCATGAGACTGGCTGACATAAGATCATGGGAGGGGGAAGCAAAAAAATTGAAAGAGAGAAAATACAATTTCAAGATCTTAGAACTACATTACTGTATGTACCATAAGTTTTCATGGGTGCAGTCGTCTATACTGTTCACAGTAGACAGACTGAAATTAAGTGTTTCCTGTCGTAGAATGTAATTATAGTATCTTTGTGATACATTTTGTACAATTGTGTAGTCTTGGACTTGCAATTTGTTTTGAGGTCATATATCCAGCCTTTTGTCTCTTTTAGGTTATCAGGACAGGAAAGGATGCTGTTAGCTTGAAAGCTTTCTGTTGGCATTCACTACAGTACCTTCATTACAGTAATGATGACCTTTGATCACTCAGCAGGTGCACTGTCTGGCTGGGAGCATATTGTACAGTAGGTCTAACAACCAACATTGGATGTTACTGCACTGCGCATATTTACAGCTTAGATTCTCTCTGTGCAGCTAATGCACTGCAAAAGGTCAATGTGCAAAGTCTGCCAAGGGCATGTTAACACCATAGCTACAGTACAAGAACCACGGCCAGAGTGCAGGCTCAAAATAGTCAACCACTGTGGTTTTGCCCTCCACACACAAAGTTTGAGGCTGAGCATAGTGTATGCTTCCTGGAGTTTCTTTTTCCGCTCTCCCTGATTGGTTCTGCAAACAGGGAAAGAATCCTCATTGTTATCAAAGGTCAAATGTACAGCTACCTCAATTCTACTCAAAGATTGGGTGTTAAACAGCTTCACACTACTACACAGCCAACCTTGAAAAGAAAAGCATACTGTGACCTTTGCCTTCTTTTTTTTTTTTAAAGGCAGTCCTTTGGCACAATAGTGGGCTGCCTGATTTCATTTAAATACTTTATCTCAAAGATATTGAGCCTTTGAGGTACCAAAGGATACTAGTGCCATCTATATATTTTCAATCTGTAATAACATAAGCTGTAAATACAGATTATTAATCTGTAATTACAGATTAGTTATCTGTAATTACAGATTAATAATCTCTAAATACAGATTAATTGTGAAAATTGTGAAAAGTGAAAATTGTGGCTAAGACGGTTAAATACTGTCTAAATTAAGGGAGCAACACATACTGTAACCCAGATTTTTAGGACAGGGTAAACATGGACTCACCATTGTTACTTTGCCTGCTTTTTCAGCTACCCAAGTGTAAACCGGTTACGTGCTCAGTACACTTGAGCCCAGTCAGCAGCACGTGCACTGGAAACGAGGTGCACTTTGGTGTGGTTGTCCCTCTTACGATTTGTAAACTAGTGATGGAAACTTTATAGGAGGGACATTTGGCGTATACTTTCACCTTCTAAGGTTTCCTGTATTACAAGCGTTTGCAGCCAAGGATCTTTAAAGGTTGTGTTACATGAAAATAAGATTTTTTAATATTGGTTGTATGCGTGAAAAGAAGCCACAAATTTTTCTCAAATACATCAGATATTGACAATTTTACTGGCAAATTCTTGTTTATACCTTTGTAATGAATGAACATTGGAAAGATGTGCAACCGTTTGACATCAAGAGGGACTGTATGATACTGTATGTCTTATGTTATCCTTTGTTTACATGACCTTTATATCAAGGACAGTTGAGAATTTTATATCCCCTGAGGGTTTTATGTTGGAAGCGTATATTTCCTTCTTTACAAATATTGATATCACTTGCCATTGTGTAAGCCAGTGGGCAAGTAATTAAGAGGGAATGTCCAGTACATAGGCCTAACAAAAGATATGCTGACACTGTGCAGCACTCCACAATCATCATACACTATTTGCGTCTTCATCAAACTTTGAAACGCCCTATCTTGAAAGGTGTAACGGCAGTTCCCAGGGATTTAAATTCAGGGTGTCACTCTGCAACTTTTGAATAAAGCCAGCTCTTTTTGAGATGCATGTCACATGACATTTAACTGAAGACCATGTTGTACTGCAGTATTCAACTGCCTGATGCAGTAATGGGAGAATTGTTTCCAAGATGTGTCTCTTGCAGCGTTGTTGAGTCTCACACGTTTACACTAATACAGCAATATTAAATCAAAGAAAATGCCAAAAAAAGTATCCTTGTGTTTTGAGTTTTGTCAGTGAGCATCTCACTGGCTTTTATTTGCATTGCATATCATGTGTTGTAATAGTTCTTCATGACCCAGCAAAAGTCCCAGCCAGCGACTAAATAGTCAGAACTTACTCCGAGGTAGGTATATAAATTTGAAGTTGCACCTGTAGGTAAATAACAAAGAATTGATACTTGTGAAATCCTGCTTTACTAGGTGGGCTTGGGAGACACCCAGAGGAAGGCATCCATGCAATCTCTGTCAACTGTTGGAATATGCAGTCTGTTTCTTGCATGTTTTGTACATTTGTTATTTTACAGTGCTGTTGATACAATCCACTTGTTTAATGTTTTCATGCCTTTGTGGCATTGCCTGACATTTCCATATGGCCAGGACTCTAAACACGCTCTTAGGGAGCCTGTCAGAGGGATGTGGTAACTTTCTTGTGCTTAGTTGTACAGTGCAAGTTTACTCATATATGTATAGTAAATAACGTTACCACAGAATGTGTAGTATGGTAATTTTGTTTGGTGTCAGTGTTTTAGGAGGGAAAATTTGTGATTTGTTTTTATAATCTCAGCTGGCTTCAAAGAATCATTACAATGATTTATTTCACAGCATTAAAGGTCAGTTCACATTGTAGACATATACTTACCCCTTGCTCACACTATCGCACAGTTAGACTAACAGGCGCGAGCACTCAGTCGAAAGTAATCTTGCACCGCACCCTCTATGCCCTAGCTCTGCCTCATCAGACTTTTGCTTGACAGGCTCACACGTTTTTTTTTTTATGTAATATTTTCCCTTGGTTGAAAACCTTGGAAATTAAACCTTTAGTATACCTTGTGTTTTCTTTTGTCATTTATTCTGGGTTCTTGATTAATTCTTGCTAACTCTACTTGCCTTCTTGTGTCTTTGAGTTGGAATTTAAATTTCACACGTAAAGAGCCTAGGCCAGTTAGTCTCTCATGCTTTTACACGCATTAGTACCCATTTTGCTAAATTTCGTCGTTACCGTATTCCATTTGTATTTTCATCGTTATTTAAGTCAAGAGTTCTCCTTGTTTGAGGTTTTTAGTTGTTTCCATGTCAAGAATGAGTTTATCTTAAGTTACATGGTTTGCTAGTTTGTTCCCAGTTTCTACCTAGTTTAATTCACATATTTTCAAATTTGTGTAATTTCCTTTAAGGTACGCTCTAGTGTTTTCACTGGGTAGAAAATTCATACCCAGGTAGCCGAACGCCATTACCCGCCGGGTATGCAGGTACCCGATTGTCAGTGTTTGACTTTGTATGTGGCTTTGAAATTGTATAGGCCTAAGCCTTCAATTCACGAAACAATCCACCGTTGATATCTCTACAGTAGACAACAAACTATCGAGTGCTTTAGGCCTACTTCGCAGGTTATTGTTGGATTTTTTTTCTTTTGTAATAAGTGATTAGAGGTGTACCCACCTAAACAAACTATAAATACACTCAAATGGATGGGATGTCACCTCATGTTGAAATGGATTAGGCCTGAGTCGGTGAGCTGAACACAATTGTGTGTGGAAAAAAGAAAAGTTAAATTAAATGTGATAAATCTAAATGCCCTGTCAGGCAGCCTAAATATATCGGAAAATATTCAACAGTTACGTGTGTCTAGTTTACTCCCTCAATCTCACCATCTGTGAAGCTTGAATCTTTATTTATGTCGTCAGTTCCGATTTGTTTCTTTGGTTCGCATTATTCAACGTTACTTACCCTAGCCAAGTACAGTAGGCCTATACATAATACTAATACTGCGTACGAACCATGTAAATTTAGTACAGTGCCTCACGTTCAGAATTACTGATTTACTACTAACGATACCAATACTAACTTAGGCCTAGCCTATACTATAGCTGTGAGTGCGAGAAAGTTCGGTTGTCGGACACCTGAAACGTTGCTTCACATGTTCGTACGTGTAACTACGGCAAGTTGTGCAGATACCAACGTGCCAGAACATGCCCCATGTACTACGTTCGATATGATTACTGGGGCGTGTCTTCCGGCTTAAAACTTGTCCTGTTGGTTGAAAACTTTCGATCTGGTGCACGTGGGGCTGGGCTCATAAAACAAAAGTAAGGGACATGCGTAGTAAGTGACAACGCCCCCTGATAACAAAACTTTAGTCTGCTGCTTGCGGGCCTGGGGAAGCTGGGATCCCGGTTTATTTGCAACTTATTGGTTGGCTCGTTAAACAGAGTTAACACTGTTACGGATATATGCGAATTTTCAACCCAGAGAAAAGACGCTGATACAGAAATGGAATCATCAGGTTGCAGTTACTCTCAGGTTTGAAATAAAAAAACCCCTAAAAATAAGTGGTCTAGTCCTTACGTACGCATAGCTCATGAACTTCCCTGTGTATTCCATTACTTACAAGGGGAACACATTCTCAACTGTTTGCACCATAGCACCATCACTACATGCGCAATGCGCATGCTGTGAGAGCTTTCTTTCAGAGTGTTGTTATGTAGAATTGCCACTGTGTAGGCTTCGCGACGTTAGCACTTAGGCTATGTTGTAGAGAAACAACAATGACTGTATGTCCTGTTAATAACCGTTCCCGGTGGGATTTGTTACATGCTCATGGCATAACCTAAACTCAAATCAGGTACAGTAAAATGAAAGAAGCAGTCATTTCTTACAAGGTCAAGTTTATTGCAAATAAAGTAATACAGACATTTTACAGCATAACTTGCAAATACTGTTTGCAACACAATGCAATGTTAGGCTTATGCTTTTGTGTGTGTGTGGAAATGCTACCCAGGTAGTAATTTTGACTACCGGGGTAGAACATCGTCGGGCGGGTACCCGGGTATTCGGGTACCCGGGTATCTGGGTACCCGGTGAAAACACTAGTACGCTCCCTTCATTAATTTGTCATAGCTTAAGGGTATCATTTTCTTTTGTGTGTTGGCACCTCCCTTTGGTTTTGGCCATAGACTTCCCACCCCCTGATGCTAGATGTGCTTTCTGCAATCAGTTTAGACTGGGGGGGGGGACTGGAACATGCACTCAGTGTGCCCCTTGAGCCGCTGCTCTTGCACAAGATCTAATCCGTGTGTGTGGTGCTTACCTTTTTCCCCTGCTCATTGGGCGGAGATTCTCTCTTAGCTCAAGAGCCGGTGGGAGTGCCTTAAGGGGCGGCTGGATGCAGTTCCAGGACCCCCTCTTTGGCCAGATTCATGTTGACCTCAGTTCCACCCAGAGTGGCCAAGCCCAAAAGGTCCAAGACCCAATCCAAAGGGAATGGGAGGTCTAGGATCGTACAGGTGAGAGTGGGCATGGCCTCGGCGAGTGGAACCCAAGGTTCCGCCGCTTACAGACTCCCAGAGAAAGAAGCAGGAAGAGGACTGGTACCAGGCGGATCTTGTTGAGTTGCTGCCAGGTTTGGTCTCAAGTTCTCCTTAGTGTTTCTTAAGGTGGCAGAGTCCCTAAGAGGGCACACCTGCAGGTCCCAGAGGATCCCGTCCAGTACACACGTGCATATGTGGGGAGACTGGTGTACCTTGACCTTTGAATGGGCAGTTCCTACGGAAGCTCATTGAGGAGGCCAAAAGGCACAAAGAGGTGGCCGCGACTTCCTTCAAGCCTCCACCCTGTGCACCGGTGCCACCACCCTCGACCTGCACGTGGACGTCATCAATGTCGGGACCAGAATGCGAAGTATGCAGGTTGTGGCAGCACTTCCAGGAGCCAGCTGGCTTCCTGAAGGGGCTACGAGGGTCGCGGTGCCGGGACCTAGCTTGTTCGGGGGACACTGGAGAGGAGCTGCAGGGCGACCAATCATCCAAAGTACAGTCAACAGACCCCAGCGCAGTTTCCTCCTTGTCCCTAGGTGTGCCCACAAGCAGTTTTCTCCTTTTCCCTAGAAGGTTAAGGAAGTTTACCCAGGCCTGGGTGTCAGTCTGTCAGGTGGATATTAGGGGTTGTAACCTCAGGTTACCACGTAGAGCTTACGTCCGTGCGTAGGAGTTACGTGGCCTCCTCAAAAATGTGGCTGTTGTCAGGGCGACAGAAGAGGATGAACCCTCTTCCGCTCGTTTTTCATGGCCCCAAAAGAGAACGGCACCTGAAGACCCTTCCTCAACCTCAGGCCTCTGAACGCCGCCAGTGCAAGGCCACAGAGATTCCAAATGGAAACCCTGGCTTCCATCATCCCCCACTCTCAAGAGGGGGTTGTGGGAAGCGTCTCTGGACCTGATGGATGCGTACTTTCACATCCCAATCGCCTCGTCATCCAACGGTTTCTGTCCTTGGAGTACAAGGGAGAGAAGTTTTAGCCCAAGCTGGACCTCTCCGCAATGGCAGGCAATGCGAAGCTCCCAATCTTCTGCTCCAGAGCCCTCCCAGCTCAGCTTGTCTCCCAAGACAGGGGAGAGGGTGTGGCACCTGAGGGTTTAGGACCTGCACCTGACTGTAAGGCGCCTGCCTTCTGAGCACAGGGAATTCCTGGCAATGTTGCTGCCATGGCCTCGTCAGCTAGGAGACCCACCGCCCTTGGCACTTATGATTCTAGATTGTCGAGACTCTGAGGATGGTGCACAGACCATGAGACAGCTTGTTTGCCGCGTCTGTGGTCAAGGTCTCCAAGTTCTTGATGGTACTGCTCGAAGAGGGAAGGTAGGTGAATATCATCAAGAACTACCGTTTGGCCATCGCGGCTGTCCAAGTTAGTCAAACTATGCAAAAAATGTCCTAGTCTAACTGTGCGATAGTGAGAGCAAAGGTTAAATATAGTCACTTGTGAATACCCATACCAGTGAGTTGTGGGGAGTCGATGACAAACTCAAATCAATTTCTCAAAATAAGGTTAGAATTTGTTATCTCTACAAAAAATATAATTCTGTCAACATACATGATATTTGTAACACAGCATCTTTACAATTTGACAATTTTTTCTGAGATGTTGCATTAGCCTTAGCCAGCATTTCAGGACAAAGCAAAATTTTGTCAAAATAACAAGTTATTCTTAACAAGCAATATATCTCGACAAGTTGACAAATTTGTCCAAGATGTCAAGTAGGCGTAAGTCTGTATCTCAACAGAAATCAAAATTTTGTTGAGATAAGTTATTTTTAGCACAATAACTTTACAGTAAATCTTTCGCGTCCCCTTACGTCCGATATGAATTTGCCCGTTACCTAATACATTTGTGATCTGGAGACAACTGGTATTTGTCTGAGCAACTTGCAGTCTCTTCTTCAAACAACAATATCTTTAGGTATGAACAAGATATTTGTCTCTTGTTTGAAGTGCCTAAAGTGGAAAAAAAAAGATTTCAGAACCCCTTAAATTGTCACTGGAATGTTATTTATGGATTTGTCAGAGTATAGTCAAAGTTATGTCAATTACAATGTGTCTTGCTGATTTGTTGTATTGTCTTTGCGGGTTTTCCGTATAAGGATGTTGTACTGATTCCTCAGATTTATTTATTTCTTAATTTTTTTTCAGAGATCTTCATAACATTACAGATATTGATATCCTTCCCAAGAAATCTGGCAGAGGTGAGGAGGAGTCCTATGTGAACGGTGTCAGAATCAAGAAGGAGTTCGTAGATGGGGAGTCAAACTCCTGCGATTCAGTGGAGACGTTCTCTGGTACAGCTTCCCCCGATCCAGGGCACCCAAGCCACAAGAACGACAACCGTCCCCGCAAGAAGCAGCTCCGGTCATCGTGGGCTTTGGAGTCAGTAGTACAGAGGTTGCACCAAGCCAAGGGGGAGGGCAGGGATGACGATGGATGGATTCAGGATGGAGAGGCATCGTATCTCTCTTACGATGATGGTGTTAGGAGGCTGCCTCTACTTGACAGAATCAAACAAGAGCAACCCTCAGAGGAGGAGTGTAGATACAGGTCTCCCAAGATAATCCCAGACTCAGCCAGGTCTCTGAGTAACCAGACCCAGCAGCAGCTAGGTCATGACCTGCATGATGCCAACTCTGCCTACACTTTACGAAAGCTACTGGAGAAGCCATCGGTGAACGCCTCCGCTGAGCTCAGATTAAACGCAGCTGAACTTAAAGAGAGGGGGGTGGTCATCAATCCAGCCATCTCGTATGAGTTGGATAGAAATCTCCCAGTTCACGTCCCTACAGAAGACTCGTCAACATCTGCCAAAGACCGGGAGTCAAAGGGAGACCGTCCCCCTGCTTCTTTTGCTCTGGAATCATTGATACGAATGGCTTTACTAGCAAAGGAGGACGGCGAAGGATCAAGCAGCATTGTCAAAGAGACTGGCGACTCAAGCAAGTCAAACAAAGAACTGTTAGAGAATCAAGGGTTCAATGTGGGATCCTTTCAGAAATTTCTCTTTCAAATACCTCAGGCTTTCAGGGATAGCACTTCTCTTGGACTTAGAGGGGGTGCCACAAGAAACATGACAGATGCCCCATCTCTCAAGAGCATCCTCAGAGGCAAAGAGGCAGATGAAGACAAACCAGAAGAGGCTTTGACATCACCCATTGTGAATATGGAACACCAGACCAGTGAAAACTCCTTTGGTGTAACCAGCGCTGCTTACGCTCTCAAGCACTTAGCCCAGATGCAGGAACCTCACCAAGGCATCACCAAATTGAGACCGTTGGCTCCGCGATTGCCAAAAGGAGTGCATCAGATAATTCTTAAGCATGACAAGGCGTCACAAGGCACCCGTAAGCAAGGCGTCCTTAAGCAAGGTGTCCTTAAGCAAGGCGTCCTAAAGCAAGCAAGGCGTCGCAGATCTGGCTCAAGAAACATATTCAATAACGGTCAGCTCCCAACTGTGAAATACCTCCTAGAAAAGAAGCGAGAAGGTGTGCCACTTTCCAAATACAGAATGAAGTTAAATGGAAGGAGGCCTCCAGATACAAGGATCAAGGGACACCATTCCAGTGGGGACCGTAAAGGAAGAAACAAAAGAAACAGAAAGAAAAGTGGATCATCCAGAAGGCAGCCAGTAAAAATATTACCCAAACCACTACCCAAACCAAGGCCTGGAGACAGTCCTCCACCCCCTGCAATAGATATCAGCACGTCAGCATCACAGATGATGAAGCTGATAGCAGAGCAAGAAAACACGCCATCTGCAGATTCATCAGTCAGTGATAAGCCCACAAAGTCCCCTCATTTGAAGAGAGGTGCCCCTGTCTCTCCTCATTCAAAGACTGCTAACTCCCCTTCACTTAACAATTCTGCATCAGAGGTGATGAAGCTGTTAGCCAGCAAGAACCCAGAGAACAAGATCCTACCCATTCCCCTGAAACCTATGACACTTCCTGAGCCATCGCAGCCACCTCCAATCAACCAGTTGCCAGACGTGACTCCCGTTTCTCGTCCTCCTCCCAGTTACGAGCATACCACCAAGTCGGATAACATCGGTAAGCCTCCGATCGGTGCTGCAGACATAATGAAGCAGCTGGCCAACAGTCACTCTCAGAACTCTCCCCGCAGACTCCAGTATCCACTCACTCTAATGTTTGCCAGTCCTCCAGCATCAGACAGCTCTTCGGCATTCTCACTCATGAAGCAGCTCATCACGAAAGGATCCTCCTAGTGTTGAGGTCGGTAGCCCTGAGGGTGTACATCTAATTGCCAGAGGCAGTGAAAGATGTGGAGAGAAAGGGAGTTGTTGTGGGTAAAATACTCTGTGCTCTCTGTATTTGGACACATTTTGCAACATTCCAATGTCCACCATGTCATTGAATTGGTTGTTAAAGGAAGATAGGTGGTTGTGACACATATCTCACATAACTGTTTGCATTTTACTCCTCCAAGTGGGGTGTAAGCGTATCCTCTCAACAGATCTGTGTGAGAAAATGATCTGCGATTGTCAATTTCAATCAGAAAGTGCCCTGGTAGAAGGAAACGAAACCTCACTTTTTTTCAGTTTTTCTCACGTTGACGTTCCACATATGACAGTCATGAACATGTGTTTTATGCCTCTGTCTCGCTTTTAACATGGAATGTTGTTTGTTTAAAGGTCATCAACGTTTATGTTAACTCTGTATAAAGTAAACACTGGTGACCTTTGACCAAGCAACTTTCCGTGTTCAAGCTCATTAGAATCCTTAAATACATCGTCATGAATGTCACCTGTGGGATGTCAACATCAAGAATAATTAAAAAATTAATTTTTCTTTTTTTGTCTGCTAGGGCACTTTTTTATTGAATTTGCCATTGATAGAACATTTTTTACTGTGTATCTGTTGAAGAGATGTTTATACCAGAGTTGGAAGAAAGCAATGCAAAAGGTTATGTAAGATGGATGTGACAACTATCTATCCCCCTTTTTAATACCTTCAAAAGTTGTGTGATGTTGACCACCACCAACAACTGGTTGGTTGTCATAAATACTGATGAACTGGTAGTGTTTACTTTGAAGTATGGAAGAAGGTAAAAGACGTCTCTAATGGGCTTCATAGTAATGGGTCTAAGCAGCAAAGTCAGTGCAAGCCATGAGGTAATTGGTCTCTGTTTTCACATAGACAAGAGCAAATGGACGGTGATAGTGACCCCTGAAATTTTGCATAGCTTTGGCTTCTTAACTTATCCAATGTAATGAGTAAATTTGCTCTAAGACCAGGGTTGTAGCTGAGGTGGCTCCTTAGACCAGAGTTTTCTGCCTGACTTTTGCATTCAGTTTATGCAGGCCTTTCTGCCTGGCACTAATGTGACAAAATGTAGTAAATGTAAGAGGAGAAGTGGTCTTTTCAGTTGATACTCAAAGATTTTAGGAGTCCTTTACAAGATAGAGCATGAGGGTGCTGCTCCCTGAACCGCATATTAGAGGCCATTTTCAATCGGTTTGAGATTGCAACAAGATCTTGTAAAGTTTATCATTTGTGTATGGTTTACTGAAATAAAGTCAAAATGCATTATTAATTAAACAATGCTTAGATTACGCCATGTCAAACATAACATAATCAATATGTGTTACCGACATGCCCAATACACCAAACACACAATAACACCTGGCTAGAGCCTTTTCAAACCAGATAATATCTCCCCAAACCAAAAGTAATAAGGCCATTAACAAGCCCCATACTTAACTTTGTTATATAACCAAAAAAAAAAAAATCCTGACTGTTTCGGTACCAACCAACATGACAAGTCGGGATTGCCTGACGTCCAGCCTTGTCAGGCACCATCCAAGACTGTGACCTGAGTTGGTTGTTATGAAATGTGCTAACAAAATACAGTGAGTCTCTTTGCACATTTAAATCTTATGCTGGAGCCACGAGACACTGTAATTGAGCCAAAAAACACTGGCGTTCCTGAACATGCCTGACAGTGAGAAATTTTCCAGAGTGTCTTAATACAAGAATCTGGACTGACTAGTAAAAGCACTCTTGACTGAACCAGCCATAACTTGGGTATCTTGGTACCCTTTCACAACTCTACAGTATTCCAAATGAAGATACTCAATACTTCTTAGCTCTTTAATCCTGTATTTAATGCTCAAAATGATGGGGATGGGGGGTGGGAGCTCTCATGAACCACCAAGTGCTACACATGAAGGAGGGCTGAAGCATATTGTGATTTTACTACCGCAGATAAAATCGTAAAAGATGTTCCAGTTGTGAATGCACCCATTTCGATACTGGTCTCATTATTTCTCACATTGTTTTAAAGGAAGATCCATTCCCATAATTGGTCAGATGAATTTCGGTCTATCATAACACTTGGCACACTGTATATAAACCACTCCTTTTGTTTGCTTGACATTATCAAAGGCAAAAATAAGTTTTTTTGTGGAAAAAAAAAAACGATGAAAAGAAATGCACCCAGATCTTTTGCTGATAGTCATATTTTTGTCTGTAAAAATTTTGATTCGGAATCCTTTTTGTCTCCTTCCCAAGTGCAGTCTCTCCCTTGCCCAATCATAATAAGAGGTTATCATTGGTAGCAAGATAGTCAAGGATGATCGTAAACCCTGTGCAAAGTAGAATAAGAAAAAAGCAAACTGTGTCCAAACTTCACACATTGAACAAAGTTATCACTGAGACACATCAGTAGGAAGTTTGGAGGCAATTTTTTTTCTTGCTTTCTTTTGCAATTTCATAAACCAAAGGAGCTGTATCTCAGTCAAGGCTTGAAGCAGGATGTGCTGTTTGAAGGAAACAAATAGCCTTACTCATTTATTCTCCATCATTCTCTTCCATTCGATAGCAATCTGGAAAATACCATCTAAGATATGTTTCTTTCAGGAGATATTCCATTCATTAGATTGTTAATTACGGCAGAAAGAAGAGTGATTCATTTTTTTTTCGGCTAAAAAGTTAGCGGAACCAGGCCCTGTAGTAAATATGCGGCGCTTTCGTGCGAAGACCCCACTACGAAAAGGCATTGTTTCAGGAAATTAGGCTCTATTTGGATATAGAAACCACTGCACGGTAGTTTGTACAGCTTTTTTCAACTATACAAAATATAGCCAGTCTTTTGGTGCACTTTTGACAAGTGCAGGAATAACAGCACATCCTGCTTTAAGAAAATGGCAATCAAATTTCACTTTTAAGTTTCCTCTCACCAGCAGATTGGTTTAATGGTTCAAGAAGACTTAATCATTAGAACTTGAAAGGCACTAGAATGTGCCACCCAATTTTTACCCCCCCCCCCCCTTCCATGTGTTTTATTTTTCAATCTAAAACAAAGTAAAAGTGTATAAAAACAAATTCAAGCATTTCCAGGTTTAGAAACTGCAAAGTTCCCTCTCGGGTGTGAATATTATTCTTAATAAATGAAGATTTGTTAATTGCATGAATTGATAACATTCATGAATTTAAACTAAATGCATCTAGCTATGAATGAAAGTGTTTTGTAAATTACGCATGAAGGAAATGAAACTACTTATGATCAAGTGGATGAGTAATGAGTTGAATGAAAGAATGTATTAATGAACTGGAGAGGGTGTAAGTTGTTTTGGCAATCTTTTGGAAAGGTTACCATGAGTTTGTTGAAAAAAAAAAAAAAGGATCTCTTCGGTCTGTGTACATTGACGGATCTAGAGAGAAAGGCAATGATGTAGTCAACATATAACAAGAGATCTGCTTTATACCACAAGGGAAGTAATTTCATAATTGTTGACTCACGTTGTACCAAACCCGATAGCCACTGAATGCCAACCAGAATGTAGTTTTGCACACTTTCTCAATGCTATTGTGTTGTGAATTTTATGTTTTATAACATGAATCGGTTCTATTTGTAAATTTTAAGTCGGTTGAATTTAATTATCTCGTTGACGAATATTGATACCACACTGTGAAAAAGTAACTGAAATGTAACTAACTATCAGTGAAAAATGTGGACAAAAAGGGGACATTTTGATAAAAGGCCATTCTTGCATTTGTGCATGCTGAGCCTCCTCAGAATCAGCTAACTAGTGAGGAATTACTCATGACAAAAGGAAAATGGGTTATTGACTTTTTGTGATGGAAGGTTTCAGACTAAAGTAGAGGGCGACATGCAGTTTGAGACCTGTGAGAGTTGGATCCAATTGAAGGTCCTGTCAAAGTCATTTTGAAAAAGACTTAGATATTCTAAAGTCAGTTAAGTTAAATCTCACAAGTTTTCAGAGTAAAGGTTAACTTGTGAAGAAAACAGTGTTTGACATAAAAGGTGAATAAGAAAAAAAAAAAATTGGACAACACTCCACCTCATAAAAAAAGGCAGGAACTTCCACAAAGATGTGTGATATGAAAGGGGGTGGGGGGGTGGAGGCATGTAGGACAAAGAAACAACCCGATTTGTATGTACACGGGGCTGTGTTGTAACATCCCCAATGGGTCACGTGCATCACAGAATGACGGAGTTCGGTGGCCGATCACAATGTTTGAACCATTTGTAATTTGAGACGGAGTCTGGTGCGCTTGCGATGGAAAGTTTTCCTATTGTCTTTTAGTAGCTGGAAGGGATTGTGTCACTCTCATGCCCACAACCTGATAGATATTTAAGTTGTATTCGTGTTTTTGTGTCATTTCGAAACCCATTTTCTTCCAGGTGATCAGGATTACCATTGGGTTCGCAAATCTCACCGCGCATTCTTTCTCACCAGCTGAAGTGGATAGCTGTTTCAGTCTTTGGTGCAAAATTTCTGTTGGGATTCAGAATTTGATAAATGTAAATGATGAAGGAATCATCATTTTTTTGTTACTTCTAAATGTTTAACTGAAATGTGGTCAATGCAATTACGTACAATGTACCTCGCAAGAAAGAAAATACATAAGTCCCATGCGGTCTTCCTCCATAACAGGTTGGTAGTCTGGTGAGACTGTGGGGGAGGGGGTGCAGAAATGTGGCAGGTCTACCACCCCGTGTGATGATGGGTCGCCAGTGTTTTTTTTTTTTATGGTCATGCATCGACTTGAATGAATAATGGGTCAAAGTTTTATGATGCGCAGTTTTAACTAGGCTTTATATACATTCATATTCTTCTGAATTCCACATATTTTAACCGTTTTGTCCAAACTTTTGAGTAGTTATAAACCTAGGAAATGGTACATAAATGTAAAAAAATACTGACTTTTAAAATTAATTGTTCAGGTAAATGGAGTCATTACACAATGCACCATTTTTAATGTCATTTTGGGAACATTTTGTCTGGCAACATTTTTTTTGTCAGCTTTGTTTTATTGATCAGCAATGCCAACAATGCATGGACATATATGAATAATGAATCCTGCTGGCTGTTGCTTTGCTTTTATATATATTCCTATATTTTAAGGTCCTTTTGAACCCCCCGTTTTTTAAACCATTTTGTCTGAACCTTTTAGTAGTTATAAAAAGTAAAATAGTGGTACAACCAAAAAAATTTCTCTGGTTATACAGTTGTCTGCTGGAAGGTCACCAAATTGATAGTTGTTTTTAAATGTACTGTCTGGCTTACTACACAGCAATATTCCCCTGAAGGAATTATGTATGGAAGGAAGTCGATGTGTAAAATGCATTAATTTATTAACTTTGACCTGTAGATATCATTGTCTATAGAACAATAGATGTTAATAATACAAATTAAATGAACTTTCTTTTCTGTCAGTTGTTTTTATGGCAAGTTCATAGCAGTGTTCTTTCAAAGGTTGACTCAATGCCAGCCAGATCTAGCCCCAGCTTGCCTCAACTCATCTATTTTTCTCTCTATCCACGGGATAAAATAACACGTTGCACTAAGACAGCCATCCTCGCGCCGTAGGCCTATAACCTTCCACCACCACCACCACAATGTAAACCAAGACAATCTCTCCTTTTAATCAATTACAGCTAAATGCAAGTGAAGTCTCCACCATTGGGTATTTCCGGTGTTCCTACCTCTCCCCCCTTTCTATTCCCATCTCTCGTCTCTTTATACTCCTTTACGCCAACCTATTTTCCATCTCCAGGCCACCAGGTGATCATGCGGCAAGCAGCAATTTCAAAGTGCCCACCTTAACCCCCCTCGACACCTCTCCCCCTCCCCCCCCCCCCCATGCAGACACCTGCGGAAGCGTAGAAGGGACATTCGAAAGAAAAACATCTCGGCAAAATGACAATTTTTGTAGAATTGACATTTTGACGACTTTGTCTTCAGAATAACAAAAATCGGAAATTTGGCGATTTAATTAACTTGTCAAAACATAAACATTTCGAAAATTGACCTTTTGCCTAGTGACAATATCTGGGCTAAATTAAAACAAAAAATGTCGTTTTGGCGAGTTAGAAAAATATCTTGTCAAAATGGAAAAATTGAAATGTCATTTTGCCAAGTTACAGCATCTTGTCAAAATGGCAAAATTTATAAAATTACAATTTTTTTTCCTAGTTAGCACATCTTTTTAAAATGGCAAAATTCGGAAAATTGTCATTTTGCCGAGTTGGAACATCTCATCAAAATGGTAAAATTTAGAAAATTGTTATTTTGCCGAGTTACATCTCTTCAAAATGGCGGAATTTCTTTGCATGTCCCTTTTACGCTTCCGTAGAATACACCTTTTAGCGTATTCTGGTTGACAGCATTGCTTGTCATGTTGAATTTTGGCATTATGATAAGATTTTCTAACTGGGCAAAATGACAAAATTCCGAATTTTGACAAGATGTTCGAACTCGGTACAAATGACAATTTTCCTAAACTTGCCATTTTTTTTTTTTTTTTTTTGGCAAGTTGAACTTGCCATTGTTTGGCAAGTTGCATTTATTTAATCAAAATGACAAATTTCCGAATTTTGCCAATTTTGCAATATGTTCTAACTCAAAATGACCAAAAATGCTGAAAAATAACAAAATGACAACTTTCCTAACGTTGCCATTTTGATGAGTTAGTTTACATCGGCAAGATTACAATTTTTCGAATTTTGTCATTTTGACGAGATGTTGGAACTCGGCAAAATGGAAATTTCCTGAATTTTGACAAGATGCTCTAACTCGGTAACAGCACAATTTTCTGAATTTTGCCACTGTGACGAGTCGCTTTACTTTATCTCGACAAAGTGACAATTTCTCGAATTTTGACATTTTAATGAATTCGCAGATCTCATTAAAACGTCAAGTTTCCTTAATTTTGTGCTTTTTAAAAAAAGATTCTGCATAGCGTCAAAATGATAAATTTCAGATTTTTGTCATTTTGAAATTTGAGGAGTTTTCCTTTGGCATGTCCTTTCGACGCTTCCGTAAGTACCACACAGGCAACTGCAATTGTGTCATGTTTGTTTTCAAAGGAACGATTACCGTAAACAAGCGATACATTTACCGCAAAATGATGGTTTATTAAGTTTTCGAAAGTGGCAATAAACTCGGCACTCTACTATTTCAGTAAAATACATATGTATAGAAAGAATCCGTCTTTTGCACTTGTAGGCTACTATTTTTTACGGTTACTCTTAGATGTTACTGAAGAACGATTACATGATCAATCACAAGCTTGTGCCCAAATATTTTTAGTAATATTTTGGAGCTACTAGCCCTACTGCGAGAGTACCACGTATTAACCAACGATTATTTTGTGAAGGGGGGTAGGGTTTAACCGGTGATGTTCAGTCTACCAAATAATGACAACGTGTAGGATACGCATCCTGTTGCGGTACCAAAAATAGGCCCATACTGTACATTGCCCAGATACTCACTAAGTCACCGTAAATTAGGCCACTATTGCGGTTTTGCTCCCATTCGAGATTTCTGTCGATAGTACCAATGACATCACCATTTTCGCAATGGTAATGTGCGTGTGCATGGTGACTATGCTTCCCATGAAACTGGAAGGAAGGTCACTGAGTTCAAAGCCTGTTTGGTGGTCGGGGTCACATGTGGCTGGTTCACATCCGCTGACATTTGAATGAGGACAAGATATGCGTAACATAAACCGCCATTTTTTCCGTTAATGAAGTCATTATTAATAACAATGATTGGTCTTACATAGCGCTGAATCCACACTAATCGAACACTGAAAGCGCCAATGCTATCTCCGTTCACGTGATCATATATCCAGAAACTCTCTTAGTGCCCTGGGGATTTTTCACATGGACGCCAGTAAGTCGCTCACTGCCGAGTTCACCAACCACATCACTATTAGTCCTGTTCCGCTCTCGTTAAAGCGAGCACCAAACAGGTCCCTTTTTAAAGTCAATTTTATTTGGTGTGAATCGGCGAGGAATCGAATCCACATGACTAGTCCCACTTGGAAAGCGAGTGCTCTACCAACTGAGCTAAGCCATCCAAAGTTGGCTTCGTTTATGTGACCTGTGAGCCAAGTGGTAACATTGGAAGCACTTACCCCCCTTTCACACCCTTGAAATGGCCCACCCTTAACTATCTTGTTCAATTCCCAACAGTGAAAGAGTGGCGTCCGTCGGTACCCATTAGGGATACTAGTACCCTGTAGAACCCATGGCTCTACAGCATTGGAAACATTTTCGCTAGACGTAGGCTCGGTTGCTGAAACACTATAGAGCATTGATCATTCATATTTCTTTTGATATACCATGGGTAAATCTTACGCTGGGAGCATGGAGCAAGCAAGGAGCTATTAGCTCCATGATCTTACCGAGAGAGCATCAAACTTTTTTTCAATGGTAAACGGTTGAAACTTCAATTTTCAAACTTTGCTTAGCCTATTTTCACAAATCAGTCAACTATACATTCCACTCATAACAAGAACCAATCTCAATTGGTGCCAACAAATCGAAAATCGGTTGCAGCAGGTCAAGTGGTACATTCATTTGTAGTGGTGGCCGACAATTACTAAGAAGGTAACTTATAAATAAACAAATAAATAAAAAACAAATAAATAAATAAAGATAACAGAGATTATTTTACTTGTTCTCTCAAAATTTATCTCAAATTTATCACGTATCTATCTTTTGACATATTGTCTCAAACGTTTGACTAAATATATCTTAAAATATTGACTTAGTATCTCAAAATTCTGACTGGTTATCTCTTTTTATCTTATTTGAACAATATAGGATGATCTGAACCTAGTCATGTTGATCCAAGTGTAAGTAGCAACAAGTAAGTGTAACATGTTATTCACCTTACTGGATCATGTTGCGTAATTTGCCTGTTTCATAAAATGCTCTTATTGGAATAACAATAACAGAGCCGCATGACATATCTTTGAACAATTTGAAGAATACATACTAATTGTTGTTCATATATAATTTGGGAAGAGTTGTACATTTGAAAAACCATATAAAAGAGCAAATTAACACGAAAATGTTAACAACATGGATCATCGTACACACTCAGCGTCTTTTAAAACCTGTCAGATGTTATATTTCTGATCCTTTATTGTCTTATCTTATGTTGTCTTCATAATTCTATATATTTCACTTACCTGAGGAGGAAGATGTGATATCTTCGAAAACGTTGGTAATAAACTATGACTTTTGTTAACATTTTCGTGTTAATGTGCTCTTTTATAAGGTAATTGTTGTTCAATTGAACTCTTTGAGTTTTAAATAGGGGATCGAAACACAATTCAGCTGTACGTTATTGCTGCCGGAAATTGTTGAAGTGATGTATTAATGTAACAATTATCTTTTCCATAAATTTCAAATGTTTGACACTACCTGTCGTGGAAAGAAATCAGTGTTTTGTAGTCAGAAAATTGTCCGCTATCCTTCGATTTTGACGAAATGAGTTGAGCATTTCATCACCTCTTTTTGGCTTCTGGAGACGATTTTTATTTCAGTTAATATCTAAAATGTGTTAACTTATAAAGACATGCAATTCTAGCTCTGATCGCTCTCGTTGAGCTGCCTCACATGAAAACTTCCCGAGTTTCTCAATGAGTTTTTCTACATGTTTGAACAAAATGACAACCCAATCGTGCATTGTTTCTGATTCCACAATAGCCCCATCACATTTCTTCGACGTTGCCTGTACTCAGAATGACAGTGGTTTCCTATTTGGGGCTGTCTCTCTCCTTTGAATGGAAAGTGCTAAAGGACAAAAATCCGGTGTTTAATAATTGTCATTGAACATTGGCATTAAATCTTTTCATAATATTTTTCAGCCTTTTAGTTGGCGCATGGACCACATGGCCATCTGTAATACCTCCGTGCCTTAAAAGTTGTGACATGCATCTAGAAAAGAGCACGCTTCATTCAGATGCTGCAAAGTAAAACCCTGAATGACAATGATTCGTTTGATTTTTTATATTTGTTCCAAGTTTTGAGGTATGACTTTCCAAAGGTTGATGAAAATGCAAAATAGATGACGTGAAGTGTTGCACAGTGTCAGTATTTCTTTTGTCAAGCCTATATATGTTACCTCTTAATTACTTAGTTTCACATTAATAAGTGATATAGATATTTTTGAAGGAGAAAATACATACTTCCAGAGAAAAAAGACCCTCTGTGCATAAAATATTCTCAAATATCCTTGAAATAATGGTTTCGTAAACAAAGGATTAACGTAAGACATATCATAGGAGTCCATCTCCTGACGTCACAAATTTGCATACTTATCTAATGTTTATTCATGGTACAGAAGTGAGAAACTAATTTGCCTGTAAAATTGTCAATCTTTGAGATGGATTTTCATGGAATTTGTGGCTATTTTTAACATTTTCAATGCTCAATGCACCCAATACTCCAAGCTGTCATTTTCATGTCACACGACCTTTAACAATCGATTAATAAACTTTGCCGTTTCGCAGTTACTCTGGGAAGCACTATGGTGCACCTATGTAAAATATTCAACCAGCCTGAGGGGCGTTTCTGCGGGATAAAGCGAGGGCTTAAGCCCCACCAAAACAAAATTTGCTAGCCCCTCCCCATACAAAACGGACAAATGATTAGCATAAACTATCATTATCATTTACTTTTATTATTATTTTGGAAGAATAAGCTTTTAAAGCACCGGGTATCAAAATAAAGAAAGTCTGGATGCCTTTTACTGGGTGAGAAAAGTGCCAATCTGGAACCATTTCTGTCACACAATTTCTTGGCGCACTATGCGCCAACTGATGGTGGCCCTCACCTAACATGGCAAAACGTGAATAACCCCCTCCCACAAAAAAAATGTCTGTCCGTACAATTGCGCATGTAACTACTGGTGATATGTCAAGTAAAGCTGAACAAAGGTGACCCAATAGAGATTGGGATTCAAAGCGGTCACTTCCGGGGAAAAAGTAACCCTAGTTATTATGTGCCAACTCAGTCTCTATACGAAATACACTCTGTGAAAGATCTTTATGATATATGACAAAGTTCAACAGATATTTTTTTTTTCCTTTTGTAAGTTTCATTGTCACTCCTGATACCAGACGTTTAAAAACCAGGTCAAATTTGGTAGACCTTCATTTCGTCAAACCATGAAAAAAAAGATATAAATGAACTGCAAAAAGTTCAAGGTGCTTGGGAAAGTGCCTGAATGAAGTACAGGTATGATTCAATTTACAGAGGACATAATTAGTTAATAGTTGCTGGGCATTAATTATTTCAAGTATATGGGGATACCAAACAAAGTTAACGTTGACGTATATATATCGTTACTAGTTTTTATGTCAACATATATGGTTGGCCAACGCAGATACATGTTTTGTCTCCCATTACATATATTCTCTAATAGTGGGTTCATCTTAATAACCACGGACATGAAAAACACTGTCAACGTCGTTGCTAATTAAATTTGTTCACATTCAAATTAACCGAACCGAGTTCTAAAGCGAGTCATCCGAAATTAGGACGATTGAAGGAGATTTGGGAATATTTTAGAATATTTGGAAACGATACGGCTATATTTCGCTCTTCGGGAGGGGGGGGGGCGAGGGGTCCCCCACTTTGTATATCGTATACGTTCACCTTTACAACGTAATTAATGCATACGGAGAGGGTAACGTGATGGAACCTCGGACGGAAATTTTGATTTCTCTTGAGGGGATGTATGATTTTCGCCGGGATTTAGATATCTTTTAACATTATATCTCGATCTCTGTGCATTTTTTGTGGTAGATAAAGGCATATTTCGCACCTGGACGGTGTTTTCTTTTTCTTTCTTTTTTTGTGTTGTGTGCTTGTTGAAGAAAACGATTTGTTTTGAAAAATTGAGATTCCTTTTGTGGTTAAAATATGATTTTCCTCTTGGAATTAGGTGTACGTAATTCTTAGGTCTTGTTTTGAGGAGGTTGGGTACCTCACCCCACTCCTTACTGGAATATACAGCTCCATTGCCGTTTCGAATAATTATTTTAAAAAAATGTCGCAACTGAATAAAAAGGTGTAGGTGTACCATGCACGGCGTTGTGACGCGGCCAGTGCATGCGGACAGCGGCGTGGGGTATTCGAACCAATCAATAATTCGTTTATAAAATGTTAAGTTTTAACAATCAATCCACCCTGATGTAGTCTTCAGTAGTCATAGTGTATGGCATTTGATCAGACATACTGTATATACGCCCCACACAAAAAATCCTGATTGGTAACAATGGTCTAACATTCCATATATCTGTAACGCCCGAGTCCATGCTCAATTCCGGAATGGAGTCCGTTTTTTGTTTTTTTTTTTGGAATCAGAATTGACCAGGAACGGGAGGTTCTGGAATCAAACTTGGCCTTGAATGGGCTGCAACTGGACTCAGAGCCGACGGATTCACTTAGATAAAAATAGAAAAAGTGGAAGTCACTTTTGTGACTTTTGTCTTATATACTTTTCACAAGTTGAGCAGCATTATTCATATTCTCTCTTAATCAATTTCAAATTAAGTTTAGATTTATTTTGGGCAAAGGAATCCTCCTCCCGGTAATTCTTTGGATATTGTCTATCTCAACAGAGCAATAACACTAGGCCAATGTGCCCTCCCCATAAGCCAAATTTGTAGTCCTTGAGTCCGTACTCGGGCTCGAGTACATATTTGTGTACTCGTGCTCATGGCTTTGTTCTCTTGCCCTTGCACTCGTACTTATGAGTACAAAATTTCACCCCCCCCCCCCGGCTTGTTGATATTTGTAATCTTCACTGATCCTTTTTAATTTAATAGGGCTTGTAAACTTCCTATGCTGATCAACACAGACTCAACACAGGCATCTCAACAAAGGAAACTATACTGCAACAATGGACAGTACCATTTGTAACACGAGGGTTACAGGAACCTGTCTTTGAACAAACTGAAGAAATTGCTGCAGTATTAATCGCTTATGGGTATTAAATGCTGTTTAAGAGTATCATCTTCTCATGCATTGCATTACGCCACAGGTATTATTTCATTGATTTCGTCCGCCGCTTAAATCAGTCACTGTTATTTCATATTGTACAAAACATAGTGATGAGAGTGGTATGTAGCTATCAAAAGCAAAGTTTAGATGTTATATAGTTTTACAAACAGACAAACAGCTTAACTGTTTAACGTTTGCCCATCAGGAAGCAACTTGGATCATCAAGTACCCCCCAAACCAGAGTTATGAGCACCAACATGATTCACCTACTTCTCCTCTTGACCAGTGATCAGAGGTTAATGTATTGGCGTGTTGTTCGCTCCCAAGAAGACTGCCCCATGTATGCTCCCTTAGCCTGCCCCATACATGTACCGTACACGTCCCCATCTGACAGACGCGAGTGTATCCCCAGTCTAGAACCTACCCACTGTTAGCTGCTGTTATATTACTCCAGCCTAAAACACACTTAACAAATGTACTCAGCAAAAATATACTTGTACTCGTTCTCGTACCCGGGACCTTGTACTCCTACTCGGGATTTTGTACTCGAACCATACAAGTCTGCTAGATGCTTTGTGCTCAATTTAAGAAGTCCAATGAATGGCTGCATGCGTATGTTGGCTGTGTTGCATTGGCTTGTTTCATTGGTAGCTATAATTTGCTGAATAAGTTTGAAGAAAACCATGTGTTAAACCAATCACTTAGATGTTTACTGAACATTTATTTATGGAATGGATTGGACGCATCTCGGACTCGGGTCCTGGCATCGAAAGAAGTCCACTGGAATCGGATATGACTCGCATAAGGTGGACTCGGTTAGAGCTGTGCATGGGATGCAAATGTCTCCCTAACCATGAAGGTTTTACCTCCATGATGCTTTAACCAGTCATTAGGGAGATAATTACTAATGGAATGCTATGGGTTTGGCATGGCACATGACTCTATCAGTTACCTCTACTGACAGATTTTCAAGAGAAGGGGCAGAGGGGGGGGGGGGACTCAGGCGGCCACGCAAGACTTTTAATTTCTCCCCTTGACCGACCAGTTTCATCGTTTTAATGTTAGGTGTTTCCTTATACTATTTTTTATATTTTTATACACTGCTCATTTTTACAAAGCATTTTACGTTTATACTGGATTAAATAAAATGAACTAAAAATGATGCCTGTAAAGCATTTCATCAAGTTTTAACCCTCAGAATCATGATTTACAAACTTGGTAGAAGTTCCTTAAGATGTGCAGAGAGGAGGGTAGCCTACGTATACGTCTTGGCAATGGCAGATGTGGACATATGGTGAGTCAGTCCTACAAACATGTAGACATATTTTAAATAGAAAATGAAACTTCGACTGACATTCAGGATATAGTAGGGGAAAATATCCGAGCGTAAAGTCTTGCTTTCCTTTGTCTTATGACAAGGTAATCTGAATTCCCCGTTCTGAAACTGAGTTTGCACTTTCCTGAGGGGGATTTGCAGATGAATGAGCAAATGGGCAGTTTCTGTCTGTATTTATTATTGCATGCAATATTCCGCTGAATGTGCGTATGCGGGGGAGGGGAGAGATATGTAACACTTGATACAATGTAATCCAAGTAATCGATCATGAAAAGAAACATTTACTTTCCATCAAACATGGAAGGATTCTTTCACAAAAAGAACTTCTTAAGCTTTTAGTATCGTGTTCCAGAACTAGGTCGGATCTCGTTGGTCCCGTGAACGATTATTTGAAATCTGGAAATTGACTCAGACCAAAAATATACAGTGGCGGCGCTACGGGGGCATGAGGGGGCATTTTCCCCTCCAGATTGTTTCCTTGCCCCCCCCCCGTTCCCCCCCCCTCCCCAGTTGCTCTCACCCTTCCCGATCAGATCTTGTACTCATCCAAAATTAATTTAATCACAAAACTATGTATTGGTATTGGACTGAATAAGAACAGCTTCCGGGGAACCATGAATGATAAACGCCTAATTTATGTTACACAGGCAGCCAGTTTTCTTATCATGCCCTGGTCAGACCAATTTTCTCTGGAATACTTACCGTCAAGCATAAGGGAAGGGCGGGTAGGTAGTTGTTTTCCTAAATATAGGAATGTCGTTGTTGAATTGAACTGTCAAAGAATATTGGTAAGTACTGCACATTTTTATAGAATAAAGTGACTGGAATGGAAGTGTATGTAGCCTGTGTGTGTGTGTGTGTGTGTGTGTGTGTGTGTGTGTGTGTGTGTGTGTGTGTGTGTGTGTGTGTGTGTGTGTGTGTGTGTGTGTGTGTGTGTGTGTACTCGGTGGCACCGCGTAAATGTGAAATGGTACTCCCAAAGAAAAAAGTTTGGAACCTTGGAGTACAGTCAACCGAAAAAATAAATAATATAAAAATAAATAATATACCTCTCTTGGGACTTCATTTTCCACCCAGAGATATGCTCAAACCTCAGCCCTAAGGCGGGCCCATGGACCCCACCCGCACGGTTTCTTTCCGAGAATTTCTTCCAAAAATCTTTGCCCCCCAACATTTTGCCCCCCCCCCCCCCCAGTCTGACATTCTGGCGCCGCCACTGAGAATATAAGTAATGGACTCCGTCGGTAGACACCATGATTGGCTTCTATGTCCACTTTTTTACATAATGGTCTACAGGTATAAAGACAAATACCAAAGGCGTACTTTAAAACTAAAAAAAGTGCATTTCAAACAAAGCAAAATATGACGGTGTATCCCATGCAAATCCCTCACTTGATATACAACTGCACACATAACAGTTTCTCTGTAGAGTAAATCGGCTTGCCATAAAGACCAGAGGGAACATTACGTAATCCACAAGTTTGCGCAACATGGCTTTGTGTTGCTGTGCAACAACCCAAGCTGTGATGTGATGGCATTCAGCAACAGTACTGTGCAGTGTAGGGTTCTCTACAAAGGAACCCTAATGCAGTGATAACCGCCTATACTAGTTCCCCACTCAGGTTAGCCCAAGTTGAACTTGCCTAGGCCTGGTGTGTTTGGAGCACAACTGTTGAAGATAAGAAATTATTTTCATTTGACGCGAAGGTAATTTAACAAATAAAGTGCTATGGTTTCTAGATAAAACACTCTCAGACGAATTACCTACAAACACAGGTAGGCCTAGGCCTAAGTGAAACTGTCATGACTGAGTAACTGTTAGACATCGTTAGGCCTACCGTTGAGTTTGGCTTAGGCTTAAATCCGTACTTACAATTTATGTCTAACGTTGGAGACACAGTACGTTACTTAAATAGGCCTAGGATATGCCTAGGCTTAGACAAGGATTGGTAGGGTCAATTTTGCTTTTGTCATGTTGATGAAATTTATGTATATGGGAAGTGAAAATGCAATACCATTGAAAGTGGGTGATGTATTGAACCAACTTGCCTATGCATGCAAAATAATGCCTTGAACAATATTGAGTAACTGATAATGTTTGTAAACTTACATAATTCAATGACAACAAAATACTGTACAGTAAGCCATTTGAAGTGCTTGAGACAGTTTCCAAAACATTTCCAGCTAGCTCAATCATCTTGACTTGAAGACAGTGACTCATTGCCCATACAATTCCAAGTCTAAATCACTTACTTCCAGTCCCTCCCACAGCCTGTCTGTCTAAGGCCAAGAAAAAAAAACACACTTCCCTCACACACACACACAGACTTTTTTTACGATTAAAAGTAGAATTTTCATTAGAAAATGTCTTGTCCCAACCATGGAAATCAATTCTCCAAGTCTGTCGCAATGTCATAGCACACATTGAAACTGTGATAAGGCATGTAAAAACAGTTTTCTGTGCTGCCAATGCCTTTCAGGTAACTGCATGTAACAAAAAAAAAATCTTGCACACTCAATTTTTTTTTTTTGAAAAATTTGGAAGAGAAACTTTTGATGAGAGCAATGTGTCAGGCTTCTGTAGGCACTCTTCTATAATGAATGAAAGATGACAAATTGCGTCAATTATCCGGTCAAAATTTTTCATATCAGCAGAAAGTCACTTTCTGTTGTTCTTTGCCTCTCACCAGGGATTATCGTTGAAATCCATGGTAATGGATTGCATAGGAGATGAAGGGACAAAAGTTCCTCTCACTGAGAGTGGAGGGATAAGAAATGAGACTGACTACATCTTGGAAAACCAAGATTCTGGTTCAAATTACAATCAGCGAGTGAGCCATGTGCTGCCTCTCATTAAAGTGGAAGATGGAGAAATTAAGGCGGGAGACGGTGAATGTAAATCCCCAGATCCAGAAATGATGGAGAGCAGCAATGAAATGCAACCTGAAATTGAGGAGACAGCAAATGAAGGGGATGCCATCCCTATGGCAACAGAGAAAGACAACTCAACAAGAGGACCTGCTGATGATGAAGATGAGAAAGAGACTCCCCAAGATGAAGCAAGTATAGGAGGAAATGTTGTGGATGCAGAAGGACAGATCGAAACAGCTCCTGATGTCAAAGACCTGATTTGTATGGACCCATTTGGGAAAAGTTCCCTGAGTCTTAAAGGGCACTATTTTTTACAATTAGCAGACAAGATTTACAACTGCAATAAGTTGAATGCTCTGCTTATAGTTGGGGGTCACATCGATCAACTGCCATTGGGCATATCAAAACTCTCTGACCTGGAGACATTAGCACTTCAGTGGTGTAATCTAGATACATTCCCTAGTGAAATTTCCTACCTGAAAGATGTAAAGTACCTTGATCTCAGTGGAAACAATATCGGAAGGTTGCCTGGTGTCCTTTCCCAACTGGGCAACCTTCAACAGTTCATTTTCACGGACAATGTTCTGCAGGAAATCCCCTCTCACTTCTGCAAAATGGTGGCCCTGCGGGAGGTCTGCCTGTCCCAGAATATGCTTACCAGTTTACCATCAAATTTTTCAATGCTGAAGTATGTGACGGTGTTGGAACTGTCAAACAATCGCTTCGAGTGGGTCCCAAAGTCCGTCTTTGCTCTCGACCAGCTGGTAAAGCTTGACCTCGGTGGAAACAGACTATCTTCACTTCCTGCAGACCTGGAGTACCTCTTTAACCTCAAAGAGCTCTACCTGGATCGGAACAACTTCAGGTATCTCCCCGTCCAAGTGTTTTGGCTCCCTGGATTGGAGGCACTGAATGCTTCTGAAAATGAACTGCAAGAACTGTCCTCTGAGGTTGAAAGGCTGACGAAACTTCAGATCCTGAATCTGAATTTCAACCAACTGCAATGTCTGCCACTTGAAGTATGCTCCCTCTCAGATCTACGGTTCCTTGGTGCCCAAGGCAATAAAATGACATCCCTGCCAAATCGTCTGAGCTACCTCCACAAACTGGAGGAGTTGTACTTGGCTGACAACAGACTTCAGGAATTGCCAGAAGACGTCTGTCTGATACCAGAATTGTGTGTGCTCGAACTCAATGGGAACAGGCTCAAGACTTTGCCTGTGGAAGTTGCCAACTTGCGCCTCATATCGTACCTGAAGCTCGAGAAGAATGACTTCTCGGAGTTCTACGCGGGACTCTGTTGCCTTCAAGATTGTGAAGAACTCTTCGTGGACGACAACCGCATTTCTAGCCTGCCTGCAGAAATCCACCATATGATAAGCTTGGTGAATCTCACATTGAGTGGGAACATCTTTTCTGAATTCCCTGAAGAGCTATGTAACGTCAAGACGCTTGAGTTGCTCGACCTCAGTCGGAATGCCATCACCCAGTTGCCATTTGAAATCCATCAGCTGACAAACTTACGAAGACTCCACTTGGATGAGAACAAGTTCCAAAGTTTCCCTGACGCTCTGACTTACCTTCCAAAACTGTCCAGTCTTTCACTGGCCAACAATCTCCTGGTTGATTTACCAGATGAGATAGAGAAGATGGAATGTCTCAGAGACTTTGATTTGTCAAATAACAAGTACGCTGTTTTTCCAAGTGCTGTCTGCAATTTACGCTCACTTGTCACTTTTCGATTTTCTCAGGAAAATGGTGTTAAGGTTCCTACTTTACCTCTGAATATAGGGAATTTGAAAACTCTGCAAGAATTGTACCTGGAACACAATAATTTGGAGGAACTACCAGCCAGCATTACTGATATTCAAAACCTTAAAATCTTATCTTTATTCAACAACAAGCTAAGCATATTACCACCAAATTTCTGCGACTTGCCTAATTTGGAATGTCTCTGGTTGCATGAAAACAAACTGACAAAACTACCAATTGATCTGGAGAAGCTTAAGAAGATATCCGATCTGAGACTAGAAGGGAACCCCCTATGCCACCCCCCTCCTGATGTTTGCTGGGGTGGAGCGATGGAACCTATCACTAGGTTCCTTGTGAGTGCAGAAGAAAGACTCGGTAAGAAAGGACTTACTGTGGTCCATTGCATTTTTATTGCTCATATGTTTTGTGGGTAACATGGTCCTATGTGTTGGTTAAAATAGGCCATATATCTAGTTATTATAATCTATTGTCTTATGTTTTGTATTCCCCCTCCCCCCACCTTACCCGAAGCAAGTTTTCTGATTGTGCTTCAGTGCCTGTAAGTTGAGTCTGTTGTTGCAATGTCGTTTACATACCAAAACCTTTTTGGTGAAGAATACTTTGGCAAGAGTTTACACACCCACAGAAAGTCAGTAGAGAGCCACACTTGATGAAATTACTTGTACCGTTCTTCACCATGAGAATCCAGTCAGAAATATTGCTTACTATACTATTTAAGCTCAAGATACAGATGTGAGGAGACTCCTATGTTTTATATCTTTGATCTTCTTCAAATTTGTGAACCCATCTGTATTCTTGCTGCAAACTTTTGGAGCAATTGTGAAGAAGAGGGGCAAGGGGTGGGGGGTGTGGAGGGACTATGGCCCTTTTGTAACAGCTAGAGCTTTTGTTTACATGTGTCTGTTCACGTAGGGGAGGACGTTATACCTGTCATCACAGACTTCGTTCCCACCTCAACTTTAATGTGGATAATTTATTCATTGGTTTTTCAGAATGATGGATAATTTGTCAAGAGTCTTACAATACTTTTAAGCATCAGTCCAACATGGAGTATTTTCAACTTATTGGAGGTCATAGCCAAACTAGCATAGACTGTAACTACACCAGTTTTAACAGGTTGCCAAACTATACCAGCAAAGACGGTACCATATGAGTAACAACAGTTTGTCACAGCTAAGCTATATTTACTATCAAAGACTGTAACCTTGCAATTCAGAACAGGTCATAGCCATACTATATCAGCAAAGGCAAAGTACACAAGAGGAGGAGGTCACAGCCAAATGATGCTAGCAAATACTAAAAAGGCTGATTAAAGTACAGGGACACCCATGTTTTGCTGCTGCTTTCTTAATTTCTCCACATCTTTTGGATTCAAGATGCATCAGTTTTATCAAAAGCCCTTGGCCAAACTATTCGGAATGCATGCCATATTTGTATGCAAATTATTCAAATGAGTTGAAAATTTAAACTGCATCTCTAGAAAACTGTTTCCGATTGTCTTCTTTTGGTAAATTGTCACTCCCCCCCCCCTTTTTTTTTTCTGTGTGTGGAGATGGCATTACGGTATAGCTACAAGCTAGCACTTGAGGAAAATATGCAAATCATTTTCAACAGTCCTGAGTGTTTTAATGTCTTCTGTGCACTGTCAGGGATGGTAAATGAACCTCATCTCCTTTTTTTTTTGGCTTAATGAACACAGACAAACTGATGGGGAATATGTGCGACTGTGTGGCGGCTAATGTGCGTGAACGAGAAGCCCACGACCTGATGCGAGTTTTCCACTTCAGCAAGGATGAGATGATGGCGCTCGAGAAGGAGCACAGGGCTGCACCACCTGAGGCCCTCACACAGAAGGTCCTCTCGATATGGAGAGAGAGGCGGGGGCGTTCTGCCACTCCAGACGAGCTCATTCGCTACTTGAAGCTGATTGACATGGAGGCCGTTTCCAGGAAGCTGACGGCAATAAAGGTGTACTCTGAAGTTCATCGCATGTGATGGTTGTCCACTGAAAGTTGACAGTTGTTGCAGATCACAACATGGATGCAGTTCATCAGAAAGTTAACCCAAGTCACAACCTCCAAATCAGGTATGAACAGGTTTATGCCCTGGAATTAGGACAGGTTTGAATTTGCAATTATTCTAAACAGGTTTTTGAGCCAAAGGATATTGAAACATAAGCTAAAAGGAAGCCTTGAAATGACTGATGCTACGAGATGCTTGTAAAAATAACTATACTGCAATGGATTTTAGTCCTAGGTTACATAACACCCAAAATGCCTCAAAACTGTCAGACGTACCACCTCAAAAAAATGTATCCCTCTCCAAGGTTTTTCCTTCAGGATTGACGGACGCATGGGCCATCACGGGCAATATAACCATGCATGTGGTCCACCCAAGGATATATATTGCGCTGAAGATACTAGATGACCAGACTCACGCATGGGTTGAACTGCATTGTAGCCATCATTTTTCATATTCTTGAGCACAGTGAATGTACATCTGGCTTGACATTGAAGTTAATGACGTCATGACTTTAATGACAGCTGTATTAGGTATTGGCCATATACCAAATTTGCACAAGTATATCGGACACAGCCCTCTAGAACGTTGATGGAAATCCATATCTTGCATGACTTTGTAAAACTATTTCTGGCTTGATATGGGCATTATGAAAACTTCAAAATTGCAACCGAATAAAGTTGGTACAGTACTGATCTTCGGTTGGATAGTCACATGCAGCAGTGTGCAATGAATAAAGCCGTATCTGGCTTTATTTTATGTCCATGTAAAAGTTTTGAAGGTATATCTGTGTAAGCTGGACCGTACGGTGCGTACCTTTTGATAATCAGAGACAGGTTCAGGATTTTCGTTTGGGAGGGGAGGTGGGGTATACCAGATTCATGCATTGCGGGAGGGTCTTCCATCCGACAGATTTACTAAGAAATGTGCATTCTACACGGTGTTCAAGTTTCTGTACTAAAACAGTAACAAGAACAGCAACAGGGAGCTGTCTGCAAGTTTAATGTTAAATGCACAATAGATCAGTTTTGCAAACTTTGGTGGTGCACACCCCCCCCCCCCCCTTGGATCCACCACTGATATGGCCATATAAACCTTTGACTTGTTATACAGTATGAACTTACAGGAAGCTTGATATCGATCACCAAGGTTTTAATTGGCCACTGTGAACAATGTTGGAAGGTTTAAATATTTTGGGCTTGAAGACGTAGTGGTGGAAAGGTAAGACACAGGCAAAATCCCATGCTTAAGGACATGGCAGATCACAGTGCTGCAGAAGCCCAGATGGGGAGGTGACATATTAAACATGCATGGGCAGCATCACATCACTTCCACTACTGACCTTTGGCACCGTAGGTACGTATCATAATGTCATAATGACATGGTAATATTTCAGAAGTTTCCGCATAAAACACCTTCCGTTTTGGCTTTAAGCCCCAAATCTCTAAAACACAGCATAACCAAAGGACGAGCTGACCACGGAGAAAAATCTCAAAATAACGAGAAACGATGGAGACGTTTTCTGAGCATCTTTCGTGTAATTTTTAACAAAACTTTCTTCTATTCGGATGTACAAAGCATTACGCAGAATGAAAAACTTTTACAATGCAAACGACACACAGCGAATCAAAGATACTTAACACCACCACCATGGACGGCTGACAACACGTTCACAAACATCCAACTGGTATATAAAATATTTCATTTGATGGTAGAGTGTAATAGACTTCTTGACAGTGCTCCTCTGTTGTAAAATAGTTTTTTTTTTCTTTTTCTTTCTTTTACTATTTTTTCTTTCCGCCGCACATGACGAACAGCTGTTGGCTACGCCATCGAGTTGAAAAATAAAATATTTAAACGAATCTAACAATCTCCAGTTTAAATGTCTCTTTTTTTTTCTCTCTATTGATTGAAACTGTACAGGTCTCTACACAAACAAATGTTTTAAAAACCAAGCACAAAAATTAATATATATTTTCATAATTAAATGTTACATTACTTGTGGGGGGGGGGGAGAGGATTTGCCCTCCATACTGCTACTGATGATGCAGTGCAATGGGATAATTACTACACGGCCATCCTATTGCAATTACTGCAATGCCAAAGTATACCTAGGAGATGTGCCCACCTACAACACCATTTACGAACTCTATCTGAGTAAGGGGATGCCACAAAACTTTCACAGTACGTTAACCGTACATTCCAGAGGTATGTACAGGTTTCTTTAACCTTCCACCATGGCATATTTGAGCAGCGAAGCTACCCTTGTTTATACCATCTTGATGCATGTTGCCGTGTCAATGAGGATTGGTCGGTCCAATACTGAAAATGCTATCTGGTCAAATATTAGGACCTTTGAACTTTCCATAAAAGTGACCAGAGAAGACTGAAAGGTAATTTCCTGATATTTTGTGAGTAATTTTGTAAACCTAACCTGGCTGCTGTTTCCCTTTCCTAGCTTTGCGCATAATCTATTTGCACAAGAATTGCAGAAGCACATGTCCATAGAACCTATGCCACTTTTTCCATGTTCCTTTTTGTCTTTTTTTTTTTTTTGCATAATGTCCAAGGACTTTGCTATCTCAACTGAAAGTAGTACTTTACTATGGAAAACATCTACAAGCACACACACATACAAAAAAAAAAAATAACATGACATGAAATGGCCCACTGCGGGAACATGCACTTCTAAATTCCTGATGTATGGGCCTTTGATCAGGTTTTTGAACTGTGGACAGGAGATGAGAACAATTGATCAGATGATTAAGGAAAACATGACATGCATGGCTGAAACAATTGTTGCAGAAATTTAGGCATCTCTTGACAGGAAAGAAAAAAACAACCTGTCACTTATCCCAGCTTTTAACGTAACTGTGAGAAAACGTAGCAGCATTCGGCATCAAGTCCAATCATTGGGGGCTTGAAAAAAGAAAATTTGAGACATATGTAGCACGGAATCAGAAAATATCATGATCTTGATTAAAAAAAAAAAGTACGGATTAGACGAAAGAAGAATAAGGCAAATATTTACATGGTAGCTGCAGAAGCTATTTGAAAATTCAGAGATGTACATGTGAAGATCTTCAAAAGATAAGAGGAATAAATACTAATAACGAAAAAATAATACTAATTATGATCGTAATACTAATGATAAAGGTGCGTGAAGCAAAAAAATGTATTGGTTTAAAAAACTTGACTCTATTTTAGCAAGTTGGCACACATTGTCGCTGCTGCCATTGCAGCCATGCTCTTTGGTTAATTCACACAAAAAAAGAAATAAAAATATTTTTATTTAAATGTAAAATGATTTAAATCCATAAGCAAAGTATTTATTATTAGGGCAAAACATTTTCCCCCTTTATATGCAAGTAATACATTAGTCCAAATGTCTTTGACAACAACAAAATTACAATTATTAGCACAAAACCTTAATCCAACTCAAGGGCACAAAATGACCTTTAAAGGAAAAGACTTAGAAAGGTCATCTCTGAAGACAAGGTGATAAACAAACTTGTCCAAATAATAAATCATAAATGGTGAGAAGACACAAAAGAAATGCTAATTGTTACATCTCATTATGCTTATAACTTGGACGGTATTCCAACCTGTTACAATAAATACAAGCATTCCAAAGAATAACATCCAATTTCCAAACAGAGAAGATAATTTCTACCACACTATGGTGGATCAACTTCACTGGGGTGAAAGGGTTTATGGTTTCTTTTAATTTCTTTAAAATTTTTCACTGCAAATGCTGAATAGCAAGCTGCTACAAGCCTTTCTTTTCATACAACACTTGAGACCAGACAAAGGTATGGTTTGATCTTATAGACCAACCACATCACCTTAGTTCATTTTTATCACTAAATGGTGATTCTGTCCAAGCACACGATAACAACTATCAATTGGACATCAAATGCATGCGGGTTTTCTTGAGTTGCTGCATTTCATATCATAGGATATTAGCTGTCATGTCCATAGGCAAAAATTTTTCATTGAAAAAGGGAAGATTTATTGACTATGTTATTGAAATCAATCAATCAATCATGAAAAGGACAAAAACTTTACACATGTAATAACTACAGATATTCCTGCCAGCACACTTCCCATGTGACTGAAACACCGATGGGGTCTAAGGATGGTATCAAAGGTAATCTGCCTTTGGAAAGATTTGACACACCCTGTAAGAAAAAAAGAATGTCACCTGACAAATGGAAGAATAGCAACCTCTGCAAGTTGGTAGTGAAAAAACTAAAGCAAGTGTAGAATGGAAACATGCTTTTATACATCCTTTTCTGTGCATGAAGTTATGTATACAGCATGCAGTCACAATTCAACCCGGCTACATTATATGAAATGGGTGGCTACACTACAAATTACGGTATAGGCTATAGATGTACAGAGAATACAGACTAACCAGCCTAAATCTATAGCTCCATAGGCCAGTGATAAAATCAAATCGTGTTTTCTGGCATCTGAGACATCCAGAATGCCTGAAGGATGATAACTTTTTAACAAAAGTTGTCCTTTGAACCAAATTCAGTTAGTGCGTGAACCAAATTAAAGAGTTTATTTACAACATCTGAACGATGTCATAAAATGTGGGATTTTAATTAGGTAACAGCACGGCCATGGTACGACCACCATGAAATATGCCATGACATTGTTTTGACAGGACAATTAATTACCGAAAAGACAAAATATATTTTACCAATTGTCCCTTGAATTAAAAAAAGAAATCTCAAAACCACCTCTACTCTTATGGTTGCACTGGTTTACAAACAGAACTTCCCTATCAACTGAAAGAGGGTAATATGCCCAGTGAAACATGTGACTGCATTTCTGGTGTCACAGGCTCACATACAGTGCAATTGGGGGAAATGTGTCACATCTCTCCATTGATGGATTATCTTTGGTAGTTTTTCTTCAAATTCAAACATACTTCCCTATTAAAAGTTAGTTAAAACAAACTTCCCCCGCTCACTTTCTTTGGCACACTCTCTCTCTTCCCCGCCCACTGATGACCTTATTTTTGAGTTGTAAAGTTGAAAAATAACAATCTCTGATGAACTCAACAGTCAATCTCTCTGCAGAAACAGTTGTAGTCATCAAAACTGAGAGGTATAACTTCTCCATCTGACTTTCTTCATTTTGCTACAAAAAGTTTTTCACAATTCAACTTTTTATTCAAGGACCAATCAAAATAGTTTGACAACCACCCCCCCCCCCTCCAATTACAACTAAATGCCACAATTGTTGTAAGTCATTTCAACATAAACTGGCATCTGCATCTATTCTAATTAATCAGCAGTACCTACTGCACAAGTATCTGAGCCTTTTTCTTTCACATATGAACAATAGATGCGTTCTGCAGTCGATTAAAGCGCTGAAGTTTTTGCGAAAATTGTTAATCCAAATTTTTACTGCATTTTTCCCTTCCAATCAGCTGAGGAGTTCAATAAAAAGCTACCTCTGGGGTTACCAAGTTTTAAAAGAGATAATTCCATAGTGACGTCTACGTTTGTCTTGAATTATACTACCCCTTGACCTGGAACATCAACTTGTTTAGCTTAGCTCCGTTTAAACGTTAAGTCGCTTCCCGAAGAGACTGAGACTGGAGAAGTCTCACCATAGTAGTCCAATTAAAATGCAATCAATTGAAATGTTTGAGATAATGCATTTAGGAAGAGACATAACATTTCAATTAGGTTTTCAGTTGACTGACAACACCATGTCCAACCCTTTTTAAAGTTGCGGGAACACAGTTGACAGAAATCATCCAAGAGATCATGTTTTCTTCCCTCAAAAAAAAACTACCGTGGGCCCAAAGGGATAAAATCCAATCTACAGATCACATGAACATCAGGGCTTGGCAGAAATGCACCTGAATTATCCTTACTGTCAAAAAAGTAAAAAAAATGTGTTTTTCTTTTTGTCCAATCGAAAACTGAGGAAACTGCGAGGAAAAAAACAGCAGCATGCATTTCATAGCAATTTACAAACATTCATGATTATCTTTGCAGCACTGAGCAAGTATTTCATTTTCTAAATAGAAGAAGTAAATGATGGATGAATGTGATTCAGAAAAGAGAAAGGAGAAAAAGGAGGTGTCTATGAGGTTTGAGATAGAGAAAGAAACGTTTATTTACAATGCCTCCTGCAGAAAATGGACAATACCTACAAGGTGACCTGACCCGCGATGTCTGATTTGCTAGGAGAAAAAAAAAAAGAGAGACATGCAACCCCAAATCGCTTAATTAAAACACCAAACAGTTGTCATAGATCTGAAATGGTGTTCTTATAAACAGTGGAGCTCTGCTGTAATGTTCTAGAAAAAAAGGGGGGGTGGAACGTGAGTTTGTTATGACTGTACAGACAAAAAACATTTTTTCATAGACAAAAGAAAAAAAGATTATAAAGCTATTGTCATTTTCAAGATAACACTATGTACATTTGTTTTTTTTTTCCTTCTTTTAATCATCTCTAAACTGTACAGTAGGTCTGACAAAATGCAGACAAATTGATAATGAATAAGTGCCATTTTCTGTCTGGGGAGAGGGGCAGAAATCCCAAAGGATAAAAAAGGAAGAAGAAAGAGGAAAAGGAAAGATATTTTCCCAGCACATTCAAACTATTGTGACCACATTTTTTTCAATCAAGGTATCCAGACAAATATTTGATCGTTTTCATTCAAGAAGAGGCAGCAGCGGGGCATTTCCCTACCAAGACAAATCTTGATCTGGAGTCTCTTCGACAAAATCTTCCGATTAATTGACAAACGGGGAAACATGCCAATTCATCGGCGTGATCTGAGCACTCCCAGCACACAGAAAGTATATACAGTGAACAATGAATAAATTAAAGGACAGAGGGTGGGAGGGGGACTGACCCTATTGTGTCATGTGACAACTATGTATAACAATTATGACGACCGCGAAAAGCGAAGTCAACAAGCGGAAAATATTGATTAATAGCAAAATTGTGAGAAGAACAATAACACCCCCCTCCCTGGGAAAAATTTTTGAATTCCATAACATAACGCACAAAGAGTTTGTGACAATTAAAGCACCACTTTTCTTGAATTCTTACTCAATGTTTATATTGGTAATAATGGTGATATTATGATTCTTAACAACCATTTTGGTGCTTTGTTGTGCAGTACAAAGCCAACAGCTAGGTTAGATGTGTCAAGAAAGTGATATAACTCAAGGCATTGTAAAATATCACAGGTGTGAAGAGAAACATAACAAAAATCTAGAATCCTATGA
Source organism: Stichopus chloronotus (assembly GCA_021234535.1). Taxonomy (NCBI): domain Eukaryota; kingdom Metazoa; phylum Echinodermata; class Holothuroidea; order Aspidochirotida; family Stichopodidae; genus Stichopus; species Stichopus chloronotus. The sequence goes on along the minus strand of CM037848.1, from coordinate 6,423,324 downwards.
CCAGGAAGTAATCTACCCAAACCCCCGTCTTGAAAAGTTGGGATATGATGGATATTCATCTTCATCAACTCAGCGGACACTGAAATCGACAGTGGAGTCTGGAGATGAGTTACCTGACTTGCATGACCTCCTCTCTCGTTCACTGTCATGTTGTTACCTAAACAATCATCGTAACTTCACACTGATACAATTGCATGACTCCTAACGGTTATTTCATCACGTTTACATGAACATTTCATGACTGAATTTGATCGATGAATGATGGCACAATGATCGTGACAGAAAGTAAATTACTTTCAACTCGTAACATTATTTGACATGATCTCATTCACTGGGATGTAGTTACCTACAATCTTCATGCGTTCACACCGATAAGACATGCTGCTTCAGTGTTGATACTTTCAAGGTATTTAAACCTGCAACAGAAACTGAACTGATCTCTCTGTCTACTTACGAGAGTGTCAATTTTCAGGAAAAGTGAGCATCAGACCTTCCTACACCTTAAATGAAATACAGTTTCATGATTTTTCCATGACTATTTCATAAAACTTTACATGACCATTTCATGACTGAATTTGATCCATGGATATAGACAGAACAATAATCACAAAAAGAAAGCAAATACTTTTTTAACCTGTAACAAATTACCAGCCTGTTCAAAATTTCATAAATTTTCCATGAACTTTTCTTTCCATGACTCGTATCACTTTCACAAAACATCATGATTTTTCCAGGCCATGGGAACCTGGACTATGCACATCATTGGAGGGTGTGACCGCCGACAGCAGTAACTACTAATAAAGATCCTGTGATTTCACACGATGTATCTTAAATTTGTGCGAACATTGAAACACTTCAACGGAAATGTGAGAAAACTCTCCAATAGAACGTTTCAATGAGATATTGACCAGGGAGGGTGCTCTTCCTCAATAAATAATGCAACAATTACTAATGGGAATAATTTTCTTGTGAGCAGCTCTTACAAAACGATGCAACCCAAGATCATTCCGCATAAGTCGGTCATGATTTCTTTTCTATTTTGCAGGACATATTATCCAGGGTCAAGATGACTGCAGAGTTGTGAGAGAGGGGCATACAAGCAGAATAGCAAGTTTGTGACAAAAAAATATATGCTTTTGTGCTTGATGGATCCTCGTCCAGAAAAAAAAAGGTTTTCCCTATGTCCAAACCCTTATGATGTCTAATCGGCCATATAAACAAATGAAAACCTAATGGATTCAAAAATCAGAAAAAAAGATATATATATTTTTTTTCATCCAGGTTGCGTGAATCAAATACTGCCTGCAGTGGCGGTTACAGGATGAGACATTTGCAGTAATGCCTTGATTGTATAAACAGAAATGGCATTCCTAAACGATGAGGTAATTTGGAGATAATAAGCAGTGACCGTGCTGGCCAATTGAATGTTTGTACATAATGAGGTGATATTACAGTATTATGATTACTTTTAGTAAGTCACTTGAGCAACAGGAATAAAATGTACACATACTTCTCTCTGTGCATCAATTAAACATACACATCTCATCCTGTCTGAAGTGTGACAACTTCTTTTAAATTTGAAAATGTACCCAATCATAGAATAAGTTTTACCCTGTTTTTCTTTTGTATAACAACACTCTGAATAAGCTTTAAGTTCATGGAAGGATGCATAATTTATCTTCCGGCAAAAATTTCATAGAATTAAAAAAAAATTTCTCACTTTTTTTTTCCATATTTTTTTTTTCTTTTCTGGGTGATGAAGCCAAACATATCAAAATAGAAAGGATGATTAAATACCAAATTTAACAGCAGGTTCAAAGCTCTTTAACAAACATTTTTGTCTGTCAAACTCTTTCCACCACCACATCTCACGACTTTCAACTTGGATACAGACTGTGGACTCTCCCTGTGGAAACATTCATTATTCCTTTTACTTATTTCTACAATTAGAATAACTATATCATAACATCACAATAATTTACTACTCTACAAATGTCTCACACTTCTCGCTATACTGTCTTCCACTCCTTAAACGGTACCAGATTTAAACAACCTCCACGACACCGCTGCTCAGCGTCGACGTGACATCAGAACACTGTACTGTGAGTGGCTGTCAACATGTCACATACTACAAACGACAAAAACATTTGCCAAGCTGCAGATTTATGATGTACTTTAAATAACTACTGAATGTATGCCCCCAAAACAAGCCGAGAATAACATGTCTTCGCCACACCTAATACTTTCATGAGCACAAAGGAGATGTACTGGTAATACTTCTCTGGATACACAGACTAAGTGCAGGCACAAACTGTGCGCCAAATGCCATCGTAAGTTCAGCTCGCCCACATCTGTGTAAATCTGAACTTGACATTTTTTTACAGACTCGTGAAAAAAATCTTGCAAAAACACTATTGAAACACTTGCTCAAGTTCCATGTGATTCATTCACACTCACAAGGCAAGTTTCCAGCAAATCAATGTTCTCATTTAGTATGAGTGACACCATGGCATTTGTCACCAAAGTGGCTCATATTGTCACATAAAAATGTAACCACGGTTTTTCCAATTCCAAACAGGTCTTGTTCAACTGCAGGTCTATAATTGATCATGAACAACTTTTACAGAGTGTTGCCAGTCAGACTACTTGCATGTGCATCAGACAAATACTCATCTTCATTTAAAGCTGGAATATGAGTTGGAAACTTGTTTGTGAAAGTCAAATTTGGCACAATATGTCATAGCCACTAAAAAAAAAAAACACATAACACACTGTTTAAACCCCACTTTGCACGCATGTATCTTTAAATCCATTCCCACTGGTCTGTGTAATTTCAAGTAATGTTGACTGACTGCTATGCTTTCTTGGAGAGTTTTAATTTTGTAGGGCCAACAAAAATATCTGGAAGATGAGTACATAGTTCTCTTTCAGATTTTGCGACAGTTGATCTTTTCCCCCACTTTCTCTGGCATGAAACACTGACTAAGAACAAAGGTAGGTGACCAGGCAATTGCCAGTACAACTCATATTCCAGCTTTTAAAGAATGATTGGCCATTTCAACGTATATCCTACCACAGAGTACCAACATATTTGAACCAATTTCCCCAGTTTTTTTTTTTTTCACTCAGCCCTTGACTACCCCTGTGCAATTGTAGGTAACTGCAGACAGGGTTGCGAACCACAAAGCCGACACCGGCACGGATGAGATGAAACAACAAGGTGCCACAAAAATACTCTACCAATGGCCACGTTTTTAACCTTCCGTTCTTTGAGAGCACAGCTGCCACAGCATTGCCAATATGTTACCCTCTATACAATCCCACCCTTCCCACCTTCTATACCATCAAAGAAATGTTGTCAATACCATTCACGCACTACCTCACAACTTGCATTTTGTTACAGCTGTTGTAACGTAGAATGTGTGTTTCATTTCAGGAATCTTCTGAAAGCTCTACTGTTACAGAATGAGCGAACCCTAATTTAATTTTACTTCTGATGATGATTTTTGATGGTCAACATATATGTCACGACGTATTCCAACCATGAACAACTCTCTTCCTTTTTTTTTTCTTTTTCCAAAAATTTGACAAGACTGTCACTTGTTTCCGTAGGTCTAGCAAAAAGGGGGTAAATATTGGTACACTGAAGTGGTTTTTAAAAAATGTTTGATACACATCACAACCTTTTACAACCTTGCATAACTCTTATAAACATCGATGTAGTAGACGCTAGAAGTACAAACAGAATTACTAGTTGCACTGTGGTTTGTCAATGTGAGAGTTTTTCTTGATAATAACTTGTATCTCCTGCTTAGGTGAATAGAGACAAGTGAATATTCACATACTGAGTTTTAAAATGCATTTCGGAACGTCCAATCCCAACACATTGTTAAAGAACATCCAAGTAAAGAAGTTCAATAAACTAATGTAAATGCTTCCAAACAAATACTTGGCATTGAAAGCAATACTGTACATACTGAACATGCCTGTCGCTATTTAATCATTACACAAAACTCAAATGTAACCTACTTTATGTAAATGGTGGCATCTGAATTTTAGCTTTCTCCAATATTGACAAAAATCATTGACATTCACTTTCAAAAAAAATGATTAAAAAAAAAACAAATACAAAAACCTGACTTTTAATGTAAAGGTTGCAAAAGTAGAGAGGAAAAAGGTTTAGGAAAAAATTAGGACTTGATTGGTACTTGGCTATGGATATATACTCTAAGTAGGTCATTAATGACCCTATGAAAATGAAAAAGGTTACAAAACAAAAATACTAACATCTTCTTTTTCTATTCCGAACTGAAAAAAAAAACAAAATAAAGACTGAAGTTAAGAAGCACCATCAACTCTCTTTGAATTTTGCATTTATACTGACTGTAAACTTGGCCTTGTATTTCAAATAAATTGCTGCTCTCCCACCGGGTGAGTCACCGCAACCTTGAATGGAACTGACGATGACGACGGGTAAGGGACAGGTTGCCTGACTTGAGTAGAAGGCATCAACTCCCATGACACTGAGTACTCATAATCTCTTGTTCCTCCTCTTTGTCTTTGACGAGGGAAAAACATACATATCCACAACATCCTATTTGCATGAGGATAATGACAACCACATCTCTCTGTGTCCAGCTCTGTTTTTCCAGACTGCTTCATCTGATGTACTGTAGTCCTTTCAACTTGTTGACCAAGGCTGTCAAAAACGAAAAAATTACCAATAAACATAATTTCAAGAATGTTAAAAAAAAAAAAAAACCCCCACTCTGCAACAGGGTGAAAAAGAGAGATGGTTTAAAGCAAATGAAGGAAGGCTGTGCTTCTTCTGAAACTGAGGGTATAGCCACTGCAATGTATGGCACTTATTTCAATTGCATATGAAAATGCATGTGTTGGGGGGTGAACAATTACTAACTTACTGGTATCACACATGCTGAGAAACCCACCCTTTCTTTCTATTAAAGCAGAATAGACAGTAGACACATGGAAGTGTCTCCCAAGAGAGTGCAATTTTAGACAGGGACTGACACTATTTGGCTGACTTTTTGCATTGAGGAAGTAAATTACAACATACCTAGTTTCCAGGCCAGTTAAATTTTATCAATGTGCACAACACAAGGATCGTCACAAACGTCTTGAGATTGTCCTCCTAAAAACTGCTTTTTATAACTTCCTATAACTGAGAAATAGACATTTTGTGCTGGTATTCAAGAGGCACAACTGAATGCTACAGTAGCATAATTTCAGCAAGAAATAGACACACAACAAGAGAACATTCCTTCCGATTGGCCCCAATCTTCTCTTGCTCGACTTGCTGGAAATTGCATTTCACAGGGGGTGATTCCTCAGAAATTCTTAGACATGTATGAGCAGGCATGGCAATGAGCTCTTACAAAGAAGGCCTGAATATAAATGTAGTGTTTAGCAGTGGGCACGCATGATTCAAAATGACAAAAAAAGAGACATGAATACATCCATAGGGGGAAATATGAGTTCCTCTTCTGTTCTGGAAGGAGAGGTACTGTAACAGACTGTGAGTCCGATTTGGCTTCATACTGGAGGCACAGTGCACAAATGATACCAACTGGTGTTGAGACAGATCAGGAAAGTGCACCAGTTAATAAGGGAAAAAACAGTGACACAGTAAAAAGGTCTTTTTGGTGCCATACAGAGCAAACTTTGGTAATTCTTAATCTCTTACATGAGGAGGGAAACCAAACATCCTCTGCAAGACAAAGATGTACTGCACACCATGGGAGGAAGAAGTAACAGTGTTAGATTTGTGAGTTCTGACAATACTGTACCTGATGTAAATGCTTCCCCATGTACTGTATACTGTACATCACTGCTCTCGCTGGACGATGCCTCCACGCGAGGAATCGGGCACTGGATATAATTGTTTTACCATGAGGACGGAAGGCAGTGTTAGTAAATTGACAAGAGTACTAAATCTAGAGTAAACAAACAGTCTCTGTGTGAGCTGTACAGTATAAAAGGATACATTAAGAAAGGGTAGGGGGATGAGTTGGGAGTCCTAATTTGGGTCACTGTGTGGAGGGACGCTCACAATCACAGTGCCCCATCATTTCCTTATGGCATACAACTCAGTTGTCCGTTAACTACAATCACACTTCAAATCTGATTTTTAACACTGAAATATAATGAGGGTCTTGAATCCACTAAGATGCTAATATTTGAACTGTATACTCTGCATGCCAACCAGAACAACATGAAACTTTTATCCCTGAAGATCCTTGAAAATACTTAATTTTAACTTTTGCATGAATGAACAATCACTAAATCCTGTCCCCACCCCCTTGCAAAGAGTCAACAATAACCATCCCCCAATGCCACATTTGTTTGTCATCTCTTATTAATAGTCAAACTTCAAACTGCGGTGCCCTCGGACAAGCTATAGGACTTATCACTCCAGCGGATCTAGAGTGGAAGTGAGGACATTGACCTAAGTGAAGTCTTTCTTTGTATTCTCTTGAGGTGAAGTTTAGCCAGTACCTGAAAGGCTAAGTGACTGTAGCACAATCTCTGGTGAGATCGGTAGAACTGTAAACTAACCACTAATGAGCCATTGTAGTCTATCTACAAGATCTTCCTGAAGTTGGAATAACCTGTTGATCATTATCTCCGATTTGGGTGCAAAATTTTGCATGCAGCATCTAAACACACTGACCCCTACAGTCTGTGCCAGCATGTTTGGCAGACCATACCATAATCTTTGCAAAGTAACTCTCCCACATGGTACACGGTTTCCAACAATATGTATGTGATATACAGTGGTACACCTAGTCACCTGTACATCCATAATACGACACTCAAAACCAGATTTTCTGTTTTAAGATATAAAGCCCCTGTGTTTGTGTTGGATTTTAGGTACCTGACCTCTATCGACACTGAACGACATTTGACAATAGCCAAAGACAATAGCAGTGAAAAATTCAAGTTACTCAATGTAGTGCATACCTTCATTAGCACACAGTACGCCTCCAAGCTGCACACCTGTAATTCCACACTGTGCCTCCTCTGTGTCAACCTAACTTTGCAATATTTCACTGTTGTGTCCGCAGAGATTTTAAGAAAGTTTTTTGTGATAACTATTACCTTTGACCGATAACTACAACTGCGACTGCAAAAATGTTAGAGCTTCATGTATGAAACATACAGTACAGTACAGTACATGACATGCAATATGTACTGTAGAAGGCCAAATTGCAACCTGTCGTCGAGTTTTCTGTATGCATCGTACACCTCCTGACAAACTTTTGGTCTTCAACATCTGCAGGCTACACTGACCTTGAGTTTTGACCCCACTCAAAAACAACACCGCCCCTGATCATGATATGATCCACATGCCACGTTCGCAACCGTCTCTCTTCTCTAGATCTCAAGGTTTATCTCATCGCATCAAAACAAGATGTGCACAAACACACACATGTACAGTAATGCACCTCATTGCAAAGATTAATTCTACTTTTGACAAACACGAGCAGATAACAGTTACCAGCACTTTTTTCCCCGCAGCTCTGTAATGAACACCTTGGGGAAAGGTCTAAGCACTGTTACACATGAGGAAATAGAAAACTCCCAAATGCAGTCGGGGAGTTTAGAAAAACAAACAAAAAGAAAAGCAAAACAAAAGACCTCACTGAGACCACGGTAAAACGAAAATGCGGAAATTTGTGCCAAGTCTCTACTGAGAGCAAAATGTGTACTTGGTCGCCTAAAAGCGGCAACTTGCAGATACTGTGCGTGTAATTTGCACATAAAAGTTATTTACTGTATTTATGCAACGCTCCACCGACGCAGGAACGTGAGTGTGAACAATTAACGCTGCAAGCGTGCTATGAATCGTTCACCACAGTAACTGCCAACCCTCAATAAACAAACTTTCCCAAAATGCCAGGTAGGTTCAACCTGTGACACGTCTGTAGATAAACCAAAGGTGAATTTTGCCTCTCTGGCAACACCCACATTTCTGTACCTGCCAATGTTTGCCCAGAGAAATGGTCGACAAAAAGTTTTGGAGATTTAGAGACTCCAAAGGAAGGCAGAGTTGTCACTCAGTCATCAAGTCATATTTAGATTCTTTGTACAATACCAGCAGCCGGTAAGGATTTCATTCATTCATTCTATGAAAAGCAGAATGCAAAAATGCACTGCAGTTTCGTGGTACGGTACTCATTACAGTTACTTTATCAAGCTTGTTTCTAAAATATAACTCTTTAGCAAAGAATCAAGAGTTTATTTTTGGTGCAAAGATTTGAGGTCATCACCTGAGGTGAAACACTGGAAAAACACTGGAAACCTTGTGCCGGTCATATTTCAAGAAGGGAAGGTTCCATACCATGTGTTCAAATGCTTAACATTTAGCATATAGGAACCTCTTCATTTTGGCAGAGGTTAGAGGTCACTTGAAGTAATGAGAGGTGGTAGACTGAAAATCTGTTGCATGTGATATACTGTACCTCAAGAAGGTATATCAAGGAAGGTATATCCCTTATTCACTCTTGCGTACCATAAATTGCAAATCATGTTCCAATAATTATGATTGGAATTTTATTGAGTGCACATTAGATGTAATGAACCTGACACAATATTTTGTGTGACATGTGCAGTGCAGACAGAGTTTTAGGCAAATGTAAATTGTCAACGTACTGAGGGAACAATGGGCATACTGTAGATAATGCATCTTAGTGAGCAGACACTACTTACAGTAAAACCAATGATTTACACAGTAGGTCACACAAACCTCTGGTGACCCAGTATGACCTTTGACCTCCACCAAAAACAATAGGGTCTTTCCTCTCAATATGCCAAACCTGCATACCAAGTACAAAGAGTATCTATCACTCCCATCTGGGGATATCACATGCACAAGGTTTTCACTATTTGACTTCTGGTGACCACAGATGACCTTTGACCTCCACAAAAAATAATACCGTTCTTCCTATCAATATGGGAAACCTACACACTAACTATGATGAGTATACATCAATCCTACCTGGAGATATCGCATACACAATATTTTCAGTTTTTACCTCTGGTGACCCCAGATGACCTCCACCAAAACAATAGGGTTCTTCCTCTTAATATGAAAAATCTACCACGTATCAACAGCATCCACCATTCCTAACTGGAGATATCGTGCACACAGGCTGAGTGTCACAAACACACACATAAGCACACACAGACACAATCACAATCGCGAAAGTTCCTCCTCCAGCGAAACTAAAAACAGCAAAGGAATAACTTTAGCACTCTATGCAGCTACAGTACTGTACTGTAGTCATGCAGTTCTCCTCTAAGTGTCTACAAAAGTTTGCAATATTACTGTAGCATCCTATCCTTCTCTTTGAACATTTAGTGCATAGAAAGATCTTGCCCCTATTCACTCTTGCATAAATTGCAAATCATGTTCCAAAAATATGATTGGAACTTTACTGAGTGCACATTAGATGAAATGTATCTGACACAATATTTTGTGTGGCATGTTCATGTATATATACGCAGACACACAGCGTTTCAGGCAAATGTAAATTGCCAATGTACTGTGGGAACAATGGGCATAGATAATGCATCGTAGTGAGCAGACAAAACTTACAGTGAAAACAATGATTTACAAAGTAGGTCACACATTTTAGAGTTACGTGTGAAGCTGTCCATTTCTAGCGTGCAACTTCAGAGGGCCAACAAGGGACAATACAATCCACCAGTTTGAATTTAATAGTGTTGTTGTGATGTGAAATTTTTAAAAACAATATCAGTGGCACTTTTTCCTCAATTGTCAAACGATATCACAATATCATAGGGGTAAGTTGGAACCAAAGCGCATGTGGAAAACAATGGATTTATGCGGATTGTGTTCAGGAGTCACATTGTGCAGCCTAAGCATAACCTCAATTCTCATATGAGACTTTATTTTCATATAAATCAGACTAGTTCGTAAAAGTTTAACCTAAAGGTCTGATTTTTGTTTCCATATACCTGTACATATGTTTGGTATGTAATCACAAGTGTACATCGTTTGGGTCATTTCACAAACGATATCAGGAGCAACGTGCTGTAGTGAGATCATTTGCCGATCTCGCAACATTGCAACAATACTAGAATTTAATGATTGTCAGCAAGATTTCATAAACAGAAAAAACTTACATAGTAATATCACATTGTAAAGAGGTATGCTTGTCTCAATGGGTTGAATACATGAGTCAGCAGCAGTTTTGATAGCAGCAACAATGTATCCACTTTTGACTACAAAAGACAAGAGATGAATTATGCAGGCATTTCAAGTTGTGTTTGAACTATACACCAGTCTCGGTTGTCCACAAATACAGTCTTGGAAAGACTGAGTAATTAGAGACCAACAAGGATTGTACCTGAGAAAATTTGCAGACACACAGAGAGATGATTACTGTACCTCCAATGCGGGTCAAAGTCATTCAAAATACGCAGGACTTGCAGGATACCTCTAAGTGAACATATGCTGCTGCATACGCTTTTCCTGAATGTGACTTCCTACAGGGCGGAGCTCCTATGGTCTACAGTGCAGACTAGTATCACTGCAGGCAATTCCTAGATGCATTGACAAAGGTTGAACATATAAGCATCAGTAACTTTGCACAGTCAAATGAATGAGCCCACTTTATTGCCATAAACCCTGAGCACTCAACACAACGGTTACATAATTGAGGGTTTTTCCAAATCCTTTTTGTAGATGGTTAAGACTGCATTTGCTACGTACCTCAAGAGATGACACAAACGCCCTGCCCATCTGGATCTCTCTTCAGAGGTAACTCTCTGCCTTCCCTGTATGCGATGCGGGGCCTTTTGATCCTATCCTCAGAGTCTGAGTCATGGTCCTCAATGCTGGATGGATCCACCCTGCTCCTCTTCTTCTCCAACCGTTCCTCATCAAGCAACGATCTGATGGACGATTTGGTGCCCTCCTCGACCAATGGTGCACTCTCAGAATGTACCACCTTTTTGGAATGACTTTTGCAACTACAGCTCCTCCCAACATTCTGGAGGAGTCTTGACTTTTTGGAGTATACATGTCCAGCAGACCGACTGCTGCAGTCTGAACTACAAGAGCTGGAACGATAAGGAGCGTTTGGGGATAAGGGGCTATCTCTTTGGGTAGGGGGTGGGCTGGCCGATGATGTTAAGGAGGATTTAACAAAACCCGATGCCATACCTGGTATGGGTAAACCATGACCTCCCAGTTCACCGGTCAAGGGACTGGGAGGCGTGATACCCCTGTTTTTCAGCTTCCATTCACTGTAAACATTCATGAGGAGAGCCACACTGGGCCAATCAGCATCTGTGCTTCCACTAGCATTAGCTAAACTCCTCTGGTACTCATCCTCCGTGATGGCAAGATATCCAATCGGTGCTTGGGGATTGACATGAGTGCTGCTACCCTTTGACATACCACCCTCATATGTGGCACTACCCATTTCATTTTCAATCCCTCCTTCAGCACCATCACTGTGCTTGCTGTACTGCCCATGGTGAATACCACGTCTACGGCGGTAGGGTCTACGCTTCACCTTAAACGGTTCTTTGTTCTTTATCTCCCGGGGAGGGAGGTCTAATAAGTCTGAAAATGTCTGCATGAAAGGATTGTGCTTCTGTTTTGGTTTTGGATCAGGTCTTGCGAGTATCCTTTCTAGGGAGAAGTCAGACGTTGAAGGACGCTTCTGTCTCTCTGCATCTGCCTCTTTAACCTTCTGGGAAGAGCAGGAGAGGTCCAAGGCCCCTTCGCTGAGACTCACCTCTGTCTCCTGATACGAGCCACCCTCCAACTTGGACGATGACGGTGGGAAACTAGACTGTGTAGAGGAAGGTCGGTCACTGCATGATTCGTCAGTGCTATTGCTTCCGCTGTCCCCCTCACAGTAACCGTACGGTGGTTCCTCGACACGAAAAACATCGTCGGAGCTTGAAGGCATGGCAGATTGACTGTCTGGAGTCGTACTCTCCACTGCAGGAGAAAAGAAAAGAGTGTCAATGCTCCTTGTCACACTCTGAGAGTCCTGCTTTATTTGCTGGTCGTAATTTAGCAACGTCCGTCTCAGCTTTTCCCTCAGCACATCCAAGAGCGAAATCTTTCCATTCTTAGCAATGCTGCTGCCCTCCGCGATTGTGTGGGGAGGGATACTTGCATGTTCCCCGTCCAAAGGAGGGTACGAGGCTGGTGGATAATGGGACCTGTTACTGCCCTCACTTAAACCGCTCTTGTCCAAGTGCTTGTCTCTGCTTTTTGATTCATCCAGCAGTCGCTCTTGGAACGCTTCAGTGCTCATCTTGAGCTGCCACTCTTTTACAACGTCCGCGTCATTGGATTTTAGACTTCGGTAAATGGAGTCCTCAACAAAACTGGCCAGCCGGCGACCCTGCTCGGTCCACTGCTGGCTGTTTGGTTGGTTCTTTAACAGCCTCGAGGGGATCGGTTCAAACAGTTCCAGGGTGGACCTCTTGAAGCTCTCTGCTCCTGGTTCTTCATTTGTAGAGCTTTCCTCCAATAGAGAGTTTACAGAGGAGACAAACTGAGAGCTCCTGCTAAATGAACTTGGTTTGTTGCTTTCTGATAACATTTTGGAATCTTTTTGGTTTGTGTCGCTTTTCTCAGGGGGTACTTCCTTCAGGTACTTTTCCTGTCCATCACAGACAAGCTTACAGGTGACTGTCCTTCCATCATTCATTTTCAAGACTAGTGTTTCCTCACCTTTCTTTTTATTCAAAGGCTTATCCCCTGACCTTCGCTCATTCTCTTTAGGCTGAACGTGATCAGTCGAGTTAGCCTCTGTGACCTTTGACAGACAAGGCGAATCACAAGTTACCGGTGTGTCCACAGGATGGCAGAGGGGTGGGGAATCTTTCCCGATTTGTTTTGTCTCCCTAGGTTCTTCTGGTTCCATCCTCATCCATCAAACTCAGATATGGTGTGTCTCAGTGCTCCAAGGCAAGAGTCCTGACAGCTGTGAATGTGAAACAAGAATTTCAAATAAATAAGGATGACTTTCAACCTTCCATACCTGTATATGAATTAAATGTGTTTGTAACAAATTGCAGCTTTCTCTGATTTCATAAGCTCATTATTAGACAGTGTTCACTATTGTTTTCCCAAGACTCCAATTCAGGTCATTTTTCCATGTACCAGTAAGGTGCCCCTCATGAACCGGGGTAACTGCCCAAAATAGCGCCTTTTTGTTAACATTGGTATTTCCACAGTACTGTACATCACATTTGTGTGGAGGAATCTTACTAGTACATTACATGCACTCGCCTACACTGTCTTATGAATAGGACCACCTATTTTCCTTGGGAAAAAAAGAAGGAAGTTCCATTATGAGGTATTTGGGGTGTACTCACAGAGGATGTGTCATTTTCCACTTTATGAAAGAATCGCGTAGCAATCTTGGATTCGGGTAATACTGTAAAATGCCTTTCAGCATATCGTTAGAAGAGGATTCATCTGGCACACTTTACTCGTTACAAGGCCATAAGTTCATGTGATATGGCTGTTTGACATGTTTATGGAAAGAGGGGTTCTTGATGGAACTGTTGCAGTTAATGAACAGAATACAACACACATAGACAAACATACAGTACCTCTTATAGACCTATTGAATGTTCGTTCCCGTGCTATGAAGATTCCTTTCTTACTCCTGCAAGAGGAATCAGGAGTTTGCCTTTAGCATAAAGTACAGTACCTTACCACCATTCTGATTTATGTATCCACAAGAGCTTTGTTTCCTTGACGAGTATACATTAAATCTTAGGATCAATACCAAAGCAACGACTGAGTTTCCTTGTACTGTAAAGATACCTGTTGCCCAGTACAAGTCAACCCCTGCGGCCCCAAGTTGACCCCTGCAGCCCAAATGCAATGCAAGTTTGTATTATTCATGAATGGGTAAGATTCTAAGCAAATCACCAGAGAAAATGTCAGGCCTCCCTTTTTTAGGCACCAGTCTAGAATTAATTGGGTCAGTCACCAACTTACAGGCATGATTCCACACAAAAATAAAGATGATACCAAGTACAAACGTGAAACATGTATAACATGCAATGGTGCTTGCCCCCACAAGAATTGTCATACATGTACAGTATATGAATACACGCGGTATCATGGCTATCAATGAAGTCATCTTAAAATTCTAGACTCAGACATTGAATCTACATACTGTACTCCATTAGGATTGTTACAGAGAAAAATGGAATGCCATTATTGGCTACATATATGCCAAATCATGGTACCTGTATGATTCATATACATAATTTTGTAAGGTTCTAGAAAGTACTTCTTTCTCTTTCTTCTCCAAGGCACTTGGAAATATACATTAGGCTTTAATAGATCTTGATGGAATTACATCTCCTGTATGTACCAATATTTTATTGAACATCAAGTTTTTTGGGAATATCATGGTTTTTCATCTGGTCAATGTTGCACAAACTCACTTGTTACGCTTTAGGTGTCATTGCCAACCAAATTTAAGTGCCTCCTGATTGTTTGAATGGCAAATGTGAACCCCCCTGCCCCCATGGAATCTACCCCATTTTTTGCCATTATGTTTTTCATTTTTATATGAAAATTGTGTGTTTCATGATTTCAATATATTTTGTAATTCAAGGACCACAATGCTCAAAATAATGGGCGTATGAGGATAGTTCATGGTCAAAGAGTACGTTGTGTGTTGCAAGTCGTGACTTACAGTACTATTTTCTGAAGTTCATCATTTCAGTACACTCCTGAAATGCAAATGAATTTTGATCTCTTTGAACACGAAAGGGGTCATCTACAACCAATGGGCAACCTACAAATCAACACTGAAGTTCCAGCAAATTTTCCATTATTGAGATACCATGTTTGCAAAGTTTTCAGACTATGACCTCTTGTGACCTCACATGACCTTTGACCTCAATAAAAATGACAGAGATCATCTACTCATCAAGCGGTGCCAATATGGACAGTTTAAAGTTCCAGCAACATTCAGTTGCTGAGATATCTTCCTTAAAAGGTTTTCATATGTTAAGCTCTGGTGACCTCAAATGACCTTTGACTTTCATGAAAAGCAATACGGATCATCTACTCACTGTGGACTACCAAAAAAAAAACAACTCTGAAGGTCAGGAACCTTTCCCTTATTGAGATATCATGTTTACAATCCAAGGCATCCCATAAGTACACATACTTAATCATGACCACGTAGATTCTTTGCCTGCCTTCGGCAATTAATCAAAAAACACAGCACGGCACTCATGAAAAGTGCTCAAAACACACACGTGACTTGAGTACACATAGTTTCAATAGTGGACTCTTGATACATAGCGACCCATAAGCAGGCCTTGAGTTTTAGATTTTCCAGGTGTGCTTCAAATCACACTCCTCAGGAAATTTAGGAGTGTGGAAGATGTGCTATTTTATTAAACTACTATAGATTTATCATAGTTCCCATTCTCTATCAAGGTGTGTAACAAATTGCACTCCTCACAGTGATTTAAGGTGAGTGGTGGTGTGCAATCGCACTCGCACGGCTCAAAATTCAAGGCCTGCATAAGCTACTGCATTTTCCACAGGCCTAAGCATCTTCAATGCATGCATGACCTTTGTCATTTCCTAGAACCAAACCCCGGTCACTGAATGCAAACAAGATAACCAGTTTGCTTTAATGCTATACTTAAAATTCATATTATAGCTAACAAGGTTTGTATCTTACTTTTTTTTTCTCCTTAAAGGGGCTCGAGTTGATATCAGTAAAGATTGCGGTGATTTTGAAGTATACAAACACACCACAATACTCACAATCAGCATAATTAATCAAGTTTCACATCCAATAGTTATATGAAAACTGTCAATTTTTTTTAATTTTTGACCATTACTTGCTCTGATTGTGTGCATGTGAATGTACTAATGTGAAAATGTCTGGTCACAAAGTTTCAAAAACCAAATTTAATCGTTGGTTACTCACACATTAATGTTCCAACGTATGTAAAACTTTGGGATCCTTTTAGTTTGACTGTTTGTCATTAGTATGTGAAGGAAACTTGACCGGTTTAGAAAAATTGAGTGAATTTCACAAAACAACTCAATGAGCCTCTTTAAGAATGCACAGTCATTCAGAAAACATATGGCATGCTGAAAATAAATGCCATTTTGTATTATGGACTGTTGATTTCAAATTAAATAGCCTTTCCTTAACTATCAGCCAATGGTGGGATCATACAGCTCAGCTCTACAGGGGTAACTACCAATTTTGAATACCGACCAACTTTTACCTCACTGAAAGTGTTACCTAGGGTTTGACTGCAGTTGACCTCAAATCAGCTCTGACATTTCAAGAACATCAACAGGGTTCACATAATCACCAAAGGTTAATGGAGCAAGTCAGGTCTGTAATTTCACACTAGCAATACTCTTTTATTCAAATGTTTACAAGCCTGGCTTAGCACTCAACATCCACACACAAAATTTCATCTCCATCACCAGAATTCTCACATATGTCCGTTTCAATAAGGAATCAGACTACAATGGTTAAATTCTGTACCTCTGGGATGTGTAAAATAAGTCACATATATAGGATGTTTGCATAAAAGTGAGTGGGCTTGATGCTCTCTTCTCCCCCAGATATTCTTCAAGGGCAAAACTGGAATACACTAAATGGTAATTATTCATAAACACCCTTCTTGAAGAATCTTTCACATTATGTTATCCTTCAAAGATGCCCAGAGTAGCTAAGTGTATCGTGCCACCGAGCTACAGTATGAGAGCCTCCTCTACAATACGGATTTTGATGTACTGCCATCGACTTTCAATGCTTTTCTTTTCGCTGACTGAGTCGTGTCAAAACCGTTTAACCACTGGTGGATCATATATAGGTTGACATCAATTCAAGTTACTGGTAGGCCTCACCTCCACAATGTGAAAGAAAAAACAAACAACATAGTAACAAGTTCAGAACGTTTTTATGTTATATGGTATTGTTTTTCTTTTTCTTTTTTTTTTTTGGCTCACTCATATGACTACAGTGTATAGTCATCGTTCTCTTACTGATAACTTTCCACTGTACATTCAATGAGTACAAGACAGGGGTGTACCAGATCTGGAATTTTTATATCCGGCTTGAACTAGACTTGCCGGATTTACAACCAGAAACCCTACAGTCTGCATAAAGTCTTTAACCTTTTCTTCAATTTAAATCTATTTTGGCTCTTTTAATTGGAAAGTGTATCATGATAAGATACTTTAAAATTCCCACCAGGCTTTTAACTTTAGGGGGGGATATGTTCCTGAAGCTGAGGTTTGCATTTAAGCTTGACATGCAGCTGAAAATTAGCAACGGAATGTTTGATTTGTCAGTCTGTACAAATCAGGGGACAAAAGTAAGTACTAAGTTCACTTCTTCTTAATTCTTCCACAACACTGACAGTCAATTTGTACGGTGCATCACTTTGAAAAGAATCAATTACTAACTTACTAAAGTGCTATTCAATCAATGCAGGCCTTAAATTTCATTTAGTAAGACTTTCCTTGTAAAAATTGTGGTATGCAATAAAGGGGTAACCATGCATGCCACTAACAGTGTAGGGGTAAGGAATTTGCTGATGGGCAATTTCATAGGTAGGAAGTATAGTACCTTAAAACATTCAATCCAGTTGTCCAAAAACCACATGTGCAATAAAGAAAAGACTTCTTGCCTGGAAGCTGGCCTTCATGAGATACCATATGGTGCACTATACACACAGACACGACATCATGAATACAGAGTTAGGATTATCATAGAAACTAAAAAGTAATTATGGGTTCTCCTCTGGGACAGCTAAACAGAAAATGTCATTTAAAGGATGATCAAAAATCATAACGTTAGGCTACTTTAACACATTCAAAACTGCTACAGACCTATTACAAAGAGAATAGCAACGTAGCTATTAACCTATAAAAATTGTTCAGAAAGCAGGTCTCCTGTAGAAAGCTTGGTTGTACAATATAGGTACTCCATAATGTTACAAAGAAATGTTTGTTGCTGATGTACAAATTCTTGAGAGAATACTGTTTCAGCTCCACGGTGCCAGGCTGTAAAACTCAAGTGATACAGTGGAAGGGTCGCCATTTCTAATGGGGGTACTGTACAATTAAGATCTTGCAATCCATACAATAAAGTATTACCACCGTATGCCACACAGGTGATAATTTTACGGTGTCATCAACTCCCAGGTGTTGACAAAAGTAATTTAACAGTAGTTGTGGTCACAACTGGAGGCACCTATCTTTCTGTGGACAGCCCATGGAGGATACTTACTAATGCATCAAAAAAAAAAAATCAGAATCTGATCTAAAAGCCTGCAGGTTATGTCTTAAAACATTGATACAAGCCCTGATATGGTCATTTACAACTGTGACCTTGTATTAAAAATTAGATGAAATATGAGGGCATTAGATGAAATATGAGGGCATTAGAAGGTTTTGCTAATTTGTGATTACATTCAGTTCACTTTCAAATGCTTAAGTATGTGACACTGAAAAAAAAAACAGCCTAACTTTTATTGGCAAGTGATACTGTCTTGCTCCAGTTTACTGCCCCCCCCCCTCCCCACCATCTGAATGCTGGTCAGCAAAACACAACAATCTGTTTTCTATCACTAAGCTTGGGCTCTAAATATTTGAAACAGAGTGTACAAACAGGGATCATGGACAAAAATGAAAAACATTCACCTTTTAAAAGGAGTACATGGAACATTGGCTCTAAGCTATCATTTTACCAGAAATGCACCTACGTATTTTTCACTGTGTGGCTCACAAATTCAGACACACTGCTTTGATCACTGAGGCGTGAGGTGATGCCTTGAGCAGCGCAATGTATAAACATCTCACAATAATTAGATGATGTAATTACAAGAGTGCTCACACGTGAAACTGTATCTATTGTCACAATTGTGTAACCTCAATGGAAAGTATGCAAGGCCTTCAGTATATCAATTACAACCAAGGGTTTGAACTGTTGCTTCAAACATGCTAATTATAAGGGAAGGCAAAAAGGTGGCCATAACTTTGACTTAATTGCAGTAACTCATCACCCCAAGCTACACAGTATTTTTGGCTTCTGGAGAGCAGAATTCTCGACTGGTTCTATTCTTTGATTGACAACAAATTCAAAAGATGCAGAGTATCTCATACACAGTAATCCATTGTTTTGATCACTAATGTGGAGGAATTTTTGACAGGCTGTGGGAATCACATTGTCATTGTAAAACTACATCGTAATTTCTCATTTACTTTTGACAAGCTGTTTTTTCACAGAAATCTGAGCGCAAAACTGACGTCTCCTTCCTTACTGTAACATCAATATCAACAATCATCATTCCACACATTGTTGCTCCTACGATCCTTTTACACATTATTGCACAATTGTGCACTTGAAGTGAAAACATACCAAAGGTCCGCTTACACTGTTTGCAGGGAGAAATCAGACTTGCTTAAGGTTTTCAAATCCTGGCATTTCTTCATCAGGCAGGTGGGAATATTAATACATAAATCTGCATCATAAAAGTATTAGTCTCGATATGTGGACTAGTAGCGAAGAGCTAGTGACGAGCTGCTCTTGCAGAACATGCCACCAGGGTTGTAACTACGGTGGTCGGCGGTGGTCGGCTTTAGCCATCACTCACCTTAGCCGACCACCACACAGAGACAAAAATTCAGATGGCGACCACAACTGGAGCATCTGGACGACTATTACTGTTGCCCAAATCTGAGAAAAAAATTCACTCATGGGCTTTCATGGCTTTCCATGGTCCACAAATAAGCCACTGCTTTTCTTCAAAACAACCACCACTCCAGTCTGTCTAGCTACAACCCTGCATGCCACGAAACAAAACAGGGTTTAAGCGTTATCTCACCTCACAAAAGTTTGCAGTAGGCAGGTGCCATTTATGATTGATCTTGATGGATAAGTTTACCACACAAAGTGATAAGCATAATACGACCTTCCAGCTGTGAATGTTGGGAGTCTGACAAGCTTTTCAGTGGCAGACTTTGGAAGCCCACACACTGGAACTGGTGATCCCTGGCACCCAGCACATACCGTAGGAATTTAACAGCACTGGACAAAACCAGCAAATCTCTCAAATTTGGCCAGGCGTGAAACAATAATGTGAAATTTGAAACCTACGAATGAAACTTTGTTCTATGTGAAGCAGAAACATTTAACTCTAAAAGCTGGTGCTTTGCCTACCGTACACACACTCTGCATGGTAAAACAGTAGCTGCTGTAGCAACGTAAATTTCTGTCTTGGATAAGAAAGAAATTTTACTGTTGTAGCGTTTTCTCCAATGTGAAAGACAACTTCATTGGACTAGTTCAGTTGACAAAAGATTTGGAATAAGAAATTTGGTTTCTTCTACGTAGTGCAAGATTCCCTCCCAAACTTCATCAGGAGACAAGTAAATTTGATCAACTTTCTGCAAGTTTTAATACTGACATTTGCTGCAACAAGTCAGAATAATATCTGAAGTCCAAACACTATTAACCAAACATATAAGGTATTCAGGATTTTACCATCTATAGCTACAGTACATAACAAATGAGACAATGCGAGACAATGCGAGACAATGCTATGATTAGTCCGCCTTTTGTTCTGAGGGCATCTGCATTTCAAACATTACAGTTGTACTGGAAATGGTAATTTTTCTGATTTGATATGTGCAATATCATTTCAAGAACAACTTCTCAACATGTTTACTCAACATGCAAAATAAACCTTATTCAAAGTTTCAATAGACATGCTAAAACTGCAAGCCTAATGTTTTACACTTTTACCAGAAGTGAAGATTTGCTTTGAGTGTAGGAAAATTTATTGGTTCAAAAGGAGGTACTTCTCACAAATGAGTTCAAAAGTATGATGAAATTTGCAACTGCCTGGGATAAAGATGTAATTTTGACAATCCATAAACCTATTTTGTGTATGACATTTCTACTTTACTTAAGTATTTTATTTGTATATTGTGAATCATTTTTACAGATATTTGACAAAATTTCAAAAATAAACAATAAAAAAAAGAACAGACATGCCTCTGAAAGGGATGATTTCTTCAGTCAAAAGGAAGAGTAAGTATACTAACAGTTCTATAAGTTGACCTCACCTCAACATTCAAACTGAGTTGTCTGTAATAATAAGATTAACTTGACTGAGACCTACAGCAACTATTCAGTCTTTTTAATGAGGCCCTCAGTCACATTCATAAAGCAACATTATACTCAATGATGGAATCACACTTTAGCCTAAGATTATCAGTATGGGCTTTGGGGGCTTCAAAAACAAAACATTGTGCTAGGCTAGTGAGTCTTACTCTCAGTACTCTAGTAACAGTAGAACTAGCAAGTAACAGCAAAGAAGTTAAAGGTACTCCCTGGGAAGAATTTAGTGTTAAAATTTTTTGTAGCACTTTGGAGGTCTTTTTGAGGTCTTTAGGAAACTGTTGGTGAAATGTTCCCACCTCCAATACTCTTCAAATATCACAACAAGTTGGAGAATCAAATCTTGTTACAAGGTTGTCCAAACTTCGGATAGCAACATCAATGTGCTGTAACCACACAAGACTGTAAACTTCTTTTGGAGCGTGGGAAATACAATTAGTTAGGGAATGGAGAAAAATGCCTAGTGAACAACCCTGTACCTGTACACAGCAAACATTATTTGATGCCCAATGGCTGCTTAATGCAAAATGTCTAGTTGCCAGAACAAACGTGACGTATGATATGCCATTAGCAACAATACACGAACATGTGAACGGTAAGAGCTTTAGTACGAGCCAAAATCATGTCATTTAACTGGTCTCATTAATAATTAATAATACATGGTACAATTTGTATAATGTGAATCTATGTTATGGAAACACCTATACATCACTGAATTGACCCAAGTATTAATGATGGAAATCTTATTTACATGGATGCATTCATGAGTTGGATTGGGAATTCAATTACCATTATGCATCATCAGCAACCATACAGTATATACAAAAACTGATGCTGGCTAGTATGACTTGCACACAATTATGGAAGTAAGGCCTGCCTTTATAAACTTATGATTGGCTGTCCAAAATCACAGGAAATCAGGTCAACAAATCAACCTGTAGACTTGCACACAACATCACCCACTTCAAGGCTGTCAGTCCTTTTACATTGGACCCTTAGTGGTGGGGGATACACAGCTCGCTCAGCTCAGGAGGACAGGTGAAATTTTCCAACTGAAATAATACAGTGATTCATGCCCTTTAAGCAACATAAGTACTGAGTGTGCATCATACAGCAGTGTGTGCTGAATGTCCCAAAGACCTTGTATTATGTAAGGTTGTGTATACAAGCTGTATACAAGCGGCAGTGGGAGAGAGAGTGGTTTTATTTCTGGAGGAAGTTTCAACAAAACAAGTTTTCAACCATTTCATTTGACAATATAAGTTGCAAGGAATGTACAGTGATCAGAATCTGACCATAGAAGTTATTACTGAGTGGCAACTGAGTCAATGAATTTGAACGTACCAAATGGAGAGTGGGATGTTGACACATGATCGCATCGGCAAAAATTTGGTCACATTTGCAACTAATTCAAGTCACTGTATACAGCACTGGTGTTAAAAATGAAAATACCAATGTTCCATATAAATTTGGCATGCACTGCCTTAAATTGCATACAAAATAACAAAACATATGGAAAAATTCACAAAAGCACAAGTACACAATGTAAGAGAGGTAGGACGCTCAAACCCATTAATATCAACTTCAAATCGATAAAACAATGCATGCATGTGATTTCCCTAAAAACTGGACAAGTGTGCAGACTGGATAACAAGACAAATTGGTGAACACAGGGAATGCGGAGGTCAAACTTTACATTTTGGTGACCGCATTCAGATTTTATTTAGAGACCTGCAACAACATTAACAAATCAAGAAATGATCTTGCACGTTGTAACTAGCACACTACACAAGTGTTCATGAAAATCAACATTGAAAATCAACTTTCATTGATTGTACTTTACACAAAATTACCTAACATTACAAAGTAGAAAACTTTTCAGGGCAACCATATTTACACTTATTTAAGGGAGCCCATCAGCATTAAATGTCATAAGAACTGAAGCAGACAGTGATCTCTGGCTGTCTTATGTAAGTCCTCCCCCCCCCCCCCTTTTTCTGAAGAATGGGATCTATTACACCCTTAACCCCATTGTAGCAGTAACAGCTTCCTATTGGAGGTGCACCAAAGGATGATACATTGACTAAAGAATACTTCCTACTATCCAGTCGAGAAAAGTGTTCCTAGAATATCAGGTGGTGATCTTTTCTTCCACTTTCTTCTAATATATTGACAAGGTGACTGATCAACATTTTCTAGCCCCTTAATGACCACACAAGTGTGGAGGAGCCTGTACCTCATAATTCTTCACGTCGGGTGACTACCAAATTAACGATTCTGAATAAAATTTGGTACCTTTTTTTTACACTGCTCTTTGTAACTGAGAGTGAGGAGGACTAAGTAGTTATGAAATTATTTATGTAGCACAACGTTGTATTATCGAGATATTTCTGGGATCGGGGCGCCATTTCAGACAACAGTATTAAAAATTTCATCTAGTAATCTTTACTAGTATAAGATATACGATCTTGGCCCTTGCCTTAGTTTTACCTGGGCTAGAACGTATAAGTTCTACTGCCTCACTGCCCCTTGGACAGATCTATTAACACTGACTAAGGCCACATTAACGTTAACCTAGGCCAACTTTGACTAGTCCTGACAGTTAGGTCTTGCCTTACTACAGTTACTGAGTTAGGCCAAACAAGTAACACAGCAGTTACGTTAGTTAGGTGTAACTTAGGCTAACCTTCAATGTTAGGCCTAGAAGATAGCCTAACTTGTATTTCACATGGTAAAATTCGTGACAAACATGATGTAACACAGTCAGTAATAGAGCAACACCCCTTCAAGTTCTGCCTCCGTTACACTCACCATTACGACAAAGAGACATGTCGATGACAGAAATAACCCATCGTCATGTGGTACATGTCGATGCTGCAATCGCCATGTTTGCAGGCAAACGTTACTATACTACACAGCCTATGTGCCTACACTCGGCTCTCCTACATTGCAAGGCAGGCATAGTGCACATAAGACTCCTATTGTCTGACACATTTAACATACGGTCACTGACCGCAAAAAGATCATGACTTTCACAACTCTTTCGGCCCAATATTCTACCCTAAGCTGATGAGTCTTTCATGGAACAAGTATTTCGATTGAGACATAAATTACTAAAGGCTCGGGTACTACGTTCAATCGATGGAAACATACCGTATTGGAGACAAATCTTCGTGTTTCCTAGGCCATGATTTTGGGCAGTCAAGGCCGTGCTTTCTTCCAAAATGACCTTTCTTGAACTTGAAAGCGAGCGCACTGTATTCTGGGTAATTTATTCACCACATCCTTCAGATAACTGTGTCCTACTCATCGTCTGTGACTGACCACTAAAGCTTTTCTTGTTTTTCCCGAAACTATCTTCTGCCCTTTTGTCGGTGGTGAAAATACCCGGAATAAACGTTGTCTAGTGTGATTTTGGTTGTTGAGAGTCGACCGCATTATAATGCCGCTAAGAGGTTGTTGTCATTATTGAAGCGTAAACCTTACAGTTAAAAGAGTGAGTCCAATTCAAAGGAGGTAACATGGCCCCTTTCATCATCTTCACTGCAGAAGCATTTATCCCCGTAAATGTTGAAACCACCGGTTCGATCATGGCAACATTTGTCATATGAGAAGAATTGAAGGCATGTATCACGTTCCCGGAAACTGAGTAATGTGGAAGGAGGGGGGTGAACAATAGTCTGGTCCTGAGAGGAGGATTAGTGTCAGCAAGGAGGTTTCCTTGTAGAACCTCCTTGGTATCATTCATTTCTGAGGGAGACGGTGACATGGGGGAGTTTGGGACTTCTGAATTATGGGAAATGTCCTTGGTTAGAATTAACAAAGAGAGTCAATTGCAGTCTTAATGTATTGATTGCTTGTACACATCTTCTTTATATTTTGATCATATAATTAAAAAAACAAAGAGCACCGGCAGTGGATTTTGGAATTGGGAAAGAGTCAAATCGAGCGGCAGAAGACACTGATTGGGCAAAAAAATTTCCTCGTGTAGCGCGAAATCGAGGGTGCAATGCCAGCTTTAACAAGTGGAGTCCATCGTACTGGGGGGGGGGGGGGGGGGGGCTGGTGGAGTGAAGCAGCAAAGTTGTTGATGGGGTTCCATGGATCAATCCCCCAGAAACTCTGAGGTTTTAGTATATCTCTGAGTAAAAAAAAATAAATCCCAAGATTTCTTTAAACTGAAAGGAACATGGGTTTAATGTGGGTTACATGGCCTACAGTGAACCATCCCCATATCGGACCCATGCATCAGATGGGCTGATCATCTTGGCAAATTATCCGTAATTTGTAGCTTTAAGTTTGGGTCTCTATTGTATCATGCATAACCTGACATTATATAAGGTTCTAGAAGGTGTTGGTACGTACTGTTTCTCTCTCTTTTTCTCTCACTCTTGGCGAATGCAGTCAGAGCTAATGCATGAGTAACACACGTCCGTTATGCGGGCTGAACATCATATAAGTTTTTTTTTTTTTTACGTCATACAAGTTGTATACAGGTTAATTTGAAATCTGTAGCTAAACTGCACGCCAATATATATTGTTAAATATAATTCAGGCCAAGAACGGGGGGGGGGGCGGGGGAGGAACAGGGGAAAGCCCCCTTGAAAATGTTCGTCCACCATGAAGTTTACCATTGAGTTACCACATTTCTTGCAAAACTGGCCCCCCTCTGAGTTTTTCTTCCCTTGGAAAAATTCAATACAGTACGTTGTCTGGCTACGGGCTTGATGTAATTAATCCTTAATTGCAGGGTAACTAAAAGTCGTAGCATTTAGTTAGCATATATATTGTAGGAATATTATGCACATGAGATGTGTTTCATACCATTGTTTCTGTTGCTAAGTTATGACAGGAATTGTGATCTGCATTTATTATATTGCGAAAATTTTGCACATGTTTCCATCGGAGATTAATTAACTTACACATTTCTTTTCAATCCTCATGAAAACAAGGAAGTTCACAATATACTGCCCATGAGTAAAGTAATCCTTGTTCTTGCTTGTTATCTCTTAATTAAGATGCAATAAAAAGTACTACACAGTTTTTTCTTTATAAATTAATGAAATGTTGAGAGTGGTATGCACAGATCGTATCTGCCAAGGCACTATACTTCAGCTGGATGGAGGGAGGGGGTAATGGGGTTGCAAAGGTTCTGACTGGAGGAATATTCTTTCATGTCCCCCCCCCCCCCAGGCAACGCCACTGAACACGGAGGGCGTCGATATTCATCGATGATTTAGGCCTATATGTGACCTCCAACTGGTATATCATAGTGAATTGACCGTAGAGTCCAAACCTTTAGCAGATAGTAGCAAGGACTTCCTACCAAAAGTGTTCGTGCACTAGGTTACATCAAACTTTCGTTGCGGGAAGCCATCGCGAGATGCAATGTAAGGGAGGAAGGCAAGAGGAGTGGGTTAAGGCTTCATTCACATGTGGAAACGTTTGCCTGGAGCTCCGACTTAATTACCAAATTTTACAAACGTGACTTTCAGATGAAACAATTTATGAACTGTGTACGTCTATCTGCATAAGTGACCTTTATTTTTTTTTTTACTTTCGTCTTGAGTAAGGAATATACAATATACTGTAATTAATAAATCGCACGGTAAATGAAAAAAATCAACGGTATAATTTGTGCAGAAATGGAGCTACAGGCCTATATACCAAAATCAAAATACAAGGATTTCCCTGGAGCGCGGAGGTCAAGCTGTGTATGGGTCCGCGATGCAACCTTAAATGTTGTCTGTGTAACCACAAAACATGCAAAAAATATAAAATCCAAATGTGGTCACCCCTTGTCAAATTTTTACAAGTTACCCGGGGCGGGGGGGGGGGGCAATTCTTCTTCTCACCTACTCATCTTGATCTTGTGATGCATGGTAACACTGATGGAGCATGGACGAGAAGATCGAGAGAGGTCTAAGACTTAAAGGTGCAGTAGATCCATTAGTGAGGGCGTTGGTATATCTCTTCGAAAGAAAAATCGTGTTTCTAAACGCTATCCACACCAGCATTCCTCATTAGTTCGTGTGCGTTAGACGACTAACCTATAGCAGACGCATCGCGTGGCCAATCATTCCCATGCATAGACCCATAACAGAGACACTATCAACAGAGAGATCAGCCACAGCTTCATGTATTTTAACAGCTGAAAGAAAGAGCGCCGTTGTTTCTCCGTCTAAGTGATTCACAACCTTGGGTCCGCGGACCCCAAGGGGATCCGTGAAGCTAGTTTGGGGGTCCCGAAAAGGGCAAAGGGGCCCGTGGGGGTCCGTACAAAAAAAGAGGTCCGTGGAAATATTAGATTTGCGAAAGCTAAAGTGCTTTGAAAAATTCAAGACGAAAATCATAGGCGTAATATATAATTATAAATCACCGTCACAGCAACACGTACTCCTAAACTAGTAATGATTCTCGTAGCTTGTCTGACTATTCCAAGTCCCCCGTGATTCACTGCTAGCAATTTGTTGCAATAGAGCAGACTCAAACAAATTGTGCTACTAGCCTATACTACGAACCAATCACATTCGATTTTGAACTATGTCACTGTTGACGAATCGGGTCAGAAAGCTTCTAATACTCACACTACTTGTATATATACGTTTTCTTTTTCAGTTTTTACACCGACAAAACACAAAAGCATAGTGAAATTACATTTACAGATTTTTCATTATTTTTGCTTTCTTTCGTCCGATGCTTCCTTGCTTCTATGTCAGACAAGGACACATTTTTTTCTTTTTTTTCTTACCAAATAATAACTCAATGATACTAAATTTTATACCTGTTTTTATAGCACATACCTTGATGAGGAGATCATATTTTAAAAAATAGCCATACAGTGGTAATACAGTTTTGCAACTGTATCTCTTTTTAAATTCAATTTCAATCTAAATTTCTTATAATTTGAGTAAGACCATCCGTCTCCCATAGTGCGTAAGTTGTAACTCAAACATTTTTTTTTTGTTTGTTTTTGAATTCGGGTAACGGGGGTAAACGATTCAGTCGAGGATTAAAAAAATGAATAAACTAGTTTTCCGGATACTTGCTGGTGAACGCAAAATGCATAAACCGAAATGTACCAATAACGGCAGTGAAATTCTTTCTTCAACTAATTTAACTTGCACTCCACTTCTATACGTACTATACTGTCTAGCCGAAAATGTCCAATAATGGTAAGGAAA
This sequence comes from Stichopus chloronotus, assembly GCA_021234535.1. Taxonomy (NCBI): domain Eukaryota; kingdom Metazoa; phylum Echinodermata; class Holothuroidea; order Aspidochirotida; family Stichopodidae; genus Stichopus; species Stichopus chloronotus. The sequence continues at coordinate 6,394,925 of CM037848.1, read as the reverse complement.
CAGTTTTTCTCCCGAGAAAATGTAAATACTGCCATTTCCAGGCGGTGACTTGCGGAGCCCGAGAAGGTCTATTTCCGCAGATCTAAGGGGGGGGGGGGGGCATTTTTATCCCAAAATGTTCATGTGCGATTTGTGCTAACTGATGGTGGCGCTCCAGCAAGATAGTCTTCCAAGTGAATTGTCAGGAACCCACCAACCCACCTGAAAAACTATAGGTGCGCCATCTTAATGGAACCACACTGTATTTGCTTATCGCACTGTACCTTTGTTTTGAATGATCCACCGTGACTATTTGCTAAGCCCCTCCCCCATTTACACTATAAAAACAAAATTCCAGATATGCCCTGGCCATACCCATGTATGAATCACGTACGTACAACATACCGGTTGATTATTATCTTTTTTTATCTTCTTAAGTTTGTTAACTTACGGAGGTCAATATGCAACAAGTGACAAAATAATAGAATTGTGTTCAATTATCAAACCGGGACATTTGTGAAAATGAAATATATCCTCCCATGCGGCTAATTAAAATCTAGATGTCATAGATTGCACCATTTTGCATCTCACTACAACATAATTCTATATATTTTCTCCAAAGGGGAAGGGGGTATAGTTCCTCTCAACTAAGACCCCCCCCCCGTGTCAGTCGGGGGCATTGGATAATCTGGTCCCTCCACCCGAGGAACCCTGCGCACCCCACTGGGTAGCTGCCTAATGTCTTTCCCCCACCTAATCACAAATCCACTCACCCACCCACCCACCCACTCACTCCCCCCCCCCCCCATTTGCTCTTTTTTTAGGTGTTTTTTATTAATGTTTGTCCAATCCATACTTTTCTTTAGCTAAGGAAAGAAATATTTGATTTCCCTTGGCCCTATACCTGTAATATTTAGCTACTTATTTACAGGTCCTCGATATTCTTGTGCCCCTTCTTTGTCGATAGTATAGTGTAGGCCTTTAAATAAGGATTGTATATTGGATGAAATTATTAAAAGTCATTTCCTACTATAATTTAGTGTATAGAAGCATGCACACCCCCTCCCCCATCCCAAACTTGCTCACAATATCATCGTTGATTATAAGAGACCCCTAAATACCAAATCACAGTGAATATTACCACCGAAGAGCAGAAACTTGAGAAGTAGGGATATATTGATAAACCTTTGCAAGGGGGCGGGGGAGGGGTGGAGAACATTTAAGGTAAGCCAAAACTCTTCTATTATTCATATTAACCTTTTTACTGATATCCGTTTTTGAGCTGTGGGCGGGTTCCCTCCTTTTCCAAAAACAAAATAATAATGCCTCCCACGGCTATACATAAGTCAGTGTCCGATTTGACCCCCTAATTCCTTTCATCATTATTCATGTATTTTGGGTCTAGAGCAGGCTACCTACAAATATTCTATACTATATATATACATACAGATAAAGAAAAAACATCGTGATCCCATCCTGTCCAACTGCAACCCCTTAATGTATGTAAACAAATGAATCGCATGGCCTCAGTATAAATGCGCCACAGCCTATGCACATGGAGCAAACGAACCAATTTATTCAAAGTATTATACATACCCAACGGCTATCAACAAAATTATATCGACATTAAGAGATTAAACAAGAAAATTGACTTTTTTTTCACTAGCGTGTAGTATTCATCATTCAAATCGTCGACCGAAGCATTCCATATGAACGAGAGGGATATAGGCTATCTTAAGAAAATCTCGAGTTTTTTCTTCAAATATACCCTATTAAAATCGGTTTTCATGCAAATTCTTCGACTCGGAAGTGCAAAGTTTCACGGTTTTCGTGACCGAAATCGTCTATATCACCTTATCGTTCCCTCATTTTTCCCAACACTGCCCCGAAATTATGGACTTGAAACCGACGAGTAAAACGTTAAAAACTGCTAAAAACTTCTAATCTGGCAGCAATCATGCAAATTAAGGCGTGCGGAATGGAGCATTAATTTCAAGTATTCCGAAAGTACCCCACCAACTTAACGCCGTCGACCTTGCAGAAACTGGAATTATGATTTGTCTGATATGGTAAAACAGAAAGGTGTCGGACTACATCGGGATTCGAACTCGGAACCTTCCACTCGGAACCTCCCTACTCCTAATGTGAACGCTGAGCCCTCCAGCGGACCCTCCTCCCCCCTCCCGATGTGAGAGGGAGGAGGGTCCTTGCACATTTAGTCCGAGGAGTGAAGATTATTTCAGTTCAGAGCAGTATTTTGTGTGGACCAATGCTAGTCCTTTTTTGTTGTGAAGCTACCCATGTCAGAGATCAGTAATGATGCAATCCAACTGAATCTACTGATCGTGATCCGAGGACGGATCTACGAGGAGACACAGAAACCAAAGTGAGTCCTTCGTAGGGGAACAGACGAATTTGTTCTTGACAGATTACCAGAACGGTCTGAAAATCACTCTTTATAATTATAGAAAAAAAAGTTCTACAGGATAACACAGGATAACACATAACTGGGAGCAGAGGCATATACGGACATGGACTCCCAGCCCACCTACCGCCCGCCGTTATATGCTTAAATATTTCTGAGATCTACATACTTTACAGTCATTATTCTATTAGTTCTCAAGATTTTAGCTGAGATAGCATGCCGTCCGAAGCAGTGGCGTGTGCAGGGTTTGACGGATGGAGGGGCAATATTTTGTAGTAGGTCCACTTATTTCCCCCTTCTGACTTTGGGAATGGTCTGAGTGGAGTGGTAACCTTTTCGGGGAAAAATTATAATTATATAATAGTGAAATGCAAAATGGTTCAATTTATGATTCGTTTTTATTAAATCAGGTATCTTCCGTTTCACAAATTCCACCTTTTCAAATCTAACAGTTAAGGCTATTATTTGGTCATATGTTGCATATTTCCCATCCAAAATATACAAACTGACTGATTTTTAGATAAGTCAGTTCGTTGTTTACAGTGTAATACACTTGAGTCATAGGGTATATGAACCAGGGACATGCACAGAATTTTGTTTTGATGTTGAGGGAGGGGACACATGGAGAGGGTGAATACAGTGTGTCTCCACTACAATGGCGCACCGCAAATATTTCGGACTGGATGAGGGATGAAAATTCACTGGGGAGAATATCTAAGTGAAGCACAATCATCAGTTTGCGCGACCCGTACAAAAACATTTGTGGATAAAAATGTCGACTTCCAATTTTTTCACAAATATTAATTTCCTGGACAAAGATTACTGAAAAAAGTCTAATAAAAATCTCTTTCTTTTAACATTGTTTTATTGGAAGTTTTCCGCTAGAGTATAGTATGCATAGAAAATATATTTAAGTTAAATCAGTTGAAGGAAGACTTTTACGACAATTATTAGTTTATTTTCGGTTTATATATTATATTTTCCTTTCACTTTCGGTACACCAATTAATTCACTTTTCAATCCCCCCCCCCCCCCACCCCACTGGAACGTTTATCCTCGCTTTCTAGAATTTCAACGACTGGCCGTCTTCCCCTCCTTTGCGCACGTTAACTGTCTGGATGGGCCCAATTTAGTTATCTAGGGCAACATCCACTGACCACCAAGGTATGAATATAATGCCATCTCCATCTCACCATCAGAGACTTGGACAAATTGATGGAAGCTGGTAGAGGAAATTATAACTCTACTGGTTCATCGTATAGATAAGTTGAGAAACAAAGACTGCAAGATGACGCTTCCCACTACAATGTTGTCACATGTTACTGAAGCACCGATCAATGAATCGTTTGTAAAAGAAGTATAGATTTTGGCCAATTACAAGGATGCTTCAATAAGCAACATCTTTGTATCCATCTGGCAGCATGTATATGTATCTATTTCAAAACAACGCCGTAAAAGGTCACAAAACAGCACTAACATTCTCTACAACCGTCACTCCCCACTCCCTACCCCCTCCACCCCTTTCCTTTCGCAGTCACAGCGATACAGTTTCTCTGTTTGTGTTTAACTACACTATTTGTGTACATGTATTATTTTGTAATACTTTGTGAAGCATATGTAAAATATATTTGAAATTGAAACCTATTATTTTTAACTTTATGGCATGCTGGTTATAATCCTCAGAGTCCACCATCTTGGACTGAATAACTGATATTTATAGACCAGGCTCCCTACGTTAGAGGTGCGCCACTTGCTACGCGCAACGTAATTTGGGACAGCACGCAACAAATTACCGGAAGAATATTGAAATGACACGTACTACAAACAAGTTGACAAGAATTCTTTGTCTGAAAGTTAGGTGGACATATTTGTTACTTTTCAAGACTTTACCACGCTGGTAAGTCAATAAATAATTTGTTTGGTCCTACAAAGCGTAGACCTACCGTCAATTTAAAAAAAAGGCCTTTGTGAAAAGAAAATTGCCTTGGAAAAGTAAGCAAACTTCCCACTACTTTCCCTCTGACCGCTTTCTGAAACTCATAAACGTAAAAGGAATAAGCCTAGGAGAGAGGACACCTCCTTATACCCCTTTTCCACGACGTCTATGAGTGGCGCATTACATACAAGCAATTCTGATACAGACCCTCACCAGCGCTTTGGGCCCCTGGACGTTTGATTTCTCGCGGTATGCTGCGGGGCTCAATAAACAATTTCTACACTGCACGAAATACCACCACACTTCGTTTACCATGGCCATGCGGCCGACTGGATGGTGAAATCGTTTAGCGTAGGCAAAGGTCCTACATTATATAGGCCTATAGTACTGCCGACCGTTAGTGATTGTTGCCGGTTGAACCACATGGTATATCATGACCACTGCGACTGTCATTTCTTTGTGAACTAATATTGGAGGGAAGAAAAGGGGGCGAATGGGAGAAACAACCAAGCCCATTCGTTGAATGTTGTGCGCTCGAGGGAACATTAGCACGACCCATCCCACCCACTACGCCCACTGCCTCCTTCCCGTAGTTCAATCTCTACAATGATCAGTCATGTCTCTCAAACAGTAATGAAGTCTCGTAGTTTAATGACAGGATAAACTGCTATGTGTATCTCCAAATTCACGACGTACTCTACACACTTGATGGTCAGTTTTGATGAAATTAGTTCATTTTTTTTTAAGAAACACGAAATGGAGAGTTGGCAGAGGTTGTCGATCACTTGAAAAAGATTATAACGTTGGCTACGATCATATCGTAGAAAGAAAGGTACGAACAATGGGAACAACTGTAAATGTACGAAACTTAAAAGCGTATACCAGAAGTCTTGAATTGCAAGGAAATTATATTTAAAACTTAGAAAAATAAATGCTTTTTACCCAGCTCCCATTTTCTTAGCTTGTTTTACTGCGGATATGTAAACTGTTGGAAGGTATTCTCTTAATTTAAAACAGTCAATTGCGCAATACTTTGTGATGTCCTCTTGCCTTTTGAAATGAAATGTTTAATAACCTTGGAAAGTTGAATGTTTTATTACATAGCACGTTGTATGGAGAGGTTTATAGTTAAGTTACCCCATAACAGCAAGACAATGATCACATTTCGTGAAAAGGTGCAATATCTTGAGAAAAAAAAACAAAGAAAGTAGTTTGAGTAATACCATTTTAATTAGGTGAATATATTTCAAAATTTTATATCTTGGCTCAGGAATGTATTGTGAAGAGTTGGAACATTTGAATTTATTTTTGAAGCTTTGTGAAATTGTGACATATACTGTATATCGAAATCCCTGACTTAAATTTAGGGAGTATACCATTTTAATTACAATGCATAGACCTATTCCAAAGGTTGAAAGAAGGCACTAACTTTCCATGTAGAGGGCAAACTTCCAGAATAATATTATAGCCAAATGTCAACCGTTTATATTGTTAGATGGCACTGGCCACAGGTACGTGGCATTCACTGCTGTTCATAGAAACCACTCCTGTGAAACATTACATCTTTATTTGCTGACGAATACTCATAGATTTGATACAAATCTCAATGCAAAGGTCTCAGTGATGTCATCGAAATGATTTCGTCGCGTTTTAAACAAAGACAACATTCTTCTCGGGTTTCAGTTTAGTCAACTAGATGACCCATTTTGCTATGACGTGGGGGGGGGGGCAATAAATTTTATTAACCGACTTATCAGAAGATAAGATCTGAGTTTTGTACCTCAGTTACTACGGGCAAAATGGATTTGTTACAAAAATTATGACAGTTTGTAGTAAACTGTACCTATAGCCTACCATGTAATCTGGCATGACAGTGGAAAGCGTGTCCCATGTCGTATTAACAGCCACACTAAAATACGTTTGAAGCCAATGAAGCCGCATTACGTCAAACCCCAGAAATCAAAAGTTGCTGGAGACCTTTTTTATAAAAAAGAAAAAGAAAAAAAAGTTGCTGCCGTATATGCTCCCCTGTAACTTGGGGTAAAGCTAAGTCCCCTTGACCGCAAGGCCGGGTAGCCTCAATCCCTGTCTTGACTGACCTGAAGTTTCTCTCCAATAAGGCTTACAAAAACTCTAAATAGCTGTTTTTTGAGGTGAGAATTTTTAAGATCAGTTAAACTTATGTTGAATCCGGCCAGGGATGCATACATTGAATTGTCCAAAGTGTATTTTTAAAACAATAAGTATTGCGCAATCGACCGTCTGACGCTCGCCTAGGTGCAGGCTGAGAGTCACGTGACCAGTGATATTAAAGCCGTTCAACGAAATCAACTCAAAGGCAGGCGCCAACACCCATGAAGAAATGACCTCAAACTTCAGTTATTTGCAGCTGTGTGTCTCGATATCCCATTTGGTAAGGACTCACATGTTCAAATTATTCTTGCGAAGTCATATCATTGTTGAACCATCCATTATTTGGCAGAGATGGAACTAAAATTTGTCGATGGTGATCTCTTTCTGCATTTATTTGGCCATAGTAGAAGTCCGTGTTAACACTAGCCTAGTATTGCCGATACAGTAACGTGTGTGGTGTTGTGTAGGCATGGTTAGTAGCATGTCTGCCAACTGTACCTTTTGTACGTAATAACACTAACAACTAGAAGAATTGAACTTGCAGGCAAGTACATCGAAGCCCATTGGGACTGTGAACATATATGCTGCACCCCTGATTGCAGATTCGCCCATAGTAACACATACGGTTTAGGCTACGAGATATGTACATCTAAAATGAGATTGACAAACTGTAACACAAACAAATAAGCCTAGCCTAGATGGTATAATGGCATGCACTACGAGCCACGTATGTATGACTCCGAGAACGCACACGAAACACCACCACAGTGAAAGAAAACACACATGCCAAGTAATGCTTGCATGTAAATTAACCTACATACTCTGTTAAAACCGAAGCGGGAGTAACCCTAGGCCTAAAAAACGTCGCCAGCAACGGATTCTGGCGGTAAACTGAAGGTACTTCTTCAAGTAGTGAAGTGAAAAGAAGGAACACAATGATCGCACTAATATATCGTTGGTCATAGTATGGTGGTTACTACTACTACTGGGCAGCTTGCGCGTTAGCCACATATGTCACTGTCAGTACCAATCTGAAGCTACAATGAACAGAATGCTGGGTATAGGTGGAAACGACTTGAAGCAATCAATCAAATCCCTATTTTCCCTGAGTGAAAGTCCGTAATATTTTGAAAGGGTAGGGCTTAAATTTACACGCTATGATAAAACTCAAAGGGTCTTGCAAGCAGGCTAAAATGGCGATTAGCACTTCATAAAACAATAGAAATATCTGCGTCACTGTTCACCTTCCTGTTGAATATGCCATTATACTTGTGTGCTCAGGAACGTATTTAACACAACTATTCATGGGCACCAACACAGGTGAAAATGAGAAAAAAATTCACACGACGAGCTGAGTAAATCCAAGAATCGAAGCTAGGGGCCTCGATTAACTAACACTAACAGTGCTGTTCTAAATATTGAACTGAAATTTTACGGAGTGTAAAGGCTCAGTGAGATTACATACCATGGCTTGTGTAAGAAAAACTGTATTCACAGTCTTGTCAGAAACATAGCTGTTGAACGTTTTCTTATGATTGCGTAAGTGGCGTACAAAATGTTCAATCACTATTGATATCTTTTCATACTTATCTGTGCTTAAACTGCTACAGTAGCTGCCATACTACAAAATGTGTGATAGGCTCAATTAGCCTTACTTGGAGCCTATTTCTGCAGATACAGTATCATGTGTTATGCTTTTTCTCAGATGAAAATAAACTTAGTAGTACTGTATTTTTGTAGGTTGAGCTGAAGTAAAGGTTGTTTAGTGCATGTTGTCGGTAATGGAATTTGGACAATGCACAAAAACAAATTATTGGTGCATTTTGTTGTGTGGAGCCTGCAGGTATATGAGGTAGTGCACAGAATCATCAGAGTTGTCAAAAAAAACCCTTACAGATTTCTTTCTGCTCGAAAATAGTAATCACAGAAATCTTGATGAAGAAAGTGAAAATTAGCAATGTGGATAGTAGTACCATGCGGAGAAAGTTTCATGTAATGAAATGTTTTGTGCAGCAACCCCCAGCATGGTGTTGTTTCCACTGTCCAAGCAGGGGATGAGATTTTGTTTCAGAGCAGCGTGTCCATTTGTCCAGCTTTCTGCCTGATGGTCTGGTTTTCGGGTACCCTGCACACTTCTTAATTGGGATCACACGGCACGAGAAGTAGAATGTTCCCCCATTGTGAAATTTATAAAGTAAACCTTCCCAACAATTTGGTATATTTTGAGATATCAAATCCCAATTTCATGACTCTAAACATGTACTATGAAAGTGCTGTTCCAGACCATCTGGTAAGTTTGTGAAGGCATATTTTCTTGCATTCTATACGCCAATTAAGACATGGTGGTGCTCTACTCAGGTGTCCTCCTTTTCTGTCATTAGGGAATTCCCATCCATTTGAAAGACATGCACAGAAAGCAAAGGGCCAGTGCAACCCTCCTTCAGTTGTGGGGTAAACTTGAAAAAGCCTATGACCCTCTTGGCAGGTCGGCAGTTTTTTGGGGTGGGGGAATGTCACAACCTAATTTTTCCAGTTGGGGGTATGTGTCTAAAAGTTCACTCTGGAACAAGAAATTCTTATGTGTAATATATAGTATGGTGTAATATATAGTATCGACGAGGACACTTTTTGTCAAAAAGGGCACCATATCTAGAAATTTAAGGGGGGATGGGTGTAACTACCGATTCTACACCTCGATCTGGCGTTGCTTGCCCTGGAACCTCCAGTCACTCGTCCAGCAATAGTAATAAAGTGCATGTGTGCAGGCATCACTATATACACAGATTGCTGGGACATGTCTAACAGAAAATTGTATGTAAAGTTTTGCTCAGAAATAGATGGAATGTCAGGAGTAGTGCTGAAAGGACATACTATTGTGTGTGGTTAGTCTTTCAGAAGTCACTAGACAGTAGGTAAATGCATCATATGGGTATGTACCATGGGCACTTCCCTGTAAACATTTTGCCATCAGTTGAACACCCTTTTTACGACTGAAAAATGACGTCAGATGGAAGTAAAAAAATATTGCAGTCTTTTTGCTGACATCAAATGGATGTTAAATGGACAATGAACAGTGGGATTTTGTTTCAAACGATGTCGGATGGCCGTCTTTTGTGACATTGTTCCAGTGTCGAATGGCTTTGCAAATGGCATCGCAGCAGACGTCGGACTGACCCAGACACCATTTTAAAGCTGACATCGAACCGACGGAAAAATATTCATAGGTTTATCAGTCCAGAAAGAAGTTGGCCCAAATCACCCGGCACCTCTAGTTGTGCTATCTGAATATGCTTTTAAAGTGATTGCATGCGTAGACAAAAAGTAAAAACATTGAAATTTCATCTCCAAAAGTTTGGTAAGGCTTTTAGTTACACCATGCACACAATTTGGGAAAATGATACCTTTCAGATGGTTAATTCTGCCATATGATTTCAAATTCTTCTAACAAAACAACACAAAAGTTTAGAATACAATAATGTAGTGGTTGACAGTTTTCATACAAATAAGCGGTGTGCTTCTTTGAAGAAGCCAATGGGAAGTATACTAGTATTGAATATTCAGTTAGTCAAAACAACTCAGGATCCCTGACGCTGCAATGTTGTGTTCAGTCTGTAAGTTATTTGTTAATGCAGTGCTCCCTTTCACCAAATACTACAATTCCCTGTACCCACCAAGGAGCGAAAACTTGAGTAGTATGTTTTTGATACACTAGTGAGACCTATACTTTTGCATATTCATTATGTGGGCGCTTATTGTAGGAACCGTTAATTTTCCAATATGATTTCTGTTTTTTACTGTTTTTGCCAATCCTGTTGCTTTTCGGAGTAGTTACTGTCATTTTCCTTCATTGAAAGACATAGTCCGTTCATGTACAACCTCATGTGTATACATTTAAAAGTAAAGAAAAAGTTAAGATCAAGCATAATCTTATCTTTTTGGTTTTTCAGTACACATGCAATCACTTTAACATTTAAATGTTTATGATGGATTATTCCTTGATCAGAGAATGAGTTCAGAGTGATGAGTGACAATATGATTATAACTTATAGCCAGGACTGTGAATGTGAGCTGCTCGAACATGAACATATTTTCATTTCTGAACTGAACTTATTCATAGCAGGTAAGTTGTTGAATCCATACCAAGTACTTTAAATAACGAATCTTGTTTCAAAAAATGAAATTTGATCAAGCTTTACTTAAAGGTTAAAATTATTCACATGAACGATGGGTAAATTACAGTTCAATAACTTCCATTACTGACACGAAACTTACTCGTAACTCATAAATGTAACCCGTAGAATGATTGCTGATTGACTAAAATCTTGTTTGTACCATTAACTTGTTCTATTTGCACAAATATGTTTGGCCAAATAACCACAATTTTTGTGAAGATATCAGAGAAACATGACTATTAGTTCAGTATCAAAGTCAAGGAACAGGATGAGCATCTACTCCCAGGGTATGTGCAGCACCGAGTGTGCATACTAAAACAAAAGAAAAATACTTGTCTTGAGTGTCTAATCTCAACATTGGTATGAAAAAAAGAATGATTGTTAGAAGCGAATGTTATTAGTTTTCTTGAAAGCTGTGTAAAATTAATAACCACACAAATAATTTGTTCTTACTCACCTTGCAACTTCTGATTAAAGCCAGCTTTTTGATTCCTTGCCATAGGCAGGGGAATCTATGCAGTCCTGATGTCGTGTGTGTGTATGTATGTGTGTGTGTATGTGGGTTTGTTTAGGGCACCGAACGGGGATACACACAGGAACTTCAAGCTTGCAACCGGGGATACGCCGAAAAACGGGGATATCCCTGTTTCTGGATATTTTAACATAATGCAAATTGGGGTATCAGATATGCGCCCTCAACTTTATAGGTGAATCTAACTTTTTCCCCAATTACCTATTTTATGGATCAATACCTGTGTATAGGGGTGTATGTGTGTAAAAAAATTATACACACAATCCCGTTTCTGGCGTGAATCGGGGATACATGCAAGACTAAATACCACTCACTGGGGACATCATATGGAAAGTGGGGATATCCCCATTTACGTGAGGAAAAGTTCATGTCCCCAATCGGCGCCCTAAACGGGTATGCGTGTGTGTGTGTGTGTGTGACGGTTGCTCGTAAACACTCTATCTCAAGAAGGGTCACTGTGAGTAATTTCAATTTTGGCATGTAGGTTGCCCATATTGAGTAGATGATCCCTATTGTTTTTGGTGCCCAAATCTTGCATATTAATGAGGTTATGGGATAAAACATAAAAAATGTTAAAACTGCCATAGTTCCTTATCCGTGGGTCAGATTTGTTTTAAACTTGATAAGGTTGTCTGTTATTAACAGGTTCATGACCCTGTGAAATTTAATGCTTATCAATAGAGAGGAAGGGATAATTTTTCACTATAAAACAATAATTATAGCCTAAACACCATTATTGTGGTTATTATAAACTACCATACAAATGCATATGGGGTAAATTGTGCAAAATTACTATTTGCAGTTGTTGATTCCGTCGCACACAGTTAACTCAATGGGATTTAAGGCTACAGTACTGCATTTGTAACTTAGTGAGTAACTTCTAGTGTGAGGGGCTCCAATAAGTTGTCCAGAGAGATAGTCTTGGTATGGGAGGTCATGGGGTCAGATAGACAAGCATGCAATGGAATCTTAATGGGTTTATGAAAAAAATGAAGAAAATAAAAAAACCATCTCTTCTGTCATTTATTTGGATAATATCAATATCCAGAGGAACAGCTGGTAGCAGAACAAGGTTTCTTAACAATCAAATTGGAGTGCTTTCAATCATATTTCACAATGTCGGAAAAGATGGAGGAAGCAAAAATATTGAGGAGGAATCATAACTTAGGGTCAACTTACAAGGACTTTGAGTGTGTTAAAAGCTACTTGTAACAAGGAAGAAATTATCGCAAAGTCCATAAAGGAAAATTTGCAAAAGGCAGAGCACCAATTTGAGGCAATGGAAGAGGTTCATGCTGATCTGGCTGGGCTGTTGTCTGATGAAGCATTTGAGCAAGCAGAAAGCTGGATGTTGGAATGCCAAAAGCACTATACTGAGGAGAGGGAGGAAGCATTGAAAAAGTTAAAGGAGGAAATTGAGTTTCAAATTAGCGTTGGAATTACCTAAGGCAGAAATTCCACCATACGATGGAGACCCAAGAACATTCTGGTCGTTTACGAAGAATTTTGAGGTAAATATGGCAGACAAGCTGAGTTCAGATGAGGTAAGGTTGAGTTATTTGATTCAACTAACAACAGGCAAGACTAGAAGCAGCATTGATTACTGTGTGTTTCTTGGAGCTCAGAGATAATGTTGACTGATGTCATACTCATACTGTACTTGATGTGTGGGTTGTATGGCCTGGGTAGGTGATCCCTATTGCTTTTGGTGGACGTCAAATGTCGCGGTCATTTTAGGTCACCAAAATAAAGGTCATTTTTGGGTTAAAGGCTTGTGGTGTATCAAGAAAAATAACTGCAGTTGCAATTATACTTGTCACGTGAATAATTCATTTTTGTTGTAATATAACCATGTAGCAAGGAATCACAAAGCCTTTTGGCTTTCTGGTTCTAGATGCATATCACTTTGGTCTTGTAACTTGTAAGATTACATGGATCTTGTGTAGATATTGCAAAAGTGTACAAGTTTTTAGAAAATAGCAATGTATTTTATGCGAGATTGAATTGAGAGCTGTTACAGGTTCATATAACGTTAGAGGTTGCCTTTTTTCACAGCCAAGTATGTGAAAATTGATCAGCATAGGACTTGCATTGTAGGACCTTGTAGGGTATCCAGTGCACTATATCAGGGATTCTAAGGTGAGGGGACCCACCCCTGAATGAGAATTGCCAGTTGCTGAAATAAAAAATTCCTCCTAAAATTAACCTTCAATCTCTGTAGAAGGTGACAATTATCCTATTGCTATTTCAGATGTAAGCCTATAGCCCGATGGTAATATTCTTCAAAAATTGCTCAAAATTTGCTGAAAAAAACGTATTAAAAACAAGAGAACAATCCACAGAGCTGCATGTATCATTGCCAACATGCATTGATTTCAGCATAGGGCCTGCACATGGGAATTTGTAATAGTTTATTGCAACCACATGTCACCAAGTGCACTATCCTGGCACTGATATTTTTCACTCTTTACTACAATAGTGATATACCTTGAATATTTCATTCTCAGGTAAGTTTTTTGCAAAATTTTGCATTAAATGCTCAAATACTTCTCAAGATATGCTGGAAATAGCAATTTTGGAGCAAAATTGGCTTATTTTACAAAAAAATCAGCAGATTTGACTCAGTTTACCATTATGTTGAACAATGTGTTCTCAGGTAAGTACTTACAAAACTGTAAGTTAATTGATCTAATAGTTCTCAAGATATGCTGGAAATATAAATTTTGGGGCAAAATTGGCTTTTTTTCTCAAAAATCCGCAAATTTCACTCTCTTTACTACAAAAGTGATATACCTTGAAAGTTTTCATTCTCAGGAAAGTTTCTGCAAAATTTTGCATTAAATGCTCAAATACTTCTCAAGATATATGCTGGAAATAGCAATTTTGGGTCAAAATTGACTTTTTTTCTCAAAAATCAGCAAATTTGACTCAATTTACCATACAACTAATACATCTTGCACATATTGGCATCATGCACAATATTACCAAGTTTCAACTTAATCGCTCATATGCTTTTCAAACTATTCTGGAAAAACCACCGTTTGGACAGGTCCAGACGAACACACACACGCAACTTTGTTTTTCATTCCGAGGACCTCATTGTGCTTTTTTTTGTTTTTTCTTCCTAACCTTAACAAAAGACTGTCTATTGTTAATCTTGAGAGGACTGGAGAAATCTATTGAATTTTCTGCAGAGGACCTAAAATCTATTGTTTTGGTCCTCGATCCCACCCGAAAACAAGGGCACACACCCACACGCACATACACGCACACACATTGGCACGGACACGTTTTCATTTATACCACCCAACAGGACCCTCCTGTATCCATGGTCACTCTACCATGGGGTACCCCTAGGGTGTCGCTACTCATACACTCCAAGCGTTTCCATGGCAACCATTCTCCCATGGGTGCACAGTACAATGTATAGCTCTACTAGCCAAGTGACTACAATATCTCATCTAGCCCCTATAGGGCGATGAGATAATAAGTGCACAAAAAGTCAACTTCAAACAAAGCAAAGTGTGGTAGACATAATGATCTATATCAATAAAACAATGTTTTTGCCAAATTCTTACCAGTGTACATGTGACAGCTCCACTCTCGTCTTTTGGAAGTCTGTGGAGAACGTTACTGCATCTCCATTCAGATAATTTACCATTGCAACAGATAAGCACACAACAATACAGTTCATCTGAACTTTTGCTTGAATTCCATAATAATAGAAATTATTGCATCCCAGAAAATGTATAACATTTGTGGAGATGCCTTCCTTTTCCCTATATGTTGACTCAGGTTGTGTGTGTGTGTTGTGTGTGTGTGTGTGACGTATATGGTATTCAATGTTTGTAAGGCCTGCACATGATGATTCTGTAAAAATCCATTATATGTGGCTAATTATGGGTAGATCATGCTGTTAACACTGAAGACTTTTAGTCCTGTGTTGGAACTTATAGGCTGTAATGCATCACCCCAGACAGTTTCAATTCTCCCAACCACCTACCTCTAGTCCCTCCCTCAGCCTGTCTTACATTCCTCCACATATGTAATCAAAACAATGGATCCCTGTGTACACTGTGTAATACGAGCTGCTCTGCATCTTTCGAATTTGCTGGCAATCTAAGAGTACTGTAACTTAGAACGAGTTGAGAATTTTCCTTTCAGGGAGGTAAAAATATAGCTTAGGATGATGCAACACAGCCTTTAAAGTGGAAATAATAGTTTCAGTTTCAATGTACAAGGCCTGGGAAGTGCTACTTCCATTGATGTGATAGGCCTTTTCGGCCAATCTCCTTCTTGCATGCAATTCTCACCAACCTGCACTGGTGCTACGCTTAGCAGATATGCCAGATCTCACGCCTGCGGCATGTGTTACACACCTCAAAGTCAAAACTCACGCTCACATGCTCAACGGACAAAGTCACCCGCATTTACAGCTGTACTTTGAGAGAAAGCAAAATAGTACCAGATTTTTTTTTTTTTGGCCTGAAATTCCTGATATGAAATCCAAATTTACACCACAACACTACATCATGCATTTCACGCTTGCACTAACCTGAGCGTGTGTAACGATATATTGCGGTTGCTATGGACATGCCCCTATCAGAGTCCCTATCTATCAACGGACTCTAGCGTGCACACCATACAATATGTTTCTTGGCATCTTGATAATAGTCCATACGTCCGCTGCATGCACTGAACCCTGGTGGAACACTGATCGCATTAACTGGATTGGCGGAACAGATCTTTGCTATGACACCACCGAAAACTACTCTTTTGCGTGAACAAACATGGCCGAAAACACACTTCGTTGGCTACACTGAAGGCTGGTTGAGTAAGTGTTGAGAAGCAAGGAGCAGCCAATCCAGTTAATATAGAGATCAGTTTTTGATACTTGTAAACTCTAACCTCATTGCCATCTTCGCCAGTTGATTTTCTTAAACAACTTATCTGCAAATCATGATTTAAGTCTGCAGGAAAAATTTGTGTCTGGAAGTATTGTCAGCCTAGGGGAAAGACCATGGAAGCTATTAGTGTGAAGTTAAGTGTTGCTCTTACATGACTAAATACAACTAGCAATCTTTCCCAAACTTATGGTCATCAGCTTTAACAGAAAAGGGTACCAAAGAGGCTCAGACTGCACCAGAGAGCTTCTGGAATCTTAGAGTTTCTAGGCCCTGGACCCGGGCCGAACGGACCCTGTGCTCATTATTGGTCACCCTCCTATATCTCACTCCCTGCTGCTCACTCACCTTGTCATCTCTGGCTTAGATAGTCTACGTATTGGTCCTTGAAAAATTTCTAGCTATGCACCTGCATGAATGTAACTATTAAGTACTAGATAGGGGGTCTACCCGATATCCCTGGGGTTCATCGTTTCCTGGGTTCGATGTTCCCTGTTTTTGTATTATTTCAATGTTTGTCGATGAGTGTGCAAGGATTGTTATTCCCAGGCTTTAATGTTCCCAGAATTGCCACTGTAATTCCCCAGGTTCATTGTCCCTGCTATTCAATGGTCCCAGGGTTCAATGTTCAAAGGCTTTGATGTTGCCGAACCCTGTAAACATTGGACCCTGGGAACATCGAACCCTGGGAACATTGAACCTTGGGAACATTGACATAGCCCCCTAGAAGGTCGCTCTATTTGTGACCTACAATCTTGGACAAAATTCCTTGGGACACCCCGCGCCCCCGTTCAATGTTGGCTATAGGATTGCTGTTCAAAGGGTACATTCACTTCTACAGCGCAACATTGGAAAGGGGCGCGGGGTTTCATGTTATCCTCTCACCTAAAATTCAGTATTATATTTGCAACATACGACAAAGTGTCCCAACAATTTTGTCCAAGATTGTCTGAGAATTTCGAGGGGTTAGAAGTATGCGCAGGGCACAGGAAAATCGTCAGTTTCAAACAAGTTAAACTGCAAAATGAGGGGTGATATTCCTTGCAACAAGAAACATCAGCAGTGCATGTTCGGCATGTTTGGGGCCTATATTGAAGTTGGTTTACTGTAATAATATTATTGTGTGAATGTTGTCAATGTTATTACGGAGTAAAGGGAGGAATAAGTCAGTCAAATCCATGTATTTGCACTAAATGTGCTACATAAAATGCAGTCATTGGGGAGGTAACATCTGAACTCCAATGCATTTTGTCGACCAGGAAACTACTTTAAAACATTTTTTATGATACAAATGACGTACTTTCAGCTCAAACTCTGATAATGAGACAGGTACCGAAGAAAAAAACAACAAACAAAAACAAAAACACCCCCCTCAAAAAAAAAAAAACTTACATGTTAGTGGTCCGTTGAAGAAGATCCATGTATATGTGTTATTTATTCAAATTGTTCACAGTGATGACGTGGTGTGTGCTGTTAAAGTAACTACACTTAATGACTATTAGGACTTACTTTCAGGTTAATCTGGGTAAAAAAGTGTACTATCATTATACAAAAAAAAAACCTAAAATGCAAATTTAATTAGTGTGACGTTTGCTCATATTCACATAACAGTGACATTGTGGCACCCATTCTAATGTACCGTACATGGTGCACTGTAATATGTCAGTCATTTTAAGAGGTTTCAACGGACTTTATAGTACATTTGCTGTTAGAGCTATATCTTTATATTGATATACATATATGTATTACCTTATGTTATATATGAATGAATGAAAAATGAGAAGTTGACAGACATTTGAGTTTATGAATGGATAATTGAGCAGTGAAAAACACTATGGTCATGAAGTGAATTGAACCCCGGCCTTCCCATCCAAGCTGACTTAGACCTAACAACAGCGTCCGACAGTATAGGTTAATGAAACCCACGTTCTACCAAATGTTTTGACAGGAAAATTTAAGCAACCTGTAGGAAAATTGCATAGATTACAAGACTGGAGATTACTTACGTTACCAGCTTCATGCAATGTAAAAATTGCAGTCACAAATCTTGATTTAGCAGCCAAAAATGTAAAAAACCAGCCTTTACTAACGTTCTACCATTATTTTAATATTAAGCTGAATCTACAATTCTGACTTTAACGCCTTTTGGTAGAACGTGGAGCTACTTCAGAACACATTATAACTGGGATTCCTACCAGCATTCTACAATTGCAGTAACACTCCTGTTGCAACGCAATGCAACAGCTGCTCATCAATGTTATTTCTAAACGCAACTATTTCTGTCCGCATCCAATACCATGAAACAATCTATTCATTCATGATCACTCCTTTTCAACAAAAATATACAAATAAACCCCCAAATTAAAATTAAACATGTTATGTTAATAGTCAAAATTCAGAATACTTTCTTTTAAAAATCCCCAGAAGAATAGGCCCCAATAAATATTTTTTATGATGCACCTTGTCCAAAAATGTTCAATTTTCTCTCGAAATTTCGCCCCAAAATTGCTCCCAAAAAACTCAGACAATCTTGGACAAAATTCCTTGGGACACCCCGCGTCCCCGTTCAATGTTGGCTATAGGATTGCTGTTCAAAGGGTACATTCACTTCTATAGCGCAACATTGGAAAGGGGCGCGGGGTTTCATGTTATCCTCTCACCTAAAATTCAGTATTATATTTGCAACATACGACAAAGTGTCCCAACAATTTTGTCCAAGATTGTAGCTACCTCAGCTTTCAGGAACATACCTACTGTGGAGATCACTACCTATAATGCTCTTCCTTAGTAAAGGCATCTAAAAAAAATTACATGCAAACATATGGAATTGGATAGTGTGGGTAAAATTTGTGGTACCGGTAGCTACTGGTTCCTTCTGCTCTTACCACCTGGCTATCCTTTTATTACATTTTCTTTGGAATTTGTATGTAAACAGTAAAATCAGATATGCTGGCTTCTGCTGTTTGACAAAGCCGTTCTTCTTTTACTACAACCACATGCAGTGACATATATATATGGAAGAGGCTTGGACAGGTTTCTGGACTCGACTTCCCTAACTTGGAATTACAAATCCTTCATGGAATTGTTGAAAATATAAAAAAAATCTTTAGGATCATGTTTTGTGTGCTTAGGAGTTGGAATTACTATTCATTTGCAAGTTTAATGAATGATAACATTAAAATCTAGTACTGCTTTTTAGTATTACTTTCCTCCCCAATTTTAGCGTAGCAGCAGATGTCTCACAGCTTAGATTCTTAGCAAAAAGATTTGTTGTAAACTTAGACATAATGTTAGTTGGGTGGTGGACCATGTGGGGTGTTAACAATTTGGGTCCAAGGTCCCATGTGGGCCCTTTGGTCCATTATATGAAATTCTGCAAAATGCTTCTCCTCGTACAGATTCTCTTGTACAGTGTTGATGGTTTGTCATAATCATACTTCATGAGTGATACCTACAGGATGTTCAGAAATTTTAGGTGCAAGGTCCCATTTGGGCCCTTTGGCCCATTTTATGAAATTCTGCAAAATGTTTCTCCTGCAGATTCTTTTGTACAATGTTGATGGTTTGTCATAATGATACTCTGTTAGTGGTACCTACACGTTTTTCAGTGATTTTTAGTGTTCTAGGATTTCACATAACCCTACAGACACTTGTTTGAAGGTATGCGCTGCACCATTGGTGCTTTAGTATCATACATGTATGTGTTTTCACAGATTTTTTTTTTTCAGTTTTCCTTCAAGGATAGAAAGGTTTTAAAGGACAATGCAGGCCATCCCAACTGAAAAGAGATCTTCAAAAGTTGTAGCCTGGATGTGTAGCAAATTTCTGATTGTCCTCTTTAAGCAGTTTTGGTGACTGCTGTTTTGTCTACAATATTTTATTTCATACCCTTCATTTTCTTTCCTTGTTTTTCAACTTTGCCATGTGACATGAAACTCATTGGAAGCTGTAAAGAGCTTATTTTACCTGAAGTCTTTCAACTGAGAAAAAAAAAGGGGGAAAAGATGAAATAGGAAGTCATACAAAGCAATCAAATTATACATGGACATGAGAAAGCAATAACATACTAAGAAAAATGAGTAAAAAATGAGGATTACTAAATTGAAGAAAGAAGCAATACAAGTATCACGTGATGAAGAGGTGAATGGTACTAGCATCCCAAACAACAATATACAGTACATTATTGTAGGCATAGTCACATGGGACAGTTTGGTGAGGGGGAAATTTTCTCCCCTCCTAAATTTGAAAGAAAATCTACCATTTTTTGGGGAGGAGGCAAATTGGGAATATTTTTCAGACTGATATTACCTGTGAAAAAAATGCCAACTAAACTTAATTTTGTGAAGGTTAGAACTCATCTTCAAACTCATGAAAGTAGTATTTTGGAGCCACTGTGATAATTAGTTATCCATCTCTTCAACTTTTATCACCATAGAGCTGGAATTTAGGCATTTCGTCCATTATCAAAAGTGTACCAATTTGCCAATGATCCTAAGGGCATAAATAAGAGTCGAAAAAAATGAACTTTAAATTGGTTTAGAGACTTAACATGCCTGCTTTGGTTTAGCATGTGACTAAGTAAGTTCAAAAATGTTTCTTTATTTGGCCAGGATCCAGTGTTGAAGTTTCAGCATCTTCATCTGGTTGTCCAAGGAATTACTGTGTAAGATGAGGTTGTCCTTTTCAAAATTGTCCTACCAAACCTCATGCCATGACTTACAGTGTATATGTATTTCCAGGCTGGTGTACCAGTAACACACGTTGCATTATGCTGTTACCAATTCATTACCACATTTCATCTCATATTGTTTCAGATATGCGAGTGAAATCTTAATTTGGCTCTTGCACCAACCAAATTTGTTGTCCACAGGACAGCCTCGTACCAAAAGTTGGTTGTCCTGTAGAGAATGTGGGTGTCTCGGATGCAAAGACTACCACTAAACTTCATAACTGGGATCAAAATGGTCAGGAATTGCAAGCCTAATTGCTGACAAGAACTGAACATGGAATGGACCATGTTTTTCAGAATTGCTGGCCTTTTCTCTCAGTTTAAGGAAATTTCGTCATGGAAACTTTGTTTTGATTTGACAAAAAGCTGCAGTGTCTCTTAATGGTCTTGCTGCTCTTGTCTGTGGTTAAACTTCTTTTCTGTGTTTGCCCAACACAGCTGTTAAGATGCCATGGGACCCAGATTACCAGTCCATGACGGACAATGTTTCCAAGGCCAGCCAGATAAGGGTCCGTGTTCGAACCAACGACATTCCACGTTGGAACCTCGTCCTTCTGAAGTCTGGCAAGAAGAGTAATACTGCCCTCTTAGAGTGGATGCTGCAACTAGCTGAAGAAAAATTGAAGTAAGTGATCACAACGCTCAACTGCAAGGACACTGCACAATCTCTAGGGTTTAATTAAGGGACCTTTCCCCACCCCCTCCACATAAGACAAGATTTGAATATTAGAAAATGTACTTTTCTAATATTTGCAAAACAATGCAGTGAATATAGTAAACCCTTTCATCATTGTGTTTCTGCAGCTTCTTATTGGAAGGAAAAAGTTGTAAAAAAGTATTGCCGTAACACCATATCTCTCCACCCACTTGAAAGTAGAGGGATGTACTGTACCTTTGCTCCCAAGTGTGTGACCTGTAGCCTCTATGTATACTAGCAACTGATCTCACATGCACAGTATTTCATTGGCAGTGTCCATTACCTACGAACTGAGGGAATTTTTTTTTCTTTATGGATAGAACTTTCTCAGGGATTTGAGCTGATTTCACATTGCAAGTCTAGTTACTTAGTGACATTAAAGCATGTTTCAAGAGCTGTTAGCTGTGTGTTCCACTTCCAAAGGCATGGTCATGAAATTCATAAAGAAATTCTCTAAGTCTGTTGTTCATCAAAGGTGCTTCTAATCGTCTAAAAAATCATCTTAAAGTGTCTCATGTATGAACAGTAGTTCTGACAGTGTGAGTCCCAATATACATGTATGCTAACATACTGGCCACATCAGGTGACTTTGACAAGTCTATCTGCTAGACATCTACAGTACAAAGATTGTCCAGCCAATTTGATTAACAAGCTTCAACATCGTCAGTTTTCTAGTGATCAGTCAAAGTTATGGCATGTAATTCATTTGCACTTAGAGTCAATGCCTCTTTAATTCATCCACTATTTTCAGGCAGCCTGAATGTTGTGACCTCTTGATTGTGTCAGTGATACAAGGTACCTTCAAATGCATGTTCGAGATAACAATGGATTTTACAAAATTTTTCATTTATTGTACATTTGCTTACTTAAAATTTCTCTTCCTTTGATGCGTCTTTCATGCAGCCTCGATCCTGAACGGAGCAGGCAAGAATGGGACGAGGCTCTCCAAAGGAAGAATGATGGCATTGATGGAGTCCCCTCTGACACAAACGCACAGAGGGATGATGACAGTGATAGTGAGTCAAGCAGGCAATCAAAGAGGAGTGGTGATGACAAAAATGGAAAGGGAGGTAGTCAAGACTCTGGAGAGAGCCCCATAGACACTGACAGATTATTCAATGGTCCTGACCATCTTGCAGACGATATAACTAAAACCGCCGAAAGTCTCTGGCTGATGGACTCTTCAAACGAGCAGGACGACGTCCCCCCGAGCAAGGAGACGAGAGCACAAAATGACCCGCAAGACCGAGGGAGAGGTAGGAATTCGGAGGAATGTGCTAAGAGCACCCGGTCGCTGGTCCCCAGAGTTGTAGAGGAACAGATCACTGTGGAGAAGAAAGGCTCGAATGCACCGATCAGAAAGCGTTTCAGGCTGAGGGTGTCATCAACGACAAGCCCCAGCGAGACCGTCGTCGAGGGTACCCCACAGGTATTTCGAGAGCCACCAAAAGTGAGGCGGAAGCTGGAGAAGAACACGAGCAAGGCGCCATCTCCACTGCCAGCCATGAGTCTCAGACCTCGTGAGAGAACCTCCACCGCTGTAACGGTGGCGCCTGCAGTAGGACAGCTTAAACCAAAACGAAACAGTAAGGTGAGTGGTAGGTAATGCAAAGGTCTTTGAATTCACAATGGTTAGTGAAATCAAAGTGAATTTGGACCTTGTATGAATGAAGTGAAGTTGATAGATTAGAAATGTGTGGCAACGGGTCAGGACTCAAAATATTTATGACTAACCCATCACGTCATTTGACAGTCACAATCCACTAGCCTGAATGATATTTGCTCTAGCCCCAGTTTGTTATATCATAAGGATGATTTAATTGGGAAATTGTTCTAGTCCTTCTGGCTTTCAGTTTTAAACTGGCATGATCCCGAGCATGCTTTAAACTAGCCGGAGCGAGTAGTCTTGTTGCATATTTGTGGAGCCCTACAATAGGTAATGTGTTGATGCCGTAAGTACCCACGACAGCCTTGAATACCTTTTGAATTGGTATTTTTGTAATGCCTAGGTCGAGTCAGTCCCCCAGTAAATGGTTTAATGTATCTGTTCAAGTTTGTGGACAATCCAAGTTTATTGGTAAAAGCATCATGGTCATCATGGAGAAACCTAAACTGCGGCCAAGAAAACCTTCATTTGTAATTTATTGTGAATTCAAATTTATGAAAAAGTGATGGAATAATTGCCATTGCCAATGAAAAACCTTGATTATTAATCACCGATGCACTAGAATTCACATATCAGCGATCAGTTGGTTTTCAGCATTGTATGTTGTTTCTCTTTCAAACAACTGGTAAGATGTATCCGGAAGCTGAATACCTCATTCTACGGCTTATAGTTACAAAGAAATTCTATAGTTGTGTTAATAGTATTGTTCCAGAGTCATTTCTCTTCCATGTGTATTTTGTAGTCTTCGCTTTGGTACCATGGTACTTGACCAACGGATAGACTAATGTATATTGTATGTGTGGCAAAAAAATGTTTTCTCAGCTATTTCATTGTCACACCAATTCATATGATACATCGTGTTATATTAGTATGTAAAGTAAAATGTCCTTTTTTTTAATTTTGTAAGAACTTGTAACCTAGTGGAAGTTAGATTTTCCGGTTCCCAGCTGACTATGAATCCCAGGTGTCTCGTTTCGATTTTTGGATTTGGTACACTTATAGTTTGGCACTAACACATATTTGTCAGCTGGAAACAATGTTTATTGGCCATTTAAATTTTTTAAACTAAGACTCCTTGTGTTGATCCTGCATACAGTAAATCCTCAGACCTCCTGGTTGGGGGTACCTTGGACCCAGGAACCAGGCAAAAGGTTATTCATAATTATGAGTCAATAATTCGTTAAAAGGAATTAATAAATAGGGGCAGTACACAAGAAAGGTATAAATGACAATGTATGTTCATAGTGTACTTAGACGTTGCCATTACTTTTGTTTGGGCCTAACTTGGAATGAAATAATAACTGTCCTCTATACATGATTGGACAATATTCTTAGATTACAATATTCAGTATATCATGTATATCAAGCAGACTGCCCTTACACACCAGACACGTCACTTAGCTAGCAGCGGCATCTGTACTTCACTACTGATTTCCTTTCCTTGTATAGCCTACTGCTCTCTATTATTTGATTACTATACACTATTAAGTCATAATTGTGAATTATTATTTCATAATTGCAAGTTATTAATTCATAATAACAAGTTATTACTTTGCTGACACAAATTATTAATTGGTGATTACAAAATCATCCATCACAGAATGAAGAATGCTTTGGTGCATTTCAAACAGGCTTGGAAATACCATTTCCAGTATCTGAGATTTAAATAGTGTCCGCTTAGACAGCACACTATATGTGCTATCATAAATGTTTGGCGATATGAAGGCTTCCCAATCTTAAGACTCTGGTGTTGCCCCTGATTACTATGGCTCAAGCAGACAGTCCCCAGTACACAGTGACATAGGTCTGAAGCACCAGAGTCACAGACTGGGTCAGTATAGACACATATAGGGGCACAGGTGCCGCAGTGGGTTCTCCGGCAATGGAAGTGGGACTCACTGCCCAATTGATAGTCCATGCTGTATATGTATACTTAACCACATCCTTGAACAAAACTAGTTTGGGGCACCTCACTCACCATTTTACTGTTTGGCTGCAGGACTACAGTTTACAACATACATTGACTCCTAACAGCTTTGTTCATGGTTGTAGGTTCAAGATTTAGATCCATCGATTTTGCATAGAAAGAATTAAAAAAAAAACATACATCGTATTCTGAAGTTTTAATATTACTTAATTAAACATGCTTGTTTTGTTTTGTCGGCATACTAGAGCGCAGGGCAAGTGGGGATGGGTGGAGTGGGAATACTCCCCTTCCCTTTGATCCATATTCATATCATGATCCATCATCTGGCTATATCGAGCCAAATGTTTGGACCAACATTACAGACCTTTCAGTTTTGTAGGCCAATTTACTCCAGAATTTACTCCTACAAGTTTGAAAAGCTTGCGGACTTTCGATTGTCACTTCCCTCTTGTTTAGCATGTGCATGTACTGATTTTAAGTGGGGTACATTTTGACACAGCTGACAAGACTGCCCATTCTTAAGGAGCATCTTCCATAGGGAACTCACTGAAATGAAGAAAGTGAAAACTGTTCATGAAGTTTTGAAGGTAATCATCTGACCTTTCTGTTTTTTTTTTCCCAGAACAAAGTGACTTCCAACTCTCCTGCAAAACCAGACCTGACAGAGGAAGCAGTCCACATGCAAGAGAATCAGGATGACAGCCCTGCGGGATCACCCATCGATGATCTTCCCAGAACTTCCAAGAGACTCATGAAAAAGAGAGATGTCAAAGCTCAGAAAAAGGGACCCTTTGTCTGCTTGCACTGCCCGAGGGTCTTCAACAATGCAACATCTCATGCCAGACATGAGAAGACCCACACAAAGCAAAACAATCACATTTGCAATTACTGCAACAAAAAGTTCAGCACGGGCGGTTCACTGTGGCATCACAAGAAATCACAGCATGAAGAGAAGCACCTCAAGTGTCCTCACTGTGAAGAAAGGTTTGCGGTGGAACGATTTCTTAAGCTTCACATGAGGAGGCACACGGGAGAGAAGCCCTATAAATGCAAATTATGTGACGCACGATTCACCTTGGCTTCCACCCTTCGGAATCATCAGGGCACTCACTCTGCTCAAAAGCCGTTCCTCTGCGACACCTGCGGTGTGTCTTTCAGGAGGAAGGACAACCTAGAGCACCACATTGAAAGGCGCCACAAACGGGTCAACCTGTACTCGTGCAATCTCTGCGACAAAAAGTTCTCGGTGCAGTCTTCGTTGGACAACCACAAAATACATCACCAGAATAAAGAGCATGGTTTGACCCCATACAAATGTGACCTGTGTTCAAAGCATTTCACTACACCTAATGGGCTCAAGAGCCACACAAACCTACACAAGATGAAGAAGGACCATATCTGTGAGACTTGCGGGAAGGTTTTCAAAATGAGGTACTACCTCACCAAGCATCAAGCAATACATCTGAAAGTCAAACCTTTCCTATGTGACATTTGCAATCGCCGCTTCGCCCAGAAGTCAAATCTAGACATTCACATGAGGACCCACACGGGGGTCAAACCCTATGCTTGTAACATTTGTGGAAAAACATTTGCACACAATGTGAGCCTGAAAGGGCACACTTCAACCTGCCACACAGAATCTGGTTCGAACAAGGCAAAGCCTGCCAAATCTACAAAGGAGGTCAGTGCTGGGAAAGAGCCGCCCAGAAAGAAACACAAAAAGAACGCAGGATACCGTCAGAATCTGAAAAACCAAGTCCCTAACACTGAAGTGACCAACACAAACTTTGGCAGTGAGCAAATCAATATCAATGCAAACATTGAGATTGTGAATCAGCCTGAGCCCAGGGATGGTGAGAATCTGATCAGGAACAATCCACTGGCAGGTAGGGGGGGTATGGAGGATCATCCGTCTGTAGTGAAAGAGACTATTTCAGATGCGCTGAAGGACAACCTGGTGATTGATGAGCAAGCTACACCACATTATAGCCATACAGAGGATCAGTCCATACCATCTGAACTCAGCAACCAAATGCCAGGGAATTGCCCAGCCAACAATCATCGCGCTTCGCTTGTGTGCCTGCCAGAGGACGTGGCGTACAGCATCCAAACAATGATGGCAAGCAACCACAATTCAGACAAAAGCCAGTATTTGACAGCATCAGCCACTTCAATTGCCAGAGATGGTTCCCAGCCGCTTCCTAGACAGGACCAGCCGATTGGCCAAATGAGTAACATGGAAACAGCCCCTACTCCCCCGATTCACTTGGAAAACCCAATTCAGTCAGACTTGCGCACAGTGGGCTACTCTGGTGTGCCTCACCAGGTGCATCACAACCACCCAAGTAACATTGGGGTCTACACACGCCACGGACATCCTTTGGTACCACCATCTCCTCTGACACAGCAGACAGGGGCAGTCTCACCGATCATCCATCAAGATGATAACGTCACAACCAGAACAGTTGAGATTCATTCTGCTGCAGCTGCTGATCAACCAAGGTTGCCTCAGTCCCTGGCAAATCCTTCTCCTAACGATGATCTCTCACCATCGATAGTCCCACAGCCGGATCCAGCGTCTCCACTGCCATCTAACCTTCAAGTTGAAAATTCCT
Organism: Stichopus chloronotus; assembly: GCA_021234535.1. Classification (NCBI taxonomy): domain Eukaryota; kingdom Metazoa; phylum Echinodermata; class Holothuroidea; order Aspidochirotida; family Stichopodidae; genus Stichopus; species Stichopus chloronotus. The sequence goes on along the minus strand of CM037848.1, from coordinate 6,367,210 downwards.
TCCATCAAACTCAGCCAAGTTACTCACAGAACATCAACTTTATTCCCACATTTCACCCTCCTCCCCAACCTCTTACAATTACAGCCCAATCTGCATCTCTCCTGCCAAACATGATTCGGAAAGAGCAACCACTTCTGGTGGAGAATTTGATGATACCCTTCCGTGCCATAGCTCCTGAAACTGCAGCACAGATGGTACAAGACCCTCGTTTCAATCCACCAAATAGTAATCTCCATACTGCAAACCAGCCTGTCCATTTACCTTTCCGTTACGTCGAATACTCACAGAGTCCTGTGCAGTCCTCCCAGCTAGCCCGTCCTGATAGCCAGCCACCTCCGCCGGGGCCGACGCACTTCAGCAAAGCCCAGTCCAACCTTCCTGCGAGTCGCATGACCTCGTCCCTTCAGCAGAGCTTTGCTTACACCTCAAGCTTTGCAACTGTGGCCAACATGGACCAAGGTCGAGGTACTCCCTCATACAGTACTGCTCAGAGTCAAAGGTCGCCCATCTTTGTAAATGCCACCCAAATAGACAGTTTGAAAGATGTAAACGAGGATGGGATGGGTGTGGAGGGAACATGGAAGCAGCAGGAAGCGAGGTGGGAGCAGCCACCTCATCTCCACCAAATACCAGCAGCGGTAGCAGCTGCAGCAGCTGCCCAAGGTAACATCCCTCAGCAACTGCATCGACAAATTTTTACAGATTATCCGAGGAAGATCATCCCCTTGCACACTGCTGTTTCGTCCGGATCCCAGCAACCCATGTGGGACTCACCAAACAGCTGAAACAGAAATGCATCTGCTGAGGATCTCCGAACTTATTTAAGCAGGTCATGTGATGTATGGAATCAACATTTTCATGTTAAGGGTAGGTAGCACCTGCAAGGAAGGGCAACTGGAGCAGCATTTTATCCTTTGTCCGTGTATAAAAGTTAGTTTCACTTTTATTGTGGTTGTAAAAGAGATTTGATGCCATTTTAAATGAGGGTGGGGAGAGAGGTGGCTGAGGGGTGGGAAGAGTGTAGTATCCACAAAGTAAACAGTGTTGAGTCTCATAAGAAACTCAAATTGTCTTGGTGGTCATCTCTTTACCGTGGAGAGTTTCCCATACTGCAATTTTTTTTCCCTCTCTTTTAGAGAGAGTGGCATGTGGCGTCCATACCACCCTCTATGTCTAATAATTTAAACAAAGAAACTGATTTTTGTTGGTATTTTGGCTAAATCTAGCGCTTCGTGAGGTCTTAAAGACACCAACACACACAAAATAACAAGTTAAGCCATAACTGGTCATTGATGACATAAAATTGTTTGTATCAATCACCCACTGCCTAACCAGGAGATCCTCGCTATGCGATTGTCCTAGAATAAAGTGCAGCACAAACATTGGGGTTCATCTCATCAGAGACAGAGTGATGATCTGAGCATCCTTGCTGGGAATGTATTTCCCAGGTGTGGGTCTTGCAGGTTACTCGATGCCTGACACGAGATCTCTTCGCTGGTGTCGTGAAGTATGCGTTAAACTTGATGGATTCGTCCTTTAATTCCGTGATGACCTATTATTAAACAGCAGTTTCAATTATCCATGTCATCATGATGGGAATCACTCGTCAAATAGATGGCACACAGTATAATGCTTTTCTGACTTGAAACCATTCATTTATGAACATTCGTGTTCACAATTTTGGTCAGAGCGATTTTTTTAATATGTAGATTTATCAGATTTTGTTTCATGGTAAAATTTTTATTTCAGGGAAGCTAAACTTAAAGTATACCATTTTTAACTGATGAAAGTGCAGATCAACCTTTAGATATTCTGTTTGGTATTATATCTTGTTTTAAAGTGGATCGATATATTTCATGTATATTCAGTATGTTTCATCTTAGAGATGTGAAATATTTTGAAAAGTCTTGCGCTATTTTCATCATTGTTTTACATGCATTTTGTAACACCAGAGTGACATCTCCACAGCTGTCGACTTGAAAGGCCCTCGTTTCTCTTCATCATGTGCAAACCATGTACAGTAATAGCCATAGCAGGTGGTATTTCTTCAAAAGACAAAAAAAGTCATGAAAAAAAGAATCCATTTTGATAAAAACCATGAAATAAGAGTAAACCATAAGAAATACAGTAAACATTCCAAATGTGATACCATCGGTATGATAATCAGTGAAGCAGATTATATGGAAGGAAAATTAATAAGGCTTTGGTGAAACATGTTATGATTGCACCCAATGACATTACAAGGCCACAAAATGTGATCCCATATCCTGCTGTATAACAGGATTCAGCTGGTAAATAGATATGTTACCTCCCAAAATGATACTACATATTTTTCACTTAGTTCTCCCCGTTATGGGACATTGATCTTTTCAGTGAGTGTGAATCATCTGCCACTTGAAAATATGTCGTCGTATCGGCTTAACGGAAGAGCTAGATGCCGGCTTTCATTTGCTGAACAGATTCTTTGCAAGCAGGATCGAGTAAACATCATCAAATATAGCATTTATAGACCTTTATTGAGAACTTGCGAATCTAATTTCTGAAGGAGAGTATATGTACTGTAATTAATGTTGGAGATCAAATATTTTTTGAAGTATAGAACTATATAATAGCAGTATTTCTAGCAGTGTATGCCGGTCTCTGTGTATAAAATCTGGCAAATAGAGACAACTTTTACTGCTGATCTGGAAGCTTAAATTCTTCAAGTACAAAGTGAATTTTATTTTATACGATGGACTTTCATTGGTAGGCCCTGCCAGTAAGGATGAATGGGTACTTCTCATCGATGGCCACTATACAGTACCCAAAAAATCCAGATAGCAAGATTTGTGTCATGCTAGTGTTATGGTGACATGATTGTCTATGTAGCAATATATGTACATATGAGATTGAGTGCCAAACAACTTGTAATGTGGCAAACATTGAGGAAAGGTAATAAACATAAATTGTTTGGTAATTCAAACTGCTGTCTTGCATGGGTTTCTTTAATTTAAAATTAAGGCATCATCAAAGTCTTTTAGTGCGTAAGGTAAGGGCTTAGCCTCCCTTGACCAGCCGACACCATCGTCTATGGATATTTCGGAAGGACGGGGGAGTCAGCTGAAGCTGAACATTGTCCTTTGCTAGTGAAGATGGCACATACTACATTTTTCCAATATTTACACTGTTTTTACAACTGCAATTTGGTCTTAAAAAAATATTTTCACAATATTTTCCTGTTTACCTCATACCACTTTGATCATCACCCACCGCACCAATACACATCTTCCATGTACTCTGCAAATACGGAAGACCTACTTGGCAAATATGACAATACCTTTTCGCTACCCTTGTTTACATATTGTGCTTGCAACTTGCTTTTTCCAGAATTTAATGGGACCTGTTTAACCAAGTGAACTTTTATACCTCCCCCAAAAGCCATATGGATCCTGTTGTCAGTGTTGATACATCTACAGGTACATACCAAATATGATGTCTCTCCAAGCTTGCACAAACACTCAGGATAGAGTGTTTGTGCAAGGACTTCACAATCTGAGTCCATATGACCTTGACATCCAGAAAAAAACAGTGGGATCCTTGTACATAATGTTGTTCATAACACCAGTTCGTCTATTGTAACTTCCGGTCATCTCTCGGCTGTGTACATCAACTTAAAATTGGCTTTTTTCACCCATCACGAGGGTAATATTAGGAACTAAGAGAGTAATATCATGAATATCAAAGCAAAACTTGTTTACCTACTCTCTCTCTCACTTTTGTCAAGGATGTCATAAAAGTTTGTCTGAAAATGCAGTTGAAAACCCTTCACTGACTTTGGAAAATATAGCTCAATATAAGTTAGGTTCACCCGACTAGCATGGTTAGTTGAACTTGCTGGGAAAGGCTGTTCTTTCAAATCAAGCAAATAATCTTTGGAAAGTGGTTGGTCAAAACCTTCAAAATACTCACTGTGTGTAGGATAACTGGCAGATGGTGCATGTCCGTGTACCACAACCTTTACTACCATCACATCACAAACTTACGTCAGGTGAATTGCTTGATAAGCAGCCGATAAATTGCTGACATCATAGAGAAAGTAATAAAGTGTTTTCGAAAGAGGCTACAGATTGAGCTAAAACTTGCCAAAGATTTTGAATAAGTTTCTGAGTGTTACACCATTTCAACAGGCTACTACTTTTGGTAAATACAGAAGAGCAATTAGGACTGTAGAACTTACCTCTGAAAAAATTGTTGGTACTGAAAAAAAGGCATGTTTGAACCCCTTTCCATGTGGTATTTCAGGGTCCCCTGTATCCATCCTTCATAGGGATTTTCCACTTTTTGATTCCTTGCCGAAGGCAGAGGAATCTATGCGATGGTGATGTCGTGTGTGTGTGTGTATGTATGTATGTATGTGACGCCTGCTTGTAAACACGATATCTCAAGGAGCGTAACTCTGAGTGATCTCATACTTGGCATGTAGATTGCCCATATTGAGTAGATGATTCCTATTGTTTTTGGTGGAGGTCAAAGGTCATTTGGGGTCACTAGAGGTCAAAAGGTAAATACCTTGAAAATTGCTTGTAAACACGATATCTCCAGAAGAGTAACTCTGAGTGATCTCATACTTGGCATGAAGGTTGCCCTTATTGAGTAGATAATCCCTATTGTTTTTGGTGGAGGTCAAAGGTCATTTGGGGTCAACAGGGGTCAAATTGTGAAAACCTTGTAAACACGATATCTCAAGAAAGGAAGCTTGTAGAAATCTCATGTTTAGTATGTAGTTGCACCATGTTGAGTAAAGGAACCCTATCGTTTTCAGTGGAGGTCAAAGGTCATTTGGGGTCAACATGGGTCAAATTGTGAAAACCATGTAAACACGATATCTCAAGAAGAGAAGCTTGAGCAGATGTCATATGAAGTGGGTAGGTGTATCTTATTGAGTACAAGGGTCACCAGAGGTCAAAAGGTAAATACCTTAAAAATTGCTTGTAAACACGATATTTCCAGAACGGTAAATGTGAGAGATCTCATAGTTAGTGTGTGGATTGCCCATATCGAGTAGATGATCCTTATTTTTTTTGGCAGAGGTGAAAGGTCATTTGGGGTCATGGGAGGTCAAAATGTGAAAAACTTGAATCTACAATATTTAAAGAATGGTCCTTCTAGTGAATTTTATACTTGTAATGTAGAATCCTCTTGTTGATTTGAGAACTTCTTTTAGGACATACCAACATAGTCTCTTCGATAACCATAAAGAAAAGATGAAGACAACATTAAATTTGGTATCAAAGATTATTATTTTGCAAACCTTTGGCCACTATCCTCATAAGGACATGTGAGCATGCATGAATTGTATATTGGAATTGATCAAATATACCACGGGTTATTAGCTTTATAAAAAGAACTAAATTACTGATCATTTGGATCAAATACCCTTGAGCGTGCATGAACTGTGATTGCTTAATTGAATGAATCAAATTGTAACTGACCCCCCTCTGTTCAAATTGGTCACTGTTATCTGACATAATTTATCACAGTTGACTGCCAGTAGAAACCACAATGTCCAGAATAAATCATACAGTCTGTTGAGCCAGGTGCTCAATGGACTTAACCATTTACTGTATAAACAGTGTCTCTGTTTAGCCCTTAAAGGGAAATAGGGCGTTGTTTTACAGAACACAATCATATTTTTAAAACCATTATTTGTGGACATAGAATGATAGATTATTCAAAATAACGAATTACAGTAGCCTTATTTTCAAGGAATAAGATTCTCACAGATCAGAAATTTAGCTATTTGTTGCTCAACAATAATTTGTTCACCCAAACTTTTTAAAATTCAAATGATGCATCCGTTACTCATCACATGCATAATGTTTTGAGGAGATGAAGCTTTGACAGATATTTATTGATGAGACTGAATGGTTTAACAATGGTTAAGGCGAATTTCTTTGTATGCCATGTTGGTGTATTCTAAACGCCCTATTTCACTTTACAGTAGTTCAGGTAAGCTTTAAACAAATGACTACTGTGTATCAAACCAGGGAAACTTGTACTGTGTGTTGTGTCTTTAAGTAGACTAAAGGCAAAATTGCAAGTCATGCTAGATTCTTGTTTAATAGGAATATCAGTTTTTGCTCATTTTCAAGGACCTCATAGCCACTGGGAACGGCATCATGCCAAAAAATCAAATATGAAAGAGCTGCCACCAATATCTGTAACTCGACAAAATAAAGTGCTATAATTTTGATTAAATAAACATGTTTACCTTTTTATCAAGTTATTAGACACGACAAAATATAATTTGTTCCCCTGCAGCATCATATCGGTTTGGGAGATTTCTCATGTTTGTGTAGGTCAAAGGTTATTTGGGATGACAAAAGGTCAAAACCTTGTATGCATGATATTTTAAGGGTGATAAATAAGAGGGATCTTATACTTAGTTTGTGAATTGTTCATATTTAGCATGTTGATGGCCATATAGGGTAGGTGATCCCTATTGTTTTAAGTGGAGGTGAAAGGTCATTTTGGGTCACGAGATTTCAAAAGGTTTTGACCTTACTAAGATGGTATCTCAAGTAGGATAACTGTGTGGGATCTCATGCTTGTCATGTGGGCGATTCCTGTTTGTTACAATATATATCAAGAGGCAAGGAATCACTAAGTCTTTTGGCTTTCTAGTTCCTTATCCTAGCAGTTTGGGGCATATATCACACCCAATCAGACGTATGTATGTAACTGGTCGGGACTGACCTCGTTTGACATTTGACACACTTTGTCACCAAGTTCTCAACCCTATTGGTCGATTTTACAGTTGAGCTTGCCACAGTAATTCTGAACCATCTACAGAGATACAAAATACCTCAGTGGAGGTCACCCAGTCTCTCTCCTCATGTCTTCTTGGTCATTGGACGCAAAAATCATGTAATTGGCTGTGACCTTCATAAGCCAGAGAGGGATATAAGAGAGTTATTGATTGCAGCAAACGGGAAGAAGTTTTGACCCATAAATCCTAGGGCCAGAAAAACCCTACATTGCTCAAAGTGATGGCCAACCCACTTGCAAAGTATGAGATTATTCGAGACTGCTCTTCTTGAGATTGAGTGTTCACAAGGTTTTCACCTCTGGTGAGCTCAGAATGCTTTTGACCTCCACCAAAAACAATAAGGGTCATCTACTTACTATGACCAACCCACACCTCAAGTATGAGATCAGTCAAGGTTACCCTTCTTGAGATATCTTGTTTAAAAGCAAAGCATCACAGACACACAGCATCATCATCGCATAGATTCCTTTTGGCTTCAGCAAGTTCAGCGAGGAATCAAACACCCCACACCACCCTGAAGAAACTCGGTTTTTCCGTAAGTGCTATTGAGCACTTGAACGCGCCCATGGCAATGTCGAGAATAGCTGAAAAAGGTTATGCTGCCACCTATCATGGAGGACGGTGTCAAAATCGAGAGTTCACGTTCAACACTGTATCAATTTTTACAGGAGGGCAGCGTTAGCTGTCTACGCAGAGAATCTTCTTTACATGTCGCTTACGACAGGAGGAAAATGCGGCGCCAAATAAGATAAAAAACAATACTGCACAAGTTCTTTCCCAGTTGTTAATTTTTTTATTACAAATTGTAATTACTAGGTAGGCAGGCACACTGTACCAAGCAGATGATATCCACATATGTACAAAATGTTGGCTTAAATACAAGTGATAGGAAATGAACAAAGTATTATTATATATATATATGTATATCTATGTACATAGGATACGTACTACTACTCATAAGAAACGACCATTTAATATTGAAATTAAAATATAACATTGTTTTTTGTTTTCATTTTTGGTTCTTTTTACTGACATGAAAAAAAAAAGAAGAAAGTTGTGAACAAATCAAATGGTGATCTATAAATAGCATTCATTCTCAAATGAAGGATACAACTTGAAAAAAAAGAGATTCATTTGGCACACGCAAACTATAACCAATAGTCTTATGCAGTGGGGTGAAAAGTTGCTCTCCGGAGGTAAACTAACAAGAATGCATGGCATTGACAACTGTTCGGTGAATGTAAGCAAAAAACTATGAAAAAAAAAAAAAACTAACTACAAAAATATTAAACATCACAAATTTTACTTTGCACAAACAGATCACTCTCGGACTTTCTTGTAATAAAAAAAAAATCTATGATTTCATTAAAATCTTACTGAAATAAAAAAGCACACTTGCAAACCCCCCCCCCCCCTCACCTGCTCCCGTTCCAAAATCCTGACTCAATTACTATCTGGACCTTTACTTGACTGCTGATATGTATAATTTACTGACTTTGCTAACTTTTTTACACTAAATCTGCATCAAAGTCACCATCAACCATCCAAATGTGTGAAGACTTCCAACCTTTCATTTTAGTCTTTCTTTGTTCTTATCCAGCATATGATTTTGAAATCACAATAACCTGTACCTCTATATTCACCACTCTTCAACCTAGATATTTCTCGCTCCTCGTGTACTACAGCCCTAAATAAACGACTTCCTCGAAAACAATGGTATCAACAGCCCAGAAATCCACGATCGACCTTGAATCCCGAAATGGCGACAGGATGTTCCTGTGAAGGTTGTAATGAAATCCCCCCCCCACCCTCCCGTCAATTAATCCACTTTGTACACACTGCGAAATGGGCAGTCTGGTGACATTGCGATAAAGAGCGGTCTTCCTCTTTCATAACACTTCATGAGACAGAACTCCCTTAACACATGACAATACAGAGTTTTTTTTTTTTTTGGGACTCAAAACTTGAAAATGAATGTGACCACATGGCCACTATCGCGATGACCACAATTGCCATTTGGATGTGAAGTCACAGGAATAAGTCCTCAAAGCGATTATCACAATCAGACGTGTGTTATTGAAAAAAAACCAAAGCAGAGTTTCATCTGCAAGGTATCAAAGATCCCATCCGTTGCTCTCCGCAACCTGCAGAGGTCACGTGGGACGTGTTCTTAATTTACAAGTTACTTCCTACAACTTCATGAGTGTCATACAGCAGAGATTGCAAAGGGGTTTTCACAGCCAATCATAACTTCACTTAAAGACAAAAACTCACCACCCCGGACGAGCTTCGATTGTCCCAACCACTTACATCTAGTCCCATCCTCAGCCTGTTTAAAATTCCTCCACATGTGTTACCAAGACAATGGATCCCTGAGTACGCTGTGTAATATGAGCTGCTCTGCGTCTTTTAAATTTGCCAACAATCAATAGCTTAGGGTGATAAGTTTACTGCCTTTAAATAAGGAAGCTTCCACTGGCATTCATCTGTCCCCTATTTTTGCATTACAATGGCCGCCTTCTCAACATTCAACATTTGGCAGCAAAATTAAGGCCAATTTTGGAAAGAGGACGGTTGGGTTATCAAACACAGTGATGGTACGAAGAAATGCAATCAAGGAATCACTAACTTTCCAAGAGTGACTGGACAACTTTATTTGGTTTAAAATATCTATGTCCAGTGACTTACCATGATACAGGCCCAACCTGCACTGTGTAAGACAGAGAACATAGTTATACTAACATGACCAAATGAAGTTCCACATTTTAGCGAAACATAACCACCTGCCAATCTGCAACGTAAGGAATTTTCAAGACCTCATTTTTACAAGAAATGGTGGAGGGGGTCAATAAACATCCTCTGTACCCAAATTCAGGGACAACCACATGATGACATTACTCAATGTCAGTTGGTGAACTCAGAGAGACAATGACAGGACAAAAAAGAAGCACAAAAAGGTGCTCTCCCGGTAAGTCAGTGGCAAAGCTTCTTCAACAAGCCACCAATTGTCTGATTGTGAAGCTAATTATTTTCACTTTTGTTAGCTGGCATTCTGCATCAGCAGTATGCATCCCACAATAGATTACAATAATAAAACAGTGGGAACCAAACAGTGCTGAAACTTTGTAAGAATTTTGACAAAAAAACACAAATTTTGGTTAATTCTTCACGAAACTGCTGCCAATATTCCAAGCATCATCCCAACTATGTGTCATACGATATCTATTTGTAAATCCCCCATTCTTTATTCAGAAGCCTACTCAAGACCTTTCAAGGACAAAGTTGGGTTTGTATTTTAATGAACCCTTGTCACTGCAATGGGCATCATGTTCTTCCAACAAAAGTCAACAGCACTCACAACTAACGTTGCTGGGTGCTGAAGGTCTTGACTTCCACAATGCCTACCAGCCTTTTTAATCCATTCGAAAAGGTATAATCCATACTACAATTACATCAACGCACTCTCTCTGCTCGTTAGAACACGCAAGACTTACAAATTTGGGAGGTAAGTACAGCAGGTATTGGGAAGGTGTAAACAACACCTTATCTGTAAGGAAACTACCCACATAAATACGGGCTTAGTGCATGTGACACTATGGTGTCCGTATGATAATACAGAGCCTGTGTACTTTTTTTTTTTTCTTGGAAAGGAATATCTTAGCAAATTCATCACAACAGTTCTTGAACAGTGTGTAATAGTGAATGAACAGCTAGTATCAAATAGACTTTTTGGCAAACAGTAAAGACTGATAGCAACTGGTGATGTTTACAGAATAACCATCAAAGATGGTGAGAAATCATGCAATAGATAGTAAAGAGGACACGGTTAATAGAGGATGACGTTAGCAGTACCAGTGATGGTGTGAAATAGTACAACTTGGCAAGACAAAATCAGAACAGCTGAACAGAATAGGACTACAGAGGGTGCATATCCCCAAAAACTACAAACTACTTTTGTGCATGTCCCCCTGAAATATATAAAAATAAAAAGCAAAATCGATTCAAACTGACTTTGGAAGGTAGGGTTGGCAGTTCTCTTCATAAAACTGTTTACAAAGGTAACACTGGGAATTATTTAAAATACACCAGTCAGATTTCAACATTATGCAGACCTTCCTAATGGGCCCTGTAAGGCAGGAAATCTTCAGAATTGGCCAGTAGCATTTCTGGATGTAGTGTCTTGTGTGTTATTGTAACATTACACATGAGGACAAGGCATGCAAGAGGCTCACAACAATTTTCTTGTTTGAGTGCCTCAAAACTTGGGACCAAATTGATAACTTCTTTGAATTGAAGTCATGTGAGGACATGTGAGGACATTACAAAATGTGTGCATGCATGCACATGGCATGGATGAACCACAGAACTACAATGGCTAGAGGAGATCACCTACGGGCTGATCATGGCATCAAATGGGTTGTCCGAAGCCATGTTGCTTCAGTCAAAACAAATAATTGAGCACACCAGTATGCTTGTTAATAATTGGTGTGTCTGTGAACAATGGGATATCTAGAGTCATTTCTGCAAAGTTGCTAAACTTTTAAAACACTGTAGAAAAAAAAAATTACTATCCTTCTGAATTGTTCTGCAGTCAATGATGCATTGCTAAAAACATTATAGAGACAATTGTTTCCATTTTATAGTTGTAAATGTCCAATTACCGTTTCAAATACCTTTAGAATAAATGTAAATGTATAAGCACATTGCAGTCACTTGTAAATGCTATTGCAATGGTCACAAATATATTTTTATCCCTTTTCAGTGACATTTTCTTCCACAAATTTCTCAAAGAAGGCAAAATTTCTTGGGCCCCGACAGCAAGTGATCGTCAAGTCCTATCCAAAGGACAGCATATGCCACCACACTGACTGGAGTGTACTAATGAATCCAGAAACCGCATGCAAAATGGAAGAGCTGGAGTCACTTCTACCAATGTGGTTCTGTGGATCAAGGCCTAATTGACAACCAACTGCAACTCACTGATAATTTGCAATGCAACTCATAGTACCTGCTGGAGGACTAAACTATATCGATAGTATCACATAAAGAACGTTGGTTTTGACTAGCAATAGCACCGTAACTGAGAAACATTTAAACAATGTCCATGGAAAAAGGAATTACGACTAGAAAATCAAAAGTAAACATAGTCTAATGTAAAGCGATGATAATTACGTTAATTAATATGATACTTAACAACGATATTAATGATAATAGTATCAGGAATGAAAATGCCGACTAATTATAGTAATAAAAATTCATTGCAATAATAATAATAATGATTTAACAAAAATGGCAGCTAAAATCAGTCACTGTTTTGATGACAATGTGATATGTATTCAAGTCATAACCAAACCTCTAATACAAAATTTAAGGTCAAATTACATTTTATATACAGTACACTTCTATTAAACTTACAAAAGGGAAAAAAAAAACAAAAGACTAAGACAAACAATGAATATATTAAAACAGCACATCTTCAGTAACAGAAAAGAATATTATTCACAACCATCTTCTCTTTTGAGTTGTGAAATTAAAATGGAGGTAGCATTATCTAAGTGAGGTCCACGGCTTCCACGCCATCTCTCTAGATGGACTGTACTTTTTATCTGCAGGAAATTTCACTCAATTCTGCCTCCCAGGGTTTAAATGCACGTTACCAGCTTTCCATAACAAAAAAGAACAGAAAAAAAAAAGTTAACAGAGCCAAGGCATGGAAAAACAAGTCAATTTTGCCAATATCAGGGGACAGCGATTATGTTTTAGTACTGAAACCCTTGGTATTTTAATTGCTGGCAACAATTTGCTAGCTTCTTTCACTTAGCTGCTCAGGTCACTGACGTGCAACAAGACCCTCCTTCTGACGCAAACAAAGTTCAAGAAACTCTGCTTGTCAGAGGTGGTTACGTAGCTGTACCAACTGTGGCAGGAAAAACAACCGCTGTGTATACAGAAGATAAATAATGCCCCAAACGATGAAGAATCACAAAAGCCTTTCTCGGGTCATGCAAGGTGACCCCCATTTATCTGATAGGTTGCAAACTCTCCCTTGGAAATCAATATTGAACTGTTTTGGCAGCATCCTGGGAGGAAACAGGCTATCAGTTTCATTAATGGTTCACATCCAATGGGGGTGTTTTGCATCTATGGGTCTTAGAGGCAACCAAGTCAATGATGAAATACCACACAATCCCATCACACAACTCAGTGAATGTCTCCGCTCACTGCGATACCCAGAATAAAAATGCTTCTGTTGTACACAATCCAACAGAGTCACTTCGAAACACGCTATGACGCTCTCACTGGTGATGGCACCATCCATTTTCATCCCCACGGAAACAAAATTGTGACTACCATCACACAGGTGACAGTGGATGGAGCTGAAGCTGTTGTGATACACCGTTGTGAGACAGCTCGTGCGTGACAAAGCGATGTGACCACGGTAGGCTGCTGGCTTACACCCAAAGGGCCTAAAGATAGGAAGTTGCACGTTGAACATGACATCAGCGGTGTCTGCCAGACTGCAAATGAACATTTCTGTTTCGGCAGTTCCACCGCTACGGCACCGACTTCTTTCATGTTCTGCTTTCTTCCGAGAGTTTTAGGCTCCAAAGTTTCATGCCCTTGGTTTGGTTGTGACGACACAAATGTGCCTGGAGGGGACACCGAAAGCATGGTCCAAGCCCTCAGAATGTGGGCACCATGTTTCAGTCCATCATAAAAAGTATCAAAGGTCCTGAGCAGATCAGTTGGTGGCCTCTGTTCTACAAAAACAAACCAGCCTGATAGTTAAAAAATTCAAAAAAGTGAAATCCTTCCCTACTGGAAATGAGTTTAAGACACTTCCTTCCTCATCGCGACAGACTTCACGATTCAGACGATGATGCGATCATTTTCCATGTCCAACTTGGAGAACTTTTGGCAGGATTCTGAGATTTTCATCAGTGTTTTCTTGACCCGTAATGAGGTGTGTCTTGAAGAGGCAGCCTGGCACCAGCACTCCCTCATCAGTTTAGCTAAACTGGTCAATGTCTGCAAGAGGTACAAAGGGAAGAAAAGTGTGACTCTTGACGGCAGGTGGGCTCACGGACGTTCCTTCGACGTAGACATGAGGGGGAAGTGATTTAAAGAAACGACAGGAAACAGAATATTGCAAAATGTGGCTTGTCTGGAATCTCTTGTTCCGACAGCTGGTCCTGTATGAAATGGTCATGAAACTGTTTAACAGCTATTAAAGGATGATGGGAAGGTGAGTTGCCAACGATATCACCTGATGTAGAACGTTAGTTTTAACTATAATTGTATATTTTACTTGAAGGAGGATGGTGAAATTTAACCAGGATGCTTGAATACAAAGACCAGCCTCAGAGTGCTATCTTTGTTTTTTCCGCTGTAGCGTAAACACTTCACTGGTTGCAGTGTCTTCACAGGCTGGTTTCACTATCTATGGCGTATACAAGGCCAGCACTGGTTCAGGCATGACTGTTTCCCTCATACAGTAGCTTTAGAGCGTCTTTTTTCACATAAATTTTGCTCTTGAACAGTATTCACTTACCGGTTCTGTTACCCATCTATTAGGTATGGTAGGTCTACACTGGTCCACGCAGACAATTTTTCTCATGTCTTCAAAGCTGGGATCACTTGGAACTTTGTCATGAAATGGCGGTTTATAATCTTCGACCATACCTGTGAAATAAGACACAAATCAAATAAAAACAAATTTAATTAAAATCAATTCGTCGCTCTTTGGCTGCCACCTCTGATTGATATGATGTTAATTTAGACCTACCAGACAGAAAAAACAGAGAATAAAAATCACACTGTCTCTGTATGTTGCTGGTCAGCAGTGTGCACACCCATGAAGGAATACTCATAAGTGAATTAATAGTTTACTGCTGCCAGACATGTATGTGAAAGTGTAGCAAATTATATGGACTAGCTAGAGAAGATGCCATTGCTTCCTGGTGGGCATTTATAACAATCTTGAAACCCTAGAAATTATTTCTGACTTAATTTTACTACCTTCTATCAACTTTATGTGTTGTGACCCACCTTGGTTAATGCTACATATATGGCATAATAAGCTAATTGTCACTATCCTTATGTTCTACAGTACTCTGCCCTAACACACTTGCGAGATCGGACCTCTTTCCCTGAAATTGAATTTGGTCAAATCTATCACAACTGTTGCCTTTTTTTCATATTTGCTTGCCAACAAAGCTCCACAATGTTAGTCTTGTCAAAGCTACTGTACAGCTGCAAGTTGCTTTTTTTAAGCAATTTCAAAAATGGGGTTGAAATTTGGCAGGCTCCCATTTCCTTCCGTGTTGCACTTTAACCCTTTTCCTATCGCTGGATACTGACAAAGTGGCTCTGAAAAATCAACCCCAAAAATGTTTCAGTGCTCAGATGTAAAAGAACAAATTTTTTCCCACTAGTCCCCCATGCATTCGATGTCAGAACTGCACTTACGCAGATTGTATCCAGCTCGATGGACACCTGTTTAGCTATAGAAGTGAATGGTAACCAAGACTGATTCAAGGTATAATAGCTTTAATCATTAAAACCATTCAGTCTCATCACTAGCCATCTGCCAAAGCCTCATCTCCTCAAAACACTATGTATGTGATGAGTTATGGAAGATGCATCTCTTAAACTTTGAAAAGTTTGGGTGAGCATATTATTGTTAAGCAACAAATAACTGAATTTCTGTCTGTGAGAAACTTATTTCTTCAAAAGAAGGCTACTGTCCTTTCTTATTTTGAATAATCTATCATTCTATTCCCATAAACAATGGTCTGATAAATATGGTTGTTTTCTGTAAAACAAACACCTTACTTCCCTTTAACTGTCAGTTCTTACACTTTTTATGTTCTGCTTTACAAATTAGCTTCCCTGTACTCTCCTCAGAAACCACGTGAGTTGTGTCATTTTCACAGGATTTCCACAAAAGATGACATTTTCTTGACACTGCATTTAATTAGATGACTGGATATCTGAATCTTTAAAAGAGTTGTCCACTTTGGTTTTTCTCCCTACCCTCCATTCTTGAATTTACATCTGGCGCTCGACTTGGGTACGGTGATGCAAAAAAGGATAAGACTTACAAAGTGTAGAAGGAAAGAGGAGTTTCTAGTAAATCTGGTGTTCTGCAAGTTAAATACTTTCCTAATGCACCTGATCAAAGTTAAAGTTTTGGTGAGTAGCCTGCATCTTGCGTACGAATGGCGTAGAGGCTAGCACCCGGAGCTAAACACTTCTGGAATCTTAAGCACATGTGACATCCCGGTTCCCCATTGAGAGCACTGTTATGAATCAGGATATTGGGAGACAACTCCCCGGGGCGGAGCAGCCACCCTAAGTGTCATAAAAAAACACAACAGATTGCATACTAATATTTTTTTTTTCTTTTGGCTAGTCTTGGGATATCAACCAGATTTTTACCACATGGTGAATTTGCCCTATGGCAAGACACCATCACCATGGCAATAAGACACCCACCTACAACTGGATGTTGCAAAATGAGAAAGTTATCTCTTTTTCTTTCAGATTTCAAAGTGGAATCAATCACGTGGGACTCTACCAGTGTGTCATTTGTGTGAAGTCGGGTGTTACCATCACGATGGCGCAAGGCCAGCCCTGCCAACTGAGGAATAAATAGTTCATGTGGATGTCACCTCCTGAGAAGTTAGAAGGCAATTTATGGTTCAAATCTTTTTTCTTTTTACTTTTTACAGAGGGATAGCGAGAAAAGCAACCAACCACATGAAAGTCACTCCGAACTGGTTTACTGGCCTTCACTGGATGAATTGCACACTGTACTATACATATGTGAAAGCTGCTTTTGCATGGATAGGATAGACAGAGGGAGAGGGGTGTCACAGCACTTGTGGCATGCAACATGGTTTGTTGAGGCAGTGAAAAAAAAAAATCTCAAGGGGTGAAAGGAATTGCACATCCCCTTAAGCTCCTCCTCCCCCACGCTAACATGTCCATTAGTGGCGGATTACTACATCATATAATTCGCCACATAGCACTTCACTAAATTTATTTGAGGAGGCCTGTGCTGTGGCCATGGTATGCTCCAAGTAACACACACCATGGTTTTAATTTCTCCTTAGTTAATACCAGTACATTTTTGACAGATGTAACTTTAATCCATCTGATATGTTTTGTGAAAAATGCCCTCTACTTACCTCACTACATAACCTCAGTCTTATCAACATCCTGGATGTGGGCACAAAGTGTGAGAGAGTGTACACCACAAATGGTGTCTAGAAAAATAGCAGCAGTGCATTAAAGGCCACCTGATGTGTTTAAAACCTTTTGTTTTGACCTTATCACTACCACCAACCACTTCAACATATTACACAGTCGCAGATCAACTCTTAAATCAGGGAATGTATTGTTTACTGATCTCCACAGTCCTTGCAAACTTATCAAATGACTTACTTTCTGTAGGGTGGGGGCTTACAGGTACTTAATGATGTCTATAGGATCTATGGTGTCTTGGGGAAAAAATGCATGCTCTTAAAATCTCATTAAAGAAAGTGAATAACTGCGTAAAATTTACAAAGAAAGTTGTTTTCCCTTTAACTGAATATTCTGTTTAATAATGCCAAGCATCTACAGTTTCCACATACATGGAAAACAAGCAAAGAGTTCCGACATAAATGCTCGACTTTGGGTGGATTCTGTGATGAGAGCTGTGAAAGTGACTTTTGACAGTCCCTTGAATTTCAGTAGAGCTGCTCAACAGATCTACATAATTAACTCACATTTTGTCAACACAAGTGCTGCGGTTGCAACATACACCAAAACAGTGACATTGTTTTGACTTTTTTCTGAAATGTTGCCAAAATTGGCTACTTCATCTACTACATCATTGCACTCATCAAAATTATGGAAATTAATCTAGGTCTTGCTTTGACTGCCACTATGCTTTCACTTCACATTGCATCACAACTCCTTTAACCCCTACCCGCGCATCTGTCTTTGGCCTTCTTTGATTTTACCACCACAGTGATTTTCATATCATATTACAAGTGTCTCTACCAAGTACTAACCAGTTCCTCATCATGCCTCAACCTCCTTTTGATTTCAGACCATACTACAATGCCACTCACATTATCCCCTCCCTCTTCATTTGCCTCTTCCAGCCATCTCCACGCACATTGCGAGCGAAAATCCTTTGTATTCTCAGAGAGGACATAGTTTTTCCATATTCCTGACCCACCTTAGGGGCATCGGTCATGATGACGAGTTTGTGAATCTGCGGTGGTCGGGTCAAATGAATCTGATCAGATACCGCGATGAAAAATTCATTCGCCCGTGATGCAGAACGAAGGGGGACTCTGGAGCACTAACCTGTGAAATTACCGAAGGCCAAGCACACTCACAGTAATCTAATATCAGTCACGGAATAATCCGTCAGCCCATGAAGGTATACCGAGCCAGAAATCACATAACCATGAAAAATCATTCATTATTGACAAGCTAAAAGTAACAAGATTTTCTGGCATTTTTTTTTTGGGGGGTGGAAGCGTTATTGTGGTAAACTGACCATTCCTCTGGTCTCTAGGACAAGAGCTTGTACAATTAAAACTACGTCGTTTGAAAGGGGGGCGGTTTGATATAAATGAGGTCGATGTTCCGATTCCACGGAGCATCACTGATCACAAGCCGTTGGTCAGATACAAATCTCATCAAGTGCCTCAGACGAAAGAACTAGCACGGATGATCGATAATCTATTGTTTGTTCAGATTCATTTGTTCACTGTGTGAGCAGTTACAGTGACGGCATTCTCGTTTGAAACAACTGGTGAAAATGCGGGGGATATTCATACAAGAAGTTGCTACACACCTTCTTTTTTATTTTTTTTTTACTTGTGTTGCAATTTGGCCTGTTTGAGTCATAAATTGTGAAGTGACATGGATCAGATTATTCTCCTGCATGTTGCCATTGAAACTGACTGGAGTTGAGACAAAAGTGCAGGAATATCTCAAACTAAGAGAGAACATATAGCCAACTGTATCGACATCTAGAAAGTTTCAGAGATACGGTAGGCCCACTGGGCCCCCTGCTTCAACAGTTTAATTTCAAGTCATCGTATTGAGTAGAAACTTGACGCTTATTCTGTGACTTCCGAGCATTTTGAACGAAATTGTCATACCAAACACAATAATCACTTCAGGATAGAGACTTGGCGTAGAGTACCACCAGACAGGAGATAAGGACCACTTCTTTACTGAAGATCTGCTCTTGATATTTGCTTTCATTTACTCCGCTTTTGGGAGATAGTGTCCTTGTAATCCGGTGACTTTACCTCAGTTTTGGGTATATCACCAGTTCTTCACATCTTAAGTTTTATTGACCTGTCTACACATATACAAATCAATTACAGGTAACTTAAATAAATGGAATTTGTGACAGCTTCGCTGATCAATAAATGCCTATCTGGCACTCCATAACGACAGTGTATCACGTTATGCATGGTACTGAAGATACTCTCCATAACGACAGTGTATCACGTTATGCATGGTACTGAAGATACTCCACCTAGCGGAACTGTGGGATATTTGTGTGCAAAACCATGTCTGGACAAAAGTGACGCTGGAAAATTTTGGGAAAGAAGACACCCAGCCTGCTAGAGTGCCAAGTATCCACTATGTCATTTATATCATGTACTTTGTACATGACTCACTTAATATTCAGGACTCTCTGATTATGCTGATTACATTTTACTGGTGAGATGCGACCTTGGATACTATATGCCTTTTATCTTAAGCTTGAGGGTGTAAGAATGAGGCTGGTAGTAACGACGATACTTGCACTGTTTCTTTTCCCAGTTGCTGGTACCTGTTCTCTAAGAAAGGACGACCATCCGCCACTGTAAATCACTCATGAACCTAGGTCGCCATTGGACCACCACAAGCAAGACTTTACACATGGACGTGGACAAGGGCGGACGAACAGATCCCATGATCTGCAGAGAGCTGATCAGACCATCCAACCTACCGGTGGATTTCACGAGAGTCGACTGATGAGTTCTTTAGATGTACCGACGTTGTGAAGGTCTTTTAGGGAGAAATCTGGCCTGCAACGTACATCTTTATCTACACGAGGACATTGCAAGACTGGGAACTATTGACAAACTGTGGGTCTTTTACACAAGAAGTGTCCTACACTAGAGTGGCGAGTTTTCAGTGTCATGGGAAGCAAAGATCAAAAAAAAAAAAAAAAAAAAAAAACATGGCATTTGAGAAACAAAGTGGAAAGCACAGAAATTCATGGAAAACACATTTTTCCTCGACAAAAATTAAAATGAAGAAAAAAAAAATGTTAGGGACAGAAATAAAAGTAATAAAAGAACTAAAAGTATACACATGTAACTGTTTGTTGAGGGTCATATGGAGGTGCTCTGCATCCCAATTTAAAATAGGCATGAACCTATTAAACTTGGACTTGAGAAATGTGATCTGCAATCACAGAATGTATGAGGAAGTGAAATTACATCGGGCAAAATCGCAGAATGTTGTAGTTACAAAAAACGCAAAAAAAATTGGGTAATTCAAATTACTTTAATTACAATTCCAGCTTTAACGACAGCACTCAGTGAACAGGGTTCAATGGTACAGTATATTTACGGCATCACTGTATTCTGATTTGACGTTACGATCTGGCAGGGCTGTTAAACTCATCAATCTCATTATTTTAACGGTATTTGTTGATAGTCTCTGCACCAAACTGTGCTGATCCATCCCAGGACCACACAGAATGCTACAACATTAGCACTCACCATACTTAAAATCATTCTAAATTTTAAATTGATACCTTGAGTGAAACATGCCACAAGGTTTGACAAATGTCCACCAAAGTTTCTCTTTGTGTAAGTGTCCTCTCATACCCACTTCCACCAGGTTTTCCTCGCTCTTTAGGAGGTGGTGGAAACAAAGTAAGCAACATCATATCATTTTATTTTGCAGTTGCTCATGTTGTGCAAGCAAGAGTAAAATGTCACAGAACTGCTTTTATGACCTTCTTCAGCCCAGTTGAAACATTAGAATACTGCATTTGGTTGGAAGTGAACAAGCATTGTGCCAGTTACAAGGAACAGAGCCATTAGTGTGGAATGACTGACCAAGTGCGAAGAATTCCATGCTTTGTGAAAAGTCAAATGCTACTTTTTTCTTCTTCCTAGATGTGGCGTTTTCAATGGTCAGTTTTTGATGCTCACAAAAACTGGTGGGTGACTTTAACAGTTCAGAATACTTGAGAACTTAGAAAAAAAACATACAAAATGATGGTTACATTGCAAAATTGAAACACAAGAGACAAGGTTTACACGTACATAGCAGTAAGTACGGTAAACATAGATCTACCGTCAATAATTCTTTTCCTTAAAGAGACCATGACACATAGACTAAAACTCATCGGAAGCTGGTTTTCCTAAATACTTGGACAAATTGATATCCAAAACTGTCTTTGGTGTACTTATGACATCATCCAGTGTTATGCATACCAAAGTTTTAAAAATTTCACAGTTGGAAGCTCCCCCTTTGAAATATCTTTGTTTCTGTAAGACAATGTCTTAGGTATCTCGGTCTAGGTATCATGGCCTCTTCAGAAAATCAGCATTTGTCTGCATTCTGCTCTGAAAATTGTGTGCATTCTACGACTTTTGCAGAATTTCTGCGAAGCAGAAAATCCTTGACACTGGACTGACCGGGAGGACTTTTAGGTAACACAAATATGACCACGGTGTGCTTCTTAAAACATCTCTTT
Source organism: Stichopus chloronotus (assembly GCA_021234535.1). Classification (NCBI taxonomy): domain Eukaryota; kingdom Metazoa; phylum Echinodermata; class Holothuroidea; order Aspidochirotida; family Stichopodidae; genus Stichopus; species Stichopus chloronotus. Next base: position 6,345,620 of record CM037848.1, on the reverse strand, counting down.
GATTGGCACTGAATAGACAAAAAGAATGACAGGCTGAATTTTCCGCAATTTTCTGCTAAAAGATTGCCTCATGACTTTATAGAGGAATGGCCACGTAACACGGAAGTTAGAAGAGACATCAGAAGACGATTACCCCACGTGCATTTACAGCTGGCCTATACATGATTCAACAACGGTGAAATCATTCCCTCTTGACGAGGAATGCTGGGTGGGGACACAGCCAGTATCAAGAAATTTTTGCTTGGAGACAGGCCAACAGATGAATGCAAAGGACTTACCACCAACTTGACATCTGGTAGCAATCTCCCAGAGAACTAAACCGAAGGCGTAAATGTCTACCCTCTTGAAGGATTCAAAGCAGCTGGTGTTCATGCTCTCGTCCAACAGTTCTGGAGCCATGTAACGTTTTGTCCCCACCCTGTTATTTACACCCATGTTGATGCAGCCATCTTCCTGGGTGTGGAGCACAGCCAACCCCAGGTCAGCAATGCAGCACCTCAGGTCACGCTTGACCAGAATGTTTTTACTTTTCACGTCCCTGTGGGCGATGGCAGGCTTGCTGTTGTTGCAGGTGATCTCAGTGTGCAGGTGCACCAGCCCGCTGGCAGCCGAAAACGCGAGCCTGCATGCCAACGGTGCGTCGATGACATTCCTGTTCAGGTAGTCGTACAGGGAACCAAGCTCATGGTAATGCGTGATCAACCACAGCTGTGTGCAGGAGTTCCGCGAGGTCATGTCTGATGCTATAAATCCGAGGATGTTGTCATGCCGAAGCATCACCGTGTTGTAGATCTCTGACTCGCGAAACCAAGACTTCTCGTCGATGGAGCTGAAAATTTTAACAGCGACATTCTCCCCCTGCCAGTGTCCTCGCCACACTTCACCATATCGTCCTTTGCCTGCACAAGCACACAGAACACAAAGAGAAGGAAGGAGAAAAATTTAATAAAAGGCATTAGAAAAGTTTCACAGCCATAATTCACAAGCAACGATCATGGCAGAGAGACTGTATCGGGAAAAACAAAAGTGAAACCAACTGTCCATGCATTGCTTGGTGGTACTCAAAAGTCACTATGTGTGGTTGTGAAACTGCTTTCAAATGTTATTGCTGCCCCAAAAAATATTTTGAAACAGATCTTCACATCAAAGAATGAATCACTACACTAAGTGATGAGAGAAATATCAGCAAATCACATGAGGAAGGATGGCAGGGGGGTGAGGAGAAAGGCAACAGGGGGAGGGAGCATGATAGCAGGGGAAAAGTACAAAACGCAGGGGGTAAAAGGCAGGGGGACAAATGACGAGAACGAGAGAACTTAGAGAAGTATGTTGGGAGGAGAACGAGAACGTGATGACTGATTTCCTTCCAAACCCCTCTTATTTCCCCCTCTTTCACTATTGGCTATTTAATGATGCCAGCTGACTATTAAATCTAGTAATATTCGAATGACAGTTGGATTACTATGAGTATAACTGAATATATAGCATGGACACTCATCTCACACAGATACATAAATTTATCAAGAGCTCCGGGGGTTTTAGTGCATTAGGCAGTTGGTTAAACAGAGTGTCCTTACTACAATTTACAAAGATATTTAGAAGTTACCGTACTTCAAGATGAATTGCTTAAACTGAATTTTTATGTCTCTTGTGGACAGCATTTAATAGCTTTAATGGAATTTTATTTTCCAGGGAAATGAAATTTGGTAGGCAGGATTGGGGAAGGGGTGTGGTTTGGGAAAGGGATGTAGTTTGGGGAAGGGATCCAACTGGGTACTTGGTACTGTATGTTTCCTTAGGCACCTGTCCTCTGCAGAGTGCGGATGCTTTTCTCTGTAAGACAGAATCTTGTACTCTTGTACATGTACACTGCACACATAATTTGTGATCATAAACAAAGTTTGACCTTGTCATCATATTACCGTACATACAGTGCAGTACCTTCTTCTTCCACAATCACCCCTACCCAACCTATGTGACTCCACCCTCATCCAACACACTCCCACATCCAGCCAACATGCCTTTTTACACTGACATTAAAACAGGCACAGAGCATAGCACAAATTTGATTGATAAGCACATAATTGCAGCTATAACACAGTAAGGGAAAACCTGTCACTGTTTACACAGATTACTCGACAGGAAATTCAACAACATTTATGCCAAAATAGCACCATAAAGAAAAAAAAAAATTAATGTCAGTAAACATATTCCATATGCCACCGTTCTTCATAAACCAGACAGCGAGGTGATAAAAAGAAGCTTTTTTTTTTCAACCCATCTTCTGTTTTCTTTTTCCTCTACCATTTCCAACTTCCTAACAGTGGCGATGAAGACGGCAGCTTCTGGGGTAAACTCTTTACCGGACAGGTCCGATAGGTCGGCTGCACTTTAGACTTACTTACCCGATAGAGGTTATCACGCAAAGGAAGCCCATCATGCAGATTACTTACACACCAAATGACACCAGCAAAATAACTAATCTATGGTTCCTGATAATCTTATAATGTAATTTAAACGTCGGGCATGTGCTATGCAAGAGATACTGAACGTTGGAAACACAAGGCAACCATCTATTAGTTTTAGTGAAGTAATATAAAGAATGTTGTTAACACTTACTCCTTATCATCGTTGGTTGGGAATGTCTGACTCGCATTTTGACCTGCATACATGTTACATGTAACAGCATTACATGCATTCACTAGTCACGCTACACGCTACATGCATTTACTAGGCACAGGTAAGCTTGCTCAAAAAAAGAAAGAGAGGGCAATCCACAGTTGCATATCTCATCGCTAACGGTTCTCTCATCCCTATCTGTTGTTTCACACGCATGCATGTTATTTATTATGGTCGTGCTTAATACACGCCCCATACACAGAGTAGACATAAGCTAGGCACATCTGGCCAAGGCACATGCTTTTGTGTGTAGAAAGTTGCAAGCACATCAAGCAAATGGCATGTGCGTCAAAGATCTTCAGAGTTCCTTCGTTCCTAAGATCAGTGCGCTGCAATTCCGGGCGTTTTATAACAGTTGTATTAAAGAAGCGCGTCATGATAAAATATTTCTCCAACCAAAACATACCCTACTGTAAACATCGCACTCCTTGGCTAGTATATACGATTACTAAAAGATACTGAATGAGGATACAACCAAAGCATGGAAAATGACAGTTTTATCAAACATAATCACTCCGGCCAAACCCAGGTTGCATAGGGTGAAACAATAAGTCGCATCAGAAAGCAAAGATGTAATAAGTTATGTCGACACCTGTGTACTACCAGGACCTACCCTACAGTATTTGTGCTGTAATAACCATGACCTTTGACCTATGATGTCATCCATCAGGCGAACACTACATATCATACTAAAGGACCTTACCACCACGTTTGAAGTTCATTTCATTTACTGACTAGACGGAAATTGTGATACACTTTTTCAAAACATTTGGTCAAATTTGAGATTTGACCTTTGACCTTAAATTTCAGTAGGAGACACAACTTCTTGCCACGGGTCACTGATCTACCAACTTTGACCTTCATTGACATTGTGGTCTAGGAGGAGTTGTGGACACTTTTCAGTATCAAATTTGACCTCTGACCTTTGAGGTCAAAACACATAGACATCTTTTGTAAATAAAAGCTTGTATACCAGTCATATATTTGAAGGTCCCATGAAAACAGTCATTTTGGATTAAGAAATAAAGCAAAAATAAGATTTTCACTAATTTGACCTCTGAAATTATTTTTTTTAACTTCGGACCATGGATCACCTTTCTACCTAATTTGCCCTTCATTGGCTTATCTCGGAGGAGTTGTAGATGCAAACTTTTGACATTGGAATTTTCTTTCACACAGGAACACACACGCGCACATCTTCACACATTTTGACCCCTACCCATATAGGGGTGTTCTGGGTCACTTGAAGTACCCCACCAGGTTAGACCTCCCACACATCATATAACAACCACACACAATGTTACCATGTAACCGTGACTCAAACAGTTGAGTGACTACAATGTATCTCATATCATCCCAAACATTACATGTAAAAAGATGAGATAAAAATATTGTTTCTGTTCTGTTCCCCTTATGTAGTATATATGTATGGGTTTTCTCTCAAAACTCCCATTCTCCTAGCTTCAAACATACTGCATAAGTGTGGATTCTGCTCTGCCGGTTTGTGAAGGGTCCTCCATGTTTGGATTTCAACTCCTTCGAGCTCACATCTTCATCAGTATGTAAGATTGGGGAAGAGTTCACGTTTACAAGATCGACTGTTGTGTAACGTTCGTGAAGATGCTGGTTGGTGGTTGTTCACAGATTACATCCAACGGCATGGTTGAATGCAGATTATAAAGTCAAGTCTACACAGGTCGTTTGCGCGACGGCAATTCCCATTCATCCGTCGTTACAGAGTGATACATGTCTACCAGGTGATGTTAATGTAACTGTCTTTGACAATTTTTCATGTAACAAAAGGCTTAAAAAAAAAACTTCAACAAAAACCTACACCAGAGGAACTAAACTGAGAAAGCACAGGAAGTCCACATATGCAACACAGAAACTGACGTCACCTCAGCAAATGTTTAACAACAGTTTGCTACCGTCTTTTTTCCAATGTAACTTGCTATGGTTTAACCTCCACAAAAGTACAGGACTATTATAATGGAGAACCACTAGGATGTCAATGTACTTTTTTAGAGACATATGTCGATTCACCTGAGATGCTAGGTTCAGTTTGTGACTGAAGTGGCTTGCCTCCTACTGTAGCTTGGCTGTGGCAGATACCGCCTACCTGAATAAACATCCGGGCTTTGGTCTCCACGAGCCTAGAGTTCACCTGTTCAAGGATATGTCCTGGGCTCATTCTCATGTTCTTACAAATCATGATCCTCATCAAAGGGGAAAATAATCCTAGCTGTAAGGATGAGAAAATAATCCTAGCTGGATCGGAGAGAAAAAAAATCCTACCTGGATGTGGGGCAGAAAATAACCTTACGTGGATGGATCGGAAAATTATCCCAAAGGAAAGGGAGTGACAATTATCATACTGTGGCTGGTTCTGAGGGAAATAATCCTACAGTGGGTAGATAGGAGAGAAATTCTAAATAGGGTGAAATTCTAAATAGAGAGAAAGTAACCCAAGATAGATGGGAGAGAAAAATAATTCCAGTCAGGATGGGAGTGAAATAATACCAGTTGGATGGGAGCAAAGTAAATCCCTAACTTGCATGACAGTGACTCTTGATACCGTAGATGAGAGCGCAATTGCTGTGCTGTGACATGTAAGCAAAGGACGAATTAAATTTCTGCTTTACACAGTGATTTCTCAATGCTTGACTTCATTTCCAGGTAAGTAAGAACACTTCCATCATCATATCATCAGGTATGGAGGTAATTTGAGCAGCACATTGACATATATAGTAGTGAAACATGTGCAATGTATGGAGAGCTAAGCAGTGCTCAGGCTGAAAACATCACGGAAGATGGAGTGAAGAGCAAAGCATTTTGAGGGCTCAATGTATCTGGATCTGTCAAATTATAAGTCTAAGTCTAAGCTGTTTAAAATCATTACTTCTATACGTACAGCACAGCAGAGAAGCCAGACATCAGTGCACGCTGTTTCTCGATGACTGTGTACCATGGTTATGGATGGTTATTGATGGTCATGGATAAGTAATTAGAAATCACTTTTTTTTAGAATGTTTGTAACATACTGCGATTAATTTGTTGACCAGACAAAAATTTCGGATACTTGTATCTGGAGGAATACACTACCAAAATTTTGATTGGATTGGATTTGTGAAATTTTGTACAAAACAAAAAAAATATTTAATCTGAAAAGCAACATAGGAATGGAACGGTGGAATGAGGGACAGTGTGACACAGACTATGATTACGAAAGGATAATCTGTGAACCGTGGACACTTATGAAAAGACAAATCAATGGCCTGAAGCAGTACTGAAGGGCAGGTGATTAAGACTGTCTCATTATTGCTGCATGCCTGGTAGACTGAAAGATTTATCAAATGAAGTGGTTACAGATGTGGCAACACTGACGTCTTTTGAATTCATAGCGATGACCACACAAAGGCTAAAGGATTGTTCTGAACCAATATTAACATGATCACAATGTGATTGCTCTGATGCAGTAGCAGTTTAACACAGTCGGTCGCCATGGAAATAGGGGACAGTTTGGACGCCCGATGAAATACTTCATTTATGAGAACTGTGTTGATGAAAAAAGCAACGTGGAACAAGCTGATTAAAATGATGGTACTTCTAAGTGTACTTGCCACAGTCATGGCTGTTTACAACATTATAATTATCAACTGACTACATGACTTCCGTTTCATAATCACTTCATCTAGAGTCGAAATGATGGCAGTAGGACTATCAATTAATTATTACAGGTGAACTACCATTGGCTGATCTATACAGCAAGGACCAATTGCAACATCAGGAAAGAGCTATGCAGTGGAGTTATTACCCATCTGGTGGCTGATGGAGACATGATTATCTCAAAACTTACCTGGTTTGGTTATTTATGAAAAACTCACTTACCTGTCTTAGCAGAGCAACTGGAGTCCAAATCTATCATAGTCATACTGGGAAGCTTTAAACACACTGCACCTACTGTACAGCTATGTACCTCGCCTAAAACCAGACTAGCATTGCTTTCCCGTGAAGTTGCCGTAACTGTATGTGCCAGGCGCATGGAGGCTCAGGATATTTGCCTATCCAATATTTTCTATGCGGCAGTGACAAATGGTTACCGGTATGCTTGACGTGGTAGACGGGGGTGCACTTGTAGTTTGTCGGGGCAAACGTGTGAGGAATGAAGTAAATATCAACTGAAGACAATCAGAAAACTTCACTCCATAACAACTTCAGCCAAAGCTGACTTTGACATCATTATCAACCGCATACAGTGAGGTATCTTGCAGCCTACAGCACAGTGGGCTGATTATGATGTCATAACCACCAAGTGGTTACTGTGACAGAAGTTCCATCTTTACTTTTTAAAGTTATAATCTTGGTTTTTAAAGAGGCTCATTGACTTGATATTGTTCATTTTGTGACATGTTTGAAGGAAACATTTGCATGCCAATAACTTCTAATTAGCCTCAGTAGCCATGTACATATCCCTACTTTTCTTGAAAATGTGAGAAACTGTGGTTCTTATGAACAGGAGTTTGTACTGTATGGTAAAAAGTGTCTGGTCACAGATTTTCACGAAGTGATACCAGTCTTTATTTACCCTATCTCTGTTGCTTCAGTTATACATCAGATCTTCAGAATCTCTTAGTTTGATCATTTACCATCAACATATGAGTTTGACTCAACAGATGTAACAAAATATCTGGAATTTTTTTAACCACCTCAACCAGAGACAATTACTGTAGCTGGCTTTTTAACACTGAGTAAATTAACAATTGCAATTGCACAGTTCATAATGAAAATATAATTAAGCGCTAGTGTAATTGTAACAAGAGTACATCAGCAGCAAAAATGTACTCACCAACTTGCTGCATGAGCACAATCTGTCTTGCGAGGGTCCTCTGAACCAGGTATGGAAGGCCCGATCCGCTGCCAGATGTATTTGAGTGATCAAACAAATCCTGTTAAGAAGAGAAAGATTGATGTTTAGATCCACTTCATGGGATCATCCAACAAATGCATTCCTGTATCAGTGGCTTGTGAAGTGTCGACTGTCGAGATACAAGTCGGAACACAAGACAAGCAAAACACCACTGTCCATTTCACTGATTTGATTAATTCGATTAATTTGTTCATTCGATTGATTTTCCCTAAACAAGTTCAATGTCTCTTAGTCAATGTCAGGCCTTGAATTTTCAGGTGATCAAGTGTGATCGCACACCACCGAGCGGGATTATTTGCGTGTACCTAGGTCAAGAATGGGTACTCAGATGCAATGAGAACGTTTAACACAACTTACATATTCCTTACTTGTAATTACACATAAGGAGTGTCATTTAGAGCACACCTGAAAAATCTGTAACTCACTGCCTTCATATGTAGGCAGACGCATTAAGCAACATGTCCAAATAATGATCACTAGTAGCAACTCATTTAGAGGTTACTATGGGGATACCACTGAGAATCCCTTTCGAAAGATAATAGTAGAGTAATTATGTGTAGACAGGTCAGGTAGATCAAGCGTCACTGTATTCTGTGTGATGTTTTAATGCTCCCCACACTTGAATCCCTGTTTGTCTTGTCACTCTCAGGAAAAGGGCGAGATGAGGAAATAGAGTAGGAAAATGAACTGGGAGGATGGAGTGAACAGGAGGAGAACTTGAAGGGTGAAAGAGTAAAGACGAAGAGAGAATGTGACGCTACATTTTGTGGAGACAAGAATGTTACCCCAAAAATGATAATTCTGTGGAGTGTACACTACATCAAAACATCTTAAACTCACGTTACAATGAAAACTTCTGTAACATTTCACACTAAATCCCTGTGAATAGGCATTCCTTCATCCATCTTACAAGTTACTTAGAAGCTCTTTTGCAGATGAGTTAGCTTTCAGGAAATGATTTATCTGTTACTGCATCTCATTTTGCAAAGCAGAATGATTAAATTGCTACACAAATGGAATATTGTGAAGCAGTTTTTGCACATGCAACATTAGAGCTTTCACTGGCTTTGTGACAAAATACCCCCAAAATTTGAAATCTGCCATAATTTTAAACACTTAATTATTCCCTCGGGATAATATGTCATTTTCGAGTAACGCTTCCACCACCTCACACGCAGAGGGCGCTATGTTTGCCAATTTATCATTCACAGCCACAAACCCTGACCATACGGGTGCTTAAGTGATCAGTCACCTCCCTCCTCCCCTCCCCCCCCCCTCTTCCTAGCCTAATGATGTGCTTTCCAAGTAAAATACAAACCATATATTCAAAATATATGAAACATCCTGACTGCTGAATATATTTGAAGTTTATTTGCTATCACTGATCTTTTTCTTCACCTTATCCAAGATATGAACAATTAAAAGGGCTACGGAAATAGCTTGCCTCTTGAAGTGACTTAATTTGTGGTGTTTTCCCTCAAGTAATTGCATGAATAATTCATTTATTTGCACATTTTTTTTTCTTTTCTTCACATCTTTAGACTACTGGGAGGATATGTACAAGAGGAACACTCAATCTCATCACCTGCAACCCTCAAGAGAAAAAGATGAACCCACTTTCCATCCTTATTCCAGAGAAATGCAAGACGTTGTCTGCCTCTTTCACCAAAGCAATTCCTATGTGTAAATTACAATTTCAGAGGCATCAGTCAGGTAAAAGTACATTGCCAATGATCATTTCATTCTGAAGTAATGTACAGCGCAGTGTTCGTGCCAAGGTGCGGGATTGCGTGAATCCTGTATTTGTCTCCTGAATCCCGCACAAAGATAAAACTTACGCCGGAAAATCCCAGACACTTTTCCACAGCTGAGTTCGTAGCTACAATTGTAAAAACACACAATAAATTGCAATAGAATCTTTACCATGTAACAACTCCGGAACTGACTTTGAAAATCCCTCCTCCAAGACATTTTTTTTTTTTTGAGAGGAATTTCCCACCCAGGTTCAATTGCTTGGTGAAAACACTGGTATAGAATGCAAGTGGGTGATGCTAATTTCAATTTCAAAAGCAGGGATAAAGATTTACAAGCTGGTTTCTGGCTTATGAATGGAACAAGCAAAAGTTGTGTGGAGACAGGTTACAACTTTGTCACTCGTAAATATGCACACCAGGTGAGTTTTAAGATATCCGATTTACCGTAGACTAAAGCAATCAATCAAGATTGCAATCAATACTCCATGGAGAGTAAACAGTCTCCTAAATGTCAGAGAATATCTTAATATGATTTAAACTGCTTCCAACAACAGCCCATTCCAGTTCTCAGATAACCGTTTGATTGGATACTGTACTGTAGGTAGTATCATCTCTATGGAACATGAGCACTTCATATCTTTTGGAGAAGAGTCAACTTTTCAGTTTGCCACACAAGGCACGAGTTAAACCCCTTTTGAACCTACATTCTTTGGCATCAACATCTAACCCCACCTTCCTTCCAAATTTCAGGTCTCACTTCGGTCAAGTTTCATCAACATACAAGTCAATACATTCTTTTTTTTGTTACGGTGGCGGCTGCATCCACAATTTGCACACAAGCCAAGCGTCTGCTGGTACTGTATGAGCTAAAAATTGATTCTCCTCAAATTCAGAAGCAATTTGGCAGACACCCGTTTGACTGGTATCAGAGTGGAAAGACTGACTTGGCACCGAGCCAAACAGATGATGGATCAGCACAGGTAAGCGAAACACTGGTGGAAGTCACTGAGCCTTAAAATCCAGAAAGGAAATGATGTACAACAAAAGGTAACTGCTACTGCATTTAATTTCGGTATGGCTGGGCAGAAAAACGTGACGCTTGGAAACAAGGAAGGAGGCCATGAATCTTGCTGAGTACATTCGGTCAATGGATACCAAACTATGGCACATGTCGACAACGTCAAAAACAAAGGGTGATAAAACATGATAACCGTGACACTTCGACAGAGGAGGAGAACCAAAAAATAGATTGAGGGGAAGATACAATTCTTTTGCTCCTGACATATTTTGCAGCCTTTTTTTTTTTTTCAATTTTTGTGTTTTAAATTGTTTCTTGTGGGGGTTTCTTTTGTGAGAGGGAAAAGTTGAATAAACCTTGAATAAACAGCATTTCATACCAAACTAGACTTTTGACTAGGATTAATATACACAACAAAGACGTATTGTCGGTATTCTGTTAATACCTATGAGTGATCACTATCATGGCGTTGCTGGCTAATTATTCAAATTTTCGAGTGTCCATTGACTACAAATGCAGGTGAAAAATGAACTTGATTAGATTCTAGATTTACCAACAAAACCGGTCGTCAAATCCTTCACTTCAGGTAGAAGAAAAATCAATAAAATATGCTCCTTTGGACAGCGTTACTTCAAATTCTGCAAATCACAGCGATTCGAAGATCCCCTCCTTTTCATATATTTTTCAAACGATTCACGTGTATTCAGGATTCCTATGAAGAATCCATAGACAACATCTGAAAACAGTGGCAAACTTGGTTGGATTGCTTTGGTCACTGGAGGAAGAGATTATGATATATTCTAACATACATCCATGGGGTACTGAACTTGCTTGTGATTGTTGGAGTTATTTTGCATGGATCTGAAGTACTCACGATCCTGCCTTGATTCGCTGCAACGGCTCCTGCCACTTGGTCATGGTTTCCTACTGCATCTAACCTGAACTTAACTCAGAGAAACAAAGGACTGGCGATAAATTTGTCGGATTTATACGTGATGACATGAGTCCCATTTGACAAGATTTATCTTTTCATTTGATACTTTGGTACACTGTAGAGATCCTCTAGAGGACACATCGAACTGCAACTGAGGGAGCAGACTGGTTTCAAAACCAATTTGTTTGACTATATTCGATGCTGATTTGCTCTTCTTTTGGAAACTTGATAACGACAAACGATATGTAATTAACTTTTATGGGCGGGAGGCATTATAAGTCTAATAATTTTTCCTTATTACTAAACTCCACTTTTTTTTCTTCTTTTTTTTTCAATCTATGAATAGTTTGGCAAAATTCTAATTCCACACACTCTCAACATTTTTCGAACCCCTCTGCCATTAGGCTGAAGTCCAATAAGTGCACTTAAGTTCCTGAAGTTTGATGCCTTGCCAAGGAAAGCATTTTTATGATGGTGTGGTGTAGAACTGATCCACTAAATTTATTTTTTTTTTAGTAATATTTATCAAATACCAGAGTATTGTCAAAAGGAGGTCGAGAATACCCTTCAAAGGACATTTGACGAATTGGTTATGACGGCTGAGAATACAACTTGCCTGATCAGAGAATATATCTCGAACCACTTCTTTTTGATTTGGTTTAGCAAACTGATTGACAAATGAAAGTAATATTATGTTCGACAGTAATTAGGACGTGAAATTCAGGCATAATTTACCTGTAGAATATCAATGCAATACACTACAATATTGACACTGTTGAATCTATCTACCCTACACCAGAGTAGCAACAATGCTATCTCATTGTCCTGCTGTGCATTAGAGCAATAACACTCCTGAATCTCAGAACAATACAGTACCCTACATTTGAGTGGTAACACTGCTACATCTCGATGCCCTACACAAGAGCAACAACAAATACCTTACACTACAGCAATGACTTTGCTTAATCTCAATACCCTACATAAAGCAGCAACACTACTGAATCCCAAAACATATTACACTTGAGTAACATTGCTGTTATCTCAATACCCTACACTTGAGCAGCAACACAATTAAATCCCAGTTCCATATACTAGAGTAGTAACACTGTTGAATCTCAATACCCCACACTAGAGTGGTAACATAACTCTCACTACATGCATGTCTTTCTTTGCCTATCACTCTTTTGTTTCATGTTGAATGAAATTATATCTCTTCAAGCTGAAATATGAGTTGTACTGGTAATCACCTGGTCATGTGCACTTTTGTTCTTCAGTGTTTCAGGGAAGAGAAAGTAGGGGAAAAGATCATCTGTCACAAATTCTGAGAGAGAACTACGCACTCATCTTTCAGATATATTTGAATATGAAAATTGTCTCAATATTTTTGTTGGCCCTACACAATTCAGACTTTACAAGAAAGTGCAGCAGTCAATCAAAGTTACTTGAAATCACACAGACCAATTTGAATGGATATGAATCTTCATCTATGCAAAAATGGGGTTCAAACAATGTAATTTTGTAGTGGCTATAACATATTCTGTGGAATTTCACTTTCAACTGACAAATATTCAACTTATATTCCGGCTTTAACATATCCATGTTGGTATCGACAATTAATAACGATTTTCCTGCATACCAGTCAATCAACATGAGGTTTCTCTGTACAATAAGCTCTGTCCTTCTAGGGTTTCAATTAGGTGGGCAATGCACTATCATATATATACCAAAAAACAAATCCAGCAGAGGAATTGATTGAATTTACATCTTCTGCCTAGAAACAGATAAAAATCACGGCAAAATAAAGCTGTCAACACCATTAGAGCAACTTAAGTTTGTCCTTCTCCCCCCCCCCCTTCCTCAAAGCAAACCTTAAATGTTGAAAGAAATGGGTTCAGAAGAGGGAGATGCTGAAAAATTCATTACCTGCTTACAATGGCCGGCAACTGTGTCAATATCTATATATTTTTTTAGGAACAGAGATAGCAAATATATTTTACGAGTCATAAAAGGTGCTGCCAAGTCTCTTTCATGCGAAGAGCTGCTTTTTTTGCTGGCATACCTTTATGATTACGACAAGCAAATTGACTGGACATCCGAAGCTGTTAAACACCTTATTAAGTCATACAGATGTGTAAAATTTTGATGCAAGTGAAACTACCTTCATGCTGAATCCCAAAATTGCAATGCTGATTAAAATCCAACATGTGATGCTGATTGACTCTAGATTGTTAAACCTCCTGGATACATCATTTCCATTTCTGTAACAATCACAGCCAGAGACATACGCTTCCCCCCCCCCCCCCCCCGGATACCAGATGGGAATGATTTTACACAATTAGTCACATATACTGAGAAAAAAACAAAAAAACAGGATGTGACCCTTTCAAGTAAAAACTTCAACAAGAGTCCTCACTTAACATAGACAAGAGAACAATTTGCAAAGTTTGACAGGTACTTGATGTATAACATCACATAGTAGCGTGGGATCTACAAGTTCCTGTAAACATTATGAAGTGTTTACGACTAATCCAGAGAATGAAACTACTGTACTTTTTCGCTAAAATAGGCAGCAGAGATGCATTACTGAATGCCGAGTCTTAGCCGGTTGATTGTTTTCACCATTGGTCCGCACGAGATGTACTCCCCAAAAGTCCCTCGTTTGGCTAGCGTTTCACCTCATATGACCTATGCATTACTCTATTGACCATGGTCTAGCATCTGGCAATTTTGTGTGTGCGTGCATGTATGTATCTGGGCAACGCCCTTCCGTAATTGCCAGCATTAACTATTTGGTTCCTTCATCAAGTGGAAAAACAAAACTTCTTTACATCAACATCGGATGTAATCTGGTATCAGGTTGGATTGAATACGAAAATAAAATTATCATTTCATGACACACTCCTCAAATGGTGTTTCCTTTTATTTTTTTTTGACAGACCTCATTAAACAATTTAGAAAGTCAAAACATCAGGGTGATCATAAGTTTTCACATTTCTGTCCATGCCCAGGCACCCAATGGGTATGAGACAGAAACAACCCCATTCAAATTTTGGGAAGCAATGAAAACACCACAATCGACGACTTCATTGTTTGCAAACCCTCAGTTTTGAATTGAAATGACCCCAAAGCATAGAAAGAAACCCCCCCTGGTAGATAACCATGTAATGGCTTATCATGCCATTGCTTCAATAGTAGGTGTAAAGATATAAAATTCAATGTGAAATACTGTATATACAATAATGCTGTTACTTTCAAACACTGTTTAGATAGATTCCGAACAAACGACAGCAAACAGTGTTGAAGTGTGTTTTTCAGTTTGAAGTGTGTTTATCCTATTATTGTACCTTAGTATTTTATCAAAAACACAGAAGATGCATAGGAATCATAAAAGTTGACCAATGGCCTCACTCTCAACAGCTTCGCTTACAGTACTTCCAAATTATATAATGATATTCTCTGTTACCAGTTTTTATCAACTACACCACATCCACTTACAAATCTACCCACGATGCACTGTGTTTAAGGGATAACTTTAACGGAGTATGCCATCTTTGGTTCATTCGTTGACTTTACTGAAATGGCATAATTGGCTACCAATAATCAGAGGTCAAACTGACGGTTAGAACAGCAGATTTTGTGGGAAATTCCAGCAAGAAATTGCCACATACCTACAAATGTGTCTGTGACACCCCCATTTTTTTTTCATATTTATTTCTGAAGAGAAAAAGGAGGAAATTATGTTCTCTAAACTGGAAGCAACACGTTGTACTTTGAATATGCAATACCTCACCAATCTCAATAGCTCACATGAGAAAGATTGCTTCATAAAAGTGCTTACCCTGAGGGTGCTGTCTCCTGCCGGGACTGCTCTGATGTCAGAAGGACAGGTGGGTCCATAGTCCATCCCCACGGGTGGAATGCACACCCGGTCGTGTTTGCTTTGCATCCTGTGGTAGAGGCAGATGGATATCGCGATGGATCCGAAGAAGAGAATGAAACAAAAGATGACGGCCAGGACCATGTACAGGACATTAAAGTAGTCTGGATCGTGCCCTATAAAAACAAAAAAAGATCGAAGGAAAATGGGGTGATGTTCCAATGTTACAGATGACGTGAACTACGACAACACACACAGATACTGTCGGCCTGATACCCTGTCAGGAACAGGAACAGCATTTTTTGGGGTCAGGCACCCATTTTTGCCTCTCGTTTGTGGCTTTCACAGCGAAGATGATGAGAAAAGGAACCCTTGATTACTGTAAAACACAAACCAGGAGGCAAAAATTCAAATGTTATCCGACTCATGAAATAACTTAAACCCAGAGCCTTATGCATTTGGGTACTTATTTGACTTCACTTGGACTTGACTCCTCTCAAACTTGTCTCATTTACAGTGATGCACCTTCCTATTCCTTCTCCCAAACCCAACTGGTACATTCTTGTACTACGCCCTCAGTTGCCTCCTAAAATGGCCATTGCATGACTACTGTCCCTACTGATTCTACCCGTCTGAAGGCGTGTACTTTGATGCTACTTCTCTCAAACGCTCTGTGGCCGGGGTAGTTGACGACAGTGTACGGCTATCAAACCCACCTGCTAATGTATGGTGATTAATCTTCATGGTTTCATACTTTAATGCATTAACAGTGAAAGGTACAAAGACCAAGCTACTCCCTCCACTGCTGTTTCCTTCATCCTCTCTCTGCGCAACGAGAATTGATCTTCCCAGTCTCTTTGCGACTGCTGGAAAGTTATCCTCGTATACTTTTTCTTCTCTGTTCGTAATTACAACCCCCGGCATTGCATGACAGCATTAATGGCAACAGAGCCCAACCTTCATGCATGATAGGTTATGCATGAGAAATCTAAATTAAAAGAAGACACACACACATACAAAGAAAATAGGACTTACCCAATGGCAATAGCCTATTGTCCACTCAAGGTTAGTTTTGTACGGATACTTTTGAAATGTAACGAGAGACAGACACACACACAAGCACTGGTACAGTATGGTAACAGTTACCAAAAAGGTAAACTGGTTTGAATCATGGCAAAGCATCTGTTTTCAAAGAATGCAAGGTGCTATTAATGAGGTCATGATGAGAAGGAAGACCACCTCCGACAATTTTTACTTGAAGTTTCACAAACGCACTTTCCTCCTTAAATATGACCTGCCTCACCACTGTGTTGTAGAAATCTCAATTCTTTTCCGAGTCCAGTATTTGTAAAACTTTCACTTCCTTGCCTCCCATACATCTGACTGATAGGTCTCGACAACCAGATGATATCACCGAGGAACAAAATCAAACTTACATGATCATTCTCTACATTATCATTTAATAATAAGAGAGAACTATAATGAAATGGACCCTACTTTCCCAAGGATTTTCGGTTTGATTTGGCAACTTCTTTGCAACATTACGGGTGCTGCCATCTTGTGATGTGATCCTTCATTCCTGTTGGTACAAGAACACTGCCTGCGATTCGCAACATCACAAAAACCCATCCACACCTTCTACCACTCTTCACATGGGCTACACCAGATGGGAAGGAAACTAAAACTTTCTTGGTTCCATCTGCTGCCAGTCCACCCCCAAAACTACATCTCCTGGTGTGTAAGTCCACATTTTACTCCATGAAACAGAGAACTTGACTCGAAACTTTGCGATTTGTTTGTACTTACTGAACAGCGTGGGTGCAACTGTAGTAGGTAATAGCAGGGTTATGTTGTTGTTGCAGAGTTCATAGTCACAGCATTCAACACCACTGTGGCAGACTATCACCACCTGATCACTGTTTGTAAGACACCCCTGAAAAAAACGAAAATCCAAAACAAAAACAAAAATCAGTTTCTTATTCATTGTTAACTTTCCAAAATATTAAAATCCATCTGCATCAGCTATATGATATTTCCGTAGGCTCCAACCGGCAGTTTGCATTTTGTTATACTTTCAATTGTATGAGTAATTAATTGCCACAAATGATAGATGGCTTTTTACATTTGTTTTTTTTTCAGGTTGAGAATTGAAAACTTTCTGCAAAAGATCCCCACAACTCACTGGTGTGGGTATTCAAGAGTGACTATACTTACCCCTTGCTCACACTACTGCATAGTTAGACCAGTTAGCTCAACACTGACCACAAACTATTTTTTGCACTGTGCCCTCTATGCCCTAGCTCTGCTTCGATAGGCTTGAGCAAGGGGTAGGTATTTGTCCACAATGTGAATCGCTCCTTCACAGTACAATATGTACAGTAGTATAGTTATTCATGACAGACTTGTAAGTTGCACCAAAAGTTACTGAGGCTCTTCTCCACAATAGATACTGTACACACAGAACTTTTTCTGTGAAAAATTTCGGCCACCATATTGAACTCTAGCCTTGACGTAAGGTACAACGCATTACAATACTCAGTTTGGACCTTTTAAACAAACTGGTAGTTTTCATACCTCTTTGTCTGAGGCAAATACTGACTTTCAAACCAGTCATCAATAATTGACTAACATAGCAAAAAAACAAAAACCCCACCTTCAGTCATGACAACCAAACCACCAATTCGTATATTTATCGATAGATTGTATTAACAAATTGTTCTTGCATTAAAGAAAATTGTCCACATCTTTTTTCCCAGTGATATGTCTGATAGGAATAAGAAAGTTTATCTGCACAGTCATTGCAATGTATGGAAACCCTTAATCCGAAAACTATGATGCTATTGGCATCTATGCTTCACAGTTCTCATCATATGTTTCCTTCCAAAAACATGAACAAATCTTTCTTTGGCTTCAAACAAATACCTAAGAAAACCAAGGCCGAAATCATATGGTACGCAATGTCTCCTGATAAACTTTGGAAGATGGTGGAAATGAGTTTTGATAAGATGTTACTGTACCATTCTAGACTTCAAGCAGTTGTTTTTCCACCAAAACGTTAGGTCTATTATACAGGTAGGAAGTTACGAGGTCCTGGCATCCGAAACAAACTTCCTGGAGAGTGACCACACTTTTGTTCCACGACAGTCCTTCATCCAACTAATATTAGTTCGTGTTTCAAACTAATTCAGATCTTTGTCAGAAATATCTGAGGTAAAATACTGAAATTTGAAGATGACTTTTCAATTTGCACAATCAATCCTACCAAAGAAGTATTCAGGGGGAAAACAACCTACTATTTATATTTATTCAAATCATTATATATATCCATTTACTACTGGTGTAACTTTGGGTAGGAAAACATATTTCTCGAAGTGGCAATTACACTTTGAATGTTAAATTTCACTTTTAACGCCAATAAAATTTGCATGAAACGTCAACACTACCAGTTAACAATAGAGTGGAAATCTGTCATGTAAATCTTGTTATTTGCGGTAACAAACAATGTCAACCAACCGCCCTCCAACTTCCCATCTCCAACTCTTACGAAAAAGACAGATAGGGCCTGTCTGATCTATTACCACTACTCTATGTACAAGGAGAGAGAAATATTTTGATTGTCTAGAGCAGATCACATTCCAACAGTCTCTTCCTAAGCGACAAACAAACCTTTTACACAAAATAAATTGTTTAGACATTTTAACGAGAAACAGAACTTGAACACAAAGGAAAATGAAGTGTTGTTTAGAGGGGGACATCGCTTCTGAATGAATCACGTCGAGGAATTGCTGCACTTTATTAAATTGAGTGGAAAAGATGTGACAGAGGCCCTCGGTTTGCGAACGGCTGAGCCACTCGTTTGGCCTCTACGGCGGCGGTGGTAAAGCACTACAGTCTGGGAGTTCTGCCAACTAGCACGAGATTCATCTCTAATTTGAAGAGGTCTTGATCGCTTTCAAGAGATGCCTGGTGAGATTATTCCTTTTTTTCTTTACATTCCTTCAGAGACTTGAATGTCGCGTGAACCACCTTCTTAATGGTGTGCAGATTAATGACCAATTAAAGAAACCATTAGTCATTCCCTGCATCTTTTTGAAATAAAAGGCTTGCAGCATTTAAACGAGAGAAATCATGTGACACTAAAAGGAGCTCATTGGGACAAGACAGAGAATAACTAGAACAATCAAGTAATTTCCCTCGGATTTTGGTTTTACTATACATGTAAAATGCTTTGACTTCTCCGGTTGCGTCTACATTCTGTATACATGCTAAGAATGTTTTCTTTGATCTAAGGGGACTGGTGTTGGAATATCCACTGTGAAAATGGCAGAAGTGGGAAGCACAAAAGAATATCCATCCACCATTGTTCCTACCACTTTTATGAAGAATATATTTGTCAACAGTTTCACAAGATGTGATGACACAGGTATAAGCTTGGCTCATGATGACTGCCGAAGGATAGGATGACATGCAAGTTTGGTGAAAAGAAAAAAAAAAAAAACATGAGCTCTCTCTCCCTGACTATCACTTAACATTGCTTACAAGCACGGAGCTAGTTCCCGGTGGTTGTGTGACAAAAAACTTAATTAATAAACACCTCCATGCAGGTTGTGGTTTTCACGATGTACGCACACGGAGCAGAGATTACCAGGTGATCATCGGATAAAAAAAACTGTAGCAGTCGTGACGAGACAGGTATGCAAGGGGCTGAAAGTGTCATCTCTCATGTATACTGTCTAGATACAAACTTCATCACCAGCGAGGAGCCTTCGTACCGAATTTTGGCTCTCATGAAGGAATGTGACGATATAGGAGAAAAGTGTTTGAAGAGGACATGCTTTCCCTCGCTCAACCATCAGGCAGGGCAGCTTTGTCACCACAGAGAGTGAAACCCATCATGGAATAATAGAGGCTGACAGAAGTCGCTTCCCGTGGAGATGTAGTACTTACTTTTAATTTCCTAGTCGGTCTGGTGATACCCTCAAAGAGCAACTAAAGGAGAGGCAATTAACTCGTTATTGATACAAGGCCAATGGTTCAGATGATGGGGATCGCATCCTGCTTACCTTTCGAAATACGGGGTCCCCATAATCGTCCCGCTCCGGGGTCAGGTATATAAAACATTTAAGGTTGGTCCGACAGGTGTTTTCATAGTCACAGCTGATTTCATCGCAACCGCAGAGGAAGGTGTTGTTCGCGTTGGATACCGTCACTCTCGGGAAAGACACTCCCCCACTGTTATCATCTTGAGAAAATGCTGCAAAGATGAAAGGTGAAATAAATGGATAAAACCAAGAAGCAAAGCTGGCTACAATTACAGTATCTGTATCCATGGCACCAAATACTGTGTATGAGAGATGGTGATTAACAATCGCCATTTCCCATGGCCTACAGAACAGCAGATGGCACTGATTTTGTAATCTTCTTTAGAATTGTACTCTGTTGAGAGCACTCTCAAAGGTCAGTAGTACAATGGATAGATGACTGATCCCAGTCATCGCTCTGTGTCGGTGTATTTCAAAACTCAATTCATTCCCGCTGGCATAAGTAAGAAAGCAGAGAATGTTTGGTACAGGACCATTACAAGCTAACACAACAGTAACCAGACGAAAAAATTGGAAATTTGAAATTTTTCTGAAGGAAGAGTATTTCAACACAGGGTTGTTTCATTTAGACCAAGTCGATTGAAATCATGACTTTTATTTTAAAAAAAAAAAATCATGATTTAAATCAGTTTTCATTTTAAATCACTGAATTGAATCATGATTTTTTTCTTTTAATATAAAAAATCAACAACCCTGTATCTCAGAGGCAGCAACTCCTGATTTACTGCAATGGATTCAGCATGCGACTGAATCACCCAAGACGATGAGAGAGAGATGGGGGGGGGGGGGGGAGAGGTACTGTAGAATTGGGAATGTTAATCATAGATACCACAAAAAAGTTATCATGAATGAAGAAAGTTGAGACTACCCACTGCCTCGAGCGAGCAAACCTCACAACTTCCTTGTAAAAATATCATCAAGGTAAATCAGCTGGCAATTCATCCTGTCAATGAAATCACAATTATTATTATTACATAATCAAAAGCAAATGATCTGCCATCCGGTACTTAAGGCAGGCCAAATGGGAGGAAATCGGTTGTGTGGGTAGCCATCATCCAAGGCCAAGCACAGCTTTCTGATCCCTCACAAAAAATAAACATGGCAATGTTATTGCAGGCAAACAGTAAGGTAACCTCTTCCTTTCAGTACAAAAGTGCACTGAATGAGGGAGGCATGCTTGTATTGCCTTTTAAGAGAGATGATTGGAAGGTTGTCTTCAGTTTCTTACACACTTCCAAAAGAGGATGTATGTATTTAAACATCCTTCACTGATTTCCTTACACCATGCAATCATTGTCAAAATAAATGCGAGTAGGGCACTTGTCCGACTGGTCCGTTGTATGACTGTGTAACGTAGGTGTTTGACTTATGATTGGTCCAACATCATAATGGACAGTACTGTATAAAAGTCAACCTCCTGTCTTCCCCCTAATGCCCTCCCTCGGGCTTCCCGACCCCGTATCTGACAGGTCACCTAGCATGCAATAAACTAGATGAATTTGATGCTTTCACTTTGGAAATTACTGTAACATTGTATGATAACTGGTGAAAAGTTTGCGTGTAAAATTTAGGATTCTGTATGTTCCTCTGAGTTTGATGTACAGTAGCAGGAAATCTTCCGGCTGATATATATTACAAAGGGCATAAAACAAAAGTAGAAATGACTTTGGCTTCATAATTTTGGCCCTGAGAAATTTATGGCCACTTTATCCTCCATTTTAAAAACAATGCAGAGAAGTATCTTTTAAAAATTTTGGTTCATACAGAAGGAAAATTTTTGTAATGTGTAGCCCAGAGGATTGATGGAGCACAAACAGTTTACGCTTTCAACTTTATAGGCTCTTACCTTCTGTAGGTCTCTAAGAGGCGTAATAAACACTAAGCTTAATGGGCCCACATTATCAGGAATTTAATCTCAGGTAAATCATGATACATATTACTGTCTCATTTAAGCATCAAGGCTCTAGATCGGTGGTCCTCCAACGTTTTTAGACTACCACCACCATATTGAATTAAATCATCAAAAATATAACAAAACAAAAACAAACAAAGGGGTCACTCCATGTATGACTCATTTGCCTGACATACTTGAAAAACCAAATCAAAGAAATTTCTAAGAACCTGTGAGGTCCAAAGGTTGTTCAAATGATCAAATATGAAATTACAAGTTTTGTCGTACAACTTTGTCTTCATTTGTTTTAAGTGCCCGGCGGTGTGGTTGAATCTTTGCTTCATCTACCGCAGATTTAAATGAAAAATTGATGATCAATCTACATGACGCACAGTAATTCCCGGCGAAGTCGGCAATTTTGTGGGTCAGTTCTACGAATCAAAAAAGACTTGCACAGTAATACGGTTGATTATTGTTTGAATAGCGAAGCAACATACAAACTCATAAAGTGAGTCAAGGTTCTTTCTTTGTACATTTTATCAATACCATGATACTTCAGATGGATTTACTTCTGCAGTACTCCATTACTGTTGGCACTTAACGACATAGAAACTATAAGATAGAACTCATCGAATACAAACACCACTGTATGTACGCTTCCGAGTGATTTCTAGCAGGTGGAAGGTTGCTGTTAGGTCATCTGCAAGATAAGACTGACAATATTCCTGGAAGAAGAAACAAAGAGTCTTCATTCTCAGTTGCTTTTGCTTGTACATAGTAAAGTCAAAAGGTCAGCAAATTCTCCACAATGTACCAGGATGCACGAGTCTAATCTTGTTATTTGGTAAAATTGTCTCCCACCAAATCGGGTCTTCCATTACAAAACTATCAAATTGCAGCCTTCAACCCAAATTCAACAGGTGGTAGGCTAAGAGGTTAGGCTTGAAACAAAATGTCACCATGTATCAGGGGATTACCACTCCTTCTCTAAACTTGTACATGGTTGGATGGTTTGAATGATAAGTCATGTGACCAGTCACAGAGCAACACAGGATCACCCCACTGCACACCTGCAAATGGACTGCAACTTAATCGCGTAATAATGTCTGCCTGTGGAAGTAACCTACACTCCCATTGCTATTGTTAAATCGATCATTGTGTTCCACTGAGCCACGGATCTAAAATTTCATAGAGCTGCCAATGTGCACCTGCTGCATGCATTTTTTTTCCTTTCTTTTTCTTCTGTATTTCTGTATTTCCAAGACAGAAGAAAACTTCATTAGTTTGTGGATTTATTTATAATTCATCTTAAAGGAGGATAAAGGTTGTTTGTTGTTTCCAAAAAAGACTTCAGATCATGCATCCTGTTGCATGGTCTCACCCAAGATGAGCCGTAACTACAAAACTCACGACAAAAACGAACCAAACTTCCAGTGGAAATTTCACGGCGAAAATCCCGCAAGTGAAATCACGTTTGAATCAGAGTCAAAAGTTTTTTCCTCAAGAATGATGGGATTAACTGAGGGGAGAAAATTTTGGAAATTTGAACTGTACTTGGCTTAAAGGCTTGTGTGTAACCAAATATTTGGCAGTGAGGTCAATATCCACGCATCACATATGTATGTATTAAGAATGCTCATGGCCAGTTGGAAAGCATATAAAATATTTCTCCCACGTTCCTATGCTCTCTGATACTGACTTATCAAGAACATTGCAATGATGGGAAAGATCTTACAATGACCTTTTCCTTCATGTACAGTACATTCCCTACAAATAAGTTTGTTCTGATCTGGTTTGGTTTGACTTATTTTTACCTGTGCATCAATTTGTCACTGACAATTTATGAAGAATAACCATCTGATTCTAAGTGTTTTCTCGAAGAAGCAAGAGTAAAATTTGGCAGAATTTACTGAACTAGAAAAGGTACAATAACTGGCAACATAAAACAAGAATACTTATGTGTTTCTGGCCAGGCTAGGCCTTAGAGGGCGAGGTGCTAGAATTGGTTTTGAGGACGATTTGAGCATAGGGTCAAATGTATGCATTAGTGAGGCAAGGGGTATGTATACATGTCTACCATGTGAATCTACAGAGTGCAACAGTTATGGTAATACAGGTAAATGAGGGGAGTGCAAACAGCGGGGAAAACAATTTAGATCTATTGACACATACATAATACATTCCCTCTACACCCCTTTTGCTCCTCCCCCATACAGGAGAAAGGAAGGGGTGCTTTTGTTGCAGGTTGAAACCCCTGGTACAAGATCCATTGAGTGCTAAGGAATTCACCAAATCTTGACCAAGATTTTGTTGAAATGGCAGGTCAATAAACTTCAAACTGCCTTTAAGGGGCAGGAATCGTTGACAGTTTCCACCTGGGGAAAATTCTGCAGTTGAATTCAGCTGGTGGGCACAGACGGATTTGTTTCTTTTTGTACCATTATGCAGCACACACTATCGCTGAGTGGTGAGCATCTCCACTCGAGTGGACTGCACCTTGACAGAAGCCTCAGAGAACGGTGGAGATCACGATCCGTTCAGAATTTAACAAGTACATCTGTCCTCCCCCCTGTCTGATAATCGATAATCTCCCCTTTGACTGGTCCAAACAGTGATCAATACTGACCAAGGATACTGTCAAACCTCCATTCAGGCGGTCCAGAGATCTCCCTCTCAAGGTGTTTGCCCCCATTGTGTGAAGTGGCAAAGTATTCACCGCCTCCATAAAACTCACCTTTTCAAGAGGGTTTTGACACAGGCAGGATTTTTCTCTCCCCCTTTTAAGATCGAAACAAAAGGACTCTGCTATAATGTTCGAGGATTGAGTAGCTGCAGTCGGTGTGCAAAACAAGACAAGGGAGGGCTCCAAAAATGTGAATGTGTTGCATGGCAAAGGAGCATGGCTAATCATAGCATACTTCTGAACTGTACTCAGGATTTCCTGGATTTAATTCCAACCCACTACAATGCAAAGATCACACACTATGACATGTACTGATATGATACATGGCAATTCTTCCATTCTTCTAGATCTATGAAATTCGAAAAAAAAAAAAATCCTCATTGAAGTATTTGTGAAAGAAATCTTCCAGATGCCAACTAAGCCACATTACACAGTGCTACTAACTTAAGTTTCTTTCATGCAAACAGATCATGGAAGAAGAGCAAGTTGCACAAAGAGACAGAAATAACCGCTGTTCCCCGGTAATTGTTCTACGAAAGTCAAAGATCATCAGATTCAAATCTCAGTTTTGTATCTTCTTGTTTCGACTGAAAGAGGTTCACTACTGCGCAACACACACGTCAAATGCTAAAGACACGCTTAATTCACCGAAAATGCACACAGTTTTTAACTGACAGGTTATATACATTGATGATGGTTGCAGTTTCCTTCAAGTACAACCAGCACATTCCTTGGTCACCTTCTGAAGGACCAAGTTTATCTCCCATCAGTTCCAGACTGTTTCTGGTATGCAACATTCTTCCTGTCAAATTTGTGCTCTCCATAGATTCTCCTTCCATCCATGATTTTACACAGTCAGAGGACACGGCAACACTTCATAAGGTTTTCACTGTTTGGCTTTGTGCAATAACTTAGTCAATAAAAAAAAAATCGATATCACAGACCAGGGGAATGACTTTATTTCTTTTCCAAATTTTCAGGACTACCTCATTTCTGACCAGTGCATGTATGTCATAGAAACTTGCAACAGCTCTGTTCCAAAGTGCTTGTGAAATTATAATTCTATCTTCCTGAAGTAATTGCAAGATTATAAAATTTAAATTTTCAATACAAATCTTTCCATTCCAGTACACGAGGCAACTTAAGAACACAGTCCACACCACTCCTAAACTATATATGGATTAAATATCATTCAGTATTTGTCTAATGCAGTGTCCCTGTAGTTAAAGTCAATTTTTGTAGTATTTATGACAAGGCTATTTGTATTAGTCAGGAGAGAGGGCGGGGCAATCCTTTGCTGAGGCTGATCCAAAACTGTGGAACAATTTCTCTTTTCATATTCCCCCATCGAAGACATTTTGGCCCTTTTCAAAAGAATTTGAAAACGGAATGAGTCTTGGCTATCTTTTGTTTCATACAGTAGGCCTTTTTAATAATCATTTGCTAAATTATCTCATACTATCGTTCAAAATGTTCATGGGATTGTTTTTGTAATGCGCCATGAACACATCAGCGAATCATCTGGAACATTGTAAGTCTTGTATTTTAGTAGTATTAGGGTTGTATAGACCATGGATCAGGTGATCCTACTGAGAAATGGCAATGCAAGTCATCACTGCCTCTCCAGTAGTTGGACCTTGCTTATATATCTCATCCTCAGTGGCAGGGTTGCCAGATTTTCTGTGGCACAACTGGCCAAATTGCTGGCCACATGGAAAATGCCAAATCGTGACTAGCTCCTTCTTGAGGAAAATTGACCATGTATTTATGCACAATATGACATGGTCCCAGCTGTGATTGGTTGATGTCAACACACAGTAATATGATATACATCACTACAAACTCTATTATAGCTGCAAGTGAAGTGCAAAATTGTAAATCTGTCATGTCCCATCGGGTGACTACAAAAATAGGGGGAAAAAAAGAAGGGTTTTTCCTGAAATTTTGTGAAAACAGGTGTTTCATTTTAATTTCCATTAGTCCCCCTTCCAAAGAAAAAAAAAGAAAAGCCAAAGCCAATGTGTACCTGCCAGTAAAGTCAATTTGTACCTGCCAGTAAAGGCACAAAAATGCCAAATTTGCCTATGTCGGTATTTAAAATAACAATATGTCAACAGTGCTCAGCGAAGGATTCACACGAGAAATTGCGAGACAAGTTTCATGAACAGGCTTGCCAAAGGCTCCTTTCACCCCTCCATCCCCTACTCACATTAGAAAGAGACCCAAACAGATAAAAAAGCTTTGAAGGCATCAAATGTGAGACTCACCAAATTTCATTGTTTCATTTCTTATTGTTCGATAGTTCAAATTGCAGCATGCCAACACAATGGGATTTTTGGGTAAGACTGAAGAGGAGTTTTACTACCACAGAAACTAAAAAACTGCTGAACAATGGGTAATAACCCGTAAATGTGATGACCTGGAGCACTGTCCTACAGTTCTTTGTCCCTTAACATGAGGCATATGGTATCCTGAACACCACAGTACTGTAAACACATACATAAGCATGCACTCTGAATGGGTGCCACATGGCCGTTGAAGATGTCACCATCTGGTGGTTTCTGCATCGAGTCCCAGCGGTAAAAACCGGAGAAAAGCTTAAAAAACTCAAATATGAGCCGTAAAAACTCATAAATGATCCTTAGAAAAAAAAAAACCCTGTCTATTTTCTCTGAACAGTAAATAGTTTCTTTGTTAGCTTCTTCAAATGGCTCAAACCAATTTGATAAGTACCTGATCCCTACAATGAAACATTCATGCAGCATCGAGACAATTGTTACGAGTCTAAGGCTGACTTTTTGTCACAGTTCCTGTCACTAAACATTACAGGTACATCAAAATGATAGTTAAAAGCCACCACCTGGCAAATATTGCTGTTATCTGGCATTGTGGGAAAACATCTGTTTTGAACACAACATTCTCTGCGAGGGAAAGAGAATTTAGTGAGTGTACCTTGGTATTAGGTCTGTCTTACCTGCACTACATACAAGTGTGCACTCCAAAACTTCCATGAGTGCCACTGTTGAATAGTCTGACCTGACAAAAAGTTGTTTCGTGACAAACGTACATACTTTCAGGCAGTGAGCGAGATGACGATGCATTCACTGGTTGAACTGACAGGAAACCAATAGCCAACCTACATACAACGGTAGTACTGACCCAACGGAATTAAACACAGGAAACGAACAGCTACCGACCTTGCAAGGAAACAGTTTGAGTAATTAAACAGTAAAGGAGACCAACACGGATCGGAAATCGAGACGTGTGTATCAATTTTAGCATGTATGGTACTGCTACCAGCCATAGAGTGCTGTAAAATTGCCTCGCTGAAAAGGGACGATAGTCACAATACTTCTCATGTATGGTTTGATATACACAGAGAGTACATGGCAAAGTACTTCCTGGAGTGGCAGTAACTACTGGAAGCATTCGTGAGAACAAAGCTGCCCTAGGAGAAAGAGGAAGGCTTTGAGGAAAACAGATAAAGCCAATGCAGACGCAACTGCCATCAAGAGGCCGAATTAAATCAATCATCTGCAGCCATAAACACAAACATTTGCTCCAGGGAGATGTGCCAACTGCTAACTGTAGAGTTTGATAACTTTTTGAAAAATAAATCTCGCAAGAAGTGAAAGTGCATTTTGTGAAACTAGAGACTCCATCACTATGGACACCTGTTTGCACAACAGAGAGAACTGAAGGGTACAGTAATTGAGATGAAGTTGATATCACCTGTGACATGGAACTGAGTACTGTAAATCTCCAAAGTCATCTGGTTCGGTTATTTACAGACCACTCTCTTACCTGTCTCAGCACAACAAAAGTTCCACGCTCAATTGTGTTGAGTCAGAAAAGTGAGGAGTGAAGTTTATACTGTAAAAGAATATCATGCAAGAGTATTCAATACATATATACCTACCATACATGTATGCAGGTACTGTACATGCTTTGAAACAACAATCCCCACGCTGGACGACTTGGTTAGATCTAAACTCGCTGAGCTGTTCAGTTAATACTGGCATATTTCAGTTTCTCTACATCTCCACATGTACATGAACCATGTCTCCACATCTATACAAAACCATGTCTCTACATGTGTATGAACCACGTCTCCACATTTGTACAAACCATGTTTCTACATGTGTATGAAATAACCAATCATGTCTCCACATTTGTACAAACCATGTCTCCACATGAGTATAACCATGTCTCCACATTTGTACAAACCATGTCTTTACATGTGTATGAACCATGTCTTTACATGTGTATGAACCATGTCTCCACATTTGTATAGACCAAGATTCTACATGTGTATGAACCAAGTCTTCATACAGGTATATGCAGAAACCATGTATCCTCATGTGTATAAATAATGTCTCTACTTGTGTATGAACCACGTTTCCACATTTGTGCAAACCATGTTGCCGTGTGTATGAACCACGTCTCCACATGTGTATCACTCATGTCCCCACAGGTTATGAACATGCACCATTTTCAAGACCAGTAATTCTCATAAATTTAAAACTTTGGTGATTGCCCTCTTTTACTATTGCAGGCCCCAGTTCCATCACTAACAACAACAGATAAATAATATGACCAAATTACTATGCTTTAGCTACCAATCACACTCCCAAATCCACCACAAACTTTTAATGAAGATTCTAGCAAGCCATTTTTAAAACAAAAATCACTGAAAATTTATCACAGACACTAAAATTTTCCAACTGATGCAGAGACATTCTTCAATTCAAAGTTTATTTCAAACTTAGAGCCTTTCCATTTCTCCCCCCCCCCAAAAAAATTCAGTTAGATGGCCCCTCACAAGTAAAGGCACGATATTTTCTTTCAATTTAGAAGGCATTCTGTTTGCACATAAAATCTATAAATTCAGACATTTAATTCCCATTCCCAAATGGGAGAAAGTCTGCCGGAGCAAGTGGGCATTTGGCTGTCTATGCAGCAACAAAGGGAACAAGAGTCACCCAATAAATCAATATTGCCTCTCTCTCTCTCTACCGCTTTTCCTCTCTTGCTCTTCAGATTAATCAGTGCCCGAGTTGCCGATTCCAAACTCCAGAGCAGCTGACATGAAGAAACAGGCTTCATCACTACAGTCCCGACAGGAATATTACACGCTGTTCAAAGATGAATTCAGACAACTTTTCCATGCATATCCTGCTTACGAGACTACTTTACATTCGCCAAAATCAATACATTTGGAAATTGAGGGAATGCTAATTAAACAGTGTTTTCTAATTAAGGCTGTCATTAGTAACATAGACCACCCAACGTCACCGGGTACAGTCGGCGATGTCGATATTAGACAGTTAAGAGCTCTGTTTACCATTAAAGGGCTGTGATACTGTAGTCCTTAAGCCTAAGGGAAGCAGACAGCAAGAAAGCTGGCAGGAAATATTGACATCCTTGGGATGAAGTGACACCAGTTCATATGCAAGCATAAGTGAAACATAAGTGAGGCGTTAAAACCACATCACATATAATATCTCTTTTAAAAAAAAGCAAATTCACACAATTCAATTCATTAACCTTACCATGTAGTAAAAGGTAGACCAAACATAACACTTTTCAAAAAAATGCAATTGATTTAAGCAGATCATTTAACACTGATGCATGAATTCCAAAAGACTCTACGTGAAGTTTGAAAAGGGACAAACGCAAACACTGAAATAAATGTTAAGTACTGTAGACTGTGCATGTTGTAAACGGAGACAATTGCCTGCCAAACATTTGACTGTTTAAGGAGTTCCTGCTTCCATATAATGCAACCCACCCACCTTTAAGCACATTTGGAGCTGTGAAACTACGACAATAGCAATTAATGTACTTTCTTTCAGGTTTTTCTTTGTTTTAGTCTGTTTGACAGGATGTTAGCAAGTCATTAACAAACAGCTGATAACCAGTATTGCAATATACTGGGTGAGAATGGCACCTACTCCACAGTATACGTGTCTGTAACACAATTTGCCAAACAGTTCAAAGGTGACACATGTCAGAGTAAGTGTTTAAATGAGCTATTTCATGTTCGCCATGCTTTGAGAATGACTCGCAGGAAACATTTTTACCAGATGTTGTAACTTTTCAGAGTTTTACACGATACTGCAGGGTTACCAACTGGCAGCTTTCACTCTGTTCTAAACTTACTGTACGTAACAAGAATTGCCAGGAAATTTGATGACAAAATTTCAGAGAAATAAATCTACTAAAAAGAGAGAGAGGGAGAGAGAGAGCGAGAGAAAAAAATTGTTGCTCTGTTCATACCAATACTATTCTATCAAAAGTTACATATCAAGTAACAACAATTGTATTTATCATTTCTTCATCAAACTGCTGTAATTTAACATATTTTCAAGGTAATTTCACATATTTATGAGGTCTAAAATTGTACTTTAGACAATCTGGGGTAAATCGGGCAATTTGGTAGTTTCCTTCTACAAGGATTTGGCAGTAAAAGCACAAATGAGAGTTGGCAACTCTGTTTATATAACATGATGGACAGCACCAGACCTGCAGATAAATATGAAACAATAAGGAGACACAGAACTTTTTCGTTTCCAGTCAAGGCCGTCTCAACTTTTAGAAATGTCATCGAGAGGGTGGGCAGTAAGTAGGATACAAGGTCAAGAAGAGGCCATCTTTTCACCCACCTGTCATGTGGTACTTAAGCTAGGTCACTCTGCTTTTAAGTGCAATCCATTTAATTATTTAAAGGAAAACAAGAAGACAAAAAACTGTCACACAATAGGTTCTCTACTGAATTATCAATTTGTGGTCCCATTACTGTAACATACTCCCACCATTGTTTCCCCCCAGGGTCATAAGAAACTGTACCTTTACAGTAGACAATAGACCTTCCAAAATAACACAAAGAACTAGTTGGAAACTCCCTTTCTGTAGTTTTCTGTAGGGGGGCTTTGTCAAAGATATACTCTGTCATGAATCTGACACTCAAAAGTTTGATTCAGTTCTGATTCTGAAATCGAGTGGCATGAACAGAACTTGCATACATCCATAGTTCTTTAAAGAGGCTCATTGAGTTGTTTTGTGAAATTCACTCAATTTTTCTAAACCGGTCAAGTTTCCTTCACATACTAATGACAAACAGTCAAACTAAAAGGATCCCAAAGTTTTACATACGTTGGAACATTAATGTGTGAGTAACCAACGATTAAATTTGGTTTTTGAAACTTTGTGACCAGACATTTTCACATTAGTACATTCACATGCACACAATCAGAGCAAGTAACGGTCAAAAATTCAAAAAAATTGACAGTTTTCATATAACTATTGGATGTGAAACTTGATTAATCATGCTGATTGTCAGTATTGTCGTGTGTTTGTATACTTCAAAATTACCGCAATCTTTACTGATATCAACTCAATGAGCCCCTTTAAACTAGAAGGTAAAGCTGGAATATGAGTTGAAAAGTTGTCGGTGAAAGTCAAATTCCATGGAATATACAGGTCACAGCCACTTCAAAATAACGTTGTCCTATTTTTGCGAAGATGAATATTCACATCCATTCCCAATTGGTCTGTTTGATTTCAAGAAACAGTGATTAACTGCTACTGAATGCTTTTCTTATTGAGTCTGAAGTTTGTATGTAGCTGCCGAGAGAATTTTCATAAATTTCTGGAAGATGAGTGCATCTAGTTCTCTTTCAGGTTTTGTGACATGTGATCTTTTCCTCTACTTTCTCTTCCCTGAAACACTTATGAAGAACAAAGGTACACGACCAGGCGATAACCACTACAACTCATATTCCAGCTTTTATAGTAAACAATAGTCAGTGCCGTACATAATTCAAACATTCATTCAACCAGATCTATTGATCAAGATGGTGACCTCCTCAGGGTTCCTGACTCTTCATGACTTTTCCAGGACTAAATCCCAAAATTTCCAAATTTTGCATTAAGTTTCCAAACTGTATTACAGTGGAATCCACAGGAACATGAGGTGAGGTGAGTGACAGATTTTGATATTATGAGCAAGATATGATATACATTTTGATATTACAAGTAAAGAGAGAAAGGATGACACTTTGCGAATATTTCCACGAGTTTTCCGTAACTTGACACACTTTCCCTCAACTTAAAAAATTAATACCTCTTCCAGGTCTTCAAATAATTTTCCAAATTTTCATGACTTTTCCAGATTTTCCATGACCGCAGGAATCCTGCCTTCTGTTGTCACATTCACAAATCATCTCAGACAACTAAGTACATTGCTGTCAAATTTTCTTTTGTCTTATGTCCTGACTCTTGAGTCTGCAAATTACCCCAAAATAATCCCTTTGAGCCCACATTTAACTTAGTTATTACCATCATCAATATCCACTGCCGCAAAGTGGAACCTTCATTTTTTGTCGTACGGTATTAGCTACAATCAGACCCACAGTAGCTTTGTTCGAGATAAATTTCTTGGTATACCACCCTCAGTGAGAGAATACTATGCTGATTTGTACAGTAATGTACCAAGCTCTATTTCCTGGTTTCAGCAGTGTCCCTCTGACCCTCTCCCACCCCTACCCCTCTCCCACCCCTACCCCTACCCCTCTCCCACCCCTACCCCTCTCCCACCCCTACCCCTCTCCCACCCCCACCCCTCTCCCACCCCCATCCCTTTCTACTCTACTCCTTTTTATTTTAATACTTTGGAACTCATATCAAGCTACTTAACTTAATATGCTGACTCCAGGAACTGATCGTGTCAGGCCTGGCTTCAGCTGAAAGACCTTTTTAATCCTCCCACATATGTGGAGCAGGGAGGGATCTGTAATTTCAAACACAGAACTTCTAACCTTTTCCACATCAAACACTTTACAAAATTTGCACTGAGCTAAAAGAAATTCTCCACCAGCACTTCTGATGTCTCTTAATAATTTAAAGACATGTTTTATGCAATTCATCTTCTACTTTAATATACTGACAACAATGAACTATTAAGCAGTGTTCAAAAGGAGAGTATTAATTTCACATCTTTCCAATAAACTCACATCAATTTTGCCACAGACCACTTGAACATGTAAGAGATAACCTTAAAAACAGAATGATGTCATTACAACTTCTCACATACTGAACAAGTGAGCAATATGGGGAGGGGGGCAGGGGGACATCTGATGCAGTAAGGTAATATTAACAGCCCTGTCTGCGATATTTGGCACATGCACATACGGCCCGACAAATTTTTTGTTCGATAGATAACTACATCTTTGATGAAAGTAGAATAAATGCAACTCATTGATTTTTTTTGCGATAAGCTGATATGCAGGGAAAAAAATACATGCCAAAGTTTGGCTGTTTGCAAGTGATTTCTGTTGGCTTTGTGTTAGTATGCAGTTTCACGAAAATGCCTTTTGCCATAGAACTTAGGCTTCACGTGCTGTTCCAAGACGATATTCTCATTTA
The DNA here is from genome assembly GCA_021234535.1 of Stichopus chloronotus. NCBI lineage: Eukaryota > Metazoa > Echinodermata > Holothuroidea > Aspidochirotida > Stichopodidae > Stichopus > Stichopus chloronotus. Next base: position 6,311,329 of record CM037848.1, on the reverse strand, counting down.
TCTACTGTAGTTCTCTGGAGATGACTCATAGTTATGAAAACTGACTCATTTTTTTTTTCATCTTTAATACTCAACAACGGCATTGTTAATAGCCTACTGCTAATGTCCTAATCCCACAGCTACTCCATGCTACACACAGTATCACGTGCGAAGACTTTTCTATCTACAGTATTATGTTTGTTCCCAAATATACCCTAAAGTTGTCAAAACACTGAATCATCATTTAAATCACTGTCACTTTAACTGACACTGTTAAAAAAAAATTAAAGAAAACAGAGAGAATAATTTTAGCAACATGCAACCATTCTGTTTAAACATAATGTACTACACATGTGTATGCTGTATGCTTAAACCTTCAGTTGAATTTCAAAAGCAGAATGTATTATGATTCAAACAGCAGAGCAAGAGAAATGTTGTAAACTTGCCTCCTGGATTTACAATAACATTAATGAGTCATACAGTGATAACAAAGCCCATACATGACATAATTATTTATTAATGTTGTTTATATTGAGCGTGAAGTACTTTCAATCAACTCCTGAACATGAGAACTCATGGACGAGAGCCGACGCGTTACATACCCACGAAATGTGCACTGCTATGTAGGACAAAAGACAGCGCACTGTTGACATTTGTCAGTTGGAAAATTTGAGCATATTTAGCACTATTCAAGTTATCGTGGAACCTTATTTTTAAGTTTGAAGATATGCTGTGGCTTAGGATTTTGTGCGGTTCAACGATTACCTCCGCTAAAATGACTACAGCTCTCACATCCGGTATGGAATTTCAAGAAAAATTGTGAAAATTGTCTATGTACTTTGAACGATTTATCCAAACATTAGGAGGGTCGCTTACATGTTTTCTTTTTACGTTAATAGACCAAACGCAGCCATGATAAGAATTAACTGACATCATTCTCAAATATCTGCATAACTTTACCACATATTTGATTATTTGTTTTCCAATGTTTTGAGCATCGTTAACCTCAGACGACATTTGATACCAATGGAAGCACTGTGAGTAAACATAGGCTTACAAACACTATCCACCAATCAAGTTTTATGTTGAAACCTGCTTCCATTCTTGAGAGAGCATATTTTTATGACTTTTTTTTTCTAAATTTTGACCTGTGCTTACTTCAGATGACCTTTGACCCTCATCAAACCAGACACTGTAGAACAATTTTACCGTGTAATAATATCTTTGCACTACGTTTGACATGCTCTTGACCTCCAATCATCTTTTACCTCCATGAAAAAAGCACTAGAGATTATCTACTCACCATGGGCTACCAAAATACAAAGTTTGGAAGTGAAAGCAATTTCTTCTTCTTGAAATACCATACTTGCAAGCAATGCAATACCTCTCACCAACCCAGACACAACTATTCGTTTGAAATTAACTGTAAGTAATTTGTCTGTCTTGCTATGATCAAGTCGCAATCGGTCACCAATCTCATGGGTCACACACAGTCCAAGATGAGCACCCCCCCTGTACTTCACAAAAATATATGATATATTCATTGGACTACATGATCATGATATGCTCCTTAAATGTCATCTGGATATTGAAAAGTGCCATATAAGGCATATAACCTACAGTAGAAGATTAAAGAGACGATAGCAGATAAAAGATGAGCGAGACCTTTTTTCATTTTCACAAATGCAGTTTTTATTACTTAGTAAAAATTCTGAAGCACAACAACTAGGTGAATGCTACCAAGTACGAGATGGAAAGGAGTACTATTGAAAGACCTCTCCTCAGCTTATTTTAGGCAATAACTCCACTATAGAAAACCTCCTGTACTGAAGCAATGTGAATGCTCAGTACCATAGAAAGCCAGACAGGTGCATCATGCAATCAAGATCTGGCAAACTCATTGTGGAGGACTTTGTATGTCACCAACAGCTCCATGATGTCACAAAGTGACTCTTCTTTGTGACAGTAAACTTCCATGAAAACAAGAAGATAAAGAAGACATAAAAGAAGTTCAAATACAGGACTGAAGGAACCTCAGGACAAGATGACTGTACTGGATGGATTATCTCTGAGCATTGGGAAGCACACAGAGACAGAATTCAATGAGACATCCCTTTGGACAAAGAAAATGAAACTTAGCCTTTTTCAACTAAGGGAGGAGGGAGAGAAAGGGGGGTTCTTACAAATTCTTGATGTTGGTCTAAACAGAGATTATCTCTGTTTGTTCCTACACACATGTTTGTGGTTTCCCCACAACAATAACATGTTTTTAACTCCCTGTGCAATCTGCAGGTACCTTCAATAGGTCTCACACCTTTGAATTTACAAAGTCGGATATCCTCTCACCTTTCCAAAAAAAATGCATGGAAATCTATGAAATGAATGTGCTTGCGATGTTGCCTGAGGAGCATATTCATGTGGATCTTATCCACACCCCAGTATGACACCATAAAGATACATGCTGTTCAAGTCCTGCAGAGCGTTAACAACCATTTCCTATCAGCAGAAGAAAGAAAAACACTCACAGAAATAACATAACACTTTGAAAAACATGGGGTCATTCAACACATTTCAGTCTCCCTCAAGATATTGATGGGGGATTTGAAATTGAGACGGGATGACAGGCAGATGTATCTAACTTTCCATCCATGTGCTGATCTGCATGTTCTTCAATATCAGTTTTATTATTATTACTTATTTTGTTTCTGAAGCTACAAGCAGCCACCAACCAGGAGAACTGGTTTCCAGGTGCAACAATTTCGGCAAATAGCCTCATTTTCTATGTCACAGTTTCCCTAATGTCTGCTGCTTGACTTATCTTGCCTGACAGTCATCTTGCCCCCAAAAATGAAAGAAATCATTCACTGGAAACAAGTTGAATTTCACACAACTAGAAGGTAAACGTAAGTAAGCATTTATCATGATACATCCAGTGAAACTGTTCACAACAGATACTTATTGCAAACCATGACAACTTGATGTGCTAAGGACATGAGCCCTGTGATCCCACATGTTTGACATGATGGCTGATTGAAACAAGTCTAGGGTAAAGCGATGATTACAACGCCAAATGTAATAGGCAACATGACGTGCCAATAACTCGTCACCTAAAGAGACGTGAATCATTAACTGTAATAGCCGACATTAATCAGAACAAATGTCTCCTTTTTGATATAATTGCAGACTTCTGGGAGGTTTTCATGTCACAAAAACTAACACTCTGAGGAAAGTTTGTAAATGTTGATTTACTTGCAAGAGCTCACTAATCAACACATACGTACATACATACGCACAAACACACACAGCCAGTTTCACCAGGTTTCCTGATTACAGTGACTTGTAACGGTCATTAAAACAGTTAACAACAGTAGGTGTTGGCTCAACCACTTAGCATGTTTCCTGCATACATTACAGTGTGTACAGTATGCATTTACTGTAAGGATTTGTTGGTTCAGTGCTGACTAGAGTGATGAAATACAGTACATGTAAAGGTTGAACAAAAGGCAACTTTCTTTAATGGCTTGACAAGAAGCATCTGACAATTAACCAGTGGCTTGCTGGAAGCAAAACTGGATCACTGCAGAATGGTCAGTTTTGACCCAATGCAATCAAAAGCTTTAAATTTCACCATTGCGTAGCAATGTAACATACATACGAGAGACAAGGGTGAAAAGATCTTGTGTGGACATGTGCACTATTGTGACAGGGAAATATCTGCCACAGGTACCAGGCAAGCAGTTACGGTTTAACTCAATGCACCAAGTCTTAACTAACATGTTGTACTCACTATTTGTGTATACAGTATACATGCGCTATGCATCAGTGTTTCAATTGGAGTACACTTAATGTATATGTACTGTAAGCAGGGTGTAAACTATTGAAACACTGATTCATTTTGATACATTGGCACAGATTGTGCAGTAATTGGTACAACATTTCAGTTTGGTTGGTTTGTCAACAGCATGGGATTACCAACCTGATGCCAACAGCATACCAGTACAAGGGTGACATTACCGATACAAATCACTTTCTCCTGTACCTGTTGGATGTAATCTAACACCCGACCAACCACTACTCACTGGCTGGGTTGCCATCCACATCACCAAATCACAAGCCATGACAATAAGAGAATACTGTAGGTACAACAGCATGCATGATAAAAGATTCAATTTCAAACCCAGTACTGGTATGTCAAGGATATATCTATGCATGCAGTGACTGTAGGATATAATATATGTCTTTGGAAGACATTGGTGGTACAGCACAATCCAACAAACTGCAATGCTTAATAATGGTACATATACAGTAATTTGCTTATCTTAGTTGAAACATGAAAACACTACAGTACAACCATGTTCCATTATATTTTAAGTAACTGTGAATGATACAAACCTGAAGATTTCTATGTATGTTCTACAATCAGATCTTTCTTTTCGCACTTGTATGTAGATGCATAAGGGAAAACCATTTTACAGCCTTCCAAATAGTCCTGATTATTCAAGTATAGTTTTTCAAATAGGAAGACACCATTGGGTAGTAAAATAAATTCACGTTCAAGGAAATACGAAGTTTTTATGGATATGCTTTATATTCACCTGCAAGTCGTCATGTTCTTGCAAAATTACGTGATCGCGACGTCACACATGCACCTGCTACTACATAGTTTTGCTGGTGCATGTGATACGTTATACAATTCCAAAATGGCCATATGCTGTACAACAATGGCGGAAAGTTTGACGTGATATTTGGAGAGACGTAATTATGAAAATAACACCATTACTGTCGTAATTGTTTGTAAACATGTACATTAAGTGTTCTTTGAGATTAAAACACCCACTACGGTTCCTCTTTAAAATCGTGAGTCACTGCTTTTTATCTTCTAAGCCAACCAATTTAAAATAACGATGGCTGTTGGGTTTCAGTAAAGTGTGTCTTTAATAATAACACTGGCGTAACGAATACACCCAAGAAGGAACAATCAAAGGGCTTTTTAATAGTTTCTACATTTAACCTAGTGCGACTGATTTTTGGACAGTTGGGAAAGTAACGCACCACATTGAATCCATTCGATCCTGAAAAAAAAAAAAAAATTCTTCATCTGCAGTGTGCCAACTGTTGATGAAATGATAAACTCAAAATGGAAAATCTCTGAATTTTGCCATCTGCAAAACAGACTTTGAAACCTTGAGAATGAAATTACTATGACTTGTCAAGTGAAAAATTTGTGGCCCTTATAATCAATGCGGTAATATGAACATGGGGAAGGGAGGAGGGCTAACTAACAGTGCATGCATTTTAACATGCGAAAAATTTGAAAATTTTACTTCCATTCATCTTCATCTTCCTTTCAGAAAAAAAAAAAAACATCCTATTTTTGCAATAATTCATCATCACACAGAAGTGACAACCCTTCTGTACATTGCATTCCTGTTCATTTAACACCCAACTCCAAGAGCAATAATTGCTCATAACGCCTTGATGATTACCACAGAGCTACGCATGACCATCTACGGCACCTCACGATGCACGCCTCATGACTGAAATTGGTTTGCCAGATGACGATATCACGAGATATAAATTCTCAACTTCCTGTGACCGCTACGATATTAAAATGGAAGAGTCAACAACAGCAAACAAAGACCTATAGTCTCTGCAACAACGAGTACATGAGAATGTACAACCGACCACTCCAGGGCTATTCTTCAACATCCGTGGTTGACGGGGGATCGAAGGATTCATCCGAAGTCAGTCATCTAGTACTTACAGATCCATGGAGGGATTCAGCCAATGATTAGAGGGGCTTTTGCATTTTATCTGCAAAGTTGCAACCTTTTTAAGGACTTGAAAAGCTTAGACTACACAGAGAAACAGAAGCAGTCATGTTTCAATATAGCCTTTCCTTCTCAGTGTACTGACTTGTAGAGTAAGCACACAGCAATGACTTCAGGGCAATCCCACTCAATGTTGGACAGCCGACACATGAACTTTAATTTGCAACTGTTTCTTATTTCTTTTGTCAACATGAAATAAAAGCACACAAATTTAAAATAGATTTTGCCAAAGACACAGAAATCAGAGCCAAAGACTTGCCCCAAATGCATACAAGACATCAATCAAACTGTCGCTTAGGTGTGACACATGCTGATAACCAGTCTCGATGTCACAGAATAAATGCAGGTTATTGGCGGCCATGTAGCGCATATACAGCAAAACAAGTCTCAACCTCTGAAATGAGCTCTCAAGGAAAACGTGACTGCTGGAATATAGGTGATAACAACAGCCGGTGTGCCGAAGACTTAATTACCACCCAACCCACCCTCACAATCAGGCATATGGAGAGCCGTCCCACTTTTATGCACGTGAACTTAAGGTATCTAGTTGCTTGCCACATGGGTAATGCAATGCAGCTAGACATTTTGGGATCAAAATGGTGATGTGGTTGCCAGCACAAACCTGACGGGGGGGGGGACGTTCGGACGCCTACAGTACTGTACAGAGAGACTTATCTATAGCATGCAGTTCAAATATCTGACCTAGCTTATCAGTGAAGTACGAAATTTAAGTAAATTTGTGCATTCCACAATAGCTACAAAAGAGGTGACAGTTTACAACAATGGAGGTATACTGTAGGTTAAAAGGATAGTCCAGCCAGAAATTTAGCTTTGATATGTTTAAGAGTAAGTATATGTGACCCTTATAGTAAAACTCCCATTCAGTTCCCATGCATGGTTCTCACGATTTTATCAGTTTGAGTTACCCCCTTTGCTACCAACTGGGAACTTGAAGCAAACAAGAGTGACATCATCTCTTCACATTGCTAACGATTCTTTTGTTTTCTTCATTTTTAAATTTATTATTTTGACCTTGAAATCAGCAGGTGGTCAGCCTACATACTGGTTACGTGAAGGTCACAAAACTCTCATACCCCTCATACATTCACATTATGATATCACTATATACTGAAGTATTAAATTTGGTGTACATTTTAAAGAAAAACATAAAATACTTTATCAATGTGGGGAAATGACATCACTCCTGCTTGCTTCAAGTCAACTGTTGGTAACAAATGTGGCAACTTCAACTGCTCATATCTCGGGAACCACACATGGGAATTGAAAAGAAGTTTCACTGTAATGGTCAGATAAACTTACTCTTCAACATATCAAAGCCAAATCTGTGGCTAGACCATCCTTTTTATGTAGATCTTTTCTTTCAAATGTAATCTGGAAATTCCTCACATGTGTTCTCTGAGACTTAGATGTAAACAACTGAACTGGACTTTTGTAAATAAAGCTCCCTCTAAACCAAACTGCGCTAAATAAAGGGATAAATTCATCTGCCCAACTGCCCACATTCTCCCGCTTAAAGGGGTGTTACCACTGGAGGATCTAAGTTCTACGTTTGGGAGGGCTAAAGTAGAAAAACAAGTGGCACAGTGACATGGTGACATGGGAAAGGGACCACTGAATACGTGCAGATGCTATCTGGTGCAATCATAAAGTTTTTTTCTTCTATATTCTTCTGAACGATTTGGTTTTCCTACATATAAATTCTGTGAGCAATTCTTTTAGCTCAGTAAATCAAATCTTTCTAAAAGTGGAGTGGGAATGTTATGCCTTCATTGGACTGCCTTCTGGACCAGATGCAGATATAGAGTACTGTAAGTTGGTTTAGTATGGGCCACAAAAGGGTTTTATACCGACTGACCAGACAACTCTGACAAACAAAGCCCCTGGACGATTCCCCAAACATGATCGCAGGAGGTGCATCAGTTGTGTGTAAATAGGTGAGGGATAAGCAAATTAATTTAAGGAGTAGATTTCTTCAGACTGATCCACCAAAATTGCATTCATAACGAATTAATGACTCACGGATCTACAGTACTGCAGCTACAAAATTTCTTAATTGATCAAAGTGGGAAGTGGGAAGCTAAATTGATTGCACTCTACTCTCGAATCAAATCAACAGTGCATTGATTGCCAAAATGGAGTGCCATCGAAGAAAAAATTCTTTGGTGCGATGAACAAAAAAGATGACAGAAGAGAGAAAAAATGCCTGAAGGTGATCTGAGAAAATGGTGGCTTCTTTAATAGCCCATCTGGTGCATTAGCATGTTTTTCATTTGATAAAAACAATTGAGCACACCATGATGGGTCTGAGCACTTACCTCAATTCATATATGCATCTCTCAACAGAATGTGCACTCCTCCGAATATTAACGGGGGGAAATTTTACAAAAATAAGCATCATTTTGCCAAATGCAACTCTCCCATGATTTAACAAAAGAAGATAAATTGTTTTGTTCAATGGATCTGACCTATTAGAGGGTGGAGTGTGGACTACTAACGGGAAGTAAAATCTTGAACATTTTCCTTTGGCATTTCGTTGATGCAGTAATTTCCGATGAAAGTGATGGGAATTCTGTTGTATATCAGCATTGCCAAATTTTCCAGGCAAACCATTTATTCCATAAAAGTATTGATTCTGTCTAATCACTTAATAAAAACAATGATTTTCAATCTTCCATAATTCAAAGACAATGCAGGGTTTTCTGACTTGATTTTTAGAATAAAAGAAAAACACCTTTATTCTGAAAGTACAGAAATGTGCGAGGAACTTGGGAATTCTAATTTGTGTGGTGTTATGGCATTATTTCAAAGTTTGAAAGTTAACACCACACTAAATAAAGTTGTTGCTTTGACTTTCACATGTAAAATGGCATTTGTATGTACAAGGTCATAAGCCCAAAAAATAAGGGGGGTGTCTTCCTGAATTTTCCACAGGCTCTGCTCTAAAAGCGTGGTACATCTTGCACAAAAAAAAATTACCTTGTATCTAGCCTTGTCATCGATTCAAAAATATCTGAACGGGGGTTATTTTATTTCATACCTGTCTGGTACCCAGGTATCTGACCAAACCATCGGCTGTATCGTTAACGTTGGCATCTCCACAGTACTGCATATCACAGTTGCATGGAGGTACTGTATCTTACAGTACATGTATCACCGCCTGCAGTTGACACCCACTCATTCATAGGACTCCTGATTTTCCACACGACGACGGTTGTGTCATTTTTCACTCTACTAAAGGAACCAGGTAATTTTGAGTCCGGCTACTGTGATAACATACTGTTCCCTGCACGACCATAGATATTCAAACACGAGAGATACATACCTCTTACGAAAGGACATGCTCTAAGTAGCTAAATGGCACTGCCCTCAATTTTTGGGCGTGTGGCCCTCACACTGGAAAGTGCCTGGATGTAAATTATGTTCTACAGTACAGAATAATCTGAATGAGAGGGAAATGCGCAAACAAACACTCATTAATTATCACTTGACTTTTAGGTTTAAAGAAGAAACAAATCTTGAGTAAAATCTGATGCTAGTAAAAAAAAAAAAAATGCTAGTAAAGAAAAAAAAAACACACACACTTAACCTTTCTGGTAAATTATACAATTTTTTAAATTTTTTACCAGTTGACGAAGCAGGCCTCAAAATACCGACATCTTCACAGAGGGGTGTTCAAAATAAGGACTGAAAAAGGGCACTGACAGCATTTTTTTTTTTCACAAAGTTCCAATGACAGATTCTTTACTGCACACACGTCCACACCCTGAATCATGTTACACAATTTCTAAGGCCAAATTGGTTCCTCTCTGCTGCAGAATTATAGCTATCTAGGTCAATGTGACTAAACTATAGAAGTCTACAAGCAGCACAAAAAGAAGATCGCACCCCGGCAACCATTGGTTAGTTCGAGCCCTAGCAAAGTTCACAATGGAAGTCTCATTAAATGATTACCTTGGTTTTTGCTGATGAATTTTGGGGAGACATGCTGAAAACGATTAAGGAAATTTCGTATTCCAAATATCCAACGGTTCGGCATGAATGGGCAGATTTAAGGAAGGAAAGCTTTGCAATCCAAAGAGGAGAAGGTCTATTTTTTTTTTTTACTTGGTTGCCTCCATTTCATGGACGATTCAGCACGAAGTCATGATGCCTGTCAAACAGAACACCAATGACGATCAACTCTGGTCTCTTTGTGAGAATTGCGAAGACCAGCTGCAAGGCAATCATACGTTCAAAAGCTGATCTACAGGTTCAGCACAGTATGACACATGATGAAAATGCCTGCAGATTTTGTTTGACATCTACGGAATGCTTTAAATTTGGCAAATTTTATTTACCTGTACCTTAAACTTTAACAATAAAAATCTCAATTTAAAGGGAGCGAACAGATGTTAAATTCATACAGAAAAGTGTCATTTTGACCAAATATTTTGTGTCCCATTGAGCTACAGCTTCCATTGTACAAACAGCCTGAAACAGGTAGGTAGATTTCAGACAGAAAGCACATACAACATAACATACAGATACTACACATAAGAGCTGTAGTACTTTCCACAGGGAGGACTACAACTATTACCATATACAGTATATGCTGTACTGGTATTCAAATGAAGCATTTTTCACAGACCTGTGTACCATAATACTGCACCTATCCTTAAAGTTGTTTGGCAGGCAAAATGAGAATCAAAACCAGTAGGTTGCACCTTAGGTCACAAAATTGAAGGCAGAGAGGTTAAAGGATTTGAAGTCTGCAATTAGAATAAATAGGTGGAGCAACACATTATCAAGCATGTCGCTGCAGATCTAAAATGGTTGATTGAGATAAAGGTCAGAACGATAAGTACTGGTATATGGCCCTATTGAAGCTTGGAAGCTGCCACCATGACAAGTTTCCTTAAAAAAAAAAGATAGTGCTGGCCAAAGTCATTTACAGTTAAAGAGGAATGAGGAAGACAGTCTACCTTTTTCTGGAGAATATGCTTTCAGCCTCATCCAGATAATTTTGACAAAGTACAATGAATACTGTGTATCCACAGTGGTAGTGGAGGCATATCTAACTTTTACAGGAAAATACGGCGTTTGTCTTACAGAAAACATCCATATTACTAAAACCAATATTTGTGGACGTAGAATGATAGATTATTCAAAATACTGTAAGAAAGGACAGTAGCCTTCTTTTCAAAAAATAAGTTTCTCACTGATAGAAACTCAGTTATTTGTTGCTGAACACGAATTTGTTCACCCAAACTTTTCAAAAATTCAAATGATGCATCTTCTGTCACTCATCACATGCATAATGTTTTGAGGAGATGAAGCTTTGGCAAGTGTTTATTGATGAGACTGGATGATTTAACAATGGCTTAAGCTATTTCATTTGTATGTCATGTTGGTGTATTCTAAATGCCCTATTTCCCTTTAAGTAAGACATATATCCATGGTATAACTTAGGGCAAAGTGCCACATTACATGTTAACAGTGTTGAAATTTTACCTTTTTCATCTGGTAGTCCAAAAGGACAACTAGCAACATGTACGATCAGGTTGTCCTTTCTAAAATTTTGTGGTTCTGCCAAAGTCATGCCATGACTTGCAGCATACAGTACATTTCTAGGGAAGTGTAGCAGAGTTCTACATTGCATTGTGCCGTTAGCAATTCATCACCACACTTCGCCTCACATTGTTTCAGATACTGCGAGTTAAGTCTCACTGTGATTCAAGCACTGACCTAAGTTGATTGTCCAAAGGACAACCTTGTACCAAAATTTGGTTGTCCTGCAGAGAATTTGGACATCACGGACACCAGCCAGGACTACCACTAACCTTCATCACGGACTGTAAGCTTCATTTCACGTTCAAATGAGACATAATGCATGTCCAGCATTAAAATTGCAACATTTTCCACTCAGTGTGAGACATACAGTATATCTAAAAGAGAACTGAAGACAATTCAAACTCAAAGAGACACAAAATTGTATATCAACAGTTCAAACTGACAATTTCACATCCAAAACAATTTTAACAAATATCATTTGTGATGTCACTGTTACACATTTGCAGATTGTGTCTTTCTAGAAGGCAATTTCCCCATCCCCATCCTCGACTTCTGAAAACAAAATTTTTAGATACAAGCAATCATTTTTTTCTTACTGTATGAGAGTCTTGAGACATTCTGCAGAGCAGTTTAGCATGTCATTATAGATGGTACAGAAATTCACCTGGAGTTTCATCTTGGTTAAAACATACTGTACATACTGTATACTGTAGGTCTACCACAGCTGTATGGATGCCAACCAAGTTAACTTTCAACATATCTGACATACCGCTAAGCTAACTTCAACTTTATGCAACACATCCACATTTTCCAAGTGTCAAATGGACACAACACAAAATGCCACAGAGCTTGTGATGCCTCGACTAGTGTACTGTAGGTGTTACAGTACACTGTACAGATTGTACAAAGGCCATCTACACCAACATGGTAAAATAATGTGCGATGGCCGTGTAAGCCGGGGCGGCGTAGGCTTCAATCCACCTGGTAGTTGGTACAGTCACTCTGTCCCTCTGACAAGAGGCCCTCAGTGACACGCAACATTAATCACATAAAACCAGCCAGTAGAATGACAGTAGTGCAGCCAAACAGACCTTGGACACCTTAGCAATTTGGCAACAGTAATCAGTTTTTATTTGCACCGATCAGCACTACATGACCCACCAGTAACTTTCCACCTTCACTTCATTGCTATGAATCCATTCAACTTTTGGGGCTGGTGATACACTGTAGGTTTATTGTCCCAATGCCTGGTAATATCATTACAGTATGTGCAGTGGGCTTAGGGTGTTTTAGGTCTTCATGTGCGGAACACACGAATTAGATTTGAAGGTATTTACGGTGCTTCAACTGACGTGGCTGTGACGGAAAACGGACCATGACGACAAATATACTGTAGGTTAAAATGAATAGGAGCAAACAAGCTTCATGTAAACAACTGGATGTGCCTGACAAGTGTTTTTGTCAAGTGTTTACTGTCATCCACTTCTTAAATCATTCTGAAAGCAAAACAGTCAAATCTTTTGTCGATGTTTACAACATGTGGGAGTGACAGCGCGGTGTAAAGAACTTTTATCTACAACAAAATCATCAAAATGTAACATAGCAATTTGCAATAGAAATGATGGTTGTGTGTGTGGACAGTAGAGGATGAATCCATGCAAAGGATGTATGCCGTGAAAAAAGCCGGTTACCGGACACTGGTAGACCTACAAGATGACCACGTTTTGTAACCACAAAGTCTCATTTGGTCATACACTCATAATCGCTTACAAACAAAAGCAACCCAGTGGAGAACAGAAGGGTCCATAATTCCATATCAAAATGACAAACAAAATGCAAGAATGACAACCACATTCTGTCTCATGGGTTTAATGTTACCAGTGATATGAATGAGTAATGTCATTCACTCAGCATTGATGACAAAAGTGGTCATGAAAGAGCTGGGTAATTCACAAGTTGATGGAAAGTTCGTGACACCAAATTGTGGTTATAGACCTGAGATTGTGCTAGTCAACAAAGTCTCCCAAGGGAGTGTTTACTGTGACTCAAACAACAAAGTGCTTTGTACATCTTGACAGGGAGTTTGTGGCAACAGGGATATTCTCTGAGGCTTCGAAAAAGTGATAAAAGCTATGTTTAGTGGTTGTTTGGCATAGAAAATGTTCCACAACTTGAAAGAGAATGAGACTAAAGTCTATCAAACAGAGACCTCTGCTATGAAACATAGATCTACATTTTGGCAAATTTCAATAGAAAATAAATATGCATTATTTTCCTCATATGAGTGATTTAACCTTTTCATATGTTCACATTCAGGACACATAAAACTCTCTAAGTATCACATGTTGGGCTTTTTCACCCAGGACAGATCTTTGGAATGATAGAGCTTATAACATTCATTTCATGGCACGTCACAGTGATAACAAGTCTACCACGGGGCTTTTCAAATGACAGACATCAGCCGCTCATCAAGAGCTAACAATGTTGACACTTTAAAGTTCTGCCTGTATTCAGTTGCTGAGATATCTTCCTTAGTAGATTTTCACAGTTTAAGCTCGGGAACCTCAAATGACCTTTGACCTCCATGAACAATCATAGGAATCGGTACTCACAGTGAACTAACAACACACCAACTTTGAAGTTGAAGCACCTTTCCCTTCTTAATGATCGATAATGTGTTAACAAGGTTTCTCACTGTCTTCTATTGACATCACATGACTTTTGCCCTCCATTAAAAATGACACACATCATCTACTCATAAGGTGCTACCCAGGGTTGGAAAGCCTTGCTCAAATTCACACGAACACGATAGAAAATCTACCAATTTCCCGCTGACATTAGTGAAGGGGTGGAACTCCTTTTGGGTGTCCTAGGGGACAAAGCCCCAGGAAGATTGGGGTTCCTAGCATATCGAGGGGTAAAACTGTTGCAGCTGGGCACAACAAATACAACTGAAAACTTGTACAATATTTGAAAAATCAATCACGAAAGCTTAACGTTAGGCTATTTGCATTGTTACAATATACGGTACCTTTTTAAAGGTGAAGAAGTGCAAAATGTCAGAAACAAGTGAAACTTGAGCCCAATATTGCACTGCATAATTATGCAATAGGCTAAAGACTACATGTCTTGATCGTGGCTTCACTAAAAATCTATACATCAGTCCCGTGGCAAATACTAAAAGGAAACTTTCATGTGGTAACGTTGCACAGAATCATATACTGATATCACATGCAGAATCACATACCTTCCGAACAAGGTTCAGAAGGTTCGCAAGGCTTTCCAACCCTGGCCAAGGCGTCACATACACACACACACACCATCGTCGCATAGATTCCTTGCCTGCCTTTGGCACGGAATCAAGAGGGTTTCCTGAAAACCAACTCAGTCAGTGTTTTACCAAATGTCAGATTTCATTTAAAGTATCAGAAACAAACAAAATGGAATACGGAAATGAATTTGTGTTGTACACACATGTGTACAGTACTTGTGCGTTCATGGTACAGAAACTGGGAAAATTTAAGTTTGTGTACAGTATCATACAGCACTGTAGTCTGTAGACTGCAGTATTGTCGCAATTTTGGGTTGGACAACATAAATGTATTTAGGACAAACAACCTATGGGCAACCTACAGTACCAAAATTTCCACACGATCATGTACTGTACCTGTACCACAGCATGCAACATGAATAGCACTATTAATTTTAATTTGTTTGTCATTTGGAAAAAGGCAAAATTAGGAAAGGTTACTCTAGGCAATTCAAACATGTTATGTACATAAAATATTAATTTGTGAGCAATTTGCCACATAAGTAATAGTACCTACAAGCGACTACTGTAAGCTCTTACTGCATGAAAGTGTGCAGTATGGGATGAGTGCACACCATCTGTACCTGCACAAGTGCACAATACTACAATATAAGTGCACTCAATACAACTCTCAACTCATTTCACCACCACTTTTACCATTTAGCAGCCTGATACAAATTGATGAAGATTTAGCTAGTCCAACAGATAACCACTTTAACACATTTTTAAGCAAGGTGATGGCTTTCCTTTTGAAAGTGAAGTTGCCTTTTATGCCGTTGACACCTACAGTACTGTAAAGTCAATTTTAAATTTATTTTATTTTTTCTATTTTGCTATGTACCGTAAAAACATACTGTCTGCACAGTTCTGTTTGGAAAGCAACTTAGTCAGCATTGTTGGGTCAAATACAGTATTTTCAATAAAATCTGCATTTTGGATAAAACACTCTGATTTGGTATTCTACAGGTAAAAGAATGTCCAACGTTGCACAGAATTTGCTTGTTCATTACTGGCATTTTACTCATCAGATCCCACCAGCACAAACTGCTGATGGGGTCTACAGTAAATAACGGGGGCAACTACCTGGGCTGCTTATTTTACTTAAAAATGTGGAACCCCCTCTTCCTCTGCTGGAGCCTCAGACAGAGCTTCTTATTATTTAGAAGTATCTCAGTTTTGTTTGAATGGAGTCACCTGCCACAGTCATTGCAAAACATGCTTTAAAGTGATGGCATAAGTTTGAAGGAACTGAAAACATAGAGGATTCATGTCCAACTATATTTGCCATTCGTTTGAATGCACCGAGTAAATGGGAAAACTACCGAGGTTAAAAAGCATGGTCAGTTCCATCCAAAGTCTTTGAAATAAAAGCAGAAATCAGGGTTGTTGATGCTTTTGATTTTTATTAAGAAAAATTATGATTTAAATAAAAAACAGTGGTTTAAATCAAACAAATTGATTTAAATCCTGATTTTCTTAATGAAAATCATGATTTCAGTTGAGATTATATTTGGATTTCAAACCAAACAACCCTGGCAGAAATATCGCCCAAACGAAGGGAAATCTACAATGTGCTGCAGACAAAACTTATTCAGTCTCACAATGAACCTTGCTTGAACAGGCCAATGAAAACGAAACACTAGGGCCTAATGCATATCCACTACACTGTACACAACAGCTGATCATGGTTATACACCACAACATACACAAGTGAAGGGCAGTAGCACACATGTGTTGTACAATACAATGTGTGCTATTATATAAGTACATATCAAGTAGAGTCGTAACATGAATGTACATTGAACAAAACTTGATAGGTGCAACTAAACAGCTTTTCATTGTTGATTTGTTTCTTCAACTACAGTATGGAAGCAGCAAGTTCCCAGCAAAAAACATGATAAGAGTTCAAGGCTCAAATACACAATGTTCTGCAGTGGAGGGAATGCAATAAATCACGGCAGATTTTTGTCAGCTCAGAAACACACAAGATACTGTGCATAAGTGTGCAGGACCGTATTGTCTACATGGACTCACGTTTATAATAAGGACTTATTTCCAAAACAGGAGGTCAAAATTTCACCAATTTATGCCATTATGGTAAGTTTTAAAGAGTTTAAGGCTCAAATACACAATGTTCTGCAGTGGAGGGAATGCAATAAATCACGGCAGATTTTTGTCAGCTCAGAAACACACAAGATACTGTGCATAAGTGTGCAGGACCGTATTGTCTACATGGACTCACGTTTATAATAAGGACTTATTTCCAAAACAGGAGGTCAAAATTTCACCAATTTATGCCATTATGGTAAGTTTTAAACACTTTGAGCATTATTTTTGGTCAAATAGTTTAATGCAACTATGTGTACAGTAGCACTAAGTGGTGCATTAAGGAATGGAGAAAAACAAAAAAAAAAGCAAAATGGCTATGTTTCTAGTTTCTTCAAACTCACGCCATCACTTTCAGGCCAAAAAAAAAAGAAAGACCTAAAACCTATTTATTCATTTAAACTTTTCTGAAAATGTTGGTACCAGGGCCTTCACGAGGGACTTGGAAGGCTCACTGCAGCAAGGAAGTTAAGGAATAGGAAAGTTTAGGGAACTATTTTTTCTTCTCTTTTTTCTGGCCTAGTATGTAGTATGGCACTGTGTGAAGACAGCTCTAGTTAGAGACATGAACAGATGATTTCCACAGTTAGTTCAAGATATATTCTGTGAAATGTTTTTTTTTTTTTATGTATATAAATGCACTAGTAAAATTTGCAGCAAAGGAAAGAAAAACTGGCTGTTCATTTAAATAAACAACTGGAATTTTACAAAAGACCATTATTTATAGAAGCACTGTAAATTTACACAAAGTGTACAAATAATACCACACATTATGCATCAAAGTGGTTTTCTGTACTAAGTACGGGCAGACTGTAATCTTGTTTGCAAAAACTAGGATGAGATATTTGATACTATAACAACAGACGTCATCTCTCCCACCAAAATCCCATTCCTGTTTTGAATAATCACACACTAGACCACCGATGGAACTGCTCTAAGCAGCGATGTGAGGGTGACGACAAGACTCAGTCTTAGCTGTAAGTCTCCTGAGTCTAGGTCTTATTTTATAAACAATCAGTGCAAACATTGTTACATGTACAGTACAGCAATACAGCAGCTGCCCATCAGTGCTAAATAGTATTAGTAAGTAGTAATGTTCAGTAACTACTGTAAATGAATGTTTTCAATTTAATCGTCCTTCCAGTCTCGAGTACAAAATTGTTCCATGGACGTTTTTTAAGGGTTTAATCCATTCGACTATGAAACAGTGCAGTAACCAAGAATTAAACTGACCGGTAAATGTTATTGTTAGTTACGGCCAAGTATGCAGAGTGACAGCGGTGAAGGTACCTAACTCCTTCGAATGGGGCAACGTTATTTAATGTCATCGAAAATATCAAATTTACGAAATAATAAAGACGAAACGCTCGAAACAGGTAATATCTCAGGTTTAGGTGATTAGAATCACTTACCACAATTGAAAGAAAACGCCAAGAATGTGGAGAAAATCGTACATCGCCAGTCTGTCGCCATAGCGGAATGCGTCCGTGCCACAGCGGCGCCGTGATAAGTATGAATTCTCTGCTTGTACGGTGTAGGCCTGATCAACGTTACTCATGCACTACAGTACAGACACACGTACTGCAAACAAGTACATTTCGGGAATAACAAGGCTTGTGTGCTGTACAGTGTATGCAAACAACTGAGATACATGTAGTCTTTACATTACAGTCGTTTCGAGTACCTGAGACAATAGCCTTTCAGTAGCCAACTTTGCGAGGGCAGCGTTTAAGAACCTTTGTTATGATTGCTAGAAAAAGTTATTACAGTGTTCATTTCGGTGCCAACTTGCTGAAGCGGGGGGGGTACCCCAGGGAAAAATGAGGTGTACCTATAGTTTTCACTGTACTAATTAAGGTGGTATGGAAATGCAATAGATATTGCTGTTGAACTTCTCCTCCGTAATTGGACAAGTCATTTCGAGCCAGTAGCTATCATTGATCGAGTCAGTTTCAAGTCAACAAAATGAAGTTATTGAACCATTGGCAAATTGTTAAAACAGGGGTATTAAGCAGTAAACTTTGAAATTTAGATGGCTAAGTTGGTTCACAAACATTAACCAGAAAGCCAAAAGGCTTTGTGATTCCTTGCCACATGGTTATATTATAACAAGCATGAATTATTCACATGACAAGCATGAGATCAACTGCAGTTACTGGTCTTGAAACACCACATCAATAAGCCTTTAACCCAAATAACCTTTATTTTGGTGACCTCAAATGACACTTGACGTCCACTAAAAGCAATAGGGATCACCTACCCAGTATGGGGAACCTACACATCAAGTATGACAAAAGTCAACATTACTCTTCTGGAGATAATGTGCTAGAAAATTTTCACCTCGGGGGACCTCAAACGACCTTTGACCTCCACAAAAACAACAGGAGTCATCTACTCAATATGACTAACCCACACACCAAGTATGACATCAGTCACACTTACCCTTCTTGAGACACTGTGTTTACAATGTGTTTACAGTTTGACTCAGGGTGACCTCAAGTGACCTTTATCTCCACCAAAAACAATAGGGATCATCTACTCAATATGACCAACAAACACACCAAGTATGGCATCAGTCGCAGTTACCGTTCTTGAGATATCATGTTTACAAGGTTTTCACATTTTGACCTCTGGTGACCTCAAATGACCTTTGACCTCCACTACAAACAATAGGGATCATCTACTCAATATGAACAACCCACACACTAAGTATGAAATCAGTCACAGCTACCGTTCTTGAGATATCGTGTTTACAAGGTTTTCACATTTTGACCTCTGGTGACCCCAAATGAACTTTGACCTCCACCAAAAACAATAGGGATCATCTACTCAATATGACCAACCCACACACCAAGTATGACATCAGTCATGGTTATCCTTCTTGAGATATCGTGTTTACAAGAAGTGTCACATACACACATACACACACACATACACACACACACACACACACGACATCACCATCGCATAGATTCCTTCTGCCTTCGGCAAGGAATCAAAAACTGTGTAAAAACAAGCATGCATGAACAACTTAATTGGCGATGCTTGTGTTTAAGTTTAAATCTTCTTTGGACAGTATAAGACCCAACTGGTTTTGACATAGGTTAAGTAAGTAGTTGCTAAGATGTGATTTCTTTAAAACAGACTTAGTTTATTTGGAAACTGGTGGTATATCCATTTTAATTCCCCCCCCCCCCAAAAGAAATCGTACCAACCGAGTGCCTTTATTTTTGTGAACCCCTCAGGCTGATATGTAACAGCTGAACAGAAAATGCATACTCTCAATCTCATCAAACTGTATTACTTTTTTCAAATACTGGTAACAACTGCAGTGACAAGTAAGGAAAAGGGCATTCCCTAACCAACATTCTGACACAAAATTTTTGAAAGACCGTTTCTTCCATGACCAAAGTACTAAAAACAGAGATGTCAGAAAAAAAAACATCACTGTTTCTTTTATAAACACTTCCACTTGAATTGCTTCTTCCAAAAAGACATATTTGTAAGATACCATACAACCAGTGTTTTAAAAGCAAACTTTCTCTTAGCCGCATACGTTCACACGATGGTCTGGACTTTCATTTTTAAGTGCAAGAAACCCTTTGTACAATCTAGCTCCGGTACAATCAACAGAATATTGAAATGCTTCTATTATAGATGGCACCGATAGGTAAGTTTACTCTACCTGAGATCTGCTGACTACGCGTAAGTTAAAGTTTCATTACAGTTCCTCACTTCACGGTGCTTGTAATGCTTAAAGCATCACGTTCAAAGTTAAAGTTACCCAGCTACAATGGTTGAGGTTGCAAGCAATGAATAGTGAAAAAGAAAAGGGCGAGCTGAAATTTTGACTCGAGTCAAACACTAAAGGTTTGAGTCAAGTCAATGCGGTCACTGACTAGAGTCCAAATCGAGTCACTGATGTTTTGACTCGAGTCCAAGTCGAGTCATTTACACTGGTGACTCAAGTCCAAGTTGAGTCATTGAAAAAGGCAACTCCAGTCAACTCCAGTCTGAGTCAATGACCCAAGTCACTACATCTCTGGGTTATTCCTGAAGTCCAATCGAGAAATGTGAAGAAATTATGGAAATTCACAATTTGAATAAAAGAAATATAACTAGGGCTAATTTTATTGCCAACACAGTTATAGCATGACAACAGAACTCAAACTGAGGTGAGACACTGAACCTTAAAGTATAAGAGTTCTGTTATGATTTTAGACTGTGAGATGAAAATATGGAAGGAAAGAATTTTGTAAGCTGCAGACCTCACAAATAGTAGCAGCTGACTAGGGCAGCAATGCCGCTGAATCTCAGTACTTTGATTGCTATTTGCTTCCTAGGATAAGTTAGAAAACAGTTTCGTTGTGATCTTAAGTTCCCTTTTCTACTCCCCCTCTCTGAACTGAGGTGGGAGGTGACATCTATGTTATTTGTATGTTTTCTAGTGGGTATGATACCCAATTAATGTAACTTGTGATCCGGTTATAACTAAGTGATCCTGGATCAGTACAAAAACTTAACTGTCTGTTCTTTGCAATTTGAAACGTTGACCTATTCCACAAGGTCTTCTGTCTAAGGCTGCAAGGCAGCATGAAGTACACTAGATTCCCAAGTACACATGGTCACATTTGTTCAAGAAAGTTCTCACACTCTGGGTGGCAGCACTGCATGTGAGACAATCCCCCTCCCCCTCCAACTTATCTACCACGTGTTTGCATCAGGTACCAAACCAGCCATCTCAGAGCCATGTTCTGAAATTGCCACCAGGGTCTACAGTTTCTCTCTAATGTACATTGTACATGATACATTTGACAAAATTCAACACGTATGCCAAAAGCACTTCAGTGCCCCGCCGATAAGCGAGACCAAATTTTCGGGTTGACCAACTACATAATTCAGGTATGGAGGTCCAAATTCTGGACCTAGTGCAAACACTATCAATCCCCTCCCAGTTCTTAGGCTACAACCACATGACAACACTTGCAAATAGCATAATTGTCTACTTTCACATCCAATTGTCATGAAAAGAGTTTTTAACATTATTAACTTTTTTTCAAAACTGACTTGAACTGGCTGTGTGCAAAAAATTAGTACAAATGTGAAAAGTGTCTGGTCACGAATAGTAAAAAACCGAATTGAATGGTTGATTAGTCACTCATAAATGTTCATTTGTAGGTGATCGAGACAGAGGATTCTTTTGAATTTGGCCATTTGTCACAAGTATGTGAAGAAAACTTGACAGGTTCCTAAAAATTTAGTAAATGACACAGCAGAATGTGCCCCTTAAATGAGATCTAAGCCAGTGGCATGCTGTTCAAATTCTAGGGTACATAGATATTATCAATATCACATGAATACCCTTGTAATGGTTGAATGCTGCAAGTCTTGGTTGCACAGACTTACAACAGACCTAGCCTATGCCCAAACACAATCATGGTGATACATCAACATATTCCACAAATTATATGCTGATTTCACGATTTGACTTTAAGGTATGACCCCAAAATGCTATAAAATGCATACCAAGATAATATTATGGAAACTTGAGACAAAAAGGAGAAGCCGCTATCCAAAATAATTTCAGACAAAAAAAAATGTCTCAAATATAATGTGTCCCACAGCTACAATCATGCTACTATTAAATAATTTCCTTCAAAAAGTCAGGCACAAGGTTTAAGCGAGAGAAGGCTGAAGTTAGCTGCTGTAATTCTTAAAATTGTTCAACCAACAGAGCAAACACTGAAACAAGGCCACACATTTGCACAAGGTGGTCGTTATTGGCACAGAAGCCTTTTAAAGGGCCCCCTGCTCCTAGGTCCTGCCATATGGTCGTTGAATGCCTATTTACAAGGTCACGTCACCCTGACTCCCGAAATAGCTCCAAAATAGCGGTGTGACTCACCCTGCAACTAGTTACTTCATTTTATTTCCAAGTCAAATGATAATTTTAGCAGGACTGCATCTTGGAGTACATAAAAAGAACTTCTGTGAAAAGACCATAACATTTGTAATATCTAACTACACAGTTTCAAATGCAAAGACAGCTAATTTTAGAATCTGTACCACCTCTTGTTATTGTAACAATAGCTAAATACTACCAATTCCGACACTGACCTTGGACATAGCAGTTTGAAGTTAGCAAGCTCATTCAACTGGAACAGATTCCAACAGTGAGCTGCGAAAACATTTCTGGCAGGCATCAACAGGTGACCACAGGCATTCCATGATGCTAAAACACGCAGTACACATTTTAAAGTACATGACCTATGAGGTACCCATCATTATTCCACTTCTTAAATTGTCCACTGTTTTAGACAAAACGAATGGAGTGACACTTGTGGCACATGACAATATCAAAGAGGAGACTGATAACGTCACATCAGCTATGGCCAAGTTCGTGGCGGCCAATTCCAATAAGTTGAAATTTGTTGCATTGCTAAATATCACTCTTCCAATGTTAATATAAAATACAATATACCAAGGATACAAGCTGAATAATGACAATGAAGGCTGGCTGATCTCCTGTTATGAATACTAACTTTGTTTGATACCATTCTACATACAACAGGAAATGTAGTTCTATTAAAGGTGATTGATCCTCTCATTAAATCTCATGAAACGTGACTCTCTTCCTGATAACGCTTCACAAACGTCAATAGGTTTGTGGTACACTCCTTGCATGCACGTACTCGTGTACAGAGAATAACACTATTACGATATCAAAGCAGCATACACACATATGGACAACCAATATTTCATTGCTACGTGGAAAGAATGATCGTGAACTAGTGACACTTGCAGAGAGTTATCAAGCACAGACTGACTTCACGTGAAATATTTATCAGATGACCAATCACCTTTAAAGAAAGATTCACAAATCAATGACACACTTTTGAAACTTCAATGTACTTTGATCCAAATGTCATTCATGTGGCACAGGAGTGCAATACCGTATTTTCTGATGAATGAATATAAATAAAAAATTACCCACATCATATCATGCACTTGATTTCAAGAAAACTTGGAACTTTATGAACCCAAAGCTAATTCCAAAAGCTGGATATTTTGCAATCCTTGAGCTGCTAAATCACTTTGACATTTTCATTTAGATCCAGCCTTTCTCCCTCTTCATGCTAACAAATCTGTTTGTAAATAAAAAATACTTTTCATATGACCTACTAACCTGGCTGCAGGTAAGAAACTTTATTTTTCTTGTATATGGTCATAGGTTAACATACCCTAGGCAAGTATCCTTTACGTGACACACAAATTTGGTAAGTTGGTTCAACTTGACTGACCACATGAAGATCTATTTGTTTGACACATGACTCTTAAAGTCTACCCAAAGTCCAAAATTTCTTAAAAAAATATGCCACAAAGCTTGAAAAATGAATTAAAATGGGTTCAACTACCATCCTCACAGACCACTCCTAAAGCTGAGATATAAATCTTGAAATTTATTCAATCAACTTCAAATGATAGGTTGTGCAGATAATTTGTGATGTCACTCTTGTATATCACTCTGGTTTTTTTTTTTTTTTTTGCTTCTTTGAAAAGCCACTGCACCATGTCACACAAATGTGATCACTGTCTAACAGTTGTGGTGGGACTTAACATGCAGTCTCCACACAACATGCTGTGCAAGACAACAGTAAACTTTTCATGGTTGTATGTGAACATTACAATTTCAAAAGAGAACAAAAAAGCAGGTAAAGTGAGTTATGAAAAAAAAAAAAAAGGGCAACACAAAATATTGTTCAATATACTATTTGAAATTATGTGAATTTCTTTCAACACTTTATATCTCATCAATGGAACAAGCTATAAAGTTAGGAGTTGGATGAATGGGATTCACTTTCCAACCTCTAAAATGCTATTTCTTGTAATTCTGACTTTGACTTTGTGTGCACTTTAAGGACTCCTGTGCTTTGATTTACATAGCACCATGATGACAAGAACATGACACAAACAGGAGGTAACAAATCACCTTATGTCTCTCCCCCACATTCTTCCCCCCCCCCCCCAACCGATCTGAACCAGAACAATTTCATTGCTTTTGGACACCTTTGTCCACATCCTGATGCGACTGATGCCTATGAAGGAACACCGTGTCTGATAAGTATGCTTATAACTTCCACATTTTGCAAAAGTTCGCATGTTGGTTTATCTTTTTCATTAATTCATCGGTAAACTGAGAAGTGTCTGTTGGCCTGGTGGGAGGTAAGACACGTTCCTCGAACGAGACATCTGGAAGGCAATGTCTTCTGCAGCTTCCAGTTTCCGCAGTTCTATAAGGCCATCGCCTGCTTTCTGGAAGGCTGTGGCCAGGAGCTTCGCAGCCTGTGAGTCACCTTCTGCAGTCGTTACTGCAGCTACCTTCTGGAATTCCGCCTGTAAATGAGGGAAAAAGATCTACCAAATCAGTACCAGCATAATTGCATGTGAGCCATGTAGTGAAATGTTTGACAAATATATAGTTACTTGAACATGCAAAACATTGTCACTTCAGATGTATGAAATGGGATGAACATACATTATGAAGGAGAGCATGTGAACATGACGACCAAAGCCTCTCTGCTTCAAGGATCTATTAGGTACCATGTTTGAAGTGTCCTTTCAAAATGAAGAGGACTTATTCACAGAAAACACAGTTCACTGTCACTGTCTTGAGGAGTGGGTTCTGCCAAATCAAAGTTAGCATAACTTTCACTCCTTCCTAGTATTTGCTCACTTTGATGGTATTTATCAAATGCAATAAACCGTTAAGTGTCGGTTAATACCAAACTGCCAGATAAGGCGTTAAACTTCAAGTATGACCTGGCCTCCTTCCCCTCTTTTTTCTCTTCTCCTCTTTTCTTTTTCAGCATCTCCAACACTTGAACAAAGGATATCAAGTGTTTGCTCAAATGACACTCAAATTGGTGAAGACGGAAGGGTTGCACCAGCAGAGAAATGCCACCCAAATACAGAAGTCTTATGGTGCAAACTTCAACCGCCTATGTTACCGAAGGTCAAGAGACGACAGCTAGACACAGGGGCAGACAGAACTTTCTTTACCATTTTTAGAAAATTGTACGTCTGACATTAGTCACCATTTGGTTGAATGTCACTTAAAATACTCTTGTGTTGATGCAGCTCTTTGTCTACATTAATGGAGTGTTCGTGGTACGAAAATACCAAAGGAGAGTGCTAGAAGGAGTCGCTGTTCAAACAGTTTCTCATTACTTAACAGTGTCAGTCTGCGATTACTTTCCCATTTAATTTAAGATTTAGTAACAAGCACCGACATTTTGGGTCTGGGGACTATTTCTGCATTTCCCACTGGTAGAGGAAATTTCAATAGCATGAAAGTGTACTCCTGTTCAACATTTTTGTTAGTTTGCAAACAAGACCAATAAGAAACAAAATGAAAAAAAAAAAACAGAAACGTTATCACTAAATCAATAAAGTGAGATGTGCTGTTATTCCAGCATTTTCAAAAGGTGACTGAGGGACTGGCTATACTTCTTACAGTTGCAAAAAGCTATAAAGACAAGCATACCAGATTTTTCTTTACAAAAATATGAACTTGTTTATTTTCCAAGGGATTTCAGTTTCAGTAGAACAAAGTCCTGCGGTACATGAGCAGCAGTCTGGTGGGACTAAACGCAACATGAGAGTCTTTCTACTGTGGTTCACACTCTAATATGTGAAATTTCTCCTTAAAAAAAAAAAAAAAAATATTATTGCATATCGAAGGTATTTTTGCCCAGATTGGAATCAAACGAAAGAGAAAGACGGGAGGTTAGCTTTTTTTCTCACACAGCATATCCTGCTTTAACTGAGTGAAACTTGGCACTTCATTTGCTACTTCATGTGGTAGTTCAATTGCTTTGACCTGCGTGATCGACGAACGGACAACAATGGTACCTCACCTTTTCGACTAAATATCTTGCACGTTCGGCGTCCTGCTGAGCTACCTGCTTGGCCTCCACGGCATCTGTGAATTCTTTGCCAAATGTAAGATGTGTCTGCAAGGAGGTAATGAAACATCTGATAAAACATGATGACATGGTGCAACGTGAAATGCCTTAATGTGACAGGTCAGGAGATCTGATAAGGAACTCTAACAAATTCAAATGACTGTGTGATAAAACGATAACGTAATGTGGCATAGAATAAATCGTACTTAGAAAACATTTGGGGCAAAACAAGGGCACTAAGGCAAAATATAACTTGGTTCAATTTATATCGGTCAGTTTTAGTTAAGAGACAATGAAGACAAAGACAAATTCAGGTGTAAATGAAACAAGAGAAACAAAGACAAGAAAACGTGTGTCTAGCTGGGTGGTATTGTGAAAAAGGATTACATAGACTGATACCATGAACATAGTGGTGACATAATGTAGAAAGGATGATGTAACGAAAATGCATACTTTGCCACTTCACACCAAAAATCATCCATTTTGAACAAATATCCCTGATCTTTGTATTATCACGTCTTTTTTTTCCTTTAAGATATTCCTTTCACAGTGAAACTGTTCTGAATGGGATCACTTGAGGTTTAATCTGGAGTTTGTATGTATAAATTTAATCATGCTGAGCATGAACCTTAGTAGGGCCAATGCCATGCCCCCAATGAAGGCGCTGAAGAGGGGTTCTTTCTTTACAAGAAAGGCACTGCAAACACACATACCTATACACACTCACCATCATGATTACAAAGCTTACGTCATTGTCATCGTTTCTTCAAGTCCACATTTTTCTTCCTATGAAGCGGTACTATCACACCATGATGACACTCCCAACATCCACTTTTCCATACCTCAAGCATTATCCTCATTTAGACCAACCTTACGGCTTTCTTTCCTCACCATGTCATGTAAGATTCCACCTTTATTTTCTCTTATGCCATTCACTTTGAGATTTCATGCTCTTTCTGTAGGTTCATCATCTTCCTTTCTTGACACATGACCAATCATTTCAATTCACTTCTCTTTACCACTTCTATAATAGTTTCTTTCAGACAAAACCTATCCAAGAGCTCGCTTGCATTCTTTCTATCAGGCAGTTTCGAACCGTGCATCTTTTGAAGCATGGCTCTCTCTCTCTCCGTTCTCCTGTAGACAGCTTCTTCTGAAATGTATGTGAACCATCTGCTACTGCTGTTCTAACACAAACCTTGCAGATGGTGACTTTCACTTTCTTTGGGAACCTTTTACAAGCTAGAATCGAGGACAGCTCATTAAATTTCATGATTCAACCCAATCTGCATTTTCTTGCCACTGCAAATTTCACAACTACTACAACCGTTGATGTCGAAACCACAAATTGACTTTTATTTGAGGCACAAGTACTACTGACGACCAGTTGATAAAAATAACATCTCTTTGATAAAATTTCATTGGTATTGTATTGAGGGTTTGTATGCTTTTCTGAGAATAGAAATCATGAACTTTTCACGTTTTAAAGATAAAACTGTTGTTTTTCAAGGACATCAAACCAGTTTTAAAATACTCCGAAAATTTCTTCAGAAATTCTTACGCACACTTGGAGGCACACAAGTTGGCAGGGAACAAAACTGGTACTTATCCAAACATTTGTTGCCCCTAATGATTAAGTAAAAATGTGTAGGGAATATTCCTAATCATTAAAAGTCAAGCACTTTTCAAGGACTTTGATGTAAAAGAACATAATTCAAGCACTTTCATGGACTTAAAAATGACAAAATTTATATTCAAGTACTTTCAAGACTTTCACAGCCCCATGTAAACCCTGAATATCAAACTCATGCCCCTGGTAATGAGACCAATCAAAACCTACCAGAGAAATATCATCCAAAATGAGGCCAAACTGAGACGCTCTTTCGGTGAGCTCCTCGTTGACTCTCTGTGACACAATCTCTCTCTGTGTGATGAGTTCTCCAGCATCAAACTGGGCCTGTCAGGAAACAACGAAAAAAAACCATTGGTGATCCAAACTGGAACAAATCTCTTTGGCTAAAAAAATTCCAAATGGATGCCACTTCATAGCTGATGATTCACAAGCAACCATGGGATGAAGAGGGATCTTACAATGACATATATAAGGGAAAAGATTGAGGGAGAATGTGGAGGGTAGGGGTAATTTGATGGAACTTAAGAGATAATGCACCTAAGATCCAAAGAAACTGAATGGAAGGAAACAGAACGTAAAATGTTGGTCAAGATAGACCTTACGTGCCTCCCCACATTTACTACTTGGTTCCAAAATTTCTGTAACATTCTGTAACCTTGTGATTAGTACACTTTTGGTTCAATGATCAACGGTGAACTGAAAGAATAACAGCTTTAATATCTGTTCTGTTTAACTCAAAGATTTCTTTTGTATTCTTTAGTTACAGCTACTCTATTTACTGATTTGTATCTCTTCCACTGTGGTATAAGGGTGGAAAGTTTTCAAGCAAATGTTCTTTGTATTGATAAATGTGCATGCATGATTAACTGATCCAAAATGATTGTTACTTAATTGCTTTCTGTTCCTTCGAAAGTGTTGTAAGTTACTCACTAGCAGACCAGTATGAAAGACAAATGCAGGTACCGTCAGTACGTTCAGTACAACTACAAATATGATACTGTAAAATAAAATGCTTAAAATATGGTGACTCTGACTTGGCAACTCAGAAGGTGACCCCAGTCCGAGTCACCACAACTCAGCCTCGAGGAGTGGTGACTCCGACTTTGCCTTGGTCTCGGCGTTTGGTGACTGACTAGGTCATGGCCTCGGATTGCGGTGACTCGACTGCAACACTGGTCACAGGTGTATTGTTGATTGACTAGGCATTATGTGACGTACTTTTATGCATACGTCAAGAGACAAAAATATCCCTCTTATGCAGCGGCATGTGCTTAGGTTAGGATGGATATATTCATCTCATGCATTTAGCTAAGATTTCCTTCCACTGTCACAAAAATATTCCTTTAAGTAGGACAGCACTGGAAGAGATGAACGAAACTGCATAAACTGTGCAAATTAAAGTTGAACTCAAAACACACTGCATTCATGGCTGCTCCCTAGATGTAGAGCAAAACTATGTTCAGTTCGCCCCTGAACCTTGCTCTGGTCATAATTATGTTTCTTCCTTCGTGTGTGTGTGTGCCCATGATTTTCTGACACACTAGTGTTACACAGGTCTGTCCACACGCTTGTAATATGTACCCACCAAAAAGTGTAGATTTGAAGATGTGCTCGAAGATTGCATCTTGATAACGCAACTTCCTGCAAGTACGTCATTTACCTGCCAAAGTAGCAAATCAAACTCTGGCAGCAGAAGTTTGTCCGCCATTGTTGGCTCCCTGCTTGAGGGTCTTTGTGAGAACACACTAGCGAGAGAAATGTCTGCTCCAGAGTCCCGGTGGCATGAACAGCGGTGACCATGGCCCATACAGCCTTTCAGATCTCTGACAATAGCCTATACAGCCTTTAAGATTGGTGATTTAGTTGTTCAGGATGTTATCGTTAGTGTCAATACCGCATACCTTTAATGACCAACATTTGACCGCTTCTGCCTCTTACCTTTTCCTCACCCTTCTCCCCTCACACCCTATGTTCTTCCAGTTACAGTACCACTCTCGTTTAAAATTTCAAAGCAAACTAACATTCCATGTCAGGACTCTCCTGTCCTTTTCTAAAAGGCAGAAATGTCATAGTTATACTTATCAGTCGGATACTTACCACCACTGCTTTGAGGACCTCATTCGTAATGGATGGAAGGACCCTTTCATCATAATCTTCACCTAGGTTGACATATATCTTTGGAAGTTCTTTTGGTACCGGTCGGAACAGCACCCTCAGAGTGATGCTGACATTCTGCAGATCTGTAAATGAGCAGAAAATTATTTATAATGCCGAAGAGGAGTGGAGATTTCTCAAGGTGCATGTCATGTCAGTTAGTTTGTGGAATGCAAACTGGAACACTTAATGCACTTGGGTTATTTTGTTGTAAAACTGGAGAGGACTGACATGCTGACGATGCAGTCAAGATATGACAGTTTGAAAGGTATACCGGATGAGAGAATAGTTCCCAAAGATCCCATTTCGCAATCCAAGATTCAATTTGAAGAGATGGAGCGGGGAACAAATCTGTTTATTGACTCTTGTCTTAAGAGCTCCATAGTTGTGATAATGTTGGATTCACTTTGCGTTCACTTCTACAAACTGCAGCTTGAAGGGGATTCAAGCAAATTGCTTGATGAAGACAAAAGGGGCCAAATATTGTTCTCTTTAAAGTTCCTGCATATATGGCATATTTAGACTTTGCAAAATTTTCGGTATTTTCCACATGAAATAATATACATCTATTGTTGCTATTATTATTATTCCACATGAACCCAACAATTAAACTGAATTTGGTTGACCTTTGGACAACCAAATTCAGTTAGTGCTCTAAACAAACCTAAGATTTTACTTGCAACATCTGAGGCATTATTGGATAAAATGTGGTGAATTGCTAACAGCACAATGCAAACTTACATGTTACTAATACTGTGGTATACCAAACCTGGAAATACACTATGCAACTCATGCATGATTTTTGGCAGGACAACTTAGTATTGAAGAGTGTAACAACATTTTACACCTTAGTTGTCCATTGGAATACCCAGATGAAAATGCTAACACTTCAACACTGAAAGTGGTAAACTTTCAACAACAGGAAGGTATACAAATGACGAAGAAAAACCAGTTGAGAGGAATGATGACAGGCAACATGACATAGCTCTTATAATAGTAGGTTACTTCTATTAAATCTCTTCAGCTAAGAAGATTACAGGTTTATTTGATTCAAATTTACAAGATTGTTAAGGGGATTGAAAATTTATCCTCTTCTGAACTTTTTAGGTTTACAATAGTAAAATAAACAGAGGTCATTGCTTAAAACTACAGAATCTTCGAAGTTTGATCAATATTTGTGGTTACTTTCTTCTCTCAGAGGGCAGTTAATGAATGGAATGGTTGCCAGAAGATGTAGAAAAGGCAAAAGGTATTAATGGGTTTAAGAATGCATTGGACAAGTAATTTAAGCTTTGCAATGATAAAGTTATCTTATATTTTTTATCTTTTTGTATTTATGATTTTATTTATTTTTTTTTGGATGGAGGACGTTGATGGAAACTTAACTGTCCCTCCCAAACTACTATTATAGTTTCACACCTGTTACTTGCACAAAGGGTATTCACCACAAAACAAACAAGGTTCTAAATATTCGCTTTGATGCCACGACAAGACAGCTCCTTCAGATTATCTTCCAGGTACAGGCACAAGTGTTATGCAATTCGACAGACAATGCCGTTAACAACCAAATCGTGAATACAAATGTGGCAGCTTCTTTGGTGATTCAAAAGGATAGTAGGATTTTAGAATTAATACAATGTTACATCCCACTTCCAAAGAAATAGACCAAATAGTTCTACATTAAAAGTGCAGCATACCTTTGCTTCCTGTCACCACGGGTACATTACGAGGCTTGGACCGACAATCGTATATGATAGGTCTCTGAATCACTGGGATAATGAAGTGTGTACCTTCACCTGCTACGTATTGCTTTACACCAGCAAACCTGTCAAAAATAACTGCCCTGTGGCCAGCATCAACTGAAAAAGAAATAAAAAAAAACATGGTTTGCATTCACATGCTAAATCTTCATTTTGGTAGAACTTTCACTAGAGTATGGCGAAATAATACGAATATGTAATTAACTGATTTAAGGGTCAGGTCACCCCCCCAAAAAAAAAAAACAAAACCAGGCAACCACTTGGAATTTGCACAACTGATGCTGTTTAAAGTTGACACTTGGTTTCAAATTATAAAGTGATGTAAGTCATGTAACAGTGTATGTCCGAAACAAAGTTAGAAGAGTGAAAATAGTTTCGTTGTAGACTTTGGTCCTAGCCAAGAAATGAAGACAATAAATCTTTGAACTGGACTGGAGGTCAAAATTTCTGTCTGTCCAACATATTTAGAAGCATTAACATACACAAAAATATAGTATTTACCACTAAGACATGTGTTCTGTATTGACAAAAGACAAG
Source organism: Stichopus chloronotus (assembly GCA_021234535.1). Taxonomy (NCBI): domain Eukaryota; kingdom Metazoa; phylum Echinodermata; class Holothuroidea; order Aspidochirotida; family Stichopodidae; genus Stichopus; species Stichopus chloronotus. Next base: position 6,278,483 of record CM037848.1, on the reverse strand, counting down.
AGTTGGTTTTTCATTGTCCACATGTCCCCACTATTGACTTCCAGACAAATGCGAACACTTGCAGTGATAGTGTATGAGTCTCAATTAAAAAAAGGCTACTAATATGTTGAAGCAGTCACATTCACAAGTCCATTACGTGATTGCAGAAACTTTACTGGGAGCTGGTTTGTGCCCAAAACAGTTACAGTTGTATTTAAAAAAAGAACTACACGACATTCATTTATGAGGATGGCAATCATTAAAGGTCAGGTGACATGCTTCCAGACAAGAGGTCCCTTCATGCAAACGTTACAAAGTAAAACCCTGAGTGAAAATCCGTTGGAATTTTGTTTGTATCTATTACCGTTTTTGAGATATGACTTTTCAAAGTTTGAAAAAATGCAAAACAGATGACATGGAGTGTTGCACAGTGTCAGTTTTTCCTTTGTTAACCCTACATATTTTGCCTCTTAATTACTTAATTACTGAGTTTAACATTGGTAAGTGATATCGATATTTTTGAAGGAGAAAATACATGTTTCCAAAATAAAACCCTCTGGGCATATAAAATTATCAAATGACCTTGAAATAAAGGTTACATAAACAAAGGATTAACATAAGACAAATCCTAGGAGTCCCTCCCGTGACATCACAAATTTGCATATTTAGCCATGTTTATTCATGACACAACTGTGAGACACTAATTTGCCTGTAAATTTGCCAATTTTTGATGCAATTTGAGGCTATTTTCAACATTTTGAATGCCTAATGCACCCAGTACCTCAAAATGTCATTTTCATGTCACCAGACCTTTAACAACAGAAAACTTTCACCAAGGTCATCATTGACATTTCCTACTGTAAACTAACCATTGTAGAGAGCCGAATTAGCCACTCCACCTACTACTGCCAAGCCAATTCCGAGTTTACCCAGTTGACTGAAAAGGTTGCTAAGTCCTGCTGCCATGATGACATGTATATAAATTATATCTGAAAAGAACAAAATAGAAAATGGAAGTTGTAAAGGAAAACAAAATATCAGTTACAATTAACCAGTTAACTGCGTAGGATGTGTACTGTATATCTGTCATATGTTTGCTACACCTGCTACCATGCTACGTAAGACGGATAAAACGTCCTGTAATTTATGCACAAGACTACTTCGCCAAACCCAAGCTAATCAACAATACACCTTTGAACGATCATTCATTGTGCACAGTGAACGTTCTAGCCTTGTTATCTGTTCGCTGTTTGCCACAGAATGGGTAAATTCATCTTCAACTTGTATATCAATCACCTAAGAAGAACATGGAAGTGCTATTGAACTCGCTGCCTTGGTTGAACCTCTCTCTGCAAAGGACCACTCAGTGCATTTTCTTTCCGATTTCAATATTGCAATGGCCCCCTCTATTTCATAAAAGCAAGATCTTCTTCCCCAGGAAGCTTTGCAGGGTTTATTTGACTAAAATAGTGACTCAGAAGATAAGAAAGAGGAAGGATCTTTGACAAGGACTTGTGAGAACCCCACAAACAAGATTAAGACACTGCCTTGGCATGTACTTGGGTCAAAAAAGGAGAAGAATGATGTGATGACATGTTTCTTTGCTAAATATTCACAGTGTAGCATCCTTCTGGTGTTAAGCTGAAATCTACGAAGAAAAAAAAAAAAGTTGCAATATTTTAAAGGGGAAATCAGGGTTTGACTGAGAAAATTCACCTTTAGTTGATTTTTCTCTCTAAACTGATTGTTCACCGAAATATAAAGACGTTGGAGGTGTGTTTGAAGGTAGAAGAAACGGTAATTATTGCGTTTATTACTGTAGAATGAGAACTCTTAATATTTGTTGGGTACAAAAAATAAACGTTCATGCACAAGACAAGACAGCCTCCTCTATACCACGCCCGATCACAGCGTAAGGCTGAGATGAGGTTATATGAATTAAACATAACCGAATGTTTACGGTTCCCATGCTGTTCGTGCATTGCGCAATGCTAGGTAAACAAGAGTTTAGTGATAGTTGATGATACATACAGCACATGCCGCGACTTTGTTTGATGTTTTATTTACTGTACTAAATAGGAAGCCCCACCTCCTCATACCTTGAAAAGGCAATAGTATTGAATATTCATATTTGATTCAATGAATATGGATGTGACAGACTTTCGGAGTTCTTCACAGATTTACTGCGAATTTGACTTTTTTCTGGAACTTGTCCACATGTTTTGAGATAATCTTGATCATATTTGTTAGTTATAACTCATTGTACGATACCGGTGGGGAATTGTAGTAAAATAAATTGTGAAAATAAACCTTGATTTCCCCTTTATTTCGCAGTTAACTGGATAAAGAATGACATTAGACAACACCCATTAGTTTGAAAGCTGACAAAAACAACACTTTTGTGTACAGTAACCTGTATTATGTACAGTATCTTTGGTCAGCAAAAGCATACATGGACTATAAAAAGCACACGAAGTGACATGCCCAAATGGTCAAAATCTTGCCAGGGTAGCTGAGGGTTGGCCTGACTTTCAAATGTGGACTAGGCGCCCATTAACTAATTGGGAAAAAAAAGACAGTGTACACTGATGTAATCCTGACATACAGGTGCTGTGTCTGGAAACTTATTGTGAACTTATCAGACTTTATCTCAGTTAGGTAGTGTATTGGCTTGCACAAGTTCTGTGACCCTACTTTAGAGAAGCGACTCCCAGTCAGGCTTGCGACTTCATTCCTCTTTCACACCTACAAATCAGAATGCACATTTTAAGGGGCTACCAAGATATGCAGTCATATTGTTTGATATATCTTAGGAGGCTATGAGGATACGAAGTCACATTGTTTCATATACTTTTAAGAGGCTATGAGGATATGCGGTTTAGTGACTGCCGAGCCCTGCAGCCTGCTAAAAACAGACCTTCACCTCATGGGGTATTCTGCAATTATGATGCCTTCCACGTAACACTGGAGAAGTTGTGTCACTTTCCTGATGTATTTAACCAAGATTAAGATATTTCAACTTAGCTTGGTGTACTGTAGGCTACAATTTTATGTTCTTTGCTGTGTTTAGTCTCGGTCAATTAGTATTGCGATGCTAGTTGTAACAAGAACAGCATAACATAAAATTTACAAACTAGGCAAAAGACTGAAGCCATTAACACCTCATAAATCAGAGATCTGTAGTCTTGTTCCATGTTAGTGTAAGTGGAAACTTCAGAAAAAGTCCCTTCTTAGGTACGCAGATACTCCGATGCAAAGTCAAAAGTCTTTCCCAGCAAACAGCATATCTTCATTTAAATGGAGCTTTCCATAATTTTTTCTCTTAGTCCACTGCAAGTATTTTGGGTGATGCGCGGATACCCAGGGTATGGTATATTCCATGTCGAGCTAATTCCAAAGTTATGCCTATGTGTTATGTTCATACGCCAAGGTGTTAGCTTTCAATAATGCACCAACAAACGCAAGGGCTATATACAGTACCTCATCATGCAACATAACACAACCTGCTCTATGATGATAGTGCTTCCAGCTTGAAGCATATAGTTATACAAGTTCTTTCAAATTTGGCAAGAAATAATCATAGTTTGTGTTGGACTTACAGTACCCAGTAATGTGAATTAAGTGGAAACAACACAGCATACACATTTTTAGCTACAGTTTTGTCTTAGTTAGTCAAGTAGTTTGTAGTAAAAGTGATTAGGCTAGGCCTTAAAAGTTGTAAGCCACGGCTGACTTTTTTGTATGCCAGAACGCCTAGGTAAAAATTTCACAACTGCTACGATAGTCCTAGGCTAGCACTCACACCAAAGATCTTCTCATTGTAGTGCATGGAGTGCTGACTGGGCGAATGCTTGGGTGCGGCGTCAAAATCAAACTTTGAAATTGTTGTACGTCCAATCCAAGCATTCCCTAGGTCAATGCACAGCTGCTCCGATGCAGAGCTGAAGTAGGGGATGTCAGCTGTGTCATGATATTGTCTGGAGAGTGCATAAAATGAGAACTATCTTCTCAAAATCTCAAAAAACGTTACTGTCTGCTCTCTCCAATAAGCGATGGATGGGTTAAAACGATCTGACAAACTTAGGCTCAACATAGGCCTACCTAAGAGGCTGAAAATGTGTGAAACAATCTTACATTGCCAAATATCTTCATTTTCTTACACTTATAATACTATTTTCCAAACAAGTTGTCTATCTGAAACTGTAATCCATAGATCATATGTCTAGGTATTCTATATCAGAAGTCATATGTACGTTATTATTGCAAGTGTTGATCTAATTTGATCGTGAACTACAAAAATGAAATAAAGATACCATTTGCATGTCTTAAACAATCTTTTCCCATCAAATCAGGGTGCCAGGTTCATTGATTTTTTATCCCTTGTGGTTTGTGATTTTATTGTTTTCAATACAATAAGCCTGGTAATAGCAAATATCGATTCTGAAAATTAATGCCGTAACTTCATTTCACGCTGCGGTGACTGCATATGTCTGCCAATGACAACGTTACACAATAGATACTGTATCACAGTCAATCTGTGTCCACCTCGTTGCAGCGTGAAAAGTGAAAGCAACAAAGACTAAAACACTTCCAATGTTCCATGTTGCCTTGTAGGGAATAAAACTGATTTCTAGCTAGACTTCCAAGGTCCGAGAAACTGGCAGACGGAGGCATTTTGCAGACAAACATTTAGACTTAGAGACACTGTAGCCAGAATGGTCTATTCCTCAGCCCACTAAACAATATTTTAAAGTGGATGTGCTGTTGTGGAGAATTTGACCGATAGTGAATGCACAGATCGATGCTCGAATACAAAGTCAAAGTTCAGTTGGTAGATAAAGTCACATGGAATCCCAACATACGGATGCTAGGTGGTGTTCAAGAATGGCCCAGTAATCTATAGTTGAGGCAAAATCTCAGGGTTCCCAGGAGTTTAGCCACTAGGACATGAACACATGCCAGGGTTCACTTCAGTTTCTAAACTAAAGTTACGTACCTACACAGGTTTCCATATTTTACACATCTTCATGCATCTTGCAATTCCATGGCCAGAGAACAAACTTTCCAAAATGGCAATTGTGCACAGTGTAGGCCTAGTGTGTTACTTAAAGGCTGTATTGCATCACCCTAAGCTATATTTTTACCTCCCTGAAAGGAAAATTCTCAACTGGTTCTACGTTACAGTACTCTTAGATTGCCAGTAAATTAGAAAGATGCAGAGCAGCTCGTATTACACAGCGTACACAGGGATCCATTGTTTTGATTACACATGTGGAGGAATGTAAGACAGGCTGAGGGAGGGACTAGAGGTAGGTGGTTGGGAGAATTGTAATTGTCTGGGGTGATGCATTACAGCCTTTAATATTAGGCCACTACATGCTATACTACTTACTAGCCTACACTGTACAGTAGCCCAGGCCACTACAACTACACTACACTGTACAGTGCAAAGTAACTTGTTATGTTGTTAGCGGTCAGAACTAGGCCTAGCCTATCTACTAACGTTAGGCCAAGCCTACCCTAACGGTAAGTCTTAAGTTTTCGTCTGCAGCATATTTGATTTAATCACTTACCGTAAGGTTGAGTCTTTTTTATATCGAGGTTCTACAAAACGTCTCGCTTTGAGCCTCACGCAGTTCTACTGTTGTAAGTTGTAAGGACCAGAAAAATGGTAAGGACCAAGGACGGTGGCACTATCCTCCTAAGGTTAGCATGTAGTTAGCAATAGCATGTACTGAAGTGTAACCACTACCATGTAGCCTAACACAGGGCACAGGTTACAACTTTCATCCTTATGCAATAACCCATTCGTTTGGAGTAATTAGCCCACGGCCACAGGACCCTCACCCTTAGAAAATAATAAAGAGTATTAAGATTTATATCAGGCAAATTTAAAATCTAATCAGATAACCACGTTCTTTCATTATTAGTATCTGGTGAAATTTCGATATGATAGTTTTTATCCTTGTGGAGAATTCACTAAGTTACGATGGGAGCTGTCTTATTACGAGACGATACCATATAGTTTGAAGGAGGCAAAAAGACCATTTGCAAGCTGACGAAACACGTGCGAAATTTAGTACAGGATACCTATATGTAAAACTGTAGCTGCCGAGTAGGCTTCTCAACATAATTCAGCGAAAGCGTGGGGCCGTGTTTGCAGTTCGAAGCGTTGGACGCCAACACAATTTGTAAGTTTTAAATGATAGAGGAAATATAACTCATGGAATTATCGGGCTGTTTCACCTGAGAAATGTCATGAAATGTGAAAGTTGACAACTTGAACTAAGCTAAGCCTAATAAACTTTACTCTTGTTGTTGACAAGTTGACTAGCCAGTAACTGAGCTGAGTGAGACATCGTGCTAGTATATACGAAACGTATCGTGAGTCCATAGGGTATAGTATACTGTATAGTCAGTAGGTCATGTTAGTGTTGTTACTGACAGTGACATTAGTACTCAAGGCCAACTCTCCCCCCCTCCACACATTCTCATCACAATAACATGGAAAGTTAAACATTGTGCAGTAAATTGCCAAGTGATTGTTAGGCCTCATTAACCTACACTACAGAAGCTTGCATACTGCAATTTAGGACTAGGCCTAATTTGTTATATTACAGTACAAGAAATAATTTGTTATATTAGTAAATAGAACTATTTACCGGAGCCCATCGGCATCAGATGTGGATGGAGTCTTAAGAACTGGGGTGTACAGCCATCTCTGGCTTATGCAGAGTCCTCCTCTGTTATGGAAAATAGGATGGATAATGTTCTTGAATCCGCTGACTGTAGTAGTGACAGCCTCCTGTGGCAGATTGTTCTACTTTGTGATAGTAGCTTATGAAAAGAATACTTTCTAATATCTAGTCTACAGTAGTGCTTCTGAAATTTAAGCTGATGACCTCTTGTTCTACTAACATCCAAAAAATTAAAAGTAGCCTGATCAACTTTTCCCTGGCGCTTAACAGTTTAAAAACTTCAATCAAAACGGCTCTTAGTCTATGCATTTCAAGAGAAGTTAAACCAGTTCTTTCAAGCCTATCTTCTTAACTGAGAGTTGACATATATCTGGAATCAATTTTGCAGCAAGACATCGTACCTTTGAATGTTATCAATATCTTTCTGTAGGTAAGGGTGCAATGACAACAGTATTCCAGATGTAGTCTAACAAAAGATTTATACAGTTTCAGTATATTACTACTTTCACAATCATGTTCTGTTAATAATATTACCAAGTACTGCACCTTGTTGGCAGAGCTCACAGCTTGAGCACATTGTGTACTAGGGCTCAATGAATTATCAATAATAACACCTAAATCCTTCTCATACTCAGTGGTTTCAACTTGAATACCACCAATAAAATAACTGACTTGAGCATCTAAGTGACTAAGGTGGAGACACTTGCACTTCTGTGCATTCAATAACATTTGCCAATCACAAGACTATTTCTATAATGTATCCAAATCCTGTTGCAACTCAGTCACTTTACCCATGGAATGAACATCAGAAAAGACCTTTGTACCATCTGCAATCTTAGTTACTGAATTATACAAACTGGCATCCAAATTATTGATATGCAGTATGAAAAGAATAGGACCTAACACAGATTCCTGCGACACACCACTAGTCACTGGAAGCCAATCGGAAAAATGACCATTTAATACAACTCTTTGCCACCTATTGTCCAGCCAGTTTTCAATCCAGTCAGCCACTACTGAACTAGAACCATGTGCTTTTACCTTTAAAATAAGCCGCTTGTGAGAAACTTTGTCTGAGGCTTTACTTAAATCTAAGTAGACAACATCTACAGGATGTCCTTCATCAAACTTTCGAGTAGCAACTTTAAGAAAGCAGAGGAGGTTGGTAAGAGAAGACCTTTGCTACCTAAAGCCATGCTGAGAATCAACTATCATGTCATTACCCTCCAGATGGCTAACAATACTTTCCTTCATAATTGATTCCATCACTTTACAAACCTGGGAATTAAGTCAAGCTGACCGATCTATAACTACTAGGCTGATTCTTAGGACCTTTTTCATACAAAGGAGTCACATTTGCTAGCTTCCAATCCATAAGAATCTGACTACACCGCAAACTCTTGCTAAAAATAAGGCTTAAGGGCATGGAAATGGCTTTTATAGCAAGATTTGTAACAGAACCTGATAAATACCATCGATGCCATGTGCTTTGTCAGGATGTAGATTCCACAACTTCCTGAAAACCACCTCATGAGAAAGATTTAAATTGCATAATGCACAAGTTATACTCAGACCACTGGAACCATTGATAACTGGAAGATAGTCAACATCTTTCTTAGTCAACACCGATGAAAAGTACTCGTTTAACAGTCTGGCATTAACAATGTCATCCTGAATTGGACAACCATTTACGTCAATCAAAGTCTTTAGTGTTGACCTTACTTTGGACATACCCATAGAAAGCCTTTGGATTATCCGCCACGTTCTGAGCCAATTTACTTTCAAAATTGTGCTTCGCTAACCTTTCAATTCTAGTAGCAGAGTCAAGCGCTTTTTTGTACTTCACATGATCATCATAGATACCAGTCTGCTTGTGAGTTCTCCAAGCTCTCTTTTTCCTCTTCCTCGCTGCTTTCACATGGGATGATCACCAAAGTGGCTTAACTACCCTTCCTTTTCTTTTTCCTTGGAGCATACTTTAAGACAACCTCATTTATTAAACTTACTCTTAAAAAAATTCCACATACTTTCAACATTAAAAACACTCAAACATTGATACCAATTGACCGAGTTTAGTTTCGCATGTATGGGCAATGTGAAAAGGAAATCCTCTCAAAGGTCCAAGGGACCAAGGGCTTTGAAAGGTGAAAAATTTGCTATAACGTGATGGAATGAAGGTTTTCTAATTTAGGGCCTAAGACTTTTGTGATTTTAGGACAGCTTATGATATATTCTTGTAGAGAGTTTAGATAAGAATACCCCCCCCCCCATATGAAACCTCACTGAGCATCCAGAGGTGCAGTTGCAGTCAAATGGTAACACTGCAAAATAATATGTGGGACTGGGGCTCAGTGAATTTTTTTTTTTTTAACAAACAAGATCAGATCGAGACTACAAGCCATGCACTCATATTGAGTCATTCACAAAAGAACACACAAGTGTGTATGCTGCAACTGAGCCTCCACTCAGGACTGGAACCTCAGTGAACTTAAAAAAGTGTTTGAAAGTCTCAGTGGACTTAAAATTTTTAAAAGAAACATAACTTACACTACAAGCCATGCACTCATGTTGAGTCATTCTCAAATTAACACACAATTGTATATATGCCGCCACTTGGACTGCACCTCCATTCAAAACTGAAGGCTCAGTGGACTTAAAATGTTTTTGAGAGAAATAGCCGGTTAGGATATCTCTGAGAGAAAGAGTCAAAATAACACAGAAGTGTACAAGAATCCAGGGCAACTACGACTGTGCCTCCACTCAGAACTGGAGGCTCAGTGGACTCAGATAATTTTTCAAAGACAAGTCAAGTGTATTGTATATTGGACTAAAAACATAACATGCGAACATGTAAGACGAAAACATACAACAGCGCCTCCTTGTTCAGAAAAAAAAAGGTGTTCCACTGGGGCGGGGTATTTTGCAGTTACTCTAGAATTGAAATACTCTGTTTGATTTGTTAAATTTTGATCATAAAGTTAACACCGGAAATCCGCCATGTTTATGTTGTGTTTCTTAGGTTTCAACTTCTGTCAGACAACAGCTGCAGTCTTAACACAAAGGTGTACCTACCTGCCATCACAATGGCTGACACTGACCCTGGTGCCACGACGCCAACAGACTTGGAGCAAAAAATCATCAGACAAGTTGAGGTATGGTTTCAGTAACATGTGACATGAATCGGAGCATTGACCGAATTAATCGTTATCTAGAAATGCTGAAGTGTTTAGTGTAGTCTATGGGGCTGTGTAAGGAGGTACTGTACCCTTACTGAACTAATTGAACCCTCAGATGCTGGGAGCTAGAAGACGTGAAAGTCTTCAGGACTTGAAATAACCAACAGGACCTGTAACCACGGCTATCAGACTCTTTTTGATGGCTGTGGTGCCCCTCAATAAATGTCCTATGAAGTAATGTAGACCTATAGATAGCCAATTTGCTCATTTTGGCTGTACCCTTTCTTCAAGCTTATCTTGATCCCTGGGCTCAGATTTTTCTCTGCCAGGTACAAGGAGATCACAATGTTTTGACTCAAAACAAGTAATGAATTCAGCTTGGATGGAACTACCTGTGCCCTGCCATAAAGACTGTTCCAGATATTCACAACCATCTTAAAAAATAATTGGTAGATATCAGTTGTGAGGGCAGTTTCATACATTTTTTAACCTGTGGGTTATGTGTGCCTGAGACTTTTGACATTAAAAGTGTCTGCTCGCACAGAAAGGAGGGATTATGTTCGTAGTTGATCATGGGTGCATTTTGCAGTCAGATCAAATCATTCCTTCCTCGGGTGATATGTAGGATGATGACAAGAAGGTCATATCTGTTGTTTTTATTTTGCTTTGTTCACAGTACTACTTTGGTAATGCCAATTTACGAAGGGATCGTTTCCTCCAGCTTCAGATAAGGGAAGACAATGGCTGTATCCTTTTGATGACTAATTTGTGGAATTCCATTTTTTTATTCCACTGTAAGAGAAAGAGGATAAAAATGAAAAAGGATTTAAAAAAGTTTTATATCATATATTTGCATTGTTCAAATTCTTTTAGTGAAAAAACTTGATTTATGATAAAAGTTGCCTTAACATGTGCCATTACCAGGGATCACCATGGAAACAATGTTGAAGTTCAACCGCCTCGCACAACTGTCTAAAGATGCTGAGGTTATTGTCAACGCCCTTAAAAAGTCAACAAGTGGACTTATGGAGGTTTGTCACTTTTGAGAAACACATAACTTTTCTGGGTGGTCAGTGCAGTATATGTTAAATAGTTTGCCAGAATTTCAATGTTTTTGTGATACCACATGGTGTACCATTCTCAAAATAATTGCAAGGCCTGTTATGTTGTTAAGTTAAGAAGGTAATGTAGATGATACAGAAAGATATTGTCTTTGGTTGCTGACAAGTAGGAAGAATAAACTGATATTACTTGTAACTATGCCTGAAGGAATGGGGAAGTGGTCAAATGGTGAGGACTCGATTGCACTTTTTTTCATCACAGAGTTGTATGGGGTCAATCTCTTTTATGTCTATGTTTAATCTCCATCTCTCCTCTATTTCTGATTTTGCTGTAATTTGTCTCTCTCGTTGGTTTTCAGGTCAGTGAAGACAACAGTAAAATTAGAAGGTCGCCAGACAATCCACTGCCAGAAGAGAATGCTGCACATATGCTAGAACTGAAAGCTAGAACAGTTTACTGTGTAAGTGTAAATCTTAATGAAACCAGGTTCAAAAAAAAAAAGGGGGGGGGCTTATGATGTTTTTCTAAAACACTCCAAATAAAGTAAGCTTTTCAACTGTCATACTGCTTGCCAGGTTCTTTTACTGAGGTCAACAAACAATGTCAGTTATCAGCACAGTCAGCTTTGTCACCAATTGGAATCACTGTACTTGCAAAAAACTGCCACTTCGGAAGTTAAGCTGCAGTTCTGGTGTCCATGATGACTCAAGTTTCTGAAAGACAAAGAAATTTTTTGTCTAAATGAACCTTTTGACAGCCAAGTTTGTCACTGTGCTTGAAAAAGAAGTTCATTAATTGTATTAGTTTCATAATATTTGGTAGGACCAAAAGTTTCTCTTTGTGATAAAATTGGTGTTATCGCTGTTGAATTCCAACAGAAAGGGTTCCCACTGGACGCCACAATCGACGACGTGCAGACGTTCATGGATCAGTTCGGAGAAACAGAAGCTGTCTTCATGAGGAGGGACAAGGAAAGAAAATTCAAAGTGAGAATCTGTTTGCAATTGTCAACAAATAGATTTGAAAGTGGTCTCTCACTATTTTTCGGTTTGTGTATGTGTGTGTATGTGTGTTTCTGACGCCTACCTTGTAAACACAATATCTCAAGAAGGGAAGCTTCGACAGATGTCATATTTTGTATGTGGGTGTACCATGTTGAGTTCAAGGAGCTGTGGTAAGTCAGATTCATGAAAAAGAATCCCCATAATGAAATCGTCGAAGCCACAATGCATTTGGGCATTCTGGTTAAGTATCACAAATTAACTAGTATCAGTGGTAAATGCAGAAGAAAACAAAAAGAAATTTTGTATCTGGAGACACATAATTGGAATCATCACATAAACTCAGGGTAACATAAACATTGTATGAAAACTTTAGCGTTCATTTGTTTACACACACATTCATAATATGATTAAAGAACAACAAGAGGAGAGATCCATACACAGTTACAGGTTACAAAAAAAGGAGAAGTACCAATCAGTCTTGTGGGATTCATTCAGGATTGTAATAAGGATATTAGTTAATGTTAAATATGCACACAACAGTCTTTATTACCAGGGTACATCACTTGAAGAGCATGTTACATCAAATGATAGATTGGTGGACTTCATAGCAGTATCACTGCCACAGTCACAAATGTTTGATGAGTGTGAATTCAAAATCACAACCAGGAAAGGAGGCACATTCCATGTGTACCAGAGATTCCAAAAACACAACTTGAATGTTTTTTACTGAAAAAATTCCAGGAGAAGTTATATAGAAGAAAAAATTAGGTGGAACAGAAATACACAGAGTGTCACTGGAAGTGGTGTGAGGCTTATCATTTGAAAACAAAGTTGCACAGATTAGGTCAAAGCTTTTCTTCTCCAATTATGACAAGAAGAAACTAGTTTTAAGCTCCTGTTACTTGTTATAGATTCTAAGTTGCATTTTATATTTAACCCTGCTGATCATCAAGTATTTTTTCTCTTTCCTTGTCACTCACAGGGTTCGGTGTTTGCAACCTACAAGACAAAGGCGGATGCCGAGAAGTTCATGGCAGTGGAATCACTGAAGTACAAAGACACAGAGACAATTAGATATTTCAAGTAAGTTGATGCAGAAGAGATATTTCCTCTTAAAACTCCAGATGCAGCAAAGACAACAGACAAGTGAAACCATGACGAAGGGATCATAAAAAATTGAAGCATTGTTAGTCTATTCAGTGTTTGATGTGTCAGTGGGTGCAATTCAGTCTCAGTGTTAATTATTGTTGGGGTAATGTTGCGTAATGTAAGTCTTAATTAGTGTCAGTCCAGTATTAAGAAGTGTTGTCTCGTGTTCATCATTGTTAGTGTAAGTTTACTTTCCATGTGTGCTGGGGTTTATTCACACTCGGTAAAAATCGTCAGCGCCTATTGGCCCATTACAGTCAGGTGTAAGTTTAGCCTGTTGTTATTCTTCTTATAAGTACTTAAGCACAGTCAAAGTACATTCAAAACATAGTTACTCAAGCCGTTATCATTTGCTTAAGTTTTATTTGCATAAAACCAGTAAATCCAAAGCAATGAAACTTTGCAACCAGGAGGTTTGGGGTTCGACCCCCTGGTCAGTTCACAGTTTGCTGGGTTTTCCATCCATGATCTATGTAAGGTTTTCCCATCTGAATTGACTTTGTGAGGAAAAAAGTGCCTAACTTGCTGAGTTGGTAGTATCTCAGCTGACTCAACATGGAGCCGTAACTTTCAACCACAGGCTTCCCTCACTCATGTGTGATTACTTACCACCATATGGTAAATATCTTTCAAGGCTTGAATTACTTGATTGTCAACTTTTCCCAATTTTTCCAACCTTAGTGAATCTCTTGCCCTTGTAGACCACAGTTGATAATAATATAATTTTTAATTCTCACATTTTTTTTGTGCAGATTTCTGTTTCTGTATTGATTAATACTTTATCAGATTCACTTTGGTGAAACAAAAGTTCTGTCCATGTCACCAAGCAATGGATAGTGGAAAAGTTTGCATTTCTATCAAAACGGACAGCATCAACTGAGATAGTTAACATTCAGCTTCTCACCAGGATGCAATGTGATTCCTGGCCCAACGAAAACTTTACAGCTAAGTCATATTGATTGATGAATCGCCCAACCATCTTTGGTTGATAAAGGGTGTCATTTATCTCCTTTTTTAGGTCGGACTATTACAAAATGAAATCAGAAGAGCGAAGGACACAGAAAGAGCAAAACAAGAAAGAGAAGAGAGAGTAAGCTACAAATAAATAATCATTTGGATATTTTTTCAGAATGAGTTCAGTGCCGGATATTACTGCACCATTATCGATGAAAGATGTTTTACAGCATGCATAATGGGGTGCTTGTCATTACCAAAAACGTCGCAAAAGACAGTATCATTAGCAAGGAGTGTTTGACAATGAAGATATGAAAAAGATTTAAAAGAATAGGCCAGACAATGGTCGAGTATTTTGATGAAATTCATAATTATACGAAACAACGTCTGCAACCCTTAATCTGCTCTGAATCTTCATGATTATAGATACGAATTGTTTGTAACCACCAAGACGTTTTAAAAGTCCAACCAAGCATGTGATGTAGAAACCATTGTGCAACTTTGTTGTCATCCTGCCATGATTATGAGCTAGGTATGAGGCTGCCTCAAATGTAGTTTATCATAAAATGCATCAAAATGTCACCAACTTTGCTAACCAAGTGGGTTTTGTGTTCATGGGACAATACAGGGTGAACTGAACCCCTGTCAAAGGTACACCAGAACTGTTTCTATTTGTCTTATTTCCAATGTTGACTTGAAGTCTGCTCAGCTTAATCCATCCAGTGGGTCACAATGATGATCATATGAGCCAATCCACTGAACTAATGATGTGGATGTCAGTCTCGCTGAGTGACCTTGACGTTGACTTTGTCCAATATGTGTGGTTCATTTGTCGGTCGTTCTTCGGTCGGGAGTTGGTATTGGCAGAAATGTTGTTGGATGCCAAAAGTTGGAAATCTGGAACACTGAACAATTTTTTTTTTCTCGACTTTGGGTGAGGACGGTAGGTAGCCCTTGATACCTTTGTGCCAAGTGTTCTTGAGGTGTCTTCCATATCACGGCCACCTGCAGAATTGGAACAGGAGGTCCATTCTTGGCAATCACATCACAGACAGGGTCCCTCATTGACTCCCTGGCAAAGTTGTGACTACTCAACTGTAACGCCACTGGGGATGTGAACAATAGACCTACAAGGGAATGCTCTTTAGACTGTGTTCAGAATTACCGGAGATCCTTGACACGCATTTTCATTATGTTTTTACCAGTATTTGGGAGAGAGGGGTTGGTAGTAGGCTTTTAGATTTCCCTAGATAAGACTTAGTCCTAATCCTTTATCGTTTAAGTTCCTCTCTGACCCAGTCTCTCATGGGTGGAGGGATAGGGAGGCACTTAGGAGCCAAGTCATTTGCCTCATTTAGTTACAGACTATTTTTTTGGGGGGGGGGGGGTGCTTACATGCACACAACATAGGATTACCTAGTTCAATGGAAGTATTGCAATTGCAGTTCCATATCTGCACCAGTTCAGCTGTGTGGAGATTGATTTACTCGTCTTCAATTTCTTCATCTTTTGTCATTTAATTTCTAGGAAGAAACAGCAAGAAGAAAAGGAAGCAGTGGAAGCTAATGTAAGATAATTGTTTCTTCTAATCTGGTTCATTTGAATATAAATACACAACTTTGGAAAGAAAATGACGAGGAATAATGATTACTGTCAAAGTTAATAATGTCTGCAGTGACACCAGTCTAAGAATTCGCTACTTTCTCAGAATTTGGGAGTCAGAAATCAAGACATTGATGAGTCGTTGTGTCTGTTATACCAAACTAAGGAGAAATTTGATTTGTCATTTGAAGAAGAAAAGATTTTGTTTGTTTACCAGAATGAAATGCAATATTTACTTCACTTGGTTCCATAAGCAAGGATGGGTGGTTTTGGTCAATGCTGTCTCCAGAAGTTGTTTCAAACACCAACCATTTTCAATGTGTAATATTGTCAAATTGATCATTAAAATTTCAGACGGAGTACCAAGACTTCGAGCGGGGACTGATCATGGCTTTCGAAGGAGCCTGTGACCAGACAACCCGTGAAGACTTGAAGGAGGTGTTTAGTGACTATGGCGTGGTCAGTTGGATTGATTTCAACAAAGGAGAAACAGAGGTAGGGTGGAAAGAACCATTCTGGATTAAAACAGGTTGGAAGATGTCCTTCATAAGGATTGCTTGTGGGACAATAAGAACCATACATTGAGCTGCTCAATAGCTAATATGTAAGCAGGAACATGGAGAGTAGAGGTGTTACAGTAGTAGTACAGACACTTTGTTTCTTAAGTCAGAAAATGTAATTGGGTACATATTTATCAAATATAGCTCAGGAAAAATAACTTTCATTTCCAACTTAATGTGAACGAAAACATTTATGTTTTAACATAGCCTGTAACCATAATTCACATCAGTTTTTTTTTTTTTGATAATCATAAAATCATGTGCAATTTTCAGGTGATGTGAAGGAGGGGATGATGGGGTAGGGGAAATCAGTCGAGTATTAGCTTGTGAGAATACAGGTAAGATACAGATAGTAGTAAAGGCTGGCCAAGCTGATCTCTCGAGAGCAGTATGAAGCGCTAGCCAGTGTGCAACTGAGGTCAGCCAAGTAGTCTGTTCAGAGCTGCATGGAGAACTCAGCCAGTGTGGAGTTGAGGATGGTCAAGTTAAGTCTATCTCCCCCTCTACATATAGCCAGCCAGTAAAGGGGTCGAGTCTTGGCAGGTTTGTGGTCCATGGGAGGTCACGATGATGATCATTAGAGCCAATCCACCGAATGAACAGTGTGGATATTAGCCTCTCTGAGTGACCCACCATCAGACATGCACACTTCCCCTCTTTTTGCAGCAAAATTCCAAGAAATTAGTCAGAACGACTGTTTTGAATTTCTAGATAGTGACAGGACTTTTTCTCCTCAATTAAGCCATATACATTATTTCACACACATGGGGAAGCATATCACCCGCATGAATTTTTAATATTTATTTCATTATGAATAAACAAGTAAGTTTAGAAATAGGTCTGAAAAAAATCATACTTCTAAGTTTAGCAACATTTATTTCTGAGACATTATACAAATAGCATTAATAAAAAAGAAAATAAAAAAATAGAAAAACAAAGTAATGAACAAATGCTAGAAAGGGAGAAATAAGCAAGTGCAATACTTTTGAAACTTTGACCCTTTGTACATTAAGCTTCAGATTAAGAGTCCCTTGGAGATTGAAACTACTTCACGCTCTGTGGCTTCAGCACTGATCTATCACCAAAGATCCTATTTCAGTCTTGAGCGTGACATTTGGCAAAAGGAATATGTCTGTAATTCCCTGTTGGGGGGGGGGGGTTGGTCTATGTTCAAAGCCAGTTTCTTTTTAGCTCTCCCCTCTATGTGACCACCCAAGTCTCCTCCTCCTCCTAACAGGGTAATATAAGATTCGAAGAGGGTACAAACGTGAAGGAAGTCATCGACAAGGTCCTGGCAGACCACAACGACAAACTGGAGATCAGAGGCAGCGCCCTCTCCATGAGGGTACTGGAAGGAGAGGAAGAGGACCAACATTGGAAGGAGGTCTTTGAAAACAGGACAAGAGGAAGAATGAAGAAGCAGCAAGGTAATGAAAACATCTCATCCATTAATGCAGGACTCAAAAGGTTTTTTTTTTTTCTCAAAGAAGTGGCTAATTTGTGGACCCTGGAAAGCAAGGAAAGTCCATGAACAAATATGTTTATAGGACTTTGGTAACAGTCGCTGTCATTGCGATGTTCTGGTTGTGGTCGGTATTTTCGTGTTTTTGTGGTGGTCGGCTACAGTGAGTATCAAATAAAGCCAACCACCACAATAAACCATAAAAGCTCACCACCCTGTAATGTGACTAGATGTGGCAGTGCACAGTTTGAAGCAAAAGTTTCTCATAACCAGCTGTATTTGCCAATATGCAAATTCTGTTTGCCTCGTTATTATGCACTTAAATTTTTGTTTTACCCAGTTTTCTTTGTTTGGCCTGATGGCTTAGTGAAGCAAAGTTCCATCCCAATTACGTAGTTAGAATTACCTTCCTTATTAAATCACCTGAAGTTGATCTTTGGTTTACATTCTTTTTAAGTCATCCAAGTTTGGTATTGATTCAATGGTCATTTGTGTTTGATGATGTTTCTGAGATGCCTGCACCATATGTAGCTGCACAATCCTCAAATGGACATCTCCTACTAATTTATCTCCAACTAATTTTTTTTTTATACTTTAAATATAATTTGTTACTGGGTTAGGTCTAGGGGTTATCATTATGAAAAGAATGTCACTTTTGGGATGGGTGCAATGCATGGGAAGATTTGAAGTGAATAAGAGAAGGAAAAAAAATACATTTTCTGCCTTCTCTCCTTATAACTGCAATTAGATAAGATTGAAACTAAAGAAAGTCTGATTTCAGTGTAGATCTTAAAAAGCAACAGAAATTTTTGACAGGAGGATTATTTTTTATCTTGGATATTAGGGACTGAACATAGCATACATTATGTGCTATTAACTTTTCTGTAGGCAAGATTAACCTTGGCCACTAGTTATCATAGCTGCATCAGCAGCAGTGTGTTGGTGGTATCCTTTGAAGCACTCGCTTAATTCTTTCCCTTAATATTTTGATGCAGAATTTTGTCACCCAATTAGCAGAGAAGATTCAAGCAGAGTTGCTCAATAGATTTTTACAATTGGATACTGTTGATTGTAAAAAAAGGTAACACACATTGAGGGAATGTTTTCTGATATGTTACAACTTTAAATATTTTTCTAGTCGAATTGTACTGATGGCCCGTGTCTATTAGTACAGAAGTAATGAATGTTTGTGAGTGCAATATTATGAGTGATTTCATGAGTTGGGCGATTTGATGTTCTATTCAACAAGGCAAAACTGAGTTGAATAGAACATTCAGCCTTTCAAACTCTGCGAAAGTTTGGTCAAAATTTGCTTCGACTAGACAAGAGATTGTGACCTAACTATTACGTATGTTACGTTATGCACAACACGGTCGAATCTTAATGCGTGCTCGTACGTACTGCAATGCGACGATCGCTGATTCATTGCTGTTGGTCAATACATGCTAACCTGCAGCTGAAGGTCACAGTCATGATGGTAGAACTTCTAATGAAGTTCATGAGACATCATCGTCAGTAGGACATGTTCATTTTTCATGAGACAACTACATCTTCCACGTTACTTTTCAAAAAAAGAGCAAGAACATTTTTGCCATTGTTTTTAGCTTTATCGACTTTAGTAGAATTCTTTTTCACAAAGAGCCTATTTGAAGCTTAGTTGCACGAAGTGAACATGTTAAAATTAGCTGCCACTCAGAATCCTATAGGCACACCTCTGAGCTGTGATGTCAATAATCAGGAACGTGTGTCAGTCAAAGGTCATTCGAGGGCTTGCAGCGCTAGTGATGAAACTGTGGGGTTACGGTGTGGGCTACTTCAACATTATTGCTGCAGTTGAGAAAGAGATTGAACTAATGAGGCTTAGTTTCTCTTGTTTATTTCTCTTCTTAATGGAATAGTCCTGCCCATATCAGATGTTTTGATTGGCTATTCACGTAGAGTGTAATTGTTCTGTTTGTGTATTATACACCTTTTCAATGTTTTGGAACACCACATGCAGTAGATGCAAGCAAGTGCTACTCTTCACTGCCACAGGATATTGGTCACGGACAGTGTAAAGTCTTCTGTTTCCATGGAGATGTAGCTCGAAAGTAGCAGACTACAGGATCCTTAAATGTGGTGCTGTAGTTGTTGGAACAAAAGTGCAAGAATTGTAGGTTGTTTGCTGCTTCATCCGATGTGATTTATTCAGAGGATTCTGGGAATAAAGATCTGACGTAACAAATGCCGCATATGTTTTAAGAGTTGTCCTAATCTGTAACCTGATCTCTTAATACTTCGAGGTATTCGTTGATGTACTTTTTCATCCTTGACTTGTTCACTTCGCATACATGTGAGTTAAATTTATGTAGAGAACCGTTGCATGCAATCACAGTATATACCTCCCCGTTAGAAAAAGTATAAATTTTCTTCATTAACTTTGAGTGTCAAATCTGTTCCATTAGGGAGATGTCTGCTATAGAAATCTGGGTTGTCAGATTTGAAGGACAGATCGCAAAAACAGGACAATCCAGTTGGTAGACCGTCAGTGACCTTGACTTCGATTGGCTTCAGATGACTTGTCCTCTTTTTGTGTGTAAGAGAATGTTTGTTATTTGAGCCAATCTCATAATAAGTCATCAAACCAGGCATGGAGATTTGTTGTGTATTGAATTCTTGTCTCTGTCTATCAATCAATGAGATGAGAAGGCTACTCTCGGCCTAATTTTACTTTTGAATTTCATTAGAAAATGTTTTTTTTGTGCAGGTCACCGCTGTAGTACGTCGTTTTGTTTTGTCCTCCTTTTTTTGGTTTTTGTCAAGCTAAAATAAGATCATTACTTTTAAATTTCTGTCTTGTGTATAGTATTGGTCTTCCACAGAAAAGATGATGTCAATGAATTTGAATGTTGGGGAAAAATTGATAGTGGAAGTTACCATTGTGACTATAAATCAAGCAAGGGACTGGATATTACTTGATAGATTCTTACTGGAGTGTGATGACCCAAAGTTAGCATAAGTTGATAACACTTTTACCTTGTTCATGTAAGTAATGTACATGTAAGTGTGACATACACTGATCATACTGTAGTCCTAAAAGTTGCGAACCGAAGAGAACGAATGTTGATACACTGTGAAAGTCAACATGTGGGTAGAACTGACTTACCGACCCACCACCTCAACAATGAAATGTCGCTGGTAAGTGTGATTTCACAACACACTATTCAGGAGGCTTCTCTTTGTCACAGTTGTCCAACAGTATCACTCACTACAAATGTCTTCTATAATAAAAAGGCAAGTTTGGATCACTGAATTTGCTCTCATAACAATGTTTTTACCAAAAACCAAATATTTTTGAGTGTGGGTGCTCATGAGGGATGCTCATATGGAAAATAGCTTTTTCTGTTTACTACAGTCACAAGTTTTCTGATAAAAACTGAACTCGCACTGAAGCATGACTATGAATGGTGCATCTGGAACAGAAGCTTTCTTTGGGGAAAACAGGAAAGTTGGTGGCGCCAGTGAGATTTTTACTGTGTCACAGTAGTCTGTGAGGACTCCCAGTAGACTAATTGTTGTATGGAGTAGCAATCATGTGCTGATACAGTGGTTTTTTTTTTATTCTATTACAGGTCATGTGATCATTCCAAGCAACGTCAGACTGATATATGTGTTTGCTTTTCCTTTCTACATTTTTTATTTTGCTTCTTTTTTTTTTAAGTCAGCAAGGAGTCACTCTACTGGATGACTTTTCCCCATGTTAACATTTTCGTTTTTTGGTGATAAGTTCCTTTTCTTTGTAAGACTGATTTAAAATTCGTAAGGATGCACAAACATTGATTCAAGTCTCTTTGTTTGTCTCCCCACAGGGAGAAGGAAAAAGAAAGACAGGCGTCCCAGCAGAGGGACAAAATTTGAAGGACAGAAGAAAAAGTTCAAGGACGATAGCGACAGCGAAGGTGACGGGAAGGATGAAGATAAAGCTGGAGAGGGCAACGGAGAAGCAGCGGAAAAGACAGGTACATGAACTGCTTTACTGAGACATTGTCGTTCATCCATATGTGCGTTCATTTGTATATTTACACTCATTCAGTCATTATTTCATTCGTGCAGTTATTCCTCTGTATTGATTCTTTTGTTCATTCGTTCAGTAATTCAGTCGTATGTTTATTCTGGTGTTTCTTCTCTTTCTGTAGAAGTATGGCCAAACTTGTTTACTTTCACTTAAATAGATATCAGAGAAATAGGAAGTTAAAATTAAATCCAGTGGAAGAGCATACAACAGGAAAAGTTTTGCAAACACAAGGATGCAACAAGTGTCCCAACTCTGATGAAGCAAAGAACATGATCGCTTTTCTTTGTTTTTCTGACTCTTTTTTTTTTTAAATTCTTGTCTCATGACTTATGTGAAAACTCAATCTCCGAGACAAATATGTAAAATGAGTTTTGATTCTATTTATCCAGGGGTGACATGACACCTTATTTGTGCTTTTTTTTATGCAGACTGACATTAATGTATAATCCACATTGGTGATAATGAACTGTGTCTGCATAGGACCTGAAGCGTAAGTCAACTTGACAGTTGATGTAAATCCAGTCTTTTGTCCCACAAGATGAAGAACAGATCATGGTCACAATGATGAACAATAGAGCCAATCCACTGAACAAATGATGTGGATATTTAGTTTTATCTCTGAGTGACCTGTTATTTTATGTTGAATTAAAAGAGAGAAAGGATGTTATTAGCATAGGAATGTTAATTGAGCAATTAATGATAATTTGTGGACCATGGACAATCTTGACCCTGCATCCAACTGAGATGTTGAATCACATACTGTTGAAGGAATAGAACGTGAAGCTACTAACATACAATCTCAACGGTTCTGTTTTGTTACGGGTTATCAAGCCGTTTCACACATTTAATGCACCTGACGTCATGAGTCTCTCGCACATGCATAACATTCTCATGTTGAATGGCTACCCCAAATGTTTGTTATGGGAGAGTCTACGCTGAAAAAAATGCTGCTCAAAAGGAATGGGCCAGAGGGCGAAGTACAGTAAAATATTTTGAAAAACACTTGTGGGGACAGGGGTTGACAGTAGGGTGGTATTTTCTCATCAGACGTTTCCCTCTCATTTTAGTTTCAAAGATCAGTGAAATCTCCATTATGCTTGCAACGTCATTCATAAAATCAGTTGTCCTGACTGTGTATCTGTTTACGTTGGAGAAACAAGCAGAAATTAAGAGAAGAGCTCATGAAATATCTTGGCAGTCAAAAGGGGGTTATCTGTCAGCATCACTCTGTTCCGCAGTTCCTCTCCAATTGTAGTATTCTAGGCTACGAATCTAAGGAGAAAAATAACGGAGAGCCTCACAATAAAGGCAAGCAGATCCTCCATTGACAATAACATTGCCAGCAATTTGCTAGAACTATTGTGACTGTACTTTGTTTTCTTTTTAATGGTGTATTTTTTTCTTTTTGTCATTCATCCACCTGGTGTGTTTATGTTTTCTCATCAATATTATACAATACATTATAGTGCAATAATAGTGCAGGGGGACACAGGGCTCCAGTCCATTCGACGTATCCATGGAGAGTCATGATGGAGCTGAAATTTGTGAATTGGTTGGCCTCCATATCCTGGGTAAAAGCATGGAAGCATTCCCGCAACTTAATGTTGGACTTTACAGGGACCGCGGTCTATCTGCAGTCGCATCAACATCAGGCCCCAAAGCTGACAGGATAAGGAAAAGTCTGATCCAAATATTCTGTGACCTTGGGGTACAAATCGATGCCCAGGTGAACCTCAGCACCGTCAACTATCTAGATGTCACACTGGACCTTAGATCAGGCACATACCAACCTTACAGGAAACCCAGCGACCTCACCCAACCTCTGTTCGTCCATTCCAAGTCTGACCATCCACCTCACATCACCCACAACATCCCCACTGCTGTGAAAAAAACATCTCACTGAACTATCCCAGAAGGAGAACATCTTCAACGAAGCTGTTAAAGACTACCAGGAGGCACTCAAGGGATGCTGCTATGAACACACCTTCGAGTACAACGCACCCCGGGACCATCCAAAGTCGGGCAGAGAAACCCTCGCAGAAGAACCATCTGGTTCAACCCTCCCTATAGTGGGATAGTTCAAACAAATATTGACAAAGTTTTCCTGAAGTTGGTGACCAAGCATTTCCCATAGACTCATAAGGTCCACCCATTATTCAATAGAAGCAATTTAAAAGTCAGCTATAGTTGCATGAAGAATGTCAAATAACTTTTTAAGCCGGTTGCGACATTGACAGGGTTTCGTTATCATGTATATTACATGCTCTACTTTGTATTGAGCTCTTCCGACCGGTAGAGCTGGTTGTTACCTTTGTATATTGTATGTTTGTGTGTCAGTGGTCAAAGAGTTCAAGTTCAGTACAAATTAAAGTATTTATTCATGTTTCCATGTCACTCCACTTAACACTCCTTATTTCATTCACCTCACAGAAGGAAAGCGCCCGCTGGATGAGACAGAAGGAAGTGAGACGCCATCAGCCAAACAGATTAAGACTGAGTGATTCCATCATTGCTGTTATCAGGAGACTGCTTGGTTATCTACATAGGAGGAGATATTTATGCGGCCTTCTGCTCATATCACCTGGCACACTTACTGTGTGAGAAATTCTGGTCTTACAACTCATGAAGGTGGCCTCCATTTTGTGGCCGATAAGGGGACGTAATGTCTTTGACACTTTTCAGGAGAAGAACACCTTTAACGGCACTGTTGCAGGCAGTAGAGAAATACATCCACTAATCTAAACAGTCAAATACTTTAATAATGTTCTTTGAGAAGATT
Organism: Stichopus chloronotus; assembly: GCA_021234535.1. Classification (NCBI taxonomy): domain Eukaryota; kingdom Metazoa; phylum Echinodermata; class Holothuroidea; order Aspidochirotida; family Stichopodidae; genus Stichopus; species Stichopus chloronotus. Next base: position 6,254,004 of record CM037848.1, on the reverse strand, counting down.
ATGGAAGTTGGGGACCATCATGGTGGGAATTACCTTACGAGTTGTTGCTTCTTAAGTATGCCAGGCAATATGACGAATGGGGGAAGGTAGAAGGTGAGCTATATGTGAATCTGAGCGAGATTTTCTAGGATCAACAGGGATATTGACCAAAGTGACTGCTCATTCTTAGGTAAGTAGCTTCTGGGTACAAATGTGAGGGTGCACATCAGAACTGCTCGGCAGAAAGTAACGACAAAAATGCCTTGACATTGACTGTTTTTATAATTTTTTTCTTTTTTTAATGCAAGCCATTCTTATGAAGATTGCCATTCTCTTTGATTTTGTCACTAAAAGTTTAGCATGTCCTTCCCTTTTGCCATGGTTTTTCGATGGCGGATCTTTGGACTGTATGCCATTGTATCAAGCCATGTAGTGGGTTTCTTTTTTTGTTTTTTTTTTGTTGTTGTCATAAAAAGCTGCAACAAAGATCATGTGGGACTTAAAATACGAAGAAGGAAAACAAAAGGAACAAGTATTTTCTTTAAATGTGTTTCTGAGAATTGGGAGCTCAAACTGAGTTGTTTCTCTGTCAATGGATGGAATACTTTGGATATTGATCAGTTGCCATCTGGTAGAGAAACGCTGTGCCTAAAGGTTATTCATTTTGTTGTTGTGAAGTCCCCCAGCATGATCACATCATTGGTATAGTGACCCTGCACCATCATGTCAGGCTGCTGTGATGTCACTGGTATAATGCAGTACTATATCGTGGTAGGATGCAGCCACTTCGATGATTTTGACCCTTTATTCTCATGTTAGGCTGCACGTTAGTCAATGATTTCCGATGGCGCTGTATCGTGTTAGGCTACAGTAAAATCAGTGATGTTTGAAAGTTACCATATTGTTCGATGCTGCAATTCAGAGCTCTTTAATGTCAGGCTGTATCTTTGATCACATTCAAGATTTCTCCGACTCTGCACCATTATGTTAGGCAGCCTCACTTTAAAGATTCTTGATGTCAGACTACATTCAAGTTTACGATGTCTAAGTCCATCGGTTCTGCTTTGACACAAATTGTCGAATTCCGTTTGCACAGTAGAAAAGGGTGCTTCATTAAAACACTTTCTTGAAGGCAATCAATCAGGTAATTTTTTTCAGTGAAGTTGCTTTGTCAGAAATTGAGTTCGGTAGGAATGCCACAAAGGCACATGGATGTATTGATCAATCAGGATGCTTGTGTTCTTTTTGGTTTTTTTGCAAAGTTGCATGGCATCTTGTCCATTGCACTTTTCAATATCCTTAGAATTACAAGTTCTTGCATATCTTTTCTTTGTTTTATTAATCAGTGTGGAGTCCTCTGACATGTGTCCACTGTCCAGACCTATTTTGGTTCAAGTTTCTATTTCTTGTAGATTTTTTTGGTATGATTCTCTCTCAATTCCCAAAGTGTGAAAATTGGAGGTAACCAAGTTTTTCTCAAACTTTTATCACGTAGCTTTCAAAACCATTAAACATGGCTCGCAAGGAACAGTTAACAGAGCCGTTGTCATCAGGTCGGCATGTTTTCTCTTTTGAAATTGCAACTTTACTTTTCTCCTGTCTGTAAAGTACAATTGGTGGCATTTTCTCTGCATGGAAGTTTTCCATTTGTAAGCAATTTGCAGGAGAAAGACTTGGATTTGAATTCTCATGGTCTTTGCCTGTCCTTCAAGCTCATAAATACATTTAACTTATTTGTGATGATTAATATGGTATCTGGGTGGTTTTTTGGCCACCCTATATGTGAGACTACAATGGATGTCTGGTGGGTTAAAGTTAGCGGAGAAGACAAATGCAAGTGGGGTTAAGTCTCTCATCCAATCCTCACATGATGTTATGCATGATAAGGTTTCATCAAAAGGAACAAACCCTAACCATTATTGTATGTCTCGATAGCTGGTCATGTTCTGTCATGCAGAAAATTGTTTTCTTGAGACATGATTTTAGCACATTATGGAAATTCTTTGAGCATTAGGGAAGTCTCTGATCCTCATCATGAATATGCATCAATCACCAATCTATGGAGCATCCAATGAAAACTCTGGCACTTACAGTAATGTGTGACTCTGTCACAGTCAGTGGCGGTGTAGGTGCATTCCTCGTGGCGGGGTAGTAGCCTAAATGGCACCCATCATCACTTACATGATAAATTGCCAGAAGACAAAATTGTCAGGAGCATCACCTTTGGTTGGTGTGGAGCATACCAGAATGTTTTTGGATAAAAAATACCCCTAGAATGCTGGAACTCACCTTCCAGGGCTCTGGAGGTGCCCTTTCACTCTTGCTGCCCTCTACCCCCGAAAAACTGCTGCCAGTCGGCCGCGGTCCTTGGCCCCCTCATCACACCACCACTGGTCACACTGATTTTTATCATCTGACAGGTTAATAAGAAAGTCTAAATCGAAAAGATAAATTCCTTTTTGCCTTTTTGTAACTATGCCACACATTGGGTCCTCTGATCACTGTTTTTTTTTTTTTTTTTTGCTGTGTTTGTGCTGGTTTATCAAATTTCCATTAATTTGTATGGAGAGTCTCTCTAGTATAGCAACAAGCAGTTGAACATATGATAATGTACCCAGCCATATTCAACAATTTCCCGAAAAGTCTCATCCCCACCTTCCACCCATTTGTCTCTCTTCCAGATATTTTGTAGTACGGTTTTGCTGATGGAAACATGCTTTATTTCTAATATGTAAAAAAACTTTTTTAATTTCTTAACATCTTTGAGAAGCATCGTTTTGTTCGTCTCCATTCCACATGTCTTTTTGTCCTTTGAAGTTTTTTTTTATCTTGAGATGACCTCTCTGTATATAGGAAGAAATAAAAGTGAAGAACCCCTGAAAACCATACATTTTGTCCTATGTTTGGCATCGGTTCTAATTTTTGGTGTTCTTATGGCTGTGACATCTTTGAGATGTTCCCTCCCATCGCCCCCCCCCCCACCACCCGCCTTTGCTCACAAACCTTTTTGGGATCTTTGCAAGTGTGATCTGGGTTTTTTTTTCGGATAGTCCACAATTCTACCTAGTATGTAAGTGACGATAGGCCCCACTTGAGCCCCCCACAATGAATGAAAAATGCACCCGTGCTGCCAATGACTATCCGTGCCCCTCTGTGAGGTGTCTGTCCACGCCAGTGACAGTTCCTTGCTACGGGCCTGGTTATTCATCAATCATCGCAAAATTAAAAATAACACGAGACAGTTTGATCGCCCTTTTCTCCAGTGTGGCTCACAATATGGCAGTATAACATTGCATCCAACGGTATAAATTGAAAAAAAGGTTTATGATCACCCTACGGCCGAATTGAATGACGTCATCCTTGAAACATCAGTGTTGAAGTTATCCCTAGGGTATTTCCCTAAACGAAAGTTTTGGCTTATCTCGTGTAACTAGAAAATCACACTCATGGAAGGTGAAAAAGTCACGATGTCTGAGATGAGTTCATTATGTGGTATGCTAGGGTTAAATACTGTGAGAACCTTGAAAATATCACTTGCAGTTTAGCATCACTGCAGAAATGAAAGGAATGCTATAGAGCACAGCCGGTTGTCCAGTGTTTTATGGAGTGCGGCCAAAAAACCATGATACCATTATGCCACAAGAAGACATTTTCTTTACAAATTACAATGTGCGAAAACCTATTATTGCCTATATATCATTGCCATGCAAGTAAAAATTGTTAATTTGCAGTAACCAATTATTACTCATCTTTACATGCATGGCAATACTACGCTTTCGTAAAGATGTGCATTAACTTTTGAAATTAGATTAAAATGTTCCTGCTCAACAGTATGACGTAGCAGTGAGTCTCCTTGTAGGGTTGCAATCAGTGTCTGTAATGAGAAGGGGACACGTGACGATTTACCATCCACGCGGAGCGCCACCATAGGCTGGCGAGGAGCGTACAAGAAAATTTTGTGCCCCAGAAGGCCCTCCATATGGCAGGAGATCTGAACTGTAACAATCTCTATTTTGACACTTCTTGATCTGGAATTCTGTATGATGAGAAATATTTTATCACTCGGTGAAGAGAGATGTTCTTGAAGACCACCCCCCGCAGAAGCAGACGCTTTTGGCTTAGGTATCACCAATAGACGCACATGTATCAGACTTAAGTACGATTACACGAATTACGTGACAATGAAACCCAGCAATGTTGCGACCGAGGCGCGCCGAAAATTTGTGGTGTTAAAAAATTGTAAAAATTGTAACATTGTAAAAATGTGGCGTTATCGTGACCCTATTAGTTTGTACTATTATAAGTAAAAAAAACCACACCTCTTCCCACCCCCTACGAAACAAATCGCTTTCATCCCGTTTTCAGACAATTTCATTTTTTCACCTGGATAAGATTGGGATTCAAATGTCACTCACACTATAATCTCCTCCCCCACCCCCGCCTGGTGGCGCCTATGTCCCCTTGGAGGAGATTACAGTGATCAAAGCATGTGTCCTGGTTTCATACATTTCAGTGATCAGTCAACCATGTCTGCTCTGCTGCAGTACGTGTGTCGGCTCTCCAGTTGTGTGGGTTCCCCCCCCCCCCCCCGCCACCCCATTCTTTAGCTCAGGCAGACAGACCTTTGTTTCCGCTAGCGCCGATCCTAGTTGCACACACGACTGGGGTTCGAATCCAGATAATTGGAGCTCCTCCTGCCTGTGCGTGTGCTCCGGTATCAATATGATGACGTGGCCCAAGGAAGCTTCCAAGACAAACGAGGCCATTAACGAATGGCATTCTCAGAACTCAGCCATGTGTTGCTTCAAAAAAAAAAATATGCCAAATTTGATTTGCTGATACTGAAAAAATTCAAATCCACTCACAGTTTTGACCAAAGTATTTGGCCTGTAGCTGAGAAAAACACCGGGGCTCAAAATATGCCAGATTTGTGTAATTTAGTTAGTTAGTTGGTCGGTGATCGGCAAATATGGATGGTCCATTTGACTAGTCTGACGTCATCCTCTTTAATTGTTTTATGTCTATGCGCAGTACTCAATTTAGAAATCATAGAAGTACAACGTGAAAATTAAAGGACGTTCAGCGCATTACGTAAGCGTTTTAAACTGCGATAATTAGATATGTAGGAAAGTTGTGTGACATCATTAGGGTCAACTGAAGAAGTTGCATTTACGCTTCACTTTGTAGTGCATAAGAGATGTTGTACATGTTCAAGAAGTTAAATGTCACTCAAACCATACGACTTGATATTCTATTCGCAATGTAAATTAAAGCCTTTTATAGACAGTAATTGTTACCACTCTAAGCGACCACACAAGCGTGGAGGAAGTGTGTGGCTTACACATTACAACTTCAAGCTGGGGAATAATCAACTAATTTTTTAAAAGTTGGTATCTTATATTCCCAAATATCAGTTCAGATGGAAAGACGTTAGATTACTCTTGGGAGGAAAAAAAACCCATCTTACCGTGACGCGGCCAGGGACCGAACCCCGAACATCTCGGTTGCTAAGCGTTATTGCTTCAATTGTCACAATCAATTCCACTGTGTCACAAGTACCAGACGACCTACAATGGTGACCTTTCCATAAACCAAAACTGCCTCTAACATATAAAAAAAAATACATTTATTCTTTGATTAAGCTGTTAATAGCCTTTAAATTGCAGTACATAAAGTTTCGTTTGCTTCCTCACACCACGGTAGATGCTTTAGTTACAAAAGAGAAGTAAATGCCAATGTACGGCGTCTACCTCTGATCCGTTGAGATTTTTGTTGACTGAATAAGAAACCAACCAAAGGTAACAACAATTCCAATGCAGTTTCAGATGTAATTTAAACCGGAATCATCCCACCTAAATGAAATACTACCGAGGGTCGTGATACTATAAGGTCTACACAGAGATCGAATAAAAATCAGCATCAAGCATCTCCTATTACTTGGTCGTTTGTCTCTAAAAAAGGCTGATGTTGCATTTTGGTCTGAAAATAGCTTTACGATTGTACTATAGGCCTATGCAGTTGTATTGAAAACGGACCAAATTATTATTGTCTGAATGTTATCTCCTTTACGTCTAGTGGCTAGAAATGTGGAACTTACGTCGTTGTCATTCGCTTAATAAGTTAATTCAGATGTTAAGTTTGAAGAAATGTGGTAGCAAGATATCTTTTCCTTCCTGCGGACTTGTAGGCCTGCGCCGTTCTGATTTTTTTTTTGCGAACAGGTATCATGGCCGATACAAAATCTCACTTGTCTAGAGGAACCCTATGCATCGTATTATATTATCATACCAGGAAAGTACTGTTTTCCATTGATTATTATCATGTCGCACGGGCATGACCAGAAATTTGTCAAGAAAGTTGCGGACGCCTGTAAAAGACTACGGTATCTAAGCGTAGGACCATCATAGGTTGCGAATCATGCAAGAAAATATTGGTATAAAATACCTCCTGGGTCACTGAAATGGCACTTCCCAAGTTTTTCAAGGATAACAATTGTAGGCCTATCGCATAAAAAGTAGGAGAAATAGCAGCGTTGTCATAAAAAAATATTTACAAAATGTTTAAGGCAAGAGAACTGGGCAATATTACCTTCACCATCACACCCCTCCCTCTCGACTACGCGCCTGATGGTCATGTCTGAAAGAACGTTCTAAACATGAGGAATCATTTTAAATTTCAAACCACTCTACTTACAAGGAAGCTGCCAATCGCATCTTTGGAGAAGGACAAGATTAAACATTTCTAAAATCGTAGTCAGCATAGATAAAAGCACTCAGTCATTTTTGTTACATCTCCCCACATATAAATGACAAATCATTGAATTGAATCAAGCAAATCTTGTTTGATGTTAACTCGAAGCGGATGGTAATCCGGTATTCCCCGAGGCTAGAGTAAGTGAGATTCGTCAAGATTGAAGACCTATCGTTAACCTAATGCTATGTATAATGCGATTAGCATATCTTGTAACAGCAAACTTAAGGAACTCTACCTACTACCTCTACACCTCGGCTTGATGTGACCGTTCAAAATTAATTCTGGAAATGCGTTGCTATAGTGTATATTTTTGTTATTGCATACCGGTTCATCTTCGGTAGACTGAGTTAATATAAAAAAGCTTCGGTCAACTCGATTTTCTATCCACATACCGAGATGTGGTTTTGACCTTTGCAAATCTGTGAAAAATTAAATGACCTATGTAACGGTAGGGTATCCTAGACTTCACAGTTTCAGTTAGTATACGTATTATGGGTATAGTACTTGAAACTGGGCAAGGAGTGATATATAGGTTACATACATCTTTCACAGAGAGTGGGCGCTGGACGTGAGGCGAAAAATGACACAATGTATATCAAGGTCGACCTCAATACCACCTCGAGTTCCGGTTATACCTTCCGCAGTACACACCAGTGCTGCATTTATATTGCTTCCTCAGCGCCTTTCTTGAAACTTGAAACTTTCCCTCGCATTCGTAGGATTAATGAATGGTGATCAGAGTCCAGGTGAGAAGATCAGACCCTCCTCGTAATCTATATCTCTTGTTTGTGGATTTGTGTTCCTCCTCTCTGAATTTAGAAACGAAAAATTGTCTACTTCTGCATTTTTAGTTGGTTTCATCAGTTGATTTCTAGTTTGCAAGTTTGCAAACATGTCTAACACACGTTTGTCCCTATGTCTGTCAATGGACTTGGTGCTTGAATTCACTGTCGTCCGTTGCACCATGCATGACGTCAAATATGCCAACTATTGGAGACTATTGGACGCCTGGACCAATGCCTGATACACCCTGAACTCTTGCCTTAAAAAGGTTTTATATAAGAGACTGTGTGTACACACTTTCATGTCACAGATAATGAGTTCTGTCAAACATTGCACACAGTTTGCAAACATGCAGAAAGGTGTCTGGAACGGCAACTGCCTCTTATCAGGTACTTGAACATGATGTCCTGGTTGAGTTTACTTTCCCCTAATATCCAAGCTGCGATTTATTCCTTTGGTGCTAATGTAACCATTAGAACCTATTATACGAAACTGTATCTGCTTATTCTCATGAAGTATACTTCGACCCAAATTTTACCAGTCTCTTGCAGACATTTCTTCAGTTACTTTCATCCGTTAATTGAATTTCATTATGTTTTCGTTTCCAAATGCAGACACTTATAGCACAAAGTATTTAATAGGGTAAAGAAACAGCAGTATTATTTGCAATAAGCCTACGCCACTTCCGATTTATGTGTTATGGTGTAGACAATAATTTAGCTGGATCAGGTGGTTGTAATGCCATGTGTTAAAATGAGGAAAGTTCTCCTAATTGATATAAAAAATCTTCTCATCAGAATATAAACAACAACTCAATACCTTGCCCTTGTTAATACATGTCACGTGTCTTTTAGTGCTGTCACACGTGCCCTTTGCAAGTAAACTAGTATTTTTTCACTTAAAAACTTCAGAAACCAGATTTTCTTAATTTTCATATTCTCCGAAATACAACGACAAACAAGGTAAAAGCAATAAGGTGAATAAGTATGTGACTCAGCAAATTCCGTCCTGTTCATTAAGGCAACATTGTTTACATAGTAACATTGAACTCACCATGTATCTCTCCTTTGTTATTCTTAATAAGATCACCATTTCCGGCGTGTTTGCGTAATGACGTAATAAATTGAGATAGACATGATAATTGTTCAATTGAACTATTTGGGGAATCAAAAACAAGACAAATAAGAAATAGAATGATGTACCAAAAAACAAAACAAAAAAAAAACACAAAAAGAAAGGAACAAAAATGATCAAATCAGTTCTTCAACGACTTTAATGGAATACTTTGAAAGGGAATTAGAGGAAATGACAGTCTCATATTTTTTATGATATTTGGTCATTTGAGCTGATGTCTCTCCTCACGCAGTTTAAAGAATTTTTTTTTTCATCCTCAGTACACAACTTTATTTTCAGTGATTTTTCCCCCTTTTTCCGAATCACGGAAATCTTACAACATACCGTACACAAGTAGATTAGTCAAAAAAGGTCGTATATTGGGAGGACATTTGTATATAGAAAGACATTATCGAAGACGCTATCGATTAAAATTACTTGACGGGTGAGGTGTTTTGTTTTGTCTTTCGCTATTGCATTTTCAAATAAATGGATAAAGGACATTTCGTCTACAGTTTAAATCATAGCTGAGAAGCCCGCCACCTTCGCTGAAGTATTTATTTGTTATTTTTACAGATTGTTTTGCATTGCGTGTTCATGGCAGTTTCTACAGATTAGGCCTATGTTCAATAAAAAAAAGATAAAAGCTAAACAAAAAAGAAAAACCGGATGGTACACTCAATCTTTAAAGTGGATGTATTGACAAATTTAGCGCTGAAACTTCGACACAAACAGAGATCACATTCTACTGTAGGGTCTCAAAACAAAAGCGACGTTGGGGACAAACATAGTTTATCCTTCTGACGCTATCCTTGCGAACGATAATTTTTTATTCAAAATTAAAAGGAAATTAATTAAACAAGTGTCAAGAAAAGAATATCCGTAAGATACCCTCATCATTCTATTTATTTCGTGAAAATTTTTGAAGCGTTTCTCTTCCACATTGTTCGCCTTATTTTATTATTTCAGAGGATTTCTTATAGAAGCGACTTGTTAGTAATTTTCTTTCGTTGAATTTCGATACGCCAATTTGAAATCCACGTCTATTACGGCCTTAAAATAAACAATACTGAATTTGAAGAGAATGGAATAATCTGTTTTGTACTGATATAGGATATGCCCACATCTTCACCTGACTGTCCGTTATAATGTATTCCCTTTCATTCTCTCTGAAAGTTGTCCATATTTCACCCAGGGATTTCTTTGATGTCCAAACTTTTGCGGTTTTTATTTTAAGCGTACGACTTTGTTTACATCGTTATCACAGGAGAAGAAAAAAGAAAAAGATTTTTGTTTTCTCGTTTTCCACCATGATCTCTAATTTATTCAATCCGACAGGTGCTTTTGGTAATTTGTCGATATTCAGAAACAAGGGGATTATGATAAACATCGTAAAAAAGAAGAAAGAAATGGACTGAAAAAGACGGAGAAGAGACCAGTCCAGTCCAATATTGGATGGCTTATGAATACGATATCAGATTTAAGAATTTGGTCTTTGAACAAACTTTGGAAGAAGAGCATTTTATAAATGTTAATTCGTGGATTTGGTTTTGGCCAAGGAGATAGGTGACTTAGGTAATGAATACGTAACATGAATACTCACTGGATACTTAACATGTCCTTGCTTATACCCCCTCCGCCGTCCTAAAGCCGATCGATAACTTAAAACAGTTCTTTGCTTCTACGTAGCAATGTTTGTCTTGTACTAAGTAGAAGTTTGATGTCATTTTCTAACAAAACGTTAAGATCTTTTTTTCTTTTTCCCAGAACTCAATATGTAACTGAGCGAAACAGCAATTACCTTCGAAAGTCATAATAAAGTGTCGAAGGGGGGGGGGGGGGCAGGGATGGAGGGTTCTAAAACATGTTAAGATTTCCACTTGCCCTGAGCCTGATTACAAGGACTTCAGAGGTCATGCACATTTTAGCTACAAATCGGAAATGGTTTATTGTGTGTGCAAGTTCCATTTGGTGGTTATAGTGAAAGTACATGAAATTGGCATTCATTCATTCACTGACGTAATTTTACGTACAGAAGTCTACAAGTGTTTTACATCATGTCACTAAGGTAGGATAAGAGCGGGGGGGGGGGGGGGGGGGGTTAGGTGTAGAAGAAACGCAAGCAACAATCATTTGAAATTCTACACATTTCGTGGGATCTGATTCGATTTGTCGGTACATTCCGTTAAGTGGAATGTTTAAATCAGGTTTTCAATCAATTAGAATTGATTCAAAAGTGAAACATGTATCGATTTAGGTCAATTGATTAAAATCTTAAAAAGAGAGGCGGCCGCTGAAGATTCGGGTGTTCCTTGCAGATGTGGGCATTGCTTACGTGGCATGCAAGTGGGCTACTAACTTGTATATCGAACGTTAGGCAGTTTGAGCTTCGATTTTAAGGACGAAGAAAGGTAATATCTTCGGAAAGAACGACGTGATATTGTGTAGACGCCCTCGCAACTTCTATGCCCCCTTTAAAACCATCTAACCATTTTTAGAAATTTATCTTTTCATCGATACGAGTGGAACCATGAGGTAATGTAGTCACTCTCTGGCCACTATTAAGGCCATTCACAGCTATGTCTCTGTTGCCATAGAAACAGTTAATGTAACACTGGTTATCGTCCCCTATAGTAAAACAACAATCGATGAATATTCATTTGTTGGGTTATTCCAGGATGACCGAAAGTCTGTAATGAGAGAGGAGGCACGGGAGACAGTGTGTGTGTGCATGTTTATGTGGGTGGGATGGAGTTCTAATCCCTGTGCACTTGTGTGGCAAATTCCTTTATAAAAAACTCCGTCTAAAAGGCTCTTTGGATTGTACGTAGGTATCCGTTTGCAAATATAAGATTGGAGAATTAGAGTAGAAGGTCACATGGGGTCAAGAGTGGTCAACATGAGTCCTTCATAGAGGAAAAATGTAAAGTATATAAACTTTTGTAATTTCGGTAATAGTTCATGGTGATGAGACAATCACTATAAATTCTCATGTAGTAAAATGTCTCCGTAAGTTTAGTAAATGTGAATAACTTTGATTACCAAAGAAGATAACTTTTGTTCAGAAATTCAACATTGTAGCCTGTGTGTAAGAACAAATCATGTAGTGAACACAGCAAGATGCTATCACACCCCAGTTCTCTCTGTTGAAGAATGCTGGCAGTTTTGTGTATCTTAAAATTGTTTGCCCTGCTGACGAGGAGTAATGAAGAAATTGTACTCTAGCGTTTTTATATGTCAAGGCTTATCTTTATTCTTCGAACATGACTCCATGTTGCTAAAGTTCAGTTTCACGGGTGAGCCGAGGGATCAAAGTTTCGCATGGCTTCTTCTTCTTCTTCTTTTTTCCTGACAGATTAGACCATCTACTTTGCCAAGACCTGCCGGAAGAAGGGCAAAAGTGATAAACATTAACATTTACGACAAGTAAAATGTATCAAGTTTAATTTTCTAATTGTAAACACTGCAAAACAAAGGGTTAGTCGAGCGTCTGAAATCGATACAAGGAACCTTTGAACGCGCTGTTCTAGCGCGTATCCGATACTATTGTTACACCAGGAAACATTGACAAAGACGTCCACGCTGGGGGTAAGACCTAGGACACTAACATGCCTGTGCGCCCTTAGAGGGGGGTTCCCCTGGGCATGAATGTGAAGAACAAAGTTTGAAGAAAAATAACACCAACTACTACTACACTACAAGACCTACCTGTTTAATAGAGAACCTGTTTTAATTACAGGAAATTATAGGAACATACATTTGCTTCTTTCAGAAAGAGAAAAAAGTTGTTGCTGTTTATTAAGTTAAAGCGTTGATATTTCCTGGAAGCAAGTGATCAACAAACGTGTCAATCTATTTTCAATCGAAGATAAAGGGACGTTTACTGATTTTTGTCGAATTTATCACGCCTATAGTTGAACGTCTCCTCTTGCCAATTTCCCCGTCCTCCTCTCCCCTCCCGGAGGAAAGAAGAAGCTAAAGCTGCCTTTTCCTTGCCTTTTCGCGTCTACCGAAAGTTCATGAAGTACGACCTCATTAATACATTATTTGAAGTTTATCGGTATGAAATCCATATCAGAATGTAAACCCTCTAGAAACAGTGGAAATAAGAAGAAAGAAGATGGTGTATGTGTGTTTGTGGGGGGGGGGGGGGGTGGTGGTTTCTGATGGTGATAGATCGCTTACCTATGTACTCGCGTTACATGGCAATTTCTCCAAATTTCTGTCGCTAAAGTATTATTTGGGCAGAGCCATGATTGACTTCAGACATTCATATGTATGTGAAAGTTAACATGAGCACTAGCCTAATATGGGAACTAAGCGGCTCAATATTCATATATAAGAGGTTTAATTATAATGGAAGTTTGGGTCATGTAATGTTCATACGTTCCCACACGTTATTTTTACTTTAACATTTTAATAAACCTTGGGTTATCTATTACTGTAGGCGGAAAAAAGTGCTTGTCGGATATTTCACCATGCACATACAGCGCATTTCATGTATTTGTGGTAATTTACATCTTTTTGCATCTTTTCTTTCCTCTTTTCTTTTTCCTTATTTTTCCCTTTCGTTTCTCTGCCGTAGGTCAAATAGCGGTGGGGATTATAAGGCAAAAAGTACTCTACAACCGAGACAACCAGATAAAGCTTCTTTCAAGTCAAAAAATTCCCGGAAGATGTAGGAATGCAATTTTTGTTCCGTGATTAGTAATGTTAAATTCTACAGGGAAAAGAGATTTTACTACTTAAGTGTCGTCATTAATCAACTTAATTAATTGACCAGGAATGGACGATGTTGATAAATTTTGGGACAGAGAAAAGTAATATTGTTTGACAAGGAATTGTTCGAATATGTTATTTTATTCTGTTTCGCAGGCAAAATCTTGCCAACTTGAGTTTTGTGATATAAAGTACACTCAGTCATAAAAATCCAGATTTGTTTGAGGACCGTGCATATAGATACTGTGGCAGAAAATCATGTTTTCTCAATAAAGGTGTTTCATTTACGTCTATAGCGTTGCAGAACTACCGCATATATCACCCACAGTTTTGATTTTCACATGTGCATGCCATGATAGAACGTGCAGAGTAAGCCTTAGTTTCACCGTTTGAAAATCGCCAGTATACTGACCCCTTTCAGGATAAGATTTCCACCAAAGTCCGGAGATACCTCACCTACCGTATGGTGCTCAAACATTTTATTAAAGATCAACTGCTTTACATTACAAGTAACAATGTATCTGAGAAACTGGACACATCACAAATTCTTTGACTTCAGTGATTGCTCCATGACGCCATTCTGCCGTATTCTATATATGCGTTAAAATCCAACATATCTTGGACACCAAACGAGATCAACTATTTTGATTACAGTGATTGCATTTATCATATACGTTACTAATACGTCTTGCATGTTCAACTCAGTTACAATAATAAGTACGAATATTATTGCAATCGTCCATGATAGTACATCGGTCACTGATGATGTTCGTCGGGTTATTTAATCTAAATTTACCAAAGTAAGGGGGATGACAAAGCTGTAAGCGATGGAAGAATCAAGTATAGGTATCCCCGAATTAGTGCATTTAGCTTAAGTGTATGCAGGATTCAAACTGAGCAGCGCACGACTACGTCGGGCAAACTGAACCTTTGCGAGTCCTGTGCCAATGTTGATGGACATAAAATATGAATTAAAGATACGAAAGTTACCCTACAAAGATTGAGCATGAAAAAGATAAACATGTGAAAATCGAAAAAAAGAAATCGGACGAAAATCCTGTCAAAGCTTTGGAAGACTTGACTGTTACTACTGATAATGTTTTGGGTAACATCAGTGTAGTCGAAATCGCAAAACATTTCTGATTTCTGCATAAGTGAATGAGAAAGAGCTTTTCATGAACTCAGCAATATGCTGCACTGTGTGCAAACGTTCTTTCACAAAATAATAAGATGCATGAGTTATACGCAGGCTGTGCTGCAAGCTATATCTGTTGTTTGCATTAGTCCGTTGCAGTCAAATGGGACCTATCCAAGTCACGGCCGTTGTTGCTATCGTCTTCTGCCCAACCTTGCAACTTCTCCGGCGATGTCGGTGCGTATCAAGATCAAGTCCACTGTTTAAATTGGCGCCATCGAGACTTCACTTCGAACTGTTACAGTCAAGTCTCAACACCAAGAAAATAAATGACAGGCGGATGCAAGTGCAAGTAGTTCTCTCAAAGTTCGGAAAGTCGAGATGGAGCTTGACGTGCGAATCTAAGCGCTTGCAGGACAGGAAAAGCAGAGATGCGTAAGGAGCACGTGGCCCCTAGCTAGAGGTAACATGAACGCTTCTTGCTGGCAAAGATGTGTCTCCTGCTGACGAAGATTATCGGAGAATCAATAGGAGGAGCATGTTTAAAGTCTATCTTCAGTGGATGACTCGTTCTGGTATGCGTCAGAAAGTTTTTTTTTTTCAGTATACATTGGCGAGGGACATTGTTAGCACGTTTGGTGTATGCTGGGGGTGGGGGTTGGGTGACTCACTGCATCGTGTGTAACTAAGCGAGAGGAAGAGAAAAGTATAAATTTTGCTAATAAAAAATAGGAGCAAAAAAAAAAAAAGGTTTGTCTAAATGTAAACGGTTCATGGTCGACAATATCTGAACTGACTTGTCTCAATCTCTTTGGATCACATGGATAGTCATAAATGTGTTGCAGCTAAAAACAAGAAGAAAATTCCAAGTGATGGAATATTTGATCTGTTTCGGACAATTTATCTTTTGATACGATTGTTTGTTTTGCAATATATCGCTGCATTACATGCATGTTCTGGTATATGTTTTTGATAACGTTTTATGATGTGAATGGCGCCTTTGCATATAAAGGCATTTAACTCGAGATTACATCTTAACTCCTTATGAACAAGTAGGAAATCCATTAGAAAAAGACAAGTCGAAGTGAAAAGTTTTTAAGGTGATTATAATTATGCAACAACTTTCCCAACAACTTTCCCCAAAATTTAGGTGTAAACCCTATTTATGGATATATCATGGTCCAAATCCATGCATTCAAACTTCATTTCATAATATACTGACGTCATCACAACAAAACTGTGTTTTAAATTAGTTTCCATTTGCCTTTCTTTTATTAGTGAATCTTTATTGAAAAGTCGTGATAATCCCCCCCCCCCCCCCCACATTCGCCGCAAAGACAACAAAAAAGCAGCACGTCAGTGAGTATATCCAAAGTCAGTCGTAGCAGAATACTGAGCAGAGGTTACACTTCGGTGACTGTGGAAAACAGGCCAAGGATGGGTGTGATGGCATTCTGCAATTTTTAAACTTACAGTAACTTTCCTCCCACCTTTCCAGTTGTATTTTCTGCACGGTACTTCTGTAAAGATAGGTGGTCTTCTAGCAATAACGAGTGGCTTTAATGCCTCGATGTTAGGCCTACTGCTGACGTTAGGACCTTAGTGTTAATAATATGTCTACTGCTGATAGATAGCTAAATGAAACTATAAATGAACGCCTGGTTTATTCTGACCGAAAGACTTGCCAGAAAGTCGTGCTAAATATGCTAAAAATCACTGGCATCGAAAAGTGCAAACGTTTTTTTGTTTTCAATTTCCTGCTTTTACTATAATGGAACGACCTTTTCTTACAAAGCATTGATACACCCTCCTGAATGTATGCTAATCCGCCGCTAGGGGTATTCGATTTCTGACCTCTGACGAAGTATTGTCAAATTTTGCAAGGAGACGTTGAATTACGTTGGCTGATGTGGAAAAAAAAAGAAAAAAAAACATTTTCTCCATTTCGTTGCCCAGAAATAAGAAATCATTTGTGTCTCCATCGACAGGGCCTAAAGCTTTCAATTAATGACGTATATACCGGTATACCCTAAAACTACATTGGACGTAAGTTACGTCCTTGCGTGGGAATAGCTGCTTCTATAGAGTTGAAAAGAAATTGAAATTTTTTTGCAGACCTTGCATTTTTTTTTTTGGTGACAAAAAATACGTTATTTTTAGCATTTTTTTGAAATTTTTCTGGAGGTGTAGCAAAGGGATATATTTTTTTTTTCTTCTGCAAAACAAACTTGTTGCAGCAGTTTGTCTGAAGGTGACTTCGATTTTTCTTCGAACTTTTCCTTTTTGGCTTCCCAAAAATTGTTTTGCTATGTGGGGTCCTGCAATTAAATTGTGCCATCTGTTTACATGTCTTGCTTATTTTGGAAAATAACGTAATGAGACAACGCAATTGGAACACAGATTTCATCACTACGGAAACTTATCGAATGTTTATTCTTCAGTAAAACTTTCAGTTTCCATCTAAAGTGAGATGCCGAAGTTAGGAAGTATTCTTGCGAACACTTTGTAGATTGTATGTTTTAAAGAGAATTATTTAAAATTACAGAATGTACACTGTTAAAAATGTAAATTGTAAAAATGTAAATTTACAGAAAATGAAATAAAGAAATACAAAAGGAATACAGAAATGTTCTGGTCATTAATTTCCAGACAATTTCTGTGATTCTTATTTATTTCTCTGTTTTATCTTCTGTAAATTTACAGACATTTTTTAAAGTGTAAGCAAGTGAAGATAGCTTATTTTCACTCGTGTTCTCATGTGCCACGAGGTATTTTGGGTAATCGCTGCATTTAGTCTCCACTAAAGACATACTACATACTATTCACTTTTGCATTTCTGAGTGCTTCTTTGTTTCTGGAAATATCGCCTCTACCTGAAAGACACTATGAGGGATTCTTGGAGATGGTTTTTTTATACGTATGTTATTTTCACTCTGCGTCAAGGATAAACAATTCCTGCACGTTTGGTAAATTTTTGGAATAACTTCTACGTATCGGCATATGTATGGCAAATTAGTGTCATTTTAAAAAAAAAAAAATTATTCTCACCGGGAACCGCCAAACAGAGGGTAATGCACCCCTTAAACAACAAAATTTCACATTACGACATACTCTAATGACGAAGAAATAATGCGAAGTTATCACATACTGCATAACTAAAGCTATTTCTGAAATGGTTTTATGACTTCACATAAAACAAGTCATGGACACTGAGAGCACATTCTCCAATAAATTCATATTTTTTTTATGAATCAGGCTCAAAAGAAAGTGTCATACATGCAGCCTCCATAAGCATTCCAAATTAACACTCCTTTACGACAATCTCACCCCTACCCCACCGTAAATGATCTCCCCCCCCCAAAAAAAAACAACAAATAGTATCAATATTGAGTGTAACTTTGCACCTAGGTGGGTATCTTACGGACTCGGTACAGAATTCACGTCTTATAATTTCTAAGAAGCTTTGGCAAGGGTCTTCAAAGTCATTGACAAAAATTTAATTTATCTCGCTTTTCGTGATTTAATGTCAGGTGGTACTTACTCCGAGTCGACATTGTTAATGTAGCAAATGTGCCAATGGTAAGAACACTGAATGGGTTGTTCTTATTAAGTTGCACTGTGCTTATTGATCGAGAATCCAAGACCCCCCCCCCCCCCAGGAGTGATATGAAAAGTATAAAAGCACCACAGGGGCTTGATGAAGTCAACACACTCTTCTCTCTCATGTATACATTAATATCAAAATGTGTCTCAAAGCCAAACATCTATAGGTGGGGGAGTTTGTTTGAGATTTCAGACCTACTAAGTGGCATGTAAAATAGTGCCATCGGCAGGGAACAATTCATAGTGATGTCATTTGAAGAGTGGTGTCACTTTGTTCCAGTTTGAAGGTACATAAAATATGCTTAATTTGGCTTTCGAGTAATTACGATATGATAATGTTATTGTCGAGTTACGTTGGTTCAAATCAAAGGGTGATTTATGATACGAATCTTGATTGTGTTAATCTGTTACTTCTTAAATCTATATCGATTGTCTGCATTTAACTTTGAATCTGTAAGTTGTAATTACGGGAAGAAAGATGTATATACAAAACTACGTTGATAAAGTTTCACACTTTAGGAGCAGACCATCAGACGTAGTCAACGACTGTTTACATTCAGTCAATTACATGTCTGTTTGATCGGTAACAACTTAAGTACCACCCAACACAAAGACCCATTTGATGTAGTGAAAACGGGCTTGGTATCAACCAATAAATTGCAATTCTTGTTTCTCTACCAGCCTACACGGCCTCTGTCAGACAGGATGACACGTAATCAGATACTGCTTACAACAATGAGCATCACTTAGTGTCAAGTTGTTGTGTAGGACATTTAATGAACATGACAGGCAGGTCATATCACACGTAACGAAAGACTGTCCTAGCCATAGCTTGCTCTAACTAACGTTTATAGGAAGATGAGCAAGGCTTTGTGTATAGTAATGGATGATCGTTTGCACAAACAATTGCTAATGTAAAACCCACTGTTATTTAAGTGACATATTTACGTAATGCGAAACCTGTGCTGCCATATGCAAACAGTTTAAGCGTGTGTTGTTGTTGTTTTTTTCTTTTTGCGCCTGTCGTAAAACCATAGGCTACTTTTGGGATTGTCAACACTGTACATTATCGGTGAATGGCGTGTCTTACTTGTTCATCCAAGTGAGATGAACAGTGTTCTAAACCTCAAACGTTCAGGCTGCACTTCACAGTTTGGTAGGCAACTCTCTGATCTAATGTCACTTTTTCATCTGTCCATAATTTAACTCGTCAGTTAAATCCGCATGATATTCTCGATTGAATGATATCTGCATAACTTTCATCTTTTCGCCAGCTCTGATATCTCCTCCACCTCTTCCTCTTTGTATTTCCCCTGAACTACAATCGGATTAGGGTAAGGGTAGTGTCGTGAAAAGAGAGAGAGAGAGAGGATGGAGGGGGGGGGGGGAGTTTTAATTGTTCCATAAAAACAGTGGAATATTGGTATTAAGGCACTGGGCGTATTTATTACTGAAATCAATTCAATATTCCAAGTCATGCTAGATACAATCTTGTCGACCTTTGTCAGCACTTTTAATGACGTCAGTTGAGCGGTCAAGGTTGGCAGACACTTAAGCTGTAAGAAGTCGATCGCGGTATACATCAGCTTGTATAGAGAAAAAGTTAAGAATTAATGATCAACCTTTTTTCTGTATCTTTTTGTTTAAGCTTCTTTTTTCTATAATGAACTTTTGCTGAACGTTCCACTGGCGACCTCTCTCGTTTTCCGGCTAAGAAACTCGGCGATATGGAAACGAGAGGCTCATTAGTTTTCCAAATTCTACCGTCTCTTGTAACAACTGGCCATCAGGTGCTAAGTTCGAGTACATCACGTGACTTAAGTCCATGCCTATGTTGCTCTACGGCTGGACAAGGTGTAGCCGTTTGGCGATATATTCGTCCATACATTTGAAAAGTCATGAATATGTTATCTTCGTCGAGGTTAAGGCCACGAAAAGATATGCCTTTTTGGGAGGATATGCCTTTTTTGGAGGGGGGGTTGCATCTGCTTACTTCCGGTTTGAAATTTCATGCTAATGTCTCTTTGTACAAAAATTTGTCAGTATTACAGTATACGGTGTCTTCATCATCCTTCTTCACACAAATTTGTTGTACACATCTTGTCTCTCAAAACCGATCCTATTTGTGGGGGTATCATTTCAATATGTACGGAACATAAACACCTAATTGATATTTCACTTTAGTAATCGGAGAAGGTTGGCAATGCCACGTGGAGATTTGATTAGAATAATCACGGGAGCTTATGTACTCAGGTCCGTCTGTGTACTGTACTCGAGAAGCTGTCTTTACCGAAAACCGTAGTAGCTACGAATGAAAAGTGCTTAAGCAGAGGTAGCAACGCTATACCAGTGTATTGGACATTCATATATGCCGACCTGTGGAAGTTTAATGTTTTATTAAATTGAAAGAAGACGGTCATAAAAGAAAACGATATTTCAAAATCAATGTTCTCCCACATATCAGTCATTGAGGAAAGCATTGCATCGTTTTCAGAGAGAGAGAAAAAATGAAGCCTTTTTAAGTCTACAATGCAGCACTTTCTGGACAATTAACGAAATAAACGACCAAAAAAAAAAACAGAAATGTTTTTCCCTTTGCAAATATGGTATACGGCGGACCACTATTTGAAAATAATTCAACAAACGTTACCAAACAATATGATTTTATTCGCTAAGATGAAACCTCGGACAAATGTGAACATGGTACACATAGATTCTACGAATTTGTATTACTCAAATGGTTTGTTTCTGTGCTCTAGTCAACATGGTCTCTGAGATATAGGGGTGGGGAGGGGGGCGGAATTCTCACTCCAAGAGAGGAGAACCAATGGGAGATTCATATGTTGTCGAAGGAATGCATTAGCAGACTTTATTGATAAGTGTTCGTGATAAATTGGCAAGTTAAACAGAAAGGGCTTTTTCATACGCATATCGTCACTGCAACACGACTTCGCCAACTTATGAAAAATGGTTTTAAATTGCCAAATTGCCATACACATGTAAACAAACGCACATGTCAGACTTTATTTCTTTATTTAACATATTCATTTCTTACTTTTTCTAGACCATTGCGTGTATTTGCCAATGACTGGTTTATTTCTATGCATCCATTAAATTGAAAAAATTTAACTATTCTTTGTAAAGAAATTGTAATTCAGTTTCATGTATAGCCTAATAATGACTGCATGGAATATTGAATGTGTTCCAACGGGACAAGTATGGTCGGTCTCTCCAGCCTTCCTTGGTATTGATTTTGCATATTTCATCAGCTGGAGGGAGTTTTCAAGGCCTGTGGTATCGAGTGTCTATGTTATAGAGTATGGTGGTTTGCTCTCGTAGTGGGTCGCTAGTCTGAGATGTTACCTTTTACCAACCATCAACACTTGTGTTGTGCCTGTTAATTCCCATCCACGCTGAAAGAACACCATTGCGAATGACAAGGCAAATAACAGAAAGTAGCCTACGCAGGTAACAAGCAATGCAAATCATTTTAACGAAATTCAATAAAGTGCCCTGGATATATTTGAATAATATTCAAGCGTCAAAGGTGACTTGCAGTCCCTTTATAAGTTGGATCGAAGGAAGGAATAAAATGAAAATGAAAGAACACAATTGGACAGGACACTGTAAGAATCTGCGTAAGATTTATTTCCAGTTCTAGTGCAATTACAGACAGGTTTTTTTTTTAACATGGATTTCTTATGTCCTGTGGAGGCTTCATATTTGTCATGAAGAACAAACTAAGCGTATCTGAACTACGCAGTGTCAATATTCAATTGAATCATTATTATCTTGCTCGTTTTTTGTGACAAAAAATAGGAAGATGATAAAAAGGAGAAGTGAGGAGAGGAGAACTTCACTAAGGTTCACTAAAGTGAAATATTATCTCATTATGACACAAGCCATCCCACTAATCCCAGTAAATTTAATTCCAGTTAGTCTAATTAGACCATTTATAAATATAGTCCTTTTAATGAACTATCGCAGTAGTGGTAACCTATATATCTTAATTATGCCTTTTCTTTCAAAACCTGTCCGTCAGTTACAATTTCTCTGTGAAAGTATTACTTTCGTGATGTCTTAACTTACAAGTTCTAGGTTAAAGAAAAATTCAAAATCTTGCTTTATTTAAACATCATTTCACTGCAAACTTGTCAGATCTACAGTTCCAAACGTTTTACAGTTATGAAAGAAATTACAACAGCAAAGATAACATAGAAGAGATTATGTTACGTAAGAAACAGAATGCTACCTCCGTAGAATATTGCAGCAACTTATGTTTATTACGTAATTCAGATTGTATCTACTTCCTTTGGAGCGTTCGTATTGCTCACTAATCTGCAAAATATAAAAACAAATCATCTAAAACACTGTTTTTTATATCGTAAAATGAGCCCTGACGAATAAGCTAAAAGATTTTTTTCACATTTTTTTTTTCGCCAAAGCTCATGTTGCCCTTTTTTTTTCGTTGCACGAAATGTCACAGTTAGTTGGTGACGATTTTGGTGGCCGGCTTAGTTAGTTACACTCGATGGCGATGAGCAAAAGATCTCAAAAGAAATTTACATTCTAGAAATTTACATTCTAGATTATGCCATCCGGATAACAGCTTCACTAATTAATACCCACTAATGAGATGGTCGAGCCTTACAGCGTTAGTGCGGTGTTACTACGCTTTGAACAGTTGATACAGGTTGTCGGTCATGTGACCACCACCAAAAAAAAAAACAGAGAATGAATGAATTTCAATCGTTTCAAAGAAATGTACGTACTGCCTTGTTTTGGGTACTTTTTTTTGTCTTTTTTGTCTACCTTCCTTTGAGGCGTTTATTCTATAGTGAGTGAAGTTCATTCATATCAACTCAACAACAAATTATTTTATTTTTCTGTTATCTTCTTAAGGGCAGTTGATGGCACCTAAGAAAGTAAAATGAGTGCAGATCACTCCTGCAATTTTTAAGTTTAATTTCTTGTTTTTTTTTTTTTTTTATTATGTCAGGTGAAAAGTTCCCTTAAACTCTAGGCGGCAAAATCTTCAAAATCTCTGTCATCTGTGACGTCATTACCGCTTCGCTTGCCGAAGAACATACCCAGGTCGCCGTAGTCCCTGCTTTGTCGTTGCATGTTGGCATCGTCGGCATTGGCGCGCTTACCGAAAAAGAATCCTAAGTCATTATAGTCCCGTTTGCCTACGTCTTCTTTAGCGTCTTGTAGAGCCTTGACCATTTTGAGCTGTTGCGGGTTCCATCTTAAGTCTTGTGTACCTTGCAAAGAGCCGCTGTAGTGCGGGGAGCCGAAGCCGTCTACGAACGGGTGTCGATTCCTGCTACCCGGCGTACCGTAGTTGACCTTTGACGCCAGCGCGTGGAAGAGATCATTGTACAAGCCTTCCTGGGATTCCTTCTGATTGACTAACGGATAAGACCACACTGTGACAACTAATAAAGTTAGAAACAGGACAGCGAGTGTAGTGATGATTCGGGATATGGCCATCGTCTCTGAAAAAAGATAAGAAAGAGCACATCACTGAGACACAAAGAGAAACTCACGAACATCTGCCCTATGAAAATGGACGATGCAGAAGCGGTGGGTAAACTGGGATGGGAGTGGAAGTTGATCATTCATGATTATGATGTTGGTCACGTCACACACAGAGCAACTTTGCTATGTATCTACAATGCTCACTATAGATGATGTACAATGAACGATGATGTATTGGACAATGTTCATCTCCATCTAAATTCTAAATTACATCTAAATTCACCATATGGTACTCTTAGTAAACGGCACGTACTGAACATAATATTGCGTTTTGAGAAATGCATAATTTTTTAGGGCAGTGGTCCAAAGGCAAACAAAGCTCTTAACGTTACAATTGGCAATGGATGTGCCATGCCATGCAGTGTACATATTTTGCCTGCCAAAGAAAAAAAAGCGCGAACATTAAACACATCATTATGTGAAGGTTACGATAGAACTATTAGCGACGCAGAACTTGATATCATCGGAAGGACATCCTGACATGATACAATTGTAACGCAGAAACTAAGTTTGAATTATCCCCTTTAATAAGTTATTGTAGGCTTTTTGCGTAATATTAAGATCTGTGATTTTTATTTTACTTCCAGTATCATTTCAATAAGGGATAGGTTAGGGAGGGGTTATGGGGTCGGTCCGTCACTCCTCCACTCTGGACCAATTCTTGACTCCTGTGCACCTTCATAAGATGCGCTGCGTCAAGAGCTTTTAATACAAATTGCCTTCGTACATCTGAAATCCATTTTAAATCGCATGGCTGCATAAGTAGCACGGCACTCGCTGTATGTATACTAAGTGATTGCCTTCTATTGATACATTTTCTAGGTTGGATAGTTCATATGAATTTTATCTCTCCTTTTCTGTTCTCTCTGTTTTCGTAAGTTGTAGACGTTTGCGGCAAAAGACGAGTCAAGGCCGTAATTTACATTTGAAACAACAGGAGCCGAAGGCAGAATGGCAAACAAATTAGAGGGAGAGTTTTCTTTTTCTTTTTTTTTTTAATCATGTAATAAGCTTCAAACTGGCACATGCTATGAATGGGACAAATGAGCTCACACGCTAATCAATACCAAGTGCTACATGAGAAAGGCACCTTTCTTTAATTTACGTAAAACGCTGTGAGTTGTTCTCAGCCCTCCAGCTTGTTACGAAAATGCATGACCCAACTAAAGCACAAAATATGACAGAGGCAGCTTATAAAAAAGGACTAGGTGGATCTTAATGTTTCATATTTGAGAATGTTTTGTGTATCTATTGGTTTATTTATCTATCCGTCTATCCATCTCTCTATCTGTCTGTCTCTTTTGTCTGTCTACCTGTCCGTCTGTCTCATTAAACTGCTTGTCCGTTAGTAATTTATAATAGTTTAAAAACATTTAGCAATGCATTTTTGTTTGTCCTGCTTTTTTTCCCTTTTTTATAGCTAACCTGGAAAGAACGCAGAAACTTCATTATTTGATTGCTATCTCTAATTGTGTATAGTAAATGCCTTTTGTTCCGCACATTTATAAACTCATGTTTATTTACTGTAAATTGATCATACACTATTGAAAGAAACATGTAATTTAAGTTTTCTCTATTCCATACTTTAGACTGATATGACATAAAAAAAGAGAGAAACCCCTTCTATTTTGACTTGGTATGGTTCAATTAAGTCAATAATATACGTTCACACTTACATATTGGAAACATGTAATCCTGACTCAAGTGTTTTTTTTTTTTTTTTTATCACAACCGTCTGATTTGTCGAAACCCTGAGGTTTGTCAAAACTTACAAACTTTCTCTCCTTTTTGGTTTTTTTTTTTTTTTTTCATTTTCCACATTCTTTCTTTGAATTGGAAAATTAAAGTTCAAAATGGCCATCGGTCAGGCGTACAAAGTTGTACCGTGGCATGAAGGGCTGTTTACCTTAAAACGTGCCTCAGTATTCATGTATGCCCTAACAACAGATAACGATCATTGAGCAAAAATAGTAAGAACAGAAGAAAAAAGCCACTATTCTGTTCACTTAAAAATAAAGTATAGCTCAAGGGCAAAAACCACCAAGAAAAATTTGACGGAAATATGTTTTTTGTCATCGAAGTTTCTTTTCTCTTGATGCACTTAAAAGAATCATCTTAAATATCCGGCAGATGTTGCGGGAATCACCATCCGAACTGGTAAAGGTTACAAGGATACAAATTTTGACAGTGATTTAAAAGTTCCCATGAAACTTAACTGCATCGTTGCGATTGATCGGATTGATGGACAAGATAGTTAACTACAAATTTGAAGACTGTAAAACATGAGCATGATTTATTAATTGAAAATTTCATAACTACAGAAAGTTATAACAACTGAAAATTTGACGTGTTAAGTGCCACACGTTCATCACACCGAGTGTAGAGTTTAATGACTAATCATGCAAGTACACGTGGTCGATGAGTTCATGTTAATTCCTCATATTCTACTAATATTGGTCCATCGTATAGACGTGATTGGTAGTCTGATTAATATTTCACGTGACGTCAGTGTGTGCTTGATAACTCTCTGCCAGCGTCACTATTTTGCGATCATTCTTTTCACGTAGCAATGAAACATTTGGTATCGTAATAGTGTTATTCGCTGTACGCGAGTACGTGGTTTTGCAGTGACACTACGTTCCCCCATCGAAACGCCTTGTTGGATGGAAAACAAAGCAACGTGCTTACATACATGCACACCACGCCGTACCGTACGGTGATGTACCGGTGCTTAACACCGACGCGTCTGCTTCTTTCTTCATTTGCAGGAAATAGGTGGAACGTCAGCCCGGGATTCTTACCTCTCTGATTCGTACAGGCTACGGCTACGCAGTTAAGCACGCTTAAAGCCCTATGTTCCGACACCCCTATATTTCGACACCCCTATATTCTGACACTCTGTTGATGCACACCAATTACGTCAGGCATCATTTTGAAGCCCGATTTTGATGCTCGGCCAATTCATGGTGGACTGATCATAATATGCAGAGCTCAAGTTTTAACACACGGTTTCTAAGACAAAGTACATTAGCGTCAATGCCGTCAATAGTAACGTAACAGAGTATCGCATATAGTACCATAAGTTGTAAATTTGTTAATTTGAAAATATGTGCATGGATGGCTAAGAGAGTTTATCCAACCGAGATCCTGATACCGTTGGTTTGGGG
The DNA here is from genome assembly GCA_021234535.1 of Stichopus chloronotus. Lineage (NCBI taxonomy): Eukaryota > Metazoa > Echinodermata > Holothuroidea > Aspidochirotida > Stichopodidae > Stichopus > Stichopus chloronotus. The sequence goes on along the minus strand of CM037848.1, from coordinate 6,227,211 downwards.
GTCTCACACTCTCAATCGGCCATGTTCCGCAAAGGGTTTTTCTATACCCCCGCTGTGGGAATATCAGTGTGTCGGAACATAGGGGTGCCCTAAGATAGGGGTGGTGAAACATAAGGCAGTCATTTGCCTTCCTTGACCGGTTATCCAATGAAAAATATGAAACTATCGTAATTACCACCATTTCAGCAGTATACTGCCTGGTGCTTGTTTCACGAAAAACTGAATCCGTTCAGTATGGCGGCGTAACAACAGTTGCTAATTCTGACGTCCAAAAATTCTATACGGTAAATAGTAATGTTTACAGAGAGTTATGAAGACAAAAAGTGACGTCACGTGAAATTTAATAAGACGATCAAAAACTAAAACTCTAAAAAACAGCAACTTTGTGCTCAGTGCATTACTTGATTACATCTGTCTGGTAATGCTCAGTGCATTACCAGACAGATGCACCAAAGGGACACCTGGGCTCACATACAGTTTGATTTATTCGGTACAAAGAGAGACAAGAATGAAAGCAGCTAACTAAACTCGAATGACTACACCAGAATAGCATAAAAATACGAATTTCCATTAGTGGTCAAGGTCACAAAGGTCACATGCGGGTGAAAAAGTAAAACTTTATAATTTTTCATAGTATTAAAATTGAAAACAAACGTCGAAAACACACCAGTACGTTTTTAGAGACATCATTGGTAGAGGTTCATTACTACTCATAGGCTAAGATGAAGTTTGAAGACTACAGGGCATTGTGTAGTACATTATTCAAAGGAAGTCAAAACAAATGAAATGGTGAAATGTTGTATCAAGTAGAATAACTACAAAAACTTCATAAATGCGTGGTTTAAAATGAAACATGTGTTCAGAGATGAATCACAACTTGGCCTCTATACAACCGCAACGAAAAATTTCATGGTAGGCTACTGACCAATGGAAAACTCTCATACACCTCATACTCAAGAAAAGAATCAGTCATTTAAACCAAGAAACCTACATTACATGTATGGTGGCGGTTTGAAATAGGTATAATTCCATATTGGCAACTGTTTAATAGAGAGTCGGTTACAACATTCACACATTTACAAGTTCCTTGATGATTAAATTTACAAATTTGAGTCGCATATACACTCAGACACGCACCCACACTTCTTATTTATATTACGAATGGACTTTTCCTCCATCTCAAAACTTTTAAGCTGACTAAAAGCACAAACTCAGGTCATTGTCCTTGTAAAACGTCGACAGTAACAAACTACCGGCGTTAATTTTTACGATTTTACAGACGCGACAGAACCGAATCTTGAGTTTCGGTTACCTATATTTTTTAAGAGACACCGTGCCATCGGTGAGGTCCATGATCTTAAAGTTCCGACATGAGTCATGCTCCTACTACGATGAGAAGATTCTCAATTTTACGTAGAGGTCAGGCGTATACAGAAGAAAACACACTTTTGTCCCTGTGCACACTCACGATTAAAGTAGTACTGACAGATGGGTAATCTGTTCCTCAGTGTCAGGGTAAGGCATGATTTTGAGTTTAATTTAAAGGTCATTTAGATACCAGGTAAGTGAATAAACCATGCAAGTGAATAAAGTGAATTCTGTCATAAAGTGAAAAGTTGACTTTGGCTGTATACATCCGAATGGAAAAAAAATGGAAAAAGGTTAAAGCGAGTCCCTCCATCTTGATAAAATATAATAAAGTAAAGAGTCACATTTACAGATAGAAACAGTATATATTGGAGGGTCTGTCCTTTTTAAGTAATTCAATATCATGTCTCGGTTAAGATAAAGCATGATGGCTTATACCTCTAGAGTTTATTCACTGGAATATTATACTCATTTATAGCATATAAGTGGCCCCTTAAAGCACTTCCTGTCGAAGCCATTTCATCATGATACGAGAATGAAGTAAGGAAAATGACACTTTCTAGACATCCTTCTACCTGTCCGTTCCCTCATACATGCCTCCTTATCTTTTTCCTTTGGCCAAAGTTTCGCTTTTCTAGGCATATAACGCATATCATTGCTTGCAAACACGTTATCTTTTTTAACCACTTAAACAAAAAAAATTACAGTTTATGATTTTGCTTCCTTTTTCTGAGAAGAAAGTCACCTTTGAAATGTAAAGTTATTTGGTCTAACTGTCACAAGCAAAATGGTGAAAGATACTAATTTTTATTCAAAACTATTCTGTGCACTCTTAACAGTTTCACCCCTCTCATATAATAGAAACTAAAAAAAAAAATCTCCACTTGTTCGGTGAAAGGTAAAAATCGTTGCCTCCTTCAAGGGATGTAACTTTCATATCAGATAAAACACGAGAACGTCGTTAAATTTCCCGGAAAGACAATTATCGCAATTATTTTAATTTAAGAAAATCATAATCTATAAATTGATCAGTTGCTATTTTTTCTTACCCAGCCGCTTCTATTATGGTATATTGCACTGATCTGTTTTAAATAAATATGTACTTTCACTTAGGACGATATTTGACTTAAAATTTATTGTGAATTTCACACTTTATTGCCCCCTTTGCCTGTCAATGTTAAATGTAGTTCAACGTCTGGTCAATTTGAACCTACTCTTATCGAAATATGAAAAAGAATTACTTCAGTTCCTCCTTCCATGGTTATGACTTTATTGCTTAAAGTCTGTATCGATTTTTTTTTCTTCCAAAATACAGTTTGATGAAAAATAGTCAGGCTATCAAAAAGTATCAGGTTCAATTATCCGGATTTTACTTGTTCGTAAAGGAGTAAAACTTGCACGATTGAATTTTATTAGAGGATAAATCTTCAAAATCGAAAGTGAAATGAGACATTGAACAAGGAACAGACCGCTTCTGTGTGGAATGCAAATGTGGGTTAAATTGAAAGACTTGAATGTCTTTTTTCCTAGAGAATTACCAAATGACAAAACTTTTTGCGATTCGTATTCAAATGCTAAGAACAGGGAGTGCTAAACAATTGGGAGGGTGTTATTTAGATGGAGACAAAACGCTTCGAAGTAAGGTTAAATGTGAAGCCGTCAAGATCACGGAGTAGTTTGTCTTTTCCATCATTCCTGACATTTCTGTAAGGCTTATGCAGGTTAGAAAACAAACACAATATAGTACTTGAGTTCTACTATTCCTACAGTTAAGGTAGGACAGGGAAGTTACACTATTGCCAGTTGTCTGGAAATAAATTATTCTTCTTTGGTCATGGCAGTGACATCTCTCTGATAGTCCCATGTAAAAAACCATGGAGGTGTTATTTATCTCCGTTTCAGAGGAAAATGCCGATTTCAGGTAGCCATAATTACAACTGATTACACATTAAAACATGGATGGAATAACTTCCGAAAGTGTCCAAAATAGTATGAACAAGCCAATGGTGTTCCATGAACCCCTGTACCGGGACTGTTATCCTGGTCATGGGTGTGGATTGGGGGACAAATCCCTTCATGAAAATGAGTGGCGTGGATGTTATACAACATATCCCCCATAAATATTAGAGAGTAGAGCGAAGAGTCACGCCCATACAAAGAAAATTTGTTTAATGATTTTTAAACCATTCAGTCAAAACAAACAAATAATTTCCCTTTAAGATCGGGGTATACGTGTGAACAGGGTAAGTGTTGCTCGTAATCTGGTTTGAATCCATCTGCCCTATAACCTGCATTTTCAGCACTACAGGTTGCACTTATCTGGGTGACTGGGTGTCCATACAAACTGTTCTCCAACCCCCCCCCCCCTCCTTACCCCTTCGGTCTGTTGCCCGAATTTCAATGTCAGTGACAGTAATGATGGTGTGGACTTAAATTGACAAAACCCAATAACAATATTATCCCCCCCCCCCAAAAAAAAAGGAACAAAGGCTCATACTCCTCTGTACATGTGCTGTACTAAATTAAGTGGACTTGATAAAATTAGCAAATCACGGATAAAACCATGAATGGCTTCATGCTTTTTGGACAATTAAATATTTCGTACTTGAAAGAAATTCAGTATCAGACTCCAAATTTTGGTACATGATATAGTAGTACATGATATTATCTTGACCTTCAACGTGGATACCATGGCCTTGACCTCATGGCGTGGAATCTAACTGCTGTTACGTAACAACCACAAAAAATGTTCAGATCCTATATATAGGAATGAGAATTGTCTTTAACGATGATGTAAATAATCCTTTCTCAGAAAAGAAGGAATAGTCACGAAGAGGGACATGCCTCACTAACCACTATACGAAGAAGAGCTACATATATTTCTTTGTAAAAAAAAAAGGACGTTTTGTTAGGATTGTATCGAATCGAAATAAACTTCCAAACTGCGAATTGTTGAAGCGTTAGTAGTTGTGACAAGTCGTTTAAACTGATATCTTCTCTCGATATGAGCCTAATCCTTCCAGCCGGAATCTGATCGAAGTTTTGAAATGCAACGTTTACATTTTCATGAAGGTTGGTTGATCATCGAAGGCGACATACCATTTTCTTCTTCCATCTTCAAAAGGTTTGACAACATTTTTTATTATTTCCGTGAGAATGGTTTGAAGCTTTTTAAAGTGTCCGATTCATTTTTTCCAAGTAAAGTACTTTGGCTCATATAGATGATTATATGCTTTTTACGCCTTCTTTTCGCCTAACATATTTGCCGTGATAACATATTTCGAGAACGTTGGACTAAAAAATTATACGATAACTGTCACATGGAACTTCGTCTTTAAATAAAAAGTAACGGAGCAAAATACTTGAAATTTGATGTAATTGACATGATGCAAAGCACTTATTACGAAAAAAAAAACAACCCCCCCAGCATCATGTCTAATGTTGGCTGTTTCAATCAACTTCATATACGAGTACGATCTTTCCTGTACATTCTCTCACCCTCAAATCAATTTTCTTTCTTACTGAAATGTAACAAGATTCTTTAATTGAGATACCCTTGAGATTCCTTTTTCCCTCTCACCCATTCTTATCCACCACTCCACCCCCGCCCACTCGTCCCCTCCCTTTCTCCACCTCTCGTGTTAATTGCTATTTTGTTTTCAGGTATATCCTTGGCTTCCTGTTTTGGGCTGTGTTTGTAGAAAATAATTCTTGATTAGTTTGGTTGTGTATGCACAAAATTGAACATCTCCAGATGTCAAGTCCTTCAGATGAGGGTAATGAATCTTTATTTTTTAATCAACTTTTTTTTTATTCCATCTTCATCTATCGGTTCTAAAGAGCATTTTCCTCGTTGACATTAAAGTGCTCAGTTCCCATAATGGACCTCAATTTTCTTTTCTTTTTTTCTCTCTGGTTTTTTGTCTTTTGCATCATTTTTCAAGTCTGCACTGTCAACCTGTCACAGGAAAGCAAATGCAATTTAATCGAAATGGTTGGGGAATTTGAGAAAAAAAAAATCTCATTTTTCTGACGTCATCATATCAATGTCAAATGCTGCTTGGTATGGAGTGATGGCCCTTGTTGTAAATGACCACTGCAAACATGCGTCACTTGTTAATATATTGATCGGGTGTAATACTTGCGAGTCACCGTGCATTAGAATGAAATTGATGGAAAGCAAGGGACGTTTGTGTCGTTTTTCTTCATTCACGGTCATTATTCCGATGATGGTAAAAGAATATTCTGTAGATAGGGTATTTCGAGTTTCCCTGCTTAAGTTTTAGTTGGTCTTCATTTTGCAATCCGTATTGGGATTCAGTTGGGTTTCTTTTCGCGAAATGCGAAAACGTTATAGACTGTTTTAACATATGAGTTCTCTGTTTCAGCTAAGCCAATGCATTTCTCGACGTATCATGACTGAATTTTTATAGTAAATGTTGCTCACTCAGCATGAAAGTGTCAAAAGCTAGTGTTTAATTTCATGTATTTATTCCTCCCTTACTCTCAAATCGAGAAAACACAAACATGTTCTCAAATATTCAGTAGTGAAATGAGAAAGGGGAACATATTCTGCAATTTTTATTTGAAAAGCAATAGGATGCGTGACATATCGAGAACATTTGCTAGCTTCATTTCTCTTATAGAGATCATGCTGGAATTATTATGAAAACATTGGGACTCCAATGAACGGCAGGGGATATAAATGTTTGTGTATGATATATCTCAAATTAACAGTTAGTGGGAGGTTATTTGATCAAATTTATCCACGGAAGACGATATTGAATGTATTCTTTGCATCGGGTTCAAAACGTCGACCCGGTTAGGGTCCGTCAATAGTCGGTCGGATACTCGGGTACCCGAAAGTGTGTCTAAGCTACGATTAAGCTACGGTTGCGTTGCTAACTTACCAGTCATAATACGAGATCATTGCTTTGCGTGTTAATGTGGCACCATGCATCTTACCCACGCGATGACAATGACAATGGGTTCTTAGGCCATACACGCACGCTGACTTTTGTCACATGTACAACTAACGTACGTACACGTACGTTAGCAAAAATTTTGGATCCCGTTAATAGATGTAAAACAGAGTCCTGAGATCGTTACTTGGGTAAAAGGACTAATTTAGGAATTTTGTTCGAACTTGTTTGAATGTTTGAAAAATAGCTCTCCCAATTTTTAAGAGTAAAGACTGAAGACATGTAAATGATCAGAGAGGAGTGCAAAGAAGATGTACCCGAAATGTGAATAAATTTCGTTCAGAGTCTCACTTTAACACTCAAATTAAAATTATGGGTATTACTAGTAAAATGCGCCCGCAGCTAGCGTGGGGAGTCGATAGGCTCCATTGGGAGTTTCATTTCATGGTTTCATCGGATTTAGATGACTCCTCTCATTATTAGTTGACTCCAATAAAGGGTAATCACCAAGGTTCTTCATTTTGAAAGTCAGATGGCTCTAGAATGCCTTTAAAATAGTGCAATGAACTTGACATGGCGGACTAGTGCAAGTTCTTAACGTCTAACATGCCGTACATGAGTGCACCCATCCGTACCACACATGTATTAAATAACAATGTCTAATTGACAAACACCTCGTAGGCTTGCGATATGTTGATGCAACTTAGGAATATGTAAACACAATGTTAACACAGGTTCCACATTTTTGGCAAGTAACGAGACGCCACAGAGAATTGGTTAAAGGAACTTGGCTAAAAATTAACGATGCGAAAAGGAGACAATACCTTCAGTTTAACGAAAACCTGTTAAAGACGAAAGTTTATGACAGGAATCGATACTGTATAAGCTGCGTGCATTACGTACTATGTTACAAGCAGTACCAGGGATTTTTCAACAGTGATCAGGGTTGGTTTGAACATTTCCTGCACTAGAAAAAAAATATATATTTTGATAAATTTGTGAAAGTTTGGTAGATAAGTAAAGTGCATTGAGCTCCTGCAGGCCCAATGAAGATTGTGGCAAATGGTAGAAAAGTAGATTCGGTAACGTGCATATGTCCTCAGATATAACATGCTGTAGGCCCATGTCTGAAAAGCTGATATTTGCAATTATCGAATTTGCCAAACTTATTCAGCAGTATGTTTGGAAGTTTATACAGCCATTGTCGGTAATGCCATCTCTCCATTTCAAATTATCTCAAAGAGCACTTTCATTTACAATTTAATACCATACTTTGTGTAGATTTGATAAAGTTACGCAAATCCGTAGATACGGTAAGTGGCAGCGTGAGAGCACCCCCCCCCCCCCTCTCCGAACAAATCAGAGTAGGGATCCGTCTTTTTTTTTTCTTAATGCAATAAATCGGCACAGACAAATGGAACTTTTAGCACATGTATGTAGTTAAAAATATGGTTATGTAATGATAGCCATATTTTATAGCCATATTTTATCTGAGTCCTTTTACCGCAACAAAGTTTTGTAAAAGGGGGACACGCCTTCCCCGATACCTCTCGACGAGGATCAATAACTTTGACACCCTTATAAAAAAGATCAATTCTCGGGTTGCAGGCCTGGCCCTAGCGTAAAACAACATGTATGATATTCTGACTAGAAAAGTTCTATGACGTCATTAAAGAGGAAGCGGGTTCTGATATGACCGGCCATGAAGAGTTCTGCTTGTGTGTAGGAATCCCGTTATTCAACCTGCAGTCCTCAAAGAGGGTACACACTGATCAGTTTAAATTAATAATCATCGAGAAATTATTTGAAATAATATAGTTTTGCTGTTATTTGGAAGTGATCCTGGGACAATCGCAGTCACACAAACTTAAAAAACTGAAGTAAGATTTGCCTGTCCCAAGGACACGAGTATTTCCTTTTAAATGATTAGCACCAACCAGATTGAAAGCATCTATTTTTTTTTAAAGAGATTTTGTTAGAGTGAAATCAATTTCCACAGAGGCCACGATGGTATAGATATGGAACCCATTTCCCAAAAATGTGTTTGCTTGCTCTAATTTCACTGCGTGTGGGGGTTCCATTTTTTTAACACACTTAGCTATACGTCCGTCTTGCACAGTCATCTTCGTAAGACATGTGTAAGGAAATGTCCTTTCATTCTCCTTTGAGCCATAAACCCTTTGTCAGACTCATGTTGTGCAACGGAAGGGAATTTAAAAAATCGATCAATTTCCACAGGCTGACGTGTAGAATTTCTAAAGGAAGAGTTTTCAAACCAAGTCCATCTCTTTTTGGTCATTATTTGATTTCATAAAATTTTATATATCTCACTCTCTCTTGTTGGACATAGAAATGGACTGACTTTATTGAATTATATAATTACAGTTATTGAGGTATACTTAAAGATATATATATGTATTTAAAGTGTTTTATATATATATATATATATATATATATATATATATATATATATATATATATATATATAGTATACCTCAATAACTGTAATATATATATATATAAAATATAGATATTAGAATTAAGATATTAGTCGGAGGGGATTTTTTTTATTCGAATGTCTATCACCGATTGGTCAATATCAATCCGACAAAAGAAAAATGAAGACTTAGAGATGGAGAAAACTTGTAAGAAAAAAATAAACTGATTACCTGTTTGTGTTGGGGTTATTTCAGTTCTTCTTCACTCAGTTACCACTTCCTTGGCGTATCGGTTCCAGCTCCAGGGTCTGAAAAGAAATATCATGTTGATAAAAGCTCGGAGATTTACTTTTAAAGTTTATTAAATGACAACTGATTTGTTCTTTTTGAAGAACTCTTATAGCGGGTGGAAAATTTTGAGATATGAAATTGACTGGTTACAGAGTCAACAGGAATAAATCAGCGTCTAGCTAGTCAGATAGGATGAAGGATCCAATACGTAATGTGACACTGTTTCGAGGAAAGACTGCGTGCAGACGCATTTACGAAAGTAAAAAAAAAAAAATATGTAGAAGGTAACGAGAAAAAAAAAACGGGAAAGCGGATCTTAGCAACAGCAAAGAAAGAAATTGAAAGAAAAGGATATATCAAACTGTAATTGATACAATATCTTGGCAGGGTCATTTAATATAAACTTTCGGAAGAAGACGGCTATCTTTCTCTTGTCTGTGAGTTACATTTGATCTCTGTTACAAGTGTGTTGTTGATAGGTGCTGTTTGATGGTCTCGTAATCTTGAGTTGTTATGAATACCTTTTCCTGTGTGCGTGTGTGTGTTTGTATTTGATGAGTTGACGGTGATCAGCGGGGACTAATCTAACCAGCTCAAAGTGCACCTTCAATTTTTAAAAGATGTAGGAATTTATGCAAACTTCATGCACGTCCTGGCTTTTCGATATTTTTTGAACGGTCTTGATGTAAGTACATGTAAAGGAATGAACCATCACGGAAATTTTAGTTAAAGGTCCGATATTACTTGTATTTAAGAATTAATTAAAACATCAACCCTTAAAGAGCTAACAAAATAACAATTCAAACAATCAAAACAGGAGAGACGTAAGAGTAAGGAGAAGATTAAATCAACCAGTTTTGAGAGACAACAGTTGAAGCAACTCATAAATAGAACTAGTGTTTTACATTTTCAACATTCTCAGGTTGTTACGAACAAATGGAGTAAAGCACTATATTATGGAACTTTCGAACATAATCACAAACAGGTCATTTGTGTATTCTTGTGGTGTCAGTCGGTTACCACTATAGTCAGAGAAATAATGTGACCACAAGGCCCCACCGGACGTCCTAAACTAAAGGGGAACTTGCCAGATTAGATGGTTACAGCATATGTGATCGGAATCCAAATTCTGATAGTGTTATAACTTAATATAATGTTAAACAAAGAGCCGTATACTTCATAGAATTTTTTCAACGCGATCGGTTAGGCAAACATCCTAACGGCCGCCATCATAGTACCGGCCAATAGTTTACCATATATATAGGCCAGTAGGCGTTAATAGTTACATCTCTTTTGATATTGATGTAAATATGGCGAAGATTCAGCAGGAACGAGACAACCGTCAACCAAAGAAAAGCAAATATTGCAAACATCGGTATATCAACTGTTCCATGTCCCATCGATATGATATGTATAAGCCTTTGTCACCCTTTGTCACGAAGGTCAGTGAAGTATACGTAGGCTATACATAGACACACACATATATATATATATATATATATATATATATATATATATATATATATATATATATATACATATATATATACTCCTCTGACCTTGGTGTTTTCCTTATCAAGGCGGCTTACACATATCATATCGATGGAAGGTGGGAGAGTGTATATTGCCAACGACGACACTTGCTTTTCTACATAGTTCCCTGCTGTTTTTCTTTTTAAGTGCCACTTCAAAGGCTTGTTCGTCTGTACTTTCATTGATTTCTACATTTCGTGGTTACTTTTCCTTGACTTTTGTGCCGATATTTTCGACGAAAGCTTTCCGAACACAGCGGTGTGCCTTTGTATGAAAATACTGCTGCATGGGCGCCAAACTATATCGATTCCCACGCGCGCAGAAAAAAAAAAGTTGATTCATTGATACGGGATTTCGAAAATTATGAAATTTAATTTCATCCCAGAAAAAAGGGGCATCAGCAAAAGACAGATAACAATATAGTTATTGTATGGAGATAACGTTAAGATGATAATTACTCATATATATACAAATAGGTGAGTTCCAAACTGGTGAAGTATTTTCAATTTTGGCGAAGTATCGATGACATGTATTCAAAATACAAGAAAAAAGAAAAAAAAACAATGAAAGAACTACTTCATTAAACTGAAATTGTCCAGTACACATCAACGCCATAACTGCGCTATATCCAGTTGTTGTACATAAAAAAAAAAACAGTGTTCGTTTTGCAAAATTGCGACTTTATTTGTGACGTAATTGAATGGAGACGGGCAAATACAGGGAAGGGAGAGGGTGACCCAAACGGCAAAAAAAAAAACAAAATCAGATCAAACAGGAAAAATTACAAATTATTACTGACAATTTGACTCCCATTTGTCTACCGCAAACAAGACCATTTTGCACGTGAATTTCAATAAATATTAGAAGTAGGCTTATCTCATCTAACTGAGCCTCTCCGCCTTGATAAACCTCATGGTTGTTACCAACGGAAGTCGTTGTGAATATTTTAGCTTCGAAACTTAAGACTTCATAATGTATACAGACAAAGAGTTATCAGACTGACTTAAATTTACCAACAGTCCCGTAAACTTATCTCTCAAGTTTCAATGTGTTTCTGTTTAATCAATAAAAATCGTATTGTCAAAACCTGTTTCTTGAAGTTGGTAAATATATCCCATAAAGGTGACATTAGATATGGTAAGCAATACATGAACATACATTCATAAACAGTCACGATAACTTTAAGTAATCTTTAATCTACCTATAACTTCAAAATGTGTTCTGTTATTGCTAATTTGAAGAAAACGTCGATTTTTTTTTTTTTTTTTTTGCAACTTTCCATTTTGCAATATTATTTGGACCAGCAAAAAGGGTCAAGAAACCACATCAGCTACCTTAAGGTGGATGCTAAAAATTTCTAGGCAACAAGCTCTTACGTCACAACCACTTGCGTCATATGCCAGATAAGCTAGAGAAAGTATTGACCTTGCCAACTTGAATCGATCAAATTAACCTCGACTGAATATTAATTAATGCCACATTGGCGTTCCGAGGAGAGTAGCGAGAGAAAGAAGTCACAGGGGGAGTCAGGGTGGCATTAAAGGTGAAAGGTCAATTACTAAATATAGAGTGTGCCATTATGTTAAATGTATTAATAGCTGTGTTCAAAGAAGTTACATAACATCAATTATACCGCTATTACAATAAAGTAATGAAAATTTCGGCAGCCATTTCCCGAAGTTTACTAAACTTACTAAAAACACTTTTTATTTATTCCCCTGCCCCGTCATATGTAATTACCCTTTCATCTGAGTGACTGACACAGCATGACATTCCGTATACTCTCTATTTGAACATTTCAATTCACCTATCGCGAATGCATGGTCCGTGTAGGAGTGGTCCTCAAACTAATAACCGTTAACGTATCATGGGGACATAAAACTGGGGACCGTAAAATGTCCCAGTGGCTATAATAAACGTCCATCTCATCCCCGATAAGAAAACCAAAAACAAAAAGAGCAAACAGAAATACAGCTTTCCACATGTGAACAGGAGGTTTTTATCTTTATTTTATGCATCTGTGGATTTCAGACTGTCAACATGTAAAAAACAAAGAAAAAGTCAATACGTATAATCAGAATCGAAACTCAAACAAATGGATTTCTTGTGAATAACAACAAGTGATCTCTGTTTTTCATTAAATTTATCTTAAGTCCATCGAGATGGCAGATAATATGCCTGAAAGCACATTAAAAGGGTAAATAGTAGTCAATGACCGGTCAAATTTTTAGTTCGATGACCCTGGACGCTTAGAGTTGTCGCACACAGAGAATGAGTGAGTTCTTAAAAGCTTTTATATAAACATGTGTAATTACGATCGATAAATATTTCCGATTACAGAAAGTTTTTTTTTTTCACGTCGAGTGTTCAACTTTACAACGATCTCTTTTCTATGCTTTAGGCACACAATGGATGGCAATCCATTCAAACTAGTATTTTTCTGGAAAACTAAAACATTTATTAATGTTATCATTGTTACAGAGACGAAAAGAATTTTCTGTTCATCAATCAAAAAAGTTGTATCGCTCATAATTTGAACTTTAATACTGTTTTGTTAGGATAATGCATAAAATGTTGATTTTACCATCTTGGCCTTCCGTAGGATGGACTGGACAATTTCCTGCCCTTTACAAAAAGCCTACAACCTAGGAACGTTCTGCTTTGTTACCATGATGTCATTGCATTGGATGTTCTGACACAAACGAAAAGGTTTACAATCTGCAATGGATGGAAGATTATCATTCCAGAATCACCGAAGTCTCTATCCTTGTAACATCCTTTATATTTTCTAAAACTACTACTTCGTGTTTCATATCGCATCCAACGTCCTTCGTCCCTTCACTTTTTCAACATAGCTGATTACGTGGGAACCTTCCACGCTAATCAGTGCGCTACCAGAAGCCTAAGCATCTGCTCACATTTCGCTTTCCACCGTTGATTCTGCACCTTGTTCCACTGCTCTATCGATTTCAGATTAGGTAAAATGGAAGAACACTAAACACATCTGAAGCCTGCCATGTTTTAAAAGCCTACTCTGTGTAAACCCAGGGCAAGTTCTCTAAATACAAGATAGTTTGCACTTACAGAAGCAATGGCCGAAACCATCCGAGACACTTGCTTTTTTCTCTGCTTGGCCACACCTTCTGTTACCTACATTAGGCACACAAGGCCAAGCTACCCCACAGTAGTGTACGCAAAAGATTCTCTTAATTGTGGTGTCAACATCAGTGCAAGATAATAAGAATAGTGAAAGGTAATTTAACGACCGTGACTGGTGGATAATAGAATTGCAAAACTTCCTAGCCATAGTATAGCATAGTAAGGTATAAAATATCTGTGTCTATGTAGAGTATTATTTTGTCTAAAACCTTTGTCTTTGATGCTACGTTTCGTTCATATCATTCTTCGGACATGAAAATGTTGAGCTAACTCCACATCAATCATAAAATACGTCCCTCCGTAGTCAAAAACACTCAATAGTAACCTAATCATCCTCCGTCTCTTACACATTCACTCATCCTCTTCCATGCTCTTTTTTCTTCATCCCCATCCACCTTTCCTTTCTTGAACGCTTTCACGCCACTCTTCCGACTCCCTCCCCCACCATCCATTGGTTCCCCAACCTTGTTGGATCTTCACGCGAAGTACACTGCAACAGCGCATTCCATAGCGGTAGTGTGGTTATACATTTAATTTAATATCGTAACGTGTCGATATGTGTTATCGATAGCAGAACGTATTCCTAGAAATATTTCATTTTCTCTTTGCTCTAAGTTTCTCTCCTTTGGGTTCTAACGTTAACTTTTTTTTTTTTTGCCAGGTATACACCGTAATTAGGCTCGTCACTATCATCCGTATACTGCACGGTAAAAACTCAGTCCTGTACGTTAATAGCTTCTCAATGTCGCATTCACACCCACCTGGGGGGATTCTCACACGCAAAACCAAATTTGTACCCCGAGAAACAGAATCGAAGGTTACAGAGGTGAGAGGCAGAATGTCCTGAAGGAGCAGATCACATAAACACCACCCTAATAACAGTATAGTCGAGAGACACACTAATCAGGGAGATGTTGCTACAGATAAAACTCATACTTCATAATAAATTTCGATATTCTCAACTTTATTATTCCCAGAAATAGTCTTTACCGAAAATACCAAAAACGTTTCGGGGGTTTCTTGCTTTCATACGACCAAAACTTCACAGACTGTTTCTTTTCCATTCATTATACATTTTTGTTCTATTTTTGTGTTTTTTTTTTCTTTTTTGAGGAAGTTCGGCAGTTTGCACTTTTAAGTTTTGTTTCATTTGGTTCCCCCCCCCCCCCCCAAGTGAGCGTGTTATTGTGATGACGGTATGGTCATTGCAAATGAAAATGACTTACATGGCTGTGAGTTTGGTATAATACAGTTGGTAATTAAACTCCTTAATATTACGTAATTTTCAAAGGTTTGAATACATACAGTCACTGTAGAACTGAAACGTCACCACTTACAACAACACCAACAAAGATGAGCGAATGTGTGTGCCAGTGATAATAAGTCAACGAAATACCTCTGATCATGGTCTGCTGGGTGGAGTACATTGCTGAATAAATAAAATACTGAAAAAGTATTTTGACGTGAAATTCCACCAACAACATCTTTTAAAAGCTGACTCGTCTCGTGGTTTCCATGACGCAGGGTTTAAACTTGCGATCAAACATTATTTCGTTTTTTTTTTCACCCTTTGAAGACGTTGAACCCCAAGAAATATTTCCCATGTGACCCATTTTCACGCTTTGGTTCAATCTAGTCGATAAGTCTGGTTCTAAGCTTTCGATAAATATGTACATTGGGACCACCTGTGACAAGAAATCGCAAACAAAAACAAACAATGGTTCGCATGTATGGATATGGTCGCAGGTTTGAATCTATAAAATGCTACGTGACGTCATGTGACATGTTTACACCAATAAATGTTCAATTATTAATCCATGTGTCTCCTCGCCCTTGAAGCATTTATTGACTGGACAATTTCCTTTTTTTTCTCGTCCGTAAATTATTTCCAAAGTTGCTGCCTACGTAAATGAAGGAGTCTTATCTTCTTTTTTTTACCTTCGATAATTTCTTTCCGGTCTATTTCCTTTCCCCTGGTTTCTAGTCGACATATCAGAAATCAAGAAAGTTACATTCCAAGGAAGTAAAGAGAGAGAGAGAGAAATTGACGAAAAAGGAAAACACCTAACATTTCTATTTTTGTAAGATGCATTTTAAATAATCATCGCCGACAGCTTCATGATCAGAGGACGCTCGGATGGATTAATCGTTTGTTGACTTGTTGAGGAATCCCCCGCCCCCCCCCCCCCCCCCCCCCGTATTCTAAGATTAGTAACACATCACACGACCACAAACGTAGAAGAAAACTTCGCGTATTTAAAAAACGACTTAAATGGGGGTTTGGTCCTGAACCTGTGAACCATAGACAGATAAGAAAAATGTAAAGCAACATAAATACAACTATTTATGAACAATATGAAATTCTTCTAAAAAATAAAAAAAAGACGTTTTATCATATTGCACAAATTGAACTAATATATGGTCAATTCGTCCAGTAACCTGATAAGAACCACAGAAGTTCAACTCGTGAACATTGCCATTGCCCCTATAGACCTGGAACAATGTCTCTCCGTCCGTTCTCTGGGTCCACCTTCCAACCCCCCCCCCTCCCCCTTCTCTTTCCCATTCACACCAATAGTCTGTTCTTCCAGAGTAACAGTGATTTTTTTTAATTCGTTTACTTTAACATTTCCTTTTTAAATTTTTACTTCCACATCTACCAGATCAGTTTCTCACTATGCTCTCAGTGATGTTAATTGCATTTTTGTTTCTTCTTGTACTTCGACCAACACATTCAGGGGCGTTTCTGCGAAATTAGATTAAACCTCGGTTTCATGATTTAAATATTCATACTTAAATGTGTTAGTACATGGGCGTCATTAACAGCCAAGATCATTAGAACCTTTGAAAATTGATACAGACATCATATGGATTTTGATTGATCAATTTGTAACATTTACTAGCGTAAGTTGTTAAATTGTACTTCCATTGACATACCGGTACCTTGTGTGTGTGTGTGTGTGTTAGTTTTTTATCACTTATACAAAAAAAGCAATTTACTTTAATGTCAAGGTCCTAACCTCTTCATCGGCTTATAGTTTTTTTTTTAATTGTTTACAATTAGCAGTTGAATGCACTTTCCTAGCATTCCTGAAAATGTTGTGATCATTTAGTCTTCTCTTGTTTTTTTATGCTTTGGGTTTCTTTTCTCTATAACACCCATATAATACTCATGGCGTGAATGCAAGATTAGTCTTCAGTTCATTCATATTTGAACCTACGTGTTAGAACATATAACACCACGTGATGTTAAGAGCGGCCCCACCCCGACCCGGAAATGACAACAATGAAGACAAGCGGATCATGCATGCTTACGTTCTTAAAGTCAGCTGACAATACGTACAACATGCTGCCCTTGCTATTCAAAGACACATATCGTTTACAGATTAGGAATTCATAACAAACAGAACGACTATCGCATACATATAGTGGGTGGGGGATGGGGGTCGCCGTGCTGAGATTTTTGTCTATGCATGTTGTATAGATTCAAATATGTAAATACAACTAAGTGTCAATTAATTATCTGATCATCTTTCAAATTACGTTCATTGTTTTCGTGACAACATTGGAGCGGTTTTCGTGACAACGTACACTCACAAAACGTACCGGTAAAATAAGAACTCCATAACTCTTAAGTAAAATTTTACACACAGTTTACGCAAGTCTTGCATTGTGTATATAACAATTTTACTAAAATGTAGTAAAATTTACCAAAATTATGTAGAATTTACATATACTGTTTATCTAAATTATGTAAAATAAGAACTCCATAAATTTTACATATAATTAATGTAAACAGTATATGTAAATTCTACATAATTTTGGTAAATGTCACTACATTTTAGTGAAATTGTTATATACACAATGTAAGACTTACATTAACTGTGTGTAAAATTTTACCTAAAAGTTAGGGAGTTCTTATTTTACCGTCACGTTTTGTGAGTGTAAAAGTAAACGTTACTGTGCATTACCGGTAAATTTCCGCCTGTGAAAGATGAAACGTTGTTTTCAACTATGCTTCGCCTCGTTCAGTATAACGTTCGATCTTTCAACTCATGGAATTATTCGCACTAGTGAACGAATGAAAAAAAAAACGTATATTTGTTTTAGATGATACTTTCAATGTAAACTAATACGCATCGAGTAGTGGAACACTTGATAGTATCGCGATGCAACGATCGCCAACTGATTGCAACGAGCACGGACGCATTACATAATATATAACACCTTGTTTACTCCTCTGCAGTTTTCCGAAAGTACACAAGGGGAAATAATTTTACTTGTTTAGTCACATTTTATATCCAGATACCATTATATTTATAAAATACACCAGTGTTAAAATGTCTGTAAATCCACAGACAAATAAAACAGACAAATAAATAAGAATTACAGAAATTGTCGGGAATTACCATAACATTTCTGTATCCCTTCTGTATTTCTTTAGTTTATTTTCTGTAAATTTACACTTTTACAATTTCATGCAGTGTATGTCTCGTAGTAGTAAAATGAATGGTCATGTTTTCAGGCAGCCAGCTAGACGAAGCCCTACATACATAATTGAAATGTATAAATGATGAACAATGTGGGATTGAAATGTCACAATATGATTAACATGTCCCTCATTTCTCCTGTACTATACTTACAAAACAAGTCAGTCATAACCAAGATGCATGTCCAGCATCCAGGAGGGTCTTTTGTTTTAGGGGCATACGTCATTCAAACGAGTCAAGAAGAAGGAACTTTGCAAGTTGCCGGGGATGTTTGATATCTTGTATGATCCGTGAAACTTTTCTGTTTTTTTTTTGCGCTCCTTTTCTCTTCTGGGCTTTCCCTACCGATTTTTGCAAAGCTGCTTTTTTTGTTGTGAGAACGATATTGGTTTCCTACATGCTTGGTCGTACAATATAGAGTATGTCTTCTCCCTCAATCTACGGGGGCCATGTCAATATCGAGAAGAGAAACCTTTAACGAAAAAAAAAATAGACTCATCACCGGTGATCAGGTGACGCAGATGAAACGGAGAGATAGGAACACAAACTCGAAAATGTTTTCTCTTTTTTGAGAAATACAAGAAAAGGCGATGAAACGATTTAAAAATATACCAGTGTAGCTTTTTGAATAAAGTAAAGGTGTAAACGGCTCTTGTAACAGCCCCAAGTATGATGAATTGAGCGATAACAAAATATTTGACATGTCGGAAACGGTTGTCTGAGGGGCTGACTTGTTGACAATTTTGAAGTGGTAACTGTTAACCGTATACGTAGATATGTAGCCATTTCAGATGACGTAGGTAAGGTTTATGACAAAAACGTAGGGACGTTTTTTTCTGAAAAAAACTGAGAGACATTCCTTTGGGAAATTAAGATGACTTAAACTTGAATGAAAATTATATGAAGTTTTACTTTTATTTTCTTTTTGGGGGGTAGGGGCGGGGTGGGCTGGAGGGCACAAGTCCCCCGTCGTTGCTTTCCCGTCTATCAGAAGGAATATCTTTGTCAATACTAAGAAGTATCATGTTTAAAAATGAACAAAAAAAAAAGAAATGCCCTTCTGTCCTTTTTAGTGTGTATTATTATTATTTCTTGATCTTTCTCTTCTTCTATGATGGTATATGTTTGACTCTGATCTCAAAGTCCTACCCGGACTCTGGGAGATCGAGTATCCTTCTGAGGATGTGGGCAGTGCCTAGTGGTGCTGTCTTTGTGAGGTGTTGCACTTTGTGTTTACCAGCGATGTGTTGTAGGTGGCTCTCTGGGTTGTTGGTGTTTGCTCCGAGTGCACCGATTACTACGGGGATTACCCTTGCTTTGATGTTCCACAGTCTCTGCGGTATTTCTGGGTTCAAGTCTCGGTACTTGTCTACCTTTTCATTTTCCTTCTTGACTATGTTTGAGTCGTTGGGTATTGCCACATCAATTATCAGTCCTTTATGTGTTTCTTTGTCTATAATTAGCAGGTCCGGTCTACGAGCCGTTATTACTCTGTCAGTCCTGATTTCGAAGTCTCAGAGGATCTTAGCCTTGTCATTTTCTTCCGTGGGGCTGGGTTTGTGTTACCATGTGTTCGTTGTTGTTGGGATTCCGTAGTGCTGACATACCTCTCAGTGTATTGCGGCTGCTAAATTGTTGTGCCTGGTCTTATAGAGGTTTACGGCTACCTTGGGGCAGGCTGTGATTATATGGGCAACTGTCTCATCTTTTTCCTCGCACATTCTACACTTGGGATCATTCGTTGTGGAGTACCTTTGTCTTGTAGCATTTTGTGCCTAGGGCATGGTCTTGTCCAGCTGTTATCAGCGCTTCTTTTCAGTCTTCAACCCTGTGTTCCCTTTCAGCCAATTGTATGTGTTTTCAGTGGATGCCACCTCCGCTACTAGTCGTTTGCACTATCCATGTAGCTGTTTGTTGGACCACTTGCTGGTGTACTCTGTCCTCCGTTCGGCCATGCCATCTTTCTTTGATTTGCACCCTGTTATTGCTTGGTGTTTCCAGACTGCCTCTATTAGTCGGTCTGTGTCTTTCGCTGATGTGATGTACTCCTGAAGTACGGCACATTGGAATCTTACTGTGGCCGAGATTTCCTTCAGACATCTTCCGCCATCCTTTCGTAGCAGGTATAGTCGATGTATGTCAGCTCTAGGCTGTATAGTCTTCCGTACATGTTCATTGTCTTGCCCGTCATTCTGTCCAGTTTTTCGAGTTCTGTCTGCTTCCAGCCAATTACACCTGCGGTGTATGTAATTACTGGTATTGCGTATTGTAGCCTGTTTCTGCCATTGACTCGTGATTGTCAGTACTTGTCTCAGTCTCTTTCTGTATCTTGATGTAGCCTTGTGCTTGACCTCTTTCTCTTTGTTTTTGCATGTTCTGTGGTGTACCGAGGTACTTGCATCCCTCACTGATGTCAGCATCCCTTATCTTTCCAATGCTGGGCAGGTCAAGGCCATCGGTCGCTTTGATTCTTCGGCGGTGTACGATTTGTCGAGTCCGAATTCCACGCAGAGGTCATCGGTGAAGGTTCGGACAGTCTCAATCAGGGCGGTGAGGTCTGTCTCGTTTTTGTCATACAGTTTCAAGGCGTCCTTGCTCAGTACGTGGTGCTTTTGTGTCCTGTTTTCAGTGTGTATCCTTGTTGGTGTTTCATGGGATGTGACTCAAGGGGTTGAGAGCTACACAGAACCGTAGGAGTGAGAGTAACAGGAACACTATTATGTAATGTAAAAGGCATAATGGCAGCTTTAACTTTCTTAACTATATAGTAAACTACAGGACTAACATACCTAACCAGACCTAACCACACCCTACCGGGTCACCATACCTGACAGCAACTTGGTTAATCAGGACCATATCAGGAGCAGGGAAAGCAAAAGAAAAAATCTTAGTTTCCATGAGCTACAGGAATATCCTAAGTAGGAACATTATGAAAACGAACGACGATGTGGAACCTTAAAGGCTGTATTGCATCACCCTAAGCTACATTTTACTTCCCGGAAAGTAAAATTCTCAACTGGTTCTAAGTCACAGTACTCTTTGATTGGCGGCAAATTCAAAAGATGCAGAGCAGCTCGTATTACACAGCGTACGCAGGGATCCATTGTTTTGATTACACCTGTGGAGAAATGTAATACAGGCTGAGGGAGGGACTAGACGTTGGTGGTTGGGAGAATTGAAACTGTCTAGGGTGATGAGTTTTTGTCTTCAAGTGTTTAAATACCATGATCGTATTGCAAAACACTCTCTTTGAGATACTGCAGCTGAATCAGAGAAGACCTTAAGACAAACAGATGTGACGTCATCAATGATATAGTTCTGTCATGAGTCTCCCCACACACACCCGGGCAAACGTCGAGGTTTTTTTAATCTTTGAACCACCTCATCTATGATCATCTCTAAGGCAAAGGATTGGGAAATTTCATAACAGTGAAGAAGACGTTGACTAGATTTTAACGCAAATCTCTTACACGAAGGGAAGACACCTAGGTGTCCCAACGAAAGCAAAACATGCACCCAAGTTCCCAAAATACGTTAAATGTACTTGCATTTCACTAAAATGCAAATCATGATAGGCTTCCACCGTCTCCCGTTCATATACAGAGAAGTTAATAGTAGACAGAGAACAAGGGACTGTGTATGAAATGAATAAAATCTCATACGTTGCACGAACGAATGTTACGTCACTGCGTGTTACCAGTTCAAACAATAAAATTCAATCATGACAGATATTTTTAAATACGTTTACGTTTTTTCAGGTATGTTTGGTATGTTGCTTTGCAGAGTCTAGAGTCTAGAAGGAGTTTGATGGCGTTCGTCTCCGTCACCGAAGGAAAGCTTGAACGATGAACTCTCTCCATTTTTTGTCATGCACCAATCATCACATCGAATCCTACTTTGAGGCTACGTAATTGTCTCCAATTGCTTTCATAATGTCAAGTTTTGTTCCACTGAATCCAACGGAGAACGTTGTCCCAAAAACCTGAACTCTCCGTCTTCTACAGTTATTGACAATTTCACCTTCGCATTTTGTTACGAAACGTTGCACATACACAAAAGAAAAATGGGAATAAAATTGAAACTATAAACGTCATTGAAAAAAAATGTGCCGCCTGCCAGCTTGAATTGAGCGGGATACCCGTAGAAGTTTCCCCCGCAGAGCTCTGATTATATATAACTCGAAATCCCCAGGCGGCTAAAACCTCATCCGATATTTTCCGCCATACCACCATGCTAGGCAGTCTAATTAGGATAGTTGGAGGTGAACACTTGATAGTAAACTTCTCTGGTAGTAAGAACCATTGCTCTACTAGTATGTCAGACAACAGTAATTCTCCGAGCCAATATTCTTTTATTTACTAATGTTTCAATTGAGAATAGGTAACATTACTAAAAATTATTTACCACGCCACTGATGGTGTCACGTATTCCTAGACATGGTTTACTCATCCTCACCACTTTCCACAAAATTGCCTCAGTCTTGGGCTACTATGGAATATTCTTTTGGGGGAGGCATAAATATACTTAATACTCGGCAATGGTACTTTTTTAAGCCCCCCCCCCCTTACTTTTCTTCTTTTTTTTTTGAGGGAAGGGAAATTTTTTTTCTCTGTCGTTGTTGGTTTATCACAGTAAACTTCCATTGCGCGCAGAGGTCAATTTATTCCATGTCAACACATGGTAATACCCGTGACGTAAGTGGACAGAAAAAAATACCCTCTAAAATGACAGGTATGTGATGGAATTTGAAACACTAGGCATTAAAATCGTTGTGTTGATGTGGTAACAAAGTAATATTTTAAAGGATTATAGGTAGTTGCGACATACAGTTTACATAACTCTTTGTACTTTCTCTCTCCCAATCGGGTATATGTACATCACTTCTTTTTCTTCTTGTTTTTTTGTTTTTGTTTTTGTTTGTATAACATTATTTCAGTCTCGTCTGAAAACATACAAAATGATAATTGAAATGGAAAATATATACAGAATATGAAAGAGGAAACAGACTGGGGAGTGTCTATGAAAAGCATGGCAAAGTAAGATCCGCCAAAGGCAAATTCTGTCAGAAAGTGCCCGAGCTTAAAGGAAAACCGTTATTGTTAAAATTTTCTTCTACGTTTGCGTCCATAGATATTCATGAGTATGTCTGTTATGTCTCTCCATAGCTTGAATAATAAATGTTGTTTTGCCAAAGGTCGTCGATGTTTACGTGAAGCCTGAAGAAATGTGTTCATGACCTTTGACCTGACAACATTCCATGTAAAGCTGGGAAAAGTAATGTTCTCTCCCATTTACGCATTTCTAGATAAGCACAACTTAATTTATGATTATTAATTTACTTTCTGCCTGGTCGTTCCACGACACATGCTATTTTACATTTCACCAATAAGGTAATTGAGGCTTTTGAAAACAACCGTTATGCTTCTGGTATTTTCCTTGATTTGTCCAAGGCATTTGATACTCTTAATCATGGTATTTTACGTGATAAATTAGAGCACTATGGGATCAGGGGTATTGCTTTGCAATGGTTTAAGAGTTATCTTGCTGACAGACAACAGTTTGTTGCCATTAATAATGTAAATTCTGACACAAAGCCTATTACTTGTGGGGTCCCCCAGGGGTCGATACTTGGCCCACTTCTATTTATTATTTATGTAAATGATTTTCATATTGCAAGTACTAAGTTTCACATAATTTCATATGCTGATGATACGACCCTGTTCTTTTCTAGTCATGATAGTTCCGTCCTCTTAAACACAGTCCAGAACGATTTTAGTAATATTCATAATTGGTTTTGCGCAAACAAATTATCTCTTAATGTTAAGAAAACCACTTTACTTATATTCAGTTCACCTTCCAAGAGACTTGAAGGGAATGGTAACAGTATTCAACTTGGTGGAGAAAACATCAAAGTTTCTACTGTCACAAAATTTCTGGGAATTTTTATTGATAAACATCTTTCTTGGTATGATCATATTTAGTATATCAGTGCAAAAGTCTCTAAAGGTGCAGGGATACTCAATCGCCTGCGTCATGTCTTTCCTAGACGCATCATGGTCACGTTATATAATACACTCATTCTTCCTTATCTCAGTTACTGTAATACTGTTTGGGGCAGCGCTTACGTCTCCAGGTTACAACCTCTTTTCATTTTACAGAAAAGGGCAATTCGTTGTACATGTAATGTAGATTACCTTCACCACACTGCACCACTCTTTGTCAGTCTAAATGTTCTCAGTTTATATGACTTAAACCGTTACTATGTAGCTCTATTCATTTTCAACTGGTTAAATAATACATCTCTGTCCATCTTCAGGAATTACTTTCAGTTTCATAGCAGCATGCACTCCTACCCTAGCCGTTATTTGAACAACTTGCATACACCCTATTTCCGACTTAAGACTTCACAGCTTACCATTCGTTTCGTGGGGACGAAAGTTTGGAACACCTTGCCCACCCATGTTAAAGATTGTAAAACACTGTATACATTCAAAAAGTACCTAAAAGATTATCTCATTATGACCTATCACTGATTAGTTTCTTTTTTCATACGTTCACTTTGCCTCTTTTGTTTCTTTTGTTTTTTGTTTTTCTTTGTTTGTGTTTTTTTCCTATCTGTTTTACTTGTGTTTTTTCTGTCTTGTATATATGTGTAGGGGTGGCAATGTAAACAAGCTCTCGCGAGCTTCTTGTTGTCACTCCACGATCTCTTTTTACTTATGGTAATTATATTAAATATTCATTTGTACCCTCAAAAGAGATTGAAATAAAGTCCGTTGAATTGAGACCTGAAACACATGCTCATGAAAATGGGAGGTCAACAGAAGAAAAATTATAAAAAAAAAACTAACCCGTTGTCCCTCTACTAAAACACTCTCTGAGAAACTTTGCCACTAACAGTTCTTATTTTACTACGTATGTGTAAAGGAGATAGTACTTGCACCCAATTTGGAGGAAGAAAGTGCAAACTGTTATGTAAAATGTATGTCAAAACTATCGTTGTTACTGTTTAGTATACTCTGTTGACTACGAACGGTTAAAACTGCCATATCTGGACATTTACCATGAGAAGCTAACAGTTTGTTTAAAGAGGGGCATTGAGTTATTTTGTGAAATCACTACAATTTCCACATCCTATTAATTTTCATTCACATACTACTTTCATGTGGTCAAACTAAGAGAATCTCGAAGTGTCAAATACAATTAGGGAACAGTGATATTTGGGTTATTAACGATTCAATTTGGTCTCTGACAATTTGTGAACAGACCCTTTTCACACTAGCCCTAATGCATATGCACACAGCCGATACAAATCAGGGTTAAGAATTCAAAACTTTAGAGAGTTTTCAAAAATTATTGGATGTGAAACGAGGACCAGTTATGCTAATTATAAGCATTTTATGGATTTTTGCTGGTTTGAAATCCTCACGAACTTATCGATATCAACTCAACTGAACCTCTTTAAGAAAATGCTCAGATGACAAGATAAAATTTTAAGCAAAATACAGAGGAATATAAACTAAGCTATTAAACGATTTCTTGAAGAAAATGAAATTTGAAATTCTCAGTGGCTGACATTTTTATATATCCTTAACTAATTCAACAAGTTCTGTTTAAGCTTCCCCAGTCACTGTACAAGTTTGGCAATTGTGTCATTGGGTGTATGACTGTAACGACTTTTTTTTAACTTCCCCCTTTGAAAAAAGGTCACGATTTTGATGTAACAAACACGTACTTCACACTACGTGTGTTATCTTAAAGGACATGCCCCACAGAGTCAAGTCAAACTGCCCATGTTCGCGTTAATCTTGATGGCCAATGGGGACGCGCATGCCAACGGAAAATTTCACCTCGCCTCCACCTTTATAACGCGCCGTAAACCGTTTATGTTCATTACATTTCACCGCAGGATGGAGAACCTGTTGCTTAACCTTCCTGGCAATGTTATTAGTGACTGAAATTTTATTGATAATCGGTCGATCTCGTTGCTGGTTTTTTTTTTTTTAAGAGATCTCTGTGTTTGTTTAAAATGTCAAAAGCAAAGATTTTGTTTGCAATAAAACCAGACGGTGCTTTAATAAGTACAGCTTCCTTTCTCGTTTAAAAATAGACTCGTTACCAACCGTGTGTTGAGATCGGAAGATGTCGTTAAGGCAGATTATGCAGTCGCTCTAACGCTAAGGTGATAGTTGAACACGTCCGACTACGAAATGTCTGGTACAACCTTTTGAAACGGGTATTATAGCCTCCGAAACAGGCAAAGCTCACATTGGTAAACTATACTGCGAGTATATGAAATCTAAAATATGTGATTTGTGCCCAGAATTGTATTCCCAACAAATGATTATACTATGGGATAGCAAAAGAGCTTAAATTTAAAAACAAACATTTCTAGCCTAACCCCCTTCCCCTCCCTTACTTTTATGCCAATCTGCTAGAGTCAAAGTTGACTTGCTTGTGCATCAGATAAAACATATATATAGATAGCTTAATGTTAGTTGCAATATTTTTGTCCTCGAAGATATGAAAACTGGTTTATTCAACACTTGATAAAAACATGGAATAATTTGCAGCACATGGACGTTTATCTTTTAACGGGAGTGAGTGCCACGATGGAGTGATATTATGGGCTAATCCCGGTCCACCAGATATAATTGCCACTCCCTGGACCCCACCCAGTCTCCATTCTACGCATCCTTGTTCAACAAAGGATTTGCGACTTGGTCTTTTTACTCGTGCCGCAATATCGTTAAGCAATATTGAGAATTGACCAGGTTTATTGCAAAGCCAGCCTAAAACGTGAAATTGTCATGGAACCCTTGCCGTAAGTGTGTGTGTGTTAATGGGTTATTGGGGGCCGAGGGGCACAGTACCGCCCTCCTTCTCCTATCTTCCCACCTTCACAATTCTCAGATACTCGATTACATCTACCTTCGGTTACCCTGAAGCGGTTCTTCTGCCTTCTTTTAAGTAGATGGACGCTCTGCTTCTGCAATAGGGTTGGGTACCGTATATCGCTTTCATTTGACGTATAGTTTCCAGGGCTACAAAGCTTCCGTAGTTTTCAAATACATAAAATTATCTCTTTACTTTTGTGCTAGTATATCAAATTTAGCTGCAAATTATTCCCAGGCATTTGATCCAGTATAAAGTACAGTGCCATACCATTTAATATGCTAATAATCTGACACCGAAATGCCGAAGACACCTGTTGTGTGGTTGACAAATTAAGAGACGTTCTTTTATGGTTATTTGGAAATAGCTTCCCACCGTTGTCGTGCAAGAATATGAGTTTCATGGGAAATGCGATGCAGAAACACTTTAACACACCATTATCAGGAAAACGAATAACTTAGAACACTACTCTAAAGGAAGAAAAGGAAACATAACACACCGTTCAAAGTGAAGAGAAACGTAACGCGTATACGCTATTTGAGGTGAGAAGTAACACAGCACACCGTTTCAATGGAAGAAATAATTTACCACACCATAT
This sequence comes from Stichopus chloronotus, assembly GCA_021234535.1. Lineage (NCBI taxonomy): Eukaryota > Metazoa > Echinodermata > Holothuroidea > Aspidochirotida > Stichopodidae > Stichopus > Stichopus chloronotus. The sequence goes on along the minus strand of CM037848.1, from coordinate 6,199,517 downwards.
GAAATTAAGAGAACAAAAGACAGCACACCATTGGATGTGAGAGCAGGGAGTTGCCAACTCCCTGGTGAGAGGAACATATACTACACAATTCGAATGAAGAGGAAACATACAACACAAGATTCATATGAGCGAAATAACATAGCACATCATTTGAATTAAAAAAACAGTACATAATTGGATGTGTGAGGAAACATGTACCACACCATTTTTTAATTAAGAAGAAACAAAAGGGGGACCATTCAAAAGAGAGAAATAACATAGCTCACCATTTGAATTGAAAAAAAAACAGAACACCATTGTATGTGAGGGGAAACATATACCGCACCATTCGAATTAAGAAGAAACATAAAGCACACCATTTTAAATGAGACGAAACATAGCACACCTTTTGAAGGGGGTCGAAATATAAAACATACCATTCAATGTTGGAAGAATGATATAACACACAAGTCAAATGAAGAAAGTACAGCAAACCATTCAATTAAAGAACGACAGACCATTCAGAGTGACAAAGAATACACATTCCACATCTTTCAAAGTTAGGACAATCATATCACCCAGTAGAATTGAGAAGAATGGCTGTGTATAGCAACCGTTCGAATCCCAGGCTATTCACATACCGGCTACAATGACTACTGCGAATTTTAGAGCCGTTGTCAGATTCCAAGCACAAACCAGTAGTTACTGTGGTACAACGATTTCAAATTTACAGAAGTTGCTAAAGCGTCTATGTCAATCCAGCGCGAATCCAAAGAAGTATATTAATCTCTTGACACACCATCAGAAGGAAAGAAAAAAACAAACAATATGTAGCACAGATAATTTCGAATTCAGAAGAGTAACTTTTGCGATTTGAAAATTAGGGTATCTGGAATATCACCTTACAAATAATTTCAGATACCAAGAATAAAAATCAGAATTTTAGATACTTAGACAGATTTAATGACGTATATATACAGATTTTATATTTAGTTCCACAGTTGTAACGTTTCAGCTGTAATTATTAACATCGATGTTTGTTTATTTTTTATTATGTTATTAATAATTATTAGTATCAGTTGCATTATGGCCTTGTTAGTGTTAGTATCAGCAAAATTACTATCAGTATTAGTATTAGCAGTAACAACAGCTGTAAAAGTAGTAGTTTTACAGTATCTTTTGGAATCTTAGAACTAGTAGTAGTATTTGCATTTCATATTGATATTATCATGTTGTACTTTTAAAAGTGTAATACTAGTGAAAATCGTATAGAAGTAGTATTCCGGAGAAATTAATATGCATACAGATCACCCTCAGTATACCGTCAATTCCCTTCATCCTTACATACCTTTAAGAGAATTCTGCTTCTTCCTTAAGAATGAAATGTTAAGCCAACATGTCTTTTTATTAAAAGTGCCTGAGACCCTTGCGGCTACATGATGTAAAGTTAAAATCAATAGGCACTACCGCCATGCGCTCCTTGGTGACTTAAACAATATCACTAAAGCGTTCCACAACATTACTGTAAGGACCCGCGAGGATATTGAACGCCGTCTGCAATTCCAACACTTGGAAGAGCGTCTTCTTTGGCCAGGGAAATCGTTTTGCATGTGTTGAATCAGATATTTGGAAAGTACACAGGTTTAAATGGAGCTAAATGGGGTCATGCACAAAAGATAAATTCAAATAGCCTGCCTCATATACGTGTACTTGTAAAGAATTCACGATATGATGAGGACAAGAGGAATAATCCTAGCATCATGTTTTTATCAGAGGTTGCCTACATATTAAGCATATCCATTGTAGGAGATCTTTCACGTTCACCTCAATCGTAGGTTATCTTTGAGAAGACGTAACCGCGCAATTGCAATGCATGGAGTTATTATGGGCAAAGTGGCAATGTAAAATGCAATTCCACTGTTCAATTACCCGTCCTGTAATGAATACATCAAATACCGCAATAAACAGAAAAAAAATATATTAATTCCCTTATACTTTCAACGTACCCTGCACATTGTATCTTATCGAAGTTTTTTATCCCTTACAAGACGTAGCTGTCAGCACGAGCAAGCATTTATGTCACGGCTGAACAAAGAGCAAAGAAAAAAAAATGGGCCATCGAATCAAGAAATATAAAAGTATATAACTACTCCCCGTGGGAATAGACGCTGTCTACAACCATTCAGAACCATTGATTTTTCTTTTACAATATATTTTCCCATTAGCATATACCCCACACTACACATATCAACCAGCGTCAAGAGCAACGATTAGCCGAGGCCCCGTTTTTTTTTTACTATAGCCGTGTCATGATAATACCTCATGGGGTTTGAACTATTGAAATGCGGCCTTTGGCTCACTGAAAATGAATTTCATCACGTCTAGTGGGCAAATGTTAGAGGTTGTCAATATTTCTGACTATATATGAGTTGAACTTGTATGCATGTAAATGACACGTTTACTATTTTTCATTGTGTGTAGTCGCTTGGCTGTGATTGCCATGTCTGCACAGACACACACACACACACAAAGCTTTGTTTTCCATTCATTCCGAGGACCTCATTGTGCTTTCTTTTGTTTTTTTTCTTCCTCAACCCTAACCTTAACAATAGACTGTATATTATTAATCTTGAGGGGACCGGAGAAATCTTTCGAATTTTCTACAGAGGACCTAAAATCTATTGTATCGGTCCTCGATCCCACACGAAAACAAAGGCGCGCACATATATTGTTTACATTGTTTTATAGTCGTATTGTCATTCTTTTCACCATTCCATTAAATCCACTTTTGATTGTTGTCACAAGGAAATTCCTTTTCTTGACGTACTGGTAAGTTACACAATGAGTCCCTAGCAACTATACTCTTCATTGCAAACTTATTGACATACCTGGTTTCCTTAATTTTAGCAGTTCCCACCATATTAGTTTAAAACGATCAATCGTATACTCTCAGTGTATTAAGAATAAACTCATCTGCTCTATACTGCGAGTGAATATGATAAGTATGTTAGTAATCTAATAGAATTCTTACTTGATTGTGACTACCCTCTATATTTTATCAGGGAGGGGATGAGAAAAACTTATCCCCTAAACAAACTACTGTCCTACAAACCTAAAGTAAGAAACTGTAGTATTCCTCGTGTCTTTGATTAATCATCTAAAACCGAGGGTCTACACAAATGTATTTGTAAAGATTTCAGTACCCTTCACCCAGATAATTCAATCTCAGAAATTTTTAATTATCCATCATTAACTACTAGACGACAGCCACCTAACGTAAAGTCCCTTCTTACATCCTCCATTCTTCCCACCACTAGAAACAGAGGTAACAAAAAGTGTGGCAAACCCAGATGTCAAGTATGTCGTTTCATTGTCACTGAAAAAACGTTTACCCTCCTGGCACTACATGCAACATTCGGCCCCTCCCCTTGATTTTGATACACCTAATGTAGTTTACTTATATTGTGCTGCAATATATGTGAAGAAGGCAACTATGTTGGCCAGACGGACAACAAATTTAGACTGTCGTTTAATAATCATAAAAAACAATGCAGGGTGAATCTTTAAGCTGGCCTGTATCAAACAAAACACTACAGCAATAAACAAAACCATTCGTTATCTAACTTAAGATGTTTTTTACTCGGTTGTAATTACTCTCCTGTCACCCAAAGGCTAAAAGCTGAGAGTAATTGGGTAATAAAATTGCCTTATCATTCCCTTGGTTTAAATAAAGACCTTGGCGTGTTTGAGTGATTATCCATCTGTGTGGGGTGGGGTATGGGTAGGTGTGACTGTAACAGTTAACCCGCTGAGTAGAGGAATGAGTGCGCATACGTCCATACTACGGTCTCAAAGTACGCACTGTACGTGGGCGTGTACAAAGTCTTTCTGATCTGCTGTTTTTTTTTTTTTTTTAATTCAAAAAAAAATTAAAGCGTTAGTGCGGAAGAAGAAGGACACAGAGGTTTCTGAAACATACACTCTTTTGTAAACGTATTTGCGCTTCAAATATTGTCATGTTTCTGAAGTTTTCTACTTAAATACATGATACTTGTACTTAAGTACATGTACTTAAGTACATGATACGAAAAATGGTCCAGCCATCGGTCCCCAGCCTCCGCATGAAACTTAATTTAACCCTATCCGGAAATCCTACTTCTGTAAGTCATAACCACTTGTGTAAATTACTGGTACTGTATAAACGTACTGGAATTTCAGCAGTTAGGCTATCCTGTCTGCACGGTGTACTGTACGTTTCACGATACTGCAGCGTCAGTCTATCCTCCTGCTGTAGGCGGTTGTTTATTTTTAACATTTCTCTATCAATTTATGATCAATTGATTGGATTTTGATATTACCTTACCTTGATGGCTTACGTTGCTCCATAATTGTGTAAATTGGAATTTAAAACGCCATCAGTTAAGAGAGTGGAAACTGTATAAGTTGTTTATTTATTTTTTTTTTTTCGTGCCATGTGCACGTGATCCCGGTGTGATGAGTGACGTGTAGGCCTACACTAGTCTTGAACATTACTGAATAACCATCTGTATGATCAAATCACGTTTCCTCTGGTTATAATTTAGTTGGAAATATTCGATTTACCGATTCCGGGATATAATCAAATCTTGATAAGTCACTTAGAAGAACGCAAACGTTAGGAGCAAAAAAATAGCAAGGTCCTCAGCCTCTGTTTGCTAACTTTGGTGTTAGAACATTGTGCATTTCGATTCTAGATAGGTTACGAAGGCGATCATGCCGAAGAAGGTGGAAGATCAATTCTTCTACATGCATCGTTTGCTCATTTCAGTAAATTTGGTCGATCACACACATCTAATAAAAAGATAGACCTATACAATGATCGCGTTTTCAATGTCCACGATAAGATTTCAGGCAGTTTTTCAGTTTGCATGTAGGTCTGCTGTTATAACGTTAATAAACAATTTCATTCCATGGTCCATGCAGCATGTGGGCCTTAAATGCAATCAAAGCAATTAAAAAGTCACGTCGAAAAAAAAACTAAAAGTGACCATTACATGAATACTTCATCAGTTTGAAAAGATGGTTATAACCTAGAGGTCTACACTTTGTACCGATCGTGAAAATTTTATATATACACACACACACACACACATATATATATATATATATATATATATATATATATATATATATATATATATATATATTCCATTTGACCCATATTTAGCCCCAAAAGTTCAATAATAGTATTCTTCCCAACATTTGCAATACCTACTTGTTGAACGATGAACACGTGACTGTGACCCAGTTATGAGACCTCGCAAAGATCGTAAATCACGTGCATTTTCATTATAAGACGTCCGCTTCAATATCGTACCAAATTCAATAAAAATTGTTCGTAACCGATAAAGCAAGCAGAGATTTTGCGATGTCTTTGCCTAGGCCTATATTGAAGACTTGTTATACAAATAAATCCACACAATTACATCTTTATACTTGAATTTAAAGACTAAGTTTATTTCTTGGCTATCTATTTGCTTTCCATATTCATTTTGCATCTTCTTTTCTTTCAACTGTGGTACATTCAATATTTTCTGTTCTGTATGGTTTTTATATCGTCTGTCCCGTGGTGTAAATCAATACATGTGAAGTCTAGAGTTGTTTCTCAATTAACAAGACATATGTCTTTTTCTTCTAATAAGCTCTTTTCTTCAATAAATCTGTCGATAAAGATATATTGTACTATGAAATCATCTATTCGTAGTCTTGAGATATGAACAAAATAAAACCCAGATTTTTTTTTTCTGGTACGTATCTATATTAAAAATATTATGCCCATCTTCTGGACCACAAAGAAAAAAAAAAGATTACCTGGAAAAGGTTAAACTGAATATCGGGTCAAAATGTAAGAAATGACAAAAAGAAAAAAAGGTCCCCAGCGGATATAAATGTAGGTCTTAATTTGCCATGACGAAGTTACATTTCCCTATTTCAGCACGGCATTTCAATCATCATTCACGACGTTGCGACGCACAGCCATCATAATGAAAGAATGATGCGAATGCATGGGATATGTTCATATAACATATGTGTGGCATTACGTAGGGTAAGACTAATAAAAAGTGCGTCTTCCCAGCAGTCAATTTATCACTTCAGGGAGGAAAACCCCTGTTCCTGCATGGTGCAACTTTTATTAAAAAAAAAAGCGCGTCCTCAAATAAAAAAGGATTAATATATAGAGACAGAAGAAAAGAAAGAACAATGATAAAGAAAGACCCAAAAATTCAAAGGTAATAATTTTCTTTGCAGCTTGGTTTTGATACTAATGTCTATGTTTGTGGAAACACCGTTTTAGAATCGTTTGTTCCATTTGAATGTGACACAGCATTTTAATATCTGGAAAGAACACGTAGATAATGAACTTCCCTCGTTGTAAATTTTCTTTTTATCAGGTTTCTCGAAACAAAAAACAATCAAACTGAAAATAATAAATAGTAAATAATATAGAAGATCTTCTCGGACTGAATACAACAAAACTGGGGCTTAACTTAAAAAAGGTTACAGAATATTTCAAACACATTTTACCTGAGAAAAGCTAATCCTAAAGCACACATCGTCAGTGTGTCGTTTTTTTCGCAGTATTACAGTCAGACAGTGAGAAGGACGGATGGGCTGTTTAGATTTTTTTTTTTTTTCGTTTTACTTCCAATATTGAAAAGTTGCATTCGTTGGTTACAAGCAAAACAAGGTCAATTAAGCTTCGAAGGCATCTTATTTTTATGTTACCAGCCCGGCGATATTTTTCATTCGTATCGTTTTGGGTTTATCTTGGTTTTCTAAGCACATGTGTTCGTGCATGTGTTCGCTTGACGGTGGAGTTATTTCCATTAAACTTCAACCTTAGAATGTCAGATTCGTAATCAGGGAAGGATCCGTGGTAAGTGAGAAGGGGGAGCGGACGAAGGCAATATTTGTGATAATTATAGATGCTATACACATTACCAAATTTAAAAGCATTTTGAGAATAAAGCAAAAGATTGGCTTGTTTCTGTGAGTCATTTACCGGAACATATCCCTCCTCCTTACCAAACAAGGACAAATTAAGATACCTAAGAACTTTTAAGCAATTCATACTGGTTTAGCCTTGTGTAAAAGCATTCAACTCTTTTAAAATAGTGAATTTTTATTCTCTATCTGACATATAGCCATGACTTGACTTCCAGAGTTAAAATATCACAATGAAGTCACTACTTCTAATCGTAACTTAAATTTCTTTCTTCTTTTTTTGTCAAAGAGTAAGACTGTTAACTAAAGTCGAACTGTCGTCTTAGAACTTATTCTACCTTTAATCTGAGTTGAACCAAACAACGAAGAGAATATACCTGATATTAGGAAAGATATATGTCGAAGCGTGAAAGAAGTTGCAAATTACAGGCAAAGAATGAAGTTATTTTGCACTCTTGGCTACCAGCTACCAAAGTCTGCAAGGGCGCAACCATCGATCGTCTTGTGTATACAACGAAAATTTTACATGAAAGCTATTTAAGTCAAGAAAACCGTAAGAATGCATTGATATGCCAAGGTATATTCCATTTGACATTTCAGGAAACGGAAGAATATCAGTCTCTGCATAATGAACAACTAGAAAAAAAAAAAAATTTGACCTCACATTACAAACTGTCGACGTCAATGTTTACAGAAATGGGTGCAAACTTGACATTTCACACAAGGCTAAACTGGTATCAACTTTCATGTTTTTTGTTTTTTTTTCAATTAAGTTTCTTGAGTTAGTGTAGGCAAAGCATTACTCTTATACTGTTTGTAATATGCAATACAAACGAGGCTTAGAAAAAACTTAGATGACATACTTCGATCAAAGTTTAGTATCTACAAACCAGTCCTTCGTAACAATGAGACAGATGGTGTCAAAGTCGATCTGGTATTGATTATTCAGTTTTTCACCTTTTTTGTAGCTTCGTTTTCCTTAGTTGTCAGTAGTCTCTTGTTAACATTTTATAACTGCTACATTTGAAACCCTTAAGGTAACCCCAAAAGTTGGGAAGAAGATTCTAATCACAAATTAATTATTCATAAATTATTTCTTTAATGGTCAATCATGACTCGTGGAGAAAAATCAAAAGAAATATTTAGTGATAGTGGGTATTATATAAAACATTTCATCAGAAATAAGCAATAATTATGCGTTTATGTTTCACACATTACAGCACACGATATTTAGACAATCGTCGGTTTTGTTCACAAGAATTTATCTTTCTCAGTGTAATATGAGAAGGTACCCAAAAGTGGGAAAACTCGATCCCATGTGACGTCACAGTGCTACAGTAAAGCGCCCTCCTTCAGGATTAGCTACTTAATTGAACACGTGCAAGGCGGCACCTGAGGAGTCTTTGACATTAGAGCTACACGCGTCTGGCGCAGCAATGTATACTATTCCTTTGCTTACCCTAAAGAGGGAGCCCTTGTTTGTTGTTATGTAAATTTAATACAAGGTGAAGGGGGGTCTATTGGTGGTTTTGTCACGCATTCATCTCATCAAAACATCTCTCATTGGCTCTTATTGTAATTGACGTTATTCAGCGTAAAGTCTCTCATTGGCTATTAATTTATGCGGTTTGTCACTGTTAAGCCCACTTGAAAATCAAACTGTAAAACATTTGCTTTATTCAAACGTTGCAATCAAAGCTAAGCCGAAAATGTCATGATCTGTTGAATTTTTTGTTTCTCGTAAATTTCGGGGGATTTCCTGGAGTCTTACATGGAAGTACGATTTAATCCGTTAAGTGTAGGTCGCTACATTGGTGAATGAGTGACTGTTACGCGCATGCGTACACTGACCGCATGCACATGCTGTAATCTTCAACAGAACGTCACGATCTCATCCAGCGAAGATGACGTTATGTAGATTTGTATATCTGTAATTATGGGTGCGGACGACCGTTTGTACATACTGTTACATGTTACGTGGCAGTGAATGGCTGAAGTTGTGAGGATTAAGTTGCGATGTTAAGTTTCCATGGTAAAATCAGTATGACCAAAGTATTAACAACACATGCAGTAGCATGATTGAAACAGTATGGTTAACGTTGTATGGTTAAAGTTGTTTGGTTTTGAGTTGCATTGATAAAGTAGTGTACGTATCGTTATATGGATAGAGTTGCATAGCTAAGGCTGTTTGGTTAAAGTTCTGTGGTGAAGATTATTTGCACGGATAAAGTTGCACGGTTGAAGTTGAGTGAATTAAGTTGCATGGTTAAAGTTATATGGTTAAAAATGTATGATCAAAGTTGTATGGAAAAATGATTCTTGCAAATTAATGTTGTGTAGTTAAAGCATGGAGAGAAAACAAAGTTTACTTGGTTAAATAGTTACCCAGGGACACCAATAATCAAATTTGCAGGTAATGATTTCTGGCATCGAACTTTTAATAGAAATACATGGGAGATCAGACGCCATGCCTACACATAAACTGATCAATGCGTAACCTGCAACTGTACAGGTAAGTGAAATTGTAAATGAGTCGTGTAACATATCAGCTACAGCGCACTTCTTTCACCTCCAAGAACTAACGGCATAAAATTGCATTGGACATACAAGACATCCCTAGCGTAGTGATTGGTTTGGACATCCACCCCGAGGATGTATAAAACTACGGGGAATAATTCCTCCCTGTCAATCTAGTCACCTATCAAAATGCTACCCTGTTTATTACGTAACAAATGACCGATGACACAGCAATTGACGATCCTACGGTCGAGATAAAATCCGTACAAACCTGAGACATCAACTTGACGAAGAGGCTGAAGAATTAAGGAGCAAATTTAGAAGAAACCGATTGATTTCAGCATTTATTTTTCAAATGTCGACTACTTAAAGTAGAGTAAGCCGAGAATGAATTTACCTTTGCGATTGTTCCATAAGCTATATTACATTGAGCACCTGTGCCATGACAGAGATTCCAGTACAGTGAAACTTAAATGCACACGGCCCCGTTCACACCCCGTTTGCACAACGGCTAGAGGGACGTGATTTCAGTTTTTGCCGTTAATTTCAGACAAAATTAATTATTAAAGGTAAAGATATTTACAGATCGCCGCCAATTTCACTTATTAATTCCCTTTCACCTTGTCACGAAAGGTAAAGTATATTCTTCCCCTGTACCTTTCTTTTACTGTTTTTCTCCAAATGTCAAGGGCTACTCGGCGGGATGAGATTTTATTCAAATATGAGGGACGAAAAATGAAAACAAAAGCGTTAAATCTGTCGAGAGCGGTGGACTATGTCATAAGTAATTCTTGTTAAAGTAATTCCTACTATACGATGGTAAGCCCTCGAAACTTTTCGGTCGTCAACTTTTTTTCCATTTTTTGTCGCGTCTCATAGTAACGTAAATATTTTGAATTCTTTCTTCTTGTTTAAGATTGTTCTGTTTTCTGCCTGTATTAGGCATGAAGTCACTTTCTGGGCAAACTCTAAAGACGTCATAATCTTTATGTTTGATTTGCTTTAAGGAATATAGTCTCTATCAGCAGTGACGGGGAAAAAAAGAAGAAAATATCACTTCGCTAACAAGTAATTTTAAAACCCATCTGATTTTTATCAGTCACGGTCGTCTACGCAAGTATCACAAGTATACGTACACGTGGTAAAGACAACATGTTCCCTGTTAGTTTTCCATACGCATAATAGATTTATTTAAAAAACAGACGGACAGACATTTCAAAACAGGGTTTCTTCTTTCTTTCTGTTGACATAATGCTAAATATCCCCTTTCCAACCACCTTAATTTTATTTCTTAAGGCATTTATTTTGCACAAGAAATAGTAAATGATTTATAGCCTATGTGCAACTTAAAGACATTTGCTATCTGAGGTATATCAATTTAATTTGTACTTTTAGCCCATTTCTGAACTTTAAGAGGGATGAACAACCTGCTCAAGCTTGTAACACAAAAGCAAATTGCTTTATGGATGTTTATATCCCGCAGTGTTAGTCATTGAGTTAAATCGTATCTACTCGTTGATTACAAGTTGATCCAACTGCAACATTCGTCAAGTCGTTTATGCTCACAAAGTGAAAATTAGAAAACTTACAAGATTAATTGATTAATAGATGTAACAGAACGTGACATAAATGTTGTTTTCTTCAAAAGTACTCACGTGGATATGTCTTTTCTATCAATTATTCTCATAATATCAGGAGAAACGCACTATAGAGAAGTGAATGTCCCCTGGTGGAGTCGGTGCTGAGGGGGTGGGGACATGGTCCCCTCCCCAAGCAGCAGCTTTTCGGGGGCGTTGCGAAAGTGAAAAAAGAGCCCACGGAGTCGGTTTATCTAGGGAGTGTTTTTTTTTATTCTGGGTGCTCCCCTTCAACCGACGGTGGCGCTCCGCTTGGTCCTCTCACAATAATGGCTATCATGAAGAGGTGATGGGGGCCCCCCTCCCCGTGCACTGCACACCACTGATGTCGACAAGAGGGAAAAGTAACGGCAGCGTGTTAGCGGAATCGGAATTAACGAACGCGTTGAATGGAACGAAACTTGTACCCAACAAACAAGACGAAACAATGAATATGTTTTACTTGTATTAAATTGTTCATAATAATCTCTATTATTAATTTGATTATGACATAACAAATGCCATTGCAGTCCCTGTAGTAAAATATCGAATGTCCCACAAAAGGACACAAACTGAACGGATGAAATGAAGCTGAGAGAACAACACGAAACAAAAAAAGACAGCTTTCTGTATCCTTCGTATAATTTTCCCCCTAGATATGGAGCCATCAGGTTTATTAAAATCAACACCATACATAATATAGGCCTAACAAACAAACGGAAGAAATAACGAAACTTTACGAAAAAAAAAGGAAAGTAAAAAAAAAAAATGAAAATAAAACTGGCAGAACTTTTTCCGTCCAAGCCCGACTTCCACTATGCAGGATTTGTATTGTCAGGTTGGAGAGATCAGGAAAGATCTCGAGGCTTAACAAAAAATATGGAAGCCATAGAAAAGCAAGCCAAGTGAAACGAATAGAAACAAGACAATTAATATTTTTTTGTAACTATGCACCCATGTCATTACTGAATGGTAAATGTCATTTGACGTTTTGATATTTATCATCCCACGTAACTCATTTCTTGCACTGAATATTCATATCTCTGCTGTCAAGATGTGGACGAAAAATCGCCTCGCCCTCAAAGAATTTCGATAATGTGCTAAAATTGTGTCTCGAGAAGACCTTTCCTACATGATAGAACATGACGTGATAGCCAGATATACCATAATGGTCAGGATAGGTGTCGCTCGAGAATGGATAAACTGCATGATATCATGTGAGGATTGGCTGACAAAATTTGGACACACAAAATTTGGACACACATGCATATGCAGATTGCATAAAGCATGCACTTAGCTTATTCGATCATACTTTATCCGTAATAACCTTCAACGACTCTTCAAAAGCATGACAAACCTGATTAAATCGTCAGGAGTTCTCAATAGTGAAAAAGATTCCCTTGAATGTTAAAACTAGTCTGCGAATGTTTCAGTAAAAGGTGGCAATTTTTTTTATGCTTGCTCAAATGAAGGTCAATAGTGCGTGACGAATATGATTATTCAAGACAGAAGCACGCACACGCCCTCACGTTTAAACATAGAAAGACGTATGGCGCTTATTTTACTTATTTACGACTGAACTGAGACAACCTTATCACGAATCCCATCCTCACCGTGATACCCACCCCCCCCCCCCCCCATTCCCCAGGATTCAGCACTCAGTCGCTCTGATTACCCAAGCGAGTGCACACGTATATACAAACATGTGTACACACAAAAGCGGCCGATGTTTTCGCAAAGTGTGCCTTGCATTCACTCAGGGACTAAAAGCACCGACGTACTTAAATTCAATTTGAAAACCAAAATCTGATAGCTTTAATACTTTTTGTCACCCAATCAAAGCGTTTTGACATCGGATACGGCTATGGTTTCAATTTCTATTAAAGTTGTCATTTTAATTTAATAGCGGCTCAATACTACTAATAATTCTTTCGCTATATGCACTTGTTAGATTCACGCACGAGAAGAAATGCAGCTTATTCCCAGAGATGATGAAAACGATGTCATTTTGGAAAGGAAGGATAAATCGTTCTTCGAAGAAAGAGTGAACAAATATCAATGCAACTGGTGACGCGGTCTTCTTTCTCTTGTTTTTTTTATTTTAAGTTACATTTTTGTCGAAACGAAGTCAATTTCTTGGGAAATTTTCTTGTAGTTCTATCGAAATTATTCAACATTTTAATATTTGCAGGGCAGATGAGAAGAAATCGAGTAAATGAAGGAGCAAATAATCAGCATTTGTTCGACTTAACTAGACTAGTCCGGCATGTTTTTTTTTTCAATAGAACTATTTATTACGATACTCCTGTCATGTCTGTGGTTGAGTTAACCCGTAATCCTTCTTGGATATAGCATCATTCTTTCAATAAGGAAGATGGTGAACGTAGATCGAAAGATTAGGAAAACAAATTTAAAGCTGGAATATGAGTTGAAAATTTGTAAGTGAAAATCAAATTCCACAGAATACGTCATCTCCACTACAAAAAAAGGAAGCAAAACATTACTAAGGTCCCATATTTGTTTAATATCCATTCACCATTGGTCTGTTTGATTCCAAATAACAGTGACTGATTTCTAAGTTTTCGCGGAAAGTCTGAATTTTTTGGGCCAACAAAACTGTGAAGACAATTTACATATTCGAATATCTGGAAGATGAATGCACAGTTCTCTTTCAGATTTTGCGATAGGTGCTCTTTTCTCCTACTTTCTCTCCCTGGAAACACTGACGAAGAACAAAGGTAGATGACCATGCAAGCGATTGCCTGTACAACTCATATGCCATCTTTAATATAATGTCAGTATTGTGGACAATGCCATGTAGCAGACGATAGGATAAAAAAAATTCCTCTGTCCTCGTTTTCCCGCCTTGTAATGTTATCTCTTACCAATGTTAGTAGAGCTGTTAATCAACGTAATCTATATGCAGCTTAAAGTTTTGCAACATGGAACGCATAGATTTCAAATCAATCATTTGCGATCTTTTCATTCTGACCTCAGAGTAACATTCTGACTTCCCTAAAAGTGATACTTCCATTCTCTGAAATATGCATACTGACCAATGAATGAAAAGAATAATCCCGAGTAGCATGCATGCAAGAATAATGGTGCGATGATGGTTTATAGTTTCCAAAATGACCTTTTAAATCTTAATTAATGACCATCTTGATACAGAGATACGTAACATCAGATGCCAACAATAAGATAGATAAATCAAGTGCGTATTACTAATAACTCGTACATCTCCTCATAATTGGCACACACAGAATAAGGTTTCACGCAATAAGCCGTGTTGAATATTCAAGGGGAAAACAGCGCTGGGGTGGGGGTGGATCCGCTTACGCGAGAGGAGTCCAGGGGAGAGTGAATTGTTTATAGCAGAGGGGATCAAGGTTCGACGAGAAAGCTTTGCCGTAGTATGTGAAATGCTGACTTATTTCTGATTACAATATTGATCTAAAAATTGCTTTGGTCTGAATAATGTCAAATCATCATACTAGATCTTCCCTTTGTCTTTCCCCTTATTGTTACCTTTATATTGAACTCATTGGAAGACACATGTCTTTGTTACAGAAAGAGACACTTAATATTTCATATCAACTATTTATGGCACGAAGATGAATTCATCTAAGTTTGCACTTTTGAGATGAAGGGTTAAACTGCAAATTTCAATGGAAGTTTTTTGCCTCGACAAACCAATTTTTTTTTCTGTTTCTTAATGAAGAACCTTTTATCAGTTTCCGTGGACACCAAATTCGTGATACGTATCATCACCGACTCAGACTTAAAGAGCTTCGTCGGTCTATGTGGAACGCATAGAGGGACAAATTTTCGAACATGTATGCATCAGACCTATCGTCTGCATAAATGAAATTCGAGTGCAACAAAGTGGCCTCGCGACTTTGACGGCCTGGTTCCCTTCTTCTCTCTCTAAAAGAACGTCTTCAGCTGAAAAAATAGAGACCATCAGTACAAGTGCAATGTCCCAATTCGCACGTGAGAAATGCTTTAAAATATAGCCGTATCGAAGTCATCATTGCGATAACCTGCTAGACACATACCAAAAGCCTATAGGGAAACATCACTGGGGAAAAACAAGGAATAAGATCGTATTTTCACGTGTCAAATTTTGCTATAGTGTACCCAAGTTTTTACCTATGGCTTAATGATAACTCTACACACATTTTTACATGGTGGACTTTGGAGGGAGAAGGTGATACAGAATATTAAGGTGGGCAGTAGCTAAGGACTATTTATTACTGTGTGGTATGTTAATGAAATGGACTAAAGGGTCCAGACATATTTTAGTGTTGTCACTGAAAGCATGACTTCCATTAGCTGACACCTAGCCTTCTTCTATAAAAGAACTTCTGATTGGTCGTAACATTCGTGAGCCTGTCATAATTTTTAATGTAATATATACATTACCGCAATAGCTATGTCGGTATACGTTCCAAGAATTTCTCCAAACCCTTTATCAGTTTGCTGGTACTTTCTCTGGTAATTGGCAAAAACAGTGAATAGGGGACCAGAAACTTCGTGGCTGCTTTAATTGTTTTTCGATCAAAAGTCGACATTTCGATGCTGTGATTTCACTGTTAAGAAAATGCCTTGAATTCTTGAAACATTTAATATGTCATTTCAAGGGTTGCTGACTTTTAATATGGCCAGTTTTACTACACTGAGTGGTGGAACCTTGGCATAGCCTAATTATATATATATTACAGAGAACAAAAAATATTAGCGACATACATACAACACGTAGCCATAACTAATGACAGTCAGTCAGCCTGATTCATCATATATCACATTAGCATATAGCCTGGATAACAAAGCAAAATGATATTCACACCATACTCTTTGTTAGTGAGGATATCTCAACACGTAGCCTAACCATTGACGAACTACCAAACATGTTTCTCTACATATACCCAAAGGAAGGCTGTCGTAGTTAATAAAGAAAACAAAAAGTAGTCTACCCATTTTTTGTAGGTTGCTAGGTATATCTCAACACATAGCCCAACCAATAGCCATCAGCTTTAAGTGTTTCACTGCATATACCTAAAAGGGAAGTTTTCGTAGTTAACAAACAATAGGACAATTTTTGTTAGTTGCTAGGGAAATCTCAACACATCGCCTAACCAATGACTTACATTTAGCCTAACGTGAGATTCTGTGTAGGTAAACACTGCTGCGTTAAGGGAACTGATCGCCATGGAGATCTAAGTTTGTCTTAGGGCTGTTTCCAAGACGAACTTCTCAAAACGAGGATACAATCTCAGTGACGTCACGATGGTAGCTCGAAAAGAAGACAACAACGAACGTGGGAGAGTACCAAGGGATGAAATCAATTTGAAATAAAAAATGAAACATCCGTTTTCATTTTAATGCAGGTGCCACGTGTCGTTTCGACTTATGAAAATATGATTTCTTCATTCGCTTCGTCTGGAACAAAGTTACGACGCAATCGAATTTAACTGTTGTTTGTATCGTATATACCCTCTCTGTAAGAAGAATTGCAGCATTTTCCATGAAGTGACAGACAGCCAAACTTCGGCACATATTATTGTTGATTTCTTCCTTATTTTATATTTCCTTTTGTGATAAAGAAAATACAATTTCACGGTGCATTCAACAATTTTTTCTACAAAAGGCGCTTTTTGTTATTATCTCGCCTTTTTATGCCTGCATGCTGATGTTTAAGTTTTATTACCTGTGGTCTTACATTCACCGCGACATTGTCTTCCGAGGAAGACGGTCTTTGGCAACTTACTCCAAGTTGGGAATGATAGATTTGATCATTTTACACCTCAGGCCCTTTACCCTACAATATTCTGTGTTTGGGTGTTCTTCTATACAAGCCCAACCTGCATCCCCGCACCCCCTCCCCCCCCCCAAAAAAAATAAATGAATAAAATGTTTTATCATTTCTGTAACCGGTTTCTATCGGCTCGAATGAAATTGTGTATTTCTTTTTCTTCTATTTATTTCATCTGACTTTTGTGACCTTCGGGTACTGTCTTTTTTTTTTATTTCAACGTTACCGTGCGAATATTGTCACTTAATTCATCATATCATGTTTTACGCTTCAGATTAGACCAGTTTGTTTGTTAATTTTCTTTTTCATTTGTTTTTTCTGTTTTGCCAGATAAATGGAATGTGAAATTAACAATTAAAACAAAGAGGACAATGAAAGAAGACACGAATAGCCCTTTCCTTTACGACAGGGGAGGCTAAAAACACAAATTGTCTATTGATTTGAGCAATAAAGTGATAAATTTCTTTCATTAATTTCCTGGAAACTGTGACATCTTTACTACGGGTGTATAATCCTCCTATCTCTATGAATAGCGAACGATTTGACCTCTGACTACCTGTGACGTCACGTATTCCATTTTGAAGGTTTTTATCATTTCATTTTTTAAGTCCGCGTTATTAGGATCAATAATGATCACTTTTCATAACTGGCCTCATTTCCTGCCCTTTACTTTAAAGGAGTACTGACCACTGGCAATCGCTTCGTACCGCAAACGAGCGTTTACATAATTTATAAATGGGCAAAGCATTGATGTCTTCAGCGCAAGAGCAAGCGTCTTTTATATCAGTCTCAATGTTGTGATTGTAAAAACGTGTTGTTCATAGGTTCTGCTATACGTACTTTGGGGAAAATAACACGCAAATTGCAATCGTTTCGTGTGCCACAAAACGAGCGTTTACCAAATTCACTTGTATGCAGGCCCGTATCCAGGGGTCTGGTCTGGAGTTCCGCTCAGTCTATGATAGTAGGCCTACGTTAGCAACATATATAAAGAGTTTTAATTAGTCGGTCGTAATTGTTGGGGAAAATGTTCCACTTGTGGTAAAATCGAACCCTCTCCATGAAAAAGCTGCATACGGGCCTGCTTGTATGTAAACCATGATCTTTTCGATAGCCTAATAACACACGCTATTCTATCTCGGCGTCTTAATTTTAAGTCTGTAAAAACCTATTGTTCATAGGTCTGCTAAGTGTACCTAGGTGAAAACAAAAAGCCACACGAAATGTAAAAGAAAAAATATCGGGTTAATAGAAAACGTACAACAGTATGGAAATAATGCCCCGTCGAAGTAGGTTAAACAGCATGTTAGGTAAAAGAAATACTCGTCATAAGTACTATAATATTGAGGGAGAGAAAATTAGGTCGAGAATTGTCTGTCGAACAATACCCGGTTGTCACGTGGATCATCACGTGACTTTTGACAGCCCATTTAAAATTTAGTCAGTTCAGTCCCTGTCAAAATATCTGAATGGCATTAGAAACATTAATTGTGGAAAACAATGTATAAGAATCGTCTTCGTTCCAAGCTACCCTTGATGGTGTGATTTGCCAATGCAGGTACATACACCACATTACCTTCTGTGCAATTCATCAATTGAACATTGGGCAAAATTTTGCATTTTTTGCAAAGTTCAGAAAATTCAGCAATTTGACATCTTGCAAGTAATTGTTGAGATCACAATAAATCATAACTCATCAATTTAACATTGAGAAAAATTTGGCGTGTTTGAAGTGTTAAAAACAATTCATCATTTTGTAAATAATTGTTGAGACCACAATAAACCATGACTCATCAATTTAACATTTCGCAAACAATTTTTGAGATCTCAACTTGCATAAAATGGTGAACATGTAACAAAATTTTGATGCAGTTTCACCTTCGGGTTCTTGATAATGTTAACAAAAAAGCAATGCAGTGAAATAGCTAATCAAGAAAATTAACAAGTTTGTGCATTTTGAATAGAAGCATGTCTGCAAAGTAGCAAATTGTTGTAAACTCTGAAGTTATTTCTTTATGATGTTGTGGCACTTACGTTTCCGTAGTGCTGTATCCTACACATACCGGTTTGTACCCGCGTACTGTAGCTTAGACTTTACGCTCTGCTTGTAGTGGTATATCTTTGTATAGCATGTAACATGTAACATGTAAAATGTGACGTCATAAAGCTGTCCTGATCTCGTAGCGATCTCGGACAGGTTAGAATTTCATCATATTTTTTTTCTTAATTGAACCGCACAGAGTGACAAAAGACGGCCATCAGAGGACAAAACAAATTTCTGTATTTACACAAAGTCCGGCCAACGTACAAATTCAATGATGTAGCTCCAGATTACTTTAAAGGAATGAATTTTCATTTATTGTAGATCATTTTTTTTAGATTCTCACCCCATTATACATTACCCTAATGACAGCGTGTAAGCCTTTCGAAAAGCGTACACTTCTGTCAAGTTTTCTCGAATCAGATGTTTCTCAGCTCGTTCATGAGCACATCTGTCTCATTAAGACCATGTACAATTTGCTGCTGCATCGTTCCATTGAAACAAAACAAAATCCCATCTGCACACTGTGTTATTAAAGTGATATACGCATTCTCAATTGGATTGTATTATTATATCGGAGAAAACGTCAGTGACACGGTTACATAGTATGCTAAATATGTCAGAATGGTCACAGTGTACGTCAAATTCAAAGCTTTATCACTAAAATCTGTTTGTGTGACAGAGACGTGAAGAGAGGATCTTTCTTAGGCATTTAAAGTATGAAAACTTTCAATATGTAAATTTATTTCTTAAAAACTATTTTATTTTTCAAAAAAAGAAAAAATAGATGAATCAGTGTCGGAATATCATGAACTTGCAGTTTTTTGTGCCCCACCCTACATGACATTGCGTGTTATTTCCTCAATGCTTTCAAATTTCTTTGGAATTGTGAATCGCAATCAAGATAAAAACTTGAGATGCAATGATTGAACGATTTCTGTGACATGTCCAAAATGTAAACATCAGTTACAACACATGCTATGCTTATGTAAACGTCAATGAGCTGTTTCTAAATTGCTGAGGCAACCACCCTCTGTCTGCAGAGCAACGTATTCACCCTTTGTGCCCTTATCGAATAAAAAATATCAAGTAAGGTCACAAATGAACCGACAATTTCTGGCATATTTTCGTGGTGTCTTACATGTCTTAAGAATGCGATGATGAGAATGCAGAGGAGGATAGCAGAAAATGGAAGAAATCTTTTGAGGTAATTATTCGTTTGACATAAGTGAGATAAAATCTGTTGTTCGCATGTAAAAAGGACAAGGTTCAAGTTTGCAGCCATAACCGCATTACGTGTACAAGTGGAGTGCAATACGTTGCCTTGAAGAAACTATTGTGTGTGGGTACATGCTTACTGTGCCTATACAGTCCACATCAGAGCATTGAATTCATCCATTACTGCTGTACATGCCACACGCCAGTGTAATACCTACTCTAGTATGAGTTGTAGACTACTTTACGGCATACATTCTTTCGTATTACCTCGGATGTTTCCAAGATCATGTGATGGTGCCCATGCAGTAACGCCCAAAAGAACCCTCGATCCATATCCATACATGTATACGCCTATAGAATAGTCTTGATTATACCATGAGGGGTGGTGCGTCATTTGAAGTTACTAATACAATGTATGTTATATATATATATATATATATATATATATATATATATATATATATATATATATATATATATATATATATATATATATATAAGGGTTCGACCCAAATGACAGACTATACATGAGGAGATTACAACAACCTACCAAGATTAGGAACAGAAGTGCTGCAGGATGGTACTACAGTTGTAAGTGCTGGTGCTTAAGGTCTGGGATTCCAATCCTGCCGTCACCCGATGACTCCCAAAAAGGAGGACAAAACCGTTCGTGACGTAGAATTTTTTTTTTGAATGTTGTTGATTAACTTTCTATGTTTAATTTTCAGATGACGTGAATGATGCTCAATGTGATCACCGATATATACTGCTTTAATTCGAGTGACCCGATACATTTTGCCCTTTTCTCCCCCCTTTTCGATATTTCTCTCTCTCTTTCTCTGTCTCTCTTTTTTATGCATTTCTATTAGATTTTCCGGGCACCTTGGTCGGAATTGCCAAATCGAATGAGAGTGACGACGACGTTCGCCTGGACTAGGTTAGCCAACGGTAAGCGATCCCCTAACATCAGTCTTGTAAATAGGTCGATTCTATACATGGTAATCGAGTTACCGGTCCAATGGATCGATATAGATAAGTTACTGACGACGTAACAAGTGGTTGTAAATGTTTACAGCAAGCTATTTAGGGAGAGTGAGAACGCGTTCTTGATATTGACAGGCTACGCCCATGGACGGTCATCCAACTATCCGAACTTCGTGGATATCCCCCTTTCGTAAAGACCTATCTAGTGTATCCTGTCTTACCTTATTTTGCTCCCTAACGGTTGCAATCAGTCATCGAGCGTATCACAGATGCTTTCTAGCCATTTTAATGAACCATTTTTGGAGGTTTTGCATTGAAACGTTCCTATCAGAAATGATGAGCTTGAAACGACTTTTTGATGTTTCCTTCGACAAAAGCACGCGGAAACAGTTTTTCCAAATTAGTGCAGTCGCTCGGAAAAGTGTGTCTTCCGACGCACGTGGATGTGAACATAGCCAAGGGGAACGGCAGGTAATTCCTTGTGCAACTTCGTCAAATGACAAATTGGTTCGATTTGAACGCTCCCGTTCACTTTATTGGATCGGTAATTAATGTTAAGTTGAAAAATAAAATTAGAATAATTTCTATATCTCAATTTGAAATTAGGTAGAACTGTATTCAGAACATATGCTCGCTGACATGCATTTCACAACCTATGTATTCACTGTCGTCCCTATGTCAAGCGCCACGGGTCATTATGGGATCGATGTATAGGCCTTCCTCATAACGTATAGGGTAGACCGATATATTTATAGGTACATGCATTCTCACACGCATTTTCATTATTAATCCTATACCTTTGGGGCTTTTAGTTCATGTTCTAATAAATTTTCGACTCACGTCTTCATGCGATGATGTCAGAGCTTCTTCAAAGTGGCCAACGGCCAACTTCAGATGTCTGAAAAAAATGATTGTCGAAATTAATCTTGGGTATAGGGAGTAAGATGGACTTCCATGTGTACATCCAAACACCGAGACAACCATTGGTACATTCAAGGGGATGGGGGGGGGGGGAGTTGGAAATTTATATAAGCAGAAAATATCGCAAAAGGGAATAGGATTCAATGAGGCCAGGAACCTTTGTCATTTACAGATTTTACGATTTTTTAATTTCTCTCTCTCACTGGTGGTTTAAAGATCGGCAATGGCGGACACTATATTAATACAACTTTTTTGTTGTTTTGTATTTCTTACGGCATCGTCTTATTGCTATTCTTTCTCAGGTTTCGAGAAAGAGGGGATGTCACAGAAGAACAAAAGTAATTACTCCTCAGAAGTTCACCCCACCCAGACTTATCAAAGAGATTTGAACCATAAATTTGAACCTACAGACAATGTTCTTACCAGTCCCTAGCTATGTCCTCGCATGCCGGTGTGTCATTTTGAAGTTGACTACCTTCATTGATCACCTGTATTGTAGTCTGTATGACTACCTAATAAAATATAAACAAATTGACAAATAAAATATAAACGGATTGACTTTCTCTTTTTCACCCATGCAAAAGTGGACGCCTCCCTGTCTGCACCCGTAAGAGTTTGCCTCTGAGGGTGTTCATCCCTCGTTGGAAGTAAATCCGTCCTCTTGTGCCAAATACACCTACATTTGAATTTCCTATAAGCCTTTTCCTTTTAATAAAATTGACGAGTTGGTGTGATTTCCCGTCTTGGTAAGGTGATTCCAATAAACACACCTCAGTTTGACAAGAGAGATTCACCCTCGGAACCAATCCAAGATGTTACTCAAGAATCAAAATTAAAGATTCGGAGAATCTTGCTTTGGTAAAGATGGAATCATTTTCCAAGTCATACGAGAGAGCAGTCGAGGCAATTGAGAAAAATATTCTAGAGTTTCTAGAGTGATATTGAAGTATTGAGATCGATAGAGCGATATCTGATATTCGGGAATAATATATATATATATATGTATATATATATATATGTATATATATATATGTGTATATATGTATATATATATATGTATATATATATATATATATATATATATATATATATATATATAAAACATAGCTAGCTTTCTCTTATTACTTATTACTCAAAGTTGCGAAGTTATTTCTATAAAACTTCTAGTATTTTAATTCCATTCACTTCGTCATCAGCTATGACGTCATCCATCGTTTCCGATGATGTCGACAATGCATATCAGGGTTTAAGGTAACCTACTGTCTGTGTATGTATAGGAAGTCGATGAAGTCACGTGATTTACATTTGTTTCAGTGTCTATTTATTTTCTTGTTTCCATTCGAACTTCAAATGTTTCTAGTCGAAATTCACAAGTTTAAGATTCAAAATCGTGTGTAATCTCTTAATCTGTTCTCTTTCATTGCGTTGAAAAGATCAGTCTAACTCGATCGATGACTTACTTGTTTGTCATTTATAATTATGTTTAGGTTCTCGTCGATAATCGATATATTTTATGATAAAATATCGAAATTACACGTAATCAATTGATTAGTCATGGTCTTATGTTCATTTTGTTGCATTGACAGCTCGCGCAAAAGTAGGACATATCAATTGAGCTTTGAAGGAACACACATTTGAATTCCATAATAGGCTAGTCAGCCTACGCTTATTCATTTCAGTTAAGATATGAGGCACTTGAAGGAAAATTGGAACGTGTTCTTTACATTAACAGTAGAGGTCATCTTGGTCTAATTTTCACTTTGTTTGGCAGTTGAAGGATTTTTTCTTCTTTCCATCCAAAAATTTTGATAATCATGACTTTACGAATGTCAATATAGATCTATGTGTTGAGATTGTAAAAGAAATTGTTGAGCTTTAGTTTTGTCTTAGATTTAAGTCCAAATGAAGAAACCTTCAATATGAACTGTATTTTGCTGATGTTGCTTTCGTTGTTTTTCGTTGTTTCATACATTGTACTGGCTAATGATCCTGTACTCTTCAAAATGTTATGGTTGTTATTGTTGTTACTAATGGTTTTATTGTTCTTTTGTTGACTTTCATTGTCCATCATATGGGCTTTGATTGTTCCCGTTATAGGTTTTTATTTTTGTTTCTTGCATTATTGACATTGACCGTGTTTCTGTTCTTGTTGCGATTTTGCTTGTCGACTTAATTTTGTTATATTTTAATCTCTTTTTTTTTGTTCATTCTGGTTGTTGTTGCAGTTTCGATTTTGTTATTGTGATTTTTTGTCCTTGTTTGTTTTTTTCTTGGTAATGTGGTTGATATTATTGTTGATGGGGCTCTGTCGCACATGTCAAGACCAGAAGTAATTTGTCGCAAACAAATTCGATAGTGCAGTAACCCCCGCAACACTTAACACATAAAAATTCCAGGAAGGGGATGAAATTACAGACAAAATTTGAAAACAGGTTCACGGTAACTACAATGGTTAGAGAGTTGTCTGTCTGTCTACCTGTCTTCATGCTTTTTCTGTCTTTTTCTAGGCGGGAATTAAGAGAGGTTATAGGGGAGAGTATAGGCGTCACGTCACTCAAGGCAATTAAGTAACACCTGACATGG
Source organism: Stichopus chloronotus (assembly GCA_021234535.1). NCBI lineage: Eukaryota > Metazoa > Echinodermata > Holothuroidea > Aspidochirotida > Stichopodidae > Stichopus > Stichopus chloronotus. The sequence goes on along the minus strand of CM037848.1, from coordinate 6,174,859 downwards.
TATCGCTTTTCATTAGCTATCTCATTGTACCTGCCTACTGTATATCGATTTGACTTGTGACTGATCCATTTTGAGCATTGGCCTTCTTTCCGCCAACTTGGTACCCATGGCGACGCGCATCCGTACTTCACGCTCATGAAAGCGTGATGTAGGATTACAAGGAACGCGTCATTGCTAGTTAGTTGATTGAACTATCTGCGAAGCATTTACCTGTACTACATTTTTTTTTTTTTTAAATCCTGAGTATGCAGGGGTGGTCAACCTACGGTGACCCGAGGGACAAAATGCTGCTCTGAAACTCACTCACAGATATAAAAATTAAGAGAAGAAATATAAGCAAGCAAAAGGTGAAAAGTAGTAACGATAGTACCCATAATTCCATGTAAAAGCTTAGCATAACTACCATTTTGTTGTCAAACCTTACACTGACCCACATATGCCGAGAGACCCGATTTTTCCCGTCTTTTCTTCTTTCTTTTTTTGGATTTCGTTTTGCTTTAGACATGACTGTATCGATATTACTATTTCATTCACAGAATTCTATTGTCATACTCGTCACTTGTTTCCAGGCAGCAAAATGCTTCGTTTTGTTTTGTTTTACATAATTACAGAACAGACAGTATAGTGACAAAGATAATATCGGGGTTGTCATGAGGTTCTCAGGTGACCACGTGGCCCCAGGATACAAACTGGTTGGTAACCCTTGCTGTATAGGATTCGTGAAACAGTCTACATTAACTCACTATCAGCATACGTTACCCCAGGTGTGTGTAATGGAGGATGGTACAGGAACTGGGGTTCGAAACCTGTAGATAAAAGGACGTTTCACAAAGTTCTTCAGCACTGTCAGCACTTAATAGCTTCGACGCAAAGCACTACGTGTTATAGCAATTGGTTGAATGATCAAGGACAGTCAATTTGCAGTGGTAACTTTGTGAGCTACAGGCGTTGGATGTACCAGGGTGCCACTCCGTTACCTAGTTGTTGCTGTTGTTTTTTTTTATCCAACGGTCGTCAAGCGCTTGTAAGAGGATTTTATTTCCATGCTTCCCCGCCTCCATGCAGGAGAACCCCCCCCCCCCACCTTCCATCGTAAATGACACACCAGGATTGTTAATGTTGAGCCCTTACATCTTGACGGAAATAATCCTTTTCAATGCTCCTTTGAAACTATTAAGCAGTCCTGTTTTTTAACGCATTTAAAGCATTCTCGATGCTTAGGAAAACCTTACCCAAAGCTTAAGATCGAGATCTCTAGAAGTTCAACCAGATCGAATACCTGAGATGCTGTTCCTTGGGAATTGTAATTATTCCATCGTTAGACTTCTGAAGGACGCCTTGCTATAAAGTCCTTACCGATTTTTTCCCCTACAAACACCTTCAACCCAGTTACAAAACGCGGTGATCATTACAAACCCAATAACCGTTTAGCAGCCCCGTTTTTTCTCGTCACTCTATAGACAGCAAAACATCATTCCATGGGTACGACAATATTGCGTTTTGTTTTTAACACGCTATTAAGCGTATTACCTCTGACAGATTTGCACATAAAATCATTAAACCTTCGATAAAAATACACCTCGTTCGCATAGTCAATACCAACAGTTTACCGTCTGTATGTTTTTCTTCCGATATCCTTGTTTTTATAAGCTTAAAAATACTGCGAATTTAACATTAGTAAAATTACAACTGTTAGAAAGGTGCGAACATTCCCCTAGATGGGTGGAAAGTGCTGTGACATTTACTGCATGATTTTTAATTTTGTCTACTTAAAATCTGGGCCCCTTTGATGCAATAAGCTGATGTACGCGTGCTTAAATCTTGACTGTAAGCACGTCTTTTGTTTCTTACTTTGGGTTTCATTACAATAACACATCGCAAAGAAAAATATAAGAAAAGAGAAGGACTTCTGTAAGAGTCTCTTTGTCCTTTATCTTAATTCTTGTAGAAAACAAAAACAAAGTTTTTCCCTGATGTAATCACCTGGAGGGAATCCCAGTTGTTACAATTCCTGAGAATCAACAGTGAACGACCTGTAATTACGCGATACCAGTGTAGAAAGCAGGGCGTAGTTGTGACACCGCCATGGTTTAACTTTCATTAATAAGACAAAATAAAATTAACTAACTAAAATGAAGCCCTGTCGAGGAAAAAAAGAGACAAATAAACGCTTTTTCTAAACGAGATTTGACACTTTTGACGCAAAGACAGAAAATAGCAAAAAGAAAAATGAAAACCAAAGAAAAACAACAATGGTACAATTGTTTTAGTATAGCACTCACCTTCGAAGTAACTTTGGCTCGGCTCCACACCACAGGTAAAAAAAAAACTCCAAAAACAACTTATATGTCCGCAATGCTAGTTTCGTTGACTTCTCTACACAGCACACGAAAAATCGAAACAACAAGGATCGGCTGGTCAAATTAAATCAGCGAAAAAGTATATACTCGGCCCTCTTGCTTTATTATCACTTTGTTCTTTTTCTTTTATTAAATTTCTTGAAGATCGGTTCTACTTCGTTGTCAGCTTGACCGGCTCAAATTGGAATATTTTCTAATAACGTGGCGTGTGAAGTTGAGCCTTATAAACCAACGAGCACTGCGCCTTTTGTTTGATGAGTTTTGGTACAATCCAACAATCAACCGCTCAGACAAATACTTGGTGATTAAATATTGCTAGGCAATCAGCGAGAACTGTACCCTGACTATTTTTTTTTTCTTTTTTGGTACTTTGAGCTTAAAGTTATTAGCAAAGCCAAAAAAAAATGAAACAACAAATTGAAATTGTCCTCCGAGAATTTCAAAACTCAAAACAAACAGTGAAAATTTAAGTACGCATGTTAAAATGTATAGTGGTCTCAACAACAAAATAGCACGCGTTTCCGCTCCCACCTGTACAGTATATAATGAACTTATTGAGTTATATCAACTCTTTAACGAAGGTAGGAGAGCCGGTAACAACGTATGCGTGCACACCCCGATGGCTGACTCAAGTGTATGGAACGCCGTGATAGACTTTTTCAGCTATATATATCTATATCTATGTACATGTACATCACACCCCCATTCTGTGCAACAGGATCGAACCAATCATTGTTGTGTATAGGGAAGACAAAATACGTTAACGCTTCCATATCACCTGGTCAATATGGAGATTGGATGTTCTAGGCCATTGATGCGGGGAGGCAAGCCAAGACGTATTAACGAGTTTCTGCCTTTCCCTCCCCCATTTTTTGTTGTTGTCATTTTTACTTTTTTTTCCCTTTTGAGAAAGAACAAGTTATCGATTTCAGTGCGGGTCAAATTGCATTAACAATAGAAAATTCAAATTCTGCAGCCATCGTACAAATTCAAAACAAAAGCAGAGATGACAAAAAACTAAAGAAAGAAAATGAGGAGGAATTGTTGACAGTAAATTTTGTCACTAAATTAAAACTCAGTGTGTTCTCGACATTGTTGCTCAGCTGAGTTAACAATTGATGCATGTATCAGCGCATCGGTGATTGCTTAACATTAAAATAATTTTCGTATCTTAGCCAGGGCGCAAAAGTGGGTTACGTTTTTTGTCAGAGAAAATGATCGGTGTATTTTATTTTTTTCAGTGTATGATTTAACAATAGTTATCATATATTTGAGTTCCATTTTTTTTTCAATTTAAATTCTCCATAAACAGTACTAAAATACCTAGTTACAAATCTATGAAACCCACTTCCAGATTACTGAGGACAGAACTATTGACCATAAATTCTAAACATAAAGTGAACACTAAATACAATGGTGAATGATAAGGATTATTGTTAGTAGTATTAGTAATTGAAGTATTAGAATGAATATTAGAGGAATTAAGAGTGATAGTATTAGTATTTAAGTAGCAGTGGGGCAACAGTGCTGCAGTAGAAGTTGTAGTATATTATAAACAGTAGTAGTTGTTTGGATAGCAGTATTAGAAGGAACAGTATGGTGGTAGTAGTAAACTAGTAGTAGTGTACACTAGGAGGATAGTATTAACATTAGTGTTAGTATGTAACATTAGATGTGGTGACAGTGGTATAGAGACGAGATAACATAATAGTATTATACTGAGTATTGGTATTGATATTAGTATTAATTACTAATTAATGCTTAATTAGGATTATTATCAGTATTGATATCGGTATTCGTATTAGTACTGATATTAATATGAGTTGTAGTATTAGCAGCAGTATTAGTATAAGTAGCATAAGAGTAAATACTAGAATAGTAGTGGCGCTGAAACACTATGCAGTCACTTGAACAACAAATTATTTTAGGGCTAGAAACATAAAGGTACACCTGACTAATAATGATCTGAAGAAATTCTGATGATGATTGTCAACGTCATTAATCATTAATGGTTGCGAGGAGGTTTAATAGTCGACGAAATACTGGTAGCGTATTACTGTGCGTGAAACAGTGCAGTAGCAATTTCTACCCCACGGTGGATAACAATCGCATAGCAATCGGTGGACGAAACTCGTGCGGTCATTAATTACACAGTTTTGTGGTAATCAGTCGGCCCAGTTTTGAAGGAGGGACATTCATCACGACCACGTGAAAAGGACGTCTTTACCGGCCCTAAAAATCCCGAAGAAAGAAAAAGCAACGGACCTTCAGACATAAAAACTAAACAGCGAAAAGGTTGTTGTAATATCCACTCGGGCAACAATTTTAATACCTGATAGGTCACGTGCTCAGACCATGTCGTAACACTTGGCTTCTGAGAGCAAATTCAACAGTAAGCATTTTCGAGGGGGAAAAAACTCAAGTTGAGCATAAACTTGATTTGGAAAGATACAGTGAAGCGAGGGAGAGAGACGAGAAGGTATTGTCACACACCTCGTTAACCTAAACACATTAAGGAAATAGCTGCCAAATGCGGATGTTTTTTTCTTTCTTAAGTAGAGAAAGAATCACTAAATGGTTTACACATTTATTTAACTCCCATTTATTGCGTGTTCTTCCATTGTCTGATCTTTTGTGCATGAAATTTTCGGCTTTTTGTTACTGCTCAATAATAAAGTTATATCATTCTAATAGCGGACGCATGTTTCTTTCTGCTCACTAACGACAAAAAAAAAAAAACCTTAACAAAATTGAGTGTATATGTGAAATGTATGGATACTAATTTTTTCATACACCGTAGTTTTTTCTTCACATTGATCATGGTATTATTTCTTCCTTTTTTTTTCTTTTTTTTTTTTGATAAGGCTTCATGGATGCGACTACGGCACATTTTGCCATAGCAACCAAAAAATTTACAAAGATGTTTTTGAAAGCATATATTAACGTTTTACTTCTTGCAATGGACAATATATAATACAGGCACCTTGTCTTATATTTGCATTGAAGGCAGTTAACACGAAAACAGATTAAAACCTTGATCAGGAAACTAATATACTTTCATGAAAGAATTATTGTCTGTTTGAAAAGTGACCCCGAAAATTAATGAAATGTACTTTTTTACAAATTCGCAAGACAAGATATACCTGTTAACACCTTGTTTATCACCAATAAAGAATCTATTTGGAAAGCGTCGGTGATAATAAATGATATGTACTTACTTTTTTTTTAAATCTTTGTACAACACATTCAAGTACACATGAAAATCTTTTATTACCAATAAATAATTAATACGAACATGGGTGATACAAATGTGGAGATATATTTATTGCACGCTTGGATATCATATATAAGCAGTCAATCGATAATATTTACAATGAATCTCATTTCCACACTAACGTTCAATAAAATTCGTAATTGTTCAAACTTCGATTGTTCGACGCTGCATTCATACCTTGGGCGAGGTGATTTATTTTCAAATGTTTTGTGGAAAGTGACTGCTTGCAATCTAGATTTTTGAAGTGGAAATCCTTCCCTGGAAGTGGGTGTGTTCATTAGCACCGGATTTGCACATTGGCCGCAGGGTAAACATTTGTTTACTGTCGCTACTGACAATCTTCAGTCCAATATATACAGAAACGAGAGGTCCTCCATGTCAGGCAGACATCTTGACTTTTTTTTTGCTTCAAAATCAACATCGCTTTATTCGACTGTATAATATTTTGCTAAGGTGGACGAAGCTGTTTACTACGTAGCGGAACTTTATACGCCATTTTGTGGTCTGTATGATATCCTGTTTAATATATCGCAATTTAATAATTATGGGACGTGATACATTCATAAATGCAAATTTAAGACAACAAAAACAAAGGGTTGAAATCTCCGCGCTAAGGGCTATGTTATATATTGCAACCTGCAAACTAAATCAAATTAAAGAACGGTACACTCATACTGCGTTTACCTTATGGAACGCCAAAAGAGTAAGCTTACATTGGTGTCTAAAGGGCATAAAGGGCAAAACAAAGTCACCATTGCATATCAACGTTAGCTATGACATCAACGAAACTTCAATCAAGTTCAATCAAGGCACCTTTTAGCGTCAACGCAAGTTTAGATACCAACGAAACTTAGATATGGCACGCTAAGAGGGCAAAAAATGCCAACAGGGCAACTCACATAAATGTAAGCTAAAATGCCGAAGTAGCTTTTAACTCAACGTAAGCATAGATAACAGTATCAGTTAGGCACGTCAATGTAACATTGAACATCAGCCCCTGTGTGAGTTCAGACATCAATGTAAGTAATCTAGACATCACTAAACTTTTAATATATCAATCTAAGGTGGAGCGTTCCATAATACGTATCCTATAAATACACTGAATGATCTGACAATATTAAGTGATGCTAAAGTGACGACAGTTTTTTTTTTAAATTTCAGTGAAGAAAAAAAAAGCAAGTAAATGTATACCGCCACAAAACAACGAGTATTGAATCAAGTCTTTAAGTCTCCTCTCTCGGTTTTTATGTCACATTGCACTATAACTTTCAATCGCATTAACTTGCGTAATAACTGTTTTTTTTTTTTCTGTAATTATTAATCACTGTGTTTTTTGTATTGCTGATTTCTTGAATTTGTAGATCGTTCAAGTAAATGTTTAATCGATGTTCTACATAATTACTTCTCTTTTTAATCGATATAGATTGGTGTTGTGTGTTGAAATTGAAACCTAAAACTGATATGCTACTTTTCTAGTGAAATAACGTAACCGCGTATCACATAACGCGTAGGATTTAAATAAAGTAATAAAAAAACCTATCTGGCCTTGAGGGAAATTTTTATACACGCTGAAATTTATTTATTAATTACTATTTAAATTATTGCGTTTGTTTATATACTGACCTCAAGTGACCTGACACCCTCCCCCCTCTTTCTCCCTTAGTAAATCATCTGGGATCTAAATGGGAGGATTGACTATTTGACTTATGCTTTGATAGGCCTACGTCATAAAAGTTCACGGTAATCAATAAGAAAAAAATCCTTACAAACAAGAACACGAAATAGAAAAAAAAAACCTCTTATTCGTCGACCTTTTGATGATAATACATCAATGGTCTCGGCAGCGGAAATGCTCTTCAAATATTGACACCGCCATTGAGCCTTCTCATGAATATTAAAAAGCGGTTTCTCCAAGCTTTGATATTTTTGGTTTCTACTTGACTGACAAATTTTCATCCGAGTCGCCTAGTACGTGGCTTCGTACCATAAAGGATGCATGCAATATCATAGGAGACCACGGCAAGCTATACAGTACATTAGAAGAGTTGTTAGGAGGTTTTTAAATGGAATATTAATCTCTCGATACGGCACGATAATTTTGACTGACTGTGTGTATACCCTATTTCAAAACACGTACTTCAAAGTTAGCAGCTGCCGTACACATGAATGTATAGAAAAGGACCTGTTTAGATGTCGACGTAGCAGGTGGCACCAATTTATTACGGTTGAAAGATCGCATCTTAAGATGTGCAGTATGAACAATACGTAATGTGAAATCCATGAAGTATAGGCATCATGGTGACTCCAGAGGCAATGCTATACATGCTTTCATCTGTCACCTGCAGTAAAGTGGACTGGGAAGATACATTTAGAAACATTGCTTCTCGGAAAAGCAATTGACACATTTGAGGCAAAATCGAGGTACGCAAGATTAGGTGAATCTGGACTTTCCGATTCAACAGGCTTTCCAAATCTAAGGAATGCGAAACAATCATGCTCGCCAATTGGAAGAAATCTTCACGTCTTCATAACCGAGATTCTATAGTACGCAAATCACGATGTGTAAACAAAGGCTGAGACAAACCCGGTTGAAATGCAATGAAAAGTGGGTGCAATATACATTAATTAATATGGAGTCTCCTGAAATTTAAGATTGGTCATTTTTCGTAAGTCCTAGAAACTTCGGACAAGAAAGTTATCAGAGAGTCATAAAAGTGATTAAAGTTCAAATTGTTCTAACAAAGTGATTAACCACTAACACTTTAAGTTCAAGTTCCTTATTGCCCCAGACAGAGCCTATTCTGACAACCACCCACTCGCAGCACCTCCCACAGCCTGCTCTAAAACTCCTTGTGGAAACACAATCCTAATTTCACTGCCGCATATCCTGGTGAGCATACAAGGACCACATGTAAGACTCCGCCCCTGTGTATGCTGTGTAATATGAGCTGCTCTGCATCTTTGCAATTTGCCAATCAAAGAGCAGAACCAACTGGGAATTTTGATCACCCCTACTCAAAAATGTAGTTTGAGGTGATGAGTGACTGCGTTAAATATTAACTGAAAGAGTCATTCCATGAAAGAAAATGGGACAAGTTACAGGGAGAACACTAGTTCTAAGGGCATATATACATATACATATATATATATATATATATCGCTGAACGATTGAACGACTATAGCTGAGGGTGCTCTCTCATAAAGCTAGAGAGATACTTAAATTAATTGATAGGTTATCATAGTGAAGAGTCAACACAAGGGAAATTCGTCTTATGTGACTTAAAGTCTTTAATTGCAGTATTCCTTTACCGCATACCACGGTGGCACAGTTCACGCGACCCCTTCATAGACGGTAACCGGTTCGTCACAGTCTTTTCGTGTATGGGCAAGCTTTCTGAACTAAACAATTGATGGACCATAGCACAGTACACCTCACGTTAAAGTGAGCCTACGCTCTACAAAGAGGGAGCCCGAGGCCGGAAGGTCAAAGGGGGTAAGGTAAGATATTTTCTTTACTTCAGTTGAAGCAACTTCAAATGGAAGGGACCCAAATAAAATTTTAAGTTAAACCAAGTGAATTTTAAACACTGGAAACATAGGCTAAGATATGTCAATTTTACTGCTGATCCATATGACCACATGTCTACAGCTGACGTATATACGCCTTCTTGTGTTACGCACGTTGCCTTTATTGAAATGTACAGACGGATTTTCCCCGACGAAATCTCACGGTACGTTTGGATTCGTCACGGTTATGCAGTTCGCATAACAATCTTCCGTAGCTTATACTATTCTCCAGAAGAACTTTCCTGAAGGTTTACTGTTTATTTAATAGCTCTTGGGCTGTGCCAAATCGGACTAACTCCTGAGAATGCTCGACGGTAATCGAATCAGCAAAACGTAATGCATACCATCGACCATGCGATTATTCCACGAGACTCTTTGCGCAAATAACAACAATCCATTTTTTTTTTCTTTATATGAACTATGGGAGTTCTCTTCCGTACATATAAACAGCTTGTCTCTGTGAACATGTCGTACAGAATCACGCACTGGCGAGTTCCGGTTTCTCTTACTTTTGTCTCATAAATATTGTTTTTAAGAGTTATCAGCCCCAGCCCATCGGTAAAGTATTATTTACGTTGTCAGGGCTGAGATTTACTCAGAGCGAACTGATTATTTCCGATTGGATGTAATTAGATTTTAGTTTCATTTTTTATTGTGATGAGTCTTGTGAGGACAATTAAACCGATTAACATTACTTAATTTATACTGGATTTGTTGTTTATGGTTAGCTGTTTATTATTTTTTCACTATTATTTACACCCACAACAGTCAAGGGTAAGCATATCACATGTATATGCTGCACAATCACATTAATTTCTACAAATTAATATAACGTACACATACTGATATATTGATACACACATACATGTTTAAACTTACACTGAATATCAACGCATGTACCACTGTATATGCCAACAATATATTGAAGAATTCAAAGTTTTTTTTTTACTAACGTGATTGGATTTGGATAGGTCAGATGGAGGGGGACCCATCTTGCCTTAACCTATGGTATCACATACGTAAACGGCTTCTACTTTTAGTGGCAATGAATAACTCAGAATGTATGTTACATTCCTTTGCAGGTCATGGGGGAACGGTGACGTATTTGGCAGCGTCAGAGATTAAATGTGTTTTGTGTTGAGTATGACGGTGAATGGCTTTCGTATAGAAGGGAGGGAAAGCGTGGAAAGGGAAAACCCTAAAAAAAAATAAACAAGAACAAGGACCTTTACTTGAACATCAAAAATATCAAGAGCTTCCACGTGAAATAAAAAGGATAACGCTGCAATTTGTACATAGAAAGAATGGAATAGACGTTTAATTACATGTCAGTATCGTGAAAGACAACCAAAATGATAGACAGGTTTGGATATTGGATTGAAATATACTGAACTGTACTTCCAATGAAATAGTGGGCCATATAAAGCATAATTTGTGCGATTCCTACCTCTTTTGAATTAGATGGATCTGAATTAAACATTTTTTTCTAATACAACAACAACAACAACAAAAAACACACAATTTAATTGACTAGCTTGACATCTGCAGAAATAAAAGTCAGTTCCCTGCAAGTAATGTCCTTTTGTATGGTACTTCCATCAAGTTCATATTTTTTACAGTTAATATTTTCATGTTTTCATTGTACCTCATCACCACAGTCGTATCTTTGACACAGTCTGGTGTTATGTGAAATAGCAACATCAGACATCGCGCCCACATTCCCAGACAAAAATGTGTGACATGAATTAACAAAACGTAACGGTGACAGACTTAAAGAAAGGAAAACCTTCCTACGGTAATTTTAATTAGACGGAAACACAGACAGACCGTGAACTGAAACACGGACAGGTAGATTGACCCCAGAAGACTCCGACAGCTTGTGAAATTTTTTGAAGGGTCGAAAAGGAAATGTGAATATTAATGAGAACGGGACCGTAGGTTACAACACAAAGTAATGCGCATGATTCACTTTTGTTTTAGTTTTACCTTCTCAACAACATGACCTATTTGGTACCGACACGGGGAAGACTAACCCCCTCCCCCTTTTTCCTTCATACAAACATAATGCATGAACTCTTTTTTATTTAAAAAAAAAACTGACAAGGCGGCGAGCAAGTAGGCCTCGGTGAGAGAGAACTTTGCACAAAAATTGTCAAGATGTTGATACGTTTACCAAAGTAAGGAGAAAGGTTGTGAGGTGTTTCATATTCGACCACAGTACTTCGGTTTTGCTCACAGTTCTACAAGGATAAGTTTATTATGGTCCCATTGTAAGATTTGCCACAAATCTTATCGAAAAATGATGGGATCCACTCTAATAAAAAAATCCTGCAAAATCATTTGAGATACTACTTGATCTTAACCACAATGTGCCGTCAAGTTCACATCATGCCAACCTCGATATGCTATTCGGTACGCAACGCACTACTTTACGTAATCTGTAAAAAACCTTCATCCCGATTATTGTCACCCCCGTGAAAGAATTATTGGACCCTGGTGGCCCTCAGTACAGGAATGGTAACCTAACAAGGGTTATTTGTACTTCGAATAGCAATTCGTTGAAAGCCGTTGACTTACCATTTTTTCCTTCCCCCAAAGTAAGCTAGCATATCTCTTTCATGATGTATGGAGGTTATAACTCACCACATGTAAGACTTTTCCTATATGGGTTGAAATGGACCCCCAAACACGTTGTCTCGTACAAAATGATGATTGCTGAAAGTGAATAATAATTTAACATAACACTTCTAAGCAGGCAATTACATACACTTATTGACTTATTACTGAGCAAATTCATTAACATTGTTGAACACAGTCAACTCACACGGATGACGCTGCAGTATATGTCCACTAGGCTAGCCCACTTTTTACCCTACACATACATACATACACTCACACACACACACAAGCCTAATAACTCTCTGTCAGCCTCTACAATCCTTGACAAAAATATGTGGGGCGCTTACCCCCAACCTTTCGCTCCCCCATTTAATGTTGAAATTGCTTCAATTTGGAATATCTTTTGGTTAGGGCAGCATTAATGGGGGGAGGGGGGGGGGGATTTTGGAAGATGGACGAATCTACTTCAATATCGCTACATTTGTGTACAAGTGTCCCATGGTTTTTGTCGAGGACTGTAGTTTCTTTATACGGTAAGATACCCTACATTATGGCAATCTCTACGATTTGCCTGTAGTGTGGGCTCAGATAAAAGACAAGATTTGTAAATTGATATCTGCACCACCATGAACAGAGTGACCATTTTTGGACGGTGGTTGGGAGAGGGGCGAAGGAGTCAACGACAGATGAACATGGTGGTGGGTAAAGAGACGGGCTGATCGACAGAGGTACGGAGTGGGGCTGGTAGCAATCCTGACATATACAGGCGTTATTGTAAGCAGCTCTTCCGTCTTTACGCATGGATTTTTTAAAACGAAATTATAGTTCCCCTCACGACTGCAACCATTTAATAGCTGTGAGTCATACTAAGAGGAACCAACAGCAGCTTCGAGAATATCTTTTCTCAGCTGCCATAAAGTAAAACAAAATAGTGCAACTCTAAGGAATAAAAAAGCAAACACGAAAAACAGAGATGAGACAGCAGATTTTATCTTAAATTCTAATATCAGGGCTTAAAACGACTTCCAATCGTATTTATTACCCGCGGGGTCGTGTTTCGACTTCGTAGGCCTACGTTTTGTAGGAGTACAGGAAGTGTGATATAGACACCCACCGCATTAGAGACAACTTAATTTTCAGTTGTCTCAATACCCAGATGAAAGAAAAATAAAAGTGCCCTGCCCCCTTTCATCATCTCAGCATCTTATTTTCTTTCACTTTCATCGGTAAGGAGATCGTGCCTAAGAAGGTTGTTGTTTGTTGATGGCAGGCGTGAGACGTCAATTTCAATAAAGTGCTTTACCCTTAAAGAACACTCACGGACTTATCGCCATCTTCTCCAACATTTCTCTCATATTTTTCCATTATTTTATCCTCGTTGACTTTAACTGATTCACGAAACCTCTTCCCCCTCTTCCTTGAAGGCGGGAGGGGGGTGGATAAGACTATGAATGAATTCTGTTTTCCTATTCACCAACCCGTCTTTGTCACAGTACACTTGTACAGACATTCCGAGGGATGTCTCTCTTACTGAAGTACAGCTTTCATGTCCACAAAAATAAAGTATTTATTACTAGGTTTTATGCACACATGCATCTTTATACACAGTTTTTAAGAAAGAGAGAGCGGGGCGGGGGGGGGGGGGGCAACCATACACGTACAACTCTACTCCGGAAGTGCATACGCGAGGCAAAGCGAAGAGATTAACTAGAAGGGATTTGAGGGGAAGAGGTTGAACCTCACCGCCAGAATATTTTTAAAAGTTGAAATGCTAACTGATGAAAAATTGTTCACCTCAAATACTGTTTCTTGTTCTATTTCGAATAGCGGTAGCCTATTGTCCTTTTTTTCTCCCGAACGGAGGATTGTAGAAGGCGGAAATTCTCTAGGCTGGTAACCGCTATTTCAACCCGGGGGAGGGGGGAATTAATTTGTTATTAATAATTTACTTTTATTCGAACGGAGAACACTTTGTTACAAAGAATTATTGTCATATTTATTTCAACTTTTACAACGTCTTTTTGTATATCCAAATTAATATTAAAATGTTGGTCGTATTTAAATAAAATACCATTAACCAAATAAGCAAGCAAACAAAACATGTTAATCCATCTTGGCGGTCTGACAAGTTTGTTTGAAATATCAGCGTTTTCTTTTCAAGGCAGAAAGTGTCACCTCTAAATGACACTAAAAAATGGCTTAGGTTATGGCCCAAAACGTTTCCGGTCCTTGTCTACCTTGATCAACTTGGTCAAATAAGATTAATTTCTAATGAATTTACTACGTGTGTGTCACCAGTTTACTCAGATAACCCTATAAAACACACCGAAGTCACATAACACTATGGATTGATAAAGAAGTTAGTTCTGTTCCCTGAAAATGATGAAAAAAAAAACCCAGGAAAATTTCTAAATTTGTTATTCCATAAGCGTTTCCTTCACATCCGATTACGAAATCTAATCATGCATATATCCCATCCGCAATATGCATCACTACAGCATCATGAAATGTAAAAAAAGTGTGATAAATGTCAAAATAAATGTCAAAAATATTGATAAAAGGTAAAATGACGTTATTATCATCAAGTCAAATATCAGAGAGAATGTCAGACGAAAGTGTAAAGATGGAATTTCCATATTTACTATTGTAAATGGTCATTACGTATTTGTGATGTAATGTAAAATATCCATATCTGGTTTAATCTCAAACAATGAAATTCAGACAGGTTTTTGCTTTTCCCTTTGATTATCCTTTCCATATTAAGTATCGGTTACTCTTTAATGATCTTAACGAATCGAATGTTTCCGATTTTTTCCCCTGCATTTTTCAAGTCAATATTTCAAAACAATTATGCAAATGAACTATGCCTAATATCTTTCTTCTACAGTATCAAATGAGAATTTTGATTCTGTTCATCTATGGATGCCGGCAATGTTCGTCTTGGCACCAAATGGCATATGGAATATCTTCTATTTAAAATATCTTCTTACTTTATTTAATATGTACCAGACGTCGGGTCGCGTCGTTTTTTGTCCAAGTACATTTATATTGTACACAAAGTGAGCCGATGTTTTCTGCACCATCGTCTTGTTTTCATTCAAGTGGTCATACAAGGAAGAAACAATCGTCTTCCATCCTTGCGAGACTCTGGACAGTATGGGTCCTGAATCTCATCTAGGCATTCTAGTCTCACTTCGAAATGCATCAGTGTCTATTACTAAACCCTTATTCCTTCCATCCTTTTAAGTTTGCTAACATTATTACGTATCATATTTGCGCAACTAAATTTTGTCACAAGATGTTTTCAATTTTTCTTTTTAGTGGAAAAACAACTTTTCACGGACTCACGGACAATCACAATGAACTCACCAAAATGCAAGTACAACGAACCTGTTGTAAAACTATTCCGAACTTCATGTTACACCGGAGCAACTATAGAAAGAGAAAACCGCCTGTCACTCTTGACAAAGCATCGATACATCGAGACAGGAGTTGTAAATGAACCATCTTGTCATCTAAGGAAGAATATACGCGTAACCTCTACCCTCTACTTCCGGTAACAAAAAGCCATAAATATATATATATATATATATGAGTTTATATATATGAGTTTATATATATGAGTTTATATATATGAGTTTATATATATGAGTTTATATATATGAGTTTATATATATGAGTTTATATATATGAGTTTATATATATGAGTTTATATATATATATATATATATACATATACATATATATATATATATACACATATACATATATATATATATATATATATATATATATATATATATATATATATATATATATAGTGTAGCACGTGCATAGTTATTGATGACCTGTGAAGATTGGGCTTATCATCTTTAAGTGATCTTCAGAAAGTAGCGATGTTATGATAGAGAAAGAAGAGGAGAGAGATCCTGAGGTTATAACTTAAACGATGAACGCCGTCCGGTTTTATCTTAATCAAAACTTGTTTCTCTTTATTATTTTTGCATGATTTCAAGAGGCCCTCGTGTTGGTGTATCTTCTTTTTCTCGTGGTCTTTTCTTCATCCTTTTTACCTTTTCTTTATATTTTTCTTCTTCCTTTTCCGCGAACACCGATTGCTCTCGTGAGTTGTTTGAGATTGTAATGGCAACCGAATACGCGTCTATTAACTTTGACAAGGTCAACAGCAACAGAAAATGTTTGAAGAGGAAAATCAAAACGCGAGGAAAATTTACTGGGAATAAAATGACCTTTCCCCCCTTTTTTCCTCCTTGTAATAATTTGTGCCATGGATATGGTTAAAACGACGTGATACAGAAGCGTCACGTGATAAATACTGTATGGCATATATCGCGTCAATTCTAGTTCTGGAAACTGTATGCTTGAGTAAGAAACGTCATCGCTTTAAATTTATCTGTCCTTTTTATCAAATCTGAATCAAAATGGACTTTATTGATAAAACGAACGTCCTATTGCATTTTGTGTGGTGTGTTATTTGTGTCTATTAAAAATAAAAAAAAACTAACACGGAAGTGACGTCAATATGACTGTTTAAACTGGAGGCACCTTTTTTACCCCCTTACCGCACTTGCTTTCAGTTGTAACAATGTAATATCTCAACTTCAA
This sequence comes from Stichopus chloronotus, assembly GCA_021234535.1. Classification (NCBI taxonomy): domain Eukaryota; kingdom Metazoa; phylum Echinodermata; class Holothuroidea; order Aspidochirotida; family Stichopodidae; genus Stichopus; species Stichopus chloronotus. The sequence goes on along the minus strand of CM037848.1, from coordinate 6,158,413 downwards.
CTTACTCCTTGTCACACCTATCACTAGTCACTACTGATCAACCCAATACTACTCCGCCTTTTCCTTCCCTCCACCCCACCGCTTCAACCCTCTTCTATTTATATATGTTGGATCTGGCTTGTACAAGTTAAGCTTTTTTCAGTTTCTCCATTCTCTTTTTTCAATATTGTTATTTCATTACATTCATTATACTGTGTATCAAAAAAGAGAAAAATAAATGAACGAACGAACCCACAATTCATCGTCAATGCCCTATCTTGTTTCAAGTATTGGCGATGCTTGGAATGTTCACATGGTATGGACTCAACTGTATCAAATGCTGTGTCCGTTTCTTTACATTTCAGGGAAAGGCGATAAAACACGGGGATCAATCGTATGTTTCCTTGAATAAATACAATGAGAAAAAACTTGGCTGTGTTACAAAGTACATAACGAACTCAAAGGCAAATGAAGATTTTCCACTGTGTAAAAAAATATCCCAGAAGTGAGAGTGCATTCTAAATGGTCGCTTGTCTGCTGAGAAAGTAACCTGTGCGTAGTCCTGTATGCAAACAGAGATACGGACAGTATCAATTGTATATTGTATACAATTGTTTTGGGATTACTTTTTGCTTTCATTAAACAAAAAAGTTTTGGATCAAAGGTAAATCAAGGTGACAGTGTATACTCTGTAGACTGCATTTGATTAATAACGGTGTTGTTGTAGCTTTTTTAATTACTAAAGTTCGTTTAAATCACATTCATAATGAGAATTTAACACATACGTCATTCTTTTTGGATAGTGCATTCTGGAATATGCTATTTAGATGAAGACAATAGTTTCAATTCAGCGGCTCATCACAGGGATCTCACATGGATCTCGCATCTGTCAATTTAAGTTGACAATTTGTCACATTTTGCCAATGAAATTCAAAGATGATATAGCTACCACAAGGAAACAATGTTTCAGTCCCATTTTGAACACATGAATATTCATATCCGTTCTCATTGGTCTGTTTGGTTTCAAGTAACAATGATTCCCGGCTAGGCTTTCTTGGAGAGTCTGAATTTTGTAGGGCCAACAAAAATGTCCAGACAATTTTCATATTCAAATATCTGGAAGATGAGTGCATAATTCTCTTTCAGATTTTGTGACAGGTGATACTTTCCCCTACTTTCTCTCCCCTGAATCACTGACGAAGATCAAAGATAGATTTCCAGTACAACTCACATTCCAGCTTTAAAACAGACCCGCACTCACACACACACACACACACGCGCGCACGCACGCACACACACTATAATAAAACACCGTCATGAAATTTGACGTCTCACAGTCGATTGGATCTTACACTGGGCGACCTTGCTCATACAAAATCGTTGTAAATATTCTGTAACGAAGAAAAAAAAAAAAGAATTCCGCAGACGGTGCAAAAAAGTCATTATTATAGACTTGTTGTGATACGAACATTTCTTCTCGGTTATTTGACCCTCTTTTTTTATTTTCAATTCTTTTCTTATAACGTTTTTATTAGCTGTATGTGTGTGTGTGTGTGAGTGTGCGCGCGTCAAATGTTTCTGTCGTCTCATTTTTTTTTTTTGCGTTCTCCTAATATTTGTTCTAAACTCCATCTATCATTCTCGCTAAATAATATTCTTGACATATTTTTTTCACCGCACAGTCGAAAGTAAGCATAAAGCTTCTCAAGTTAATTTAAACTGTATAATGAAAACGTTGATGATCGTGGGTGACGATGGAGCATCGTGCATTGATATCAAGTTTATCCTATATATAAATCACTGATCTCATTATGACTGGATGCAAAGAAGACCTCATGGCGATATATGTGAAGAATCATGCATTAATGTTGAATCCAGTTTGGGTCATCTCAGCTTACGACTCTACCTCTGGCAACCGCGTATCGTATCGTAAATATCCCTGCTGGTGTCGTAATTGAAAATCTGTCAGCGTTCTTTAAAGGAAGCAAAAGTCGAAAATAGTCTCATCCCTCGGTCGTTTCTGTTATATTTCCTTTTGTTTATTACCTTTGTCTTTCGTTTCAAAATATGATGTCAAGTTGACGTCATCCGATACAGCATGCAGACGGAACAAAAAAACTTTGAACATGAGTATTACTTTAAGAGAAATCACGTAACAAAGGAAGCTGTAATTTTCAGACTGTTTTTCGTGAAATTTGTCCAGTACAACAGGGATTGACATGACATACTTAAAGCGACGCATCGAGTTTACATCCAGAAATTTGTTGAAAATGCTTATAAGTTACGTTCCCCACCAGTGAAAAACAACGTCCTCCTCAATTTTTGAACCCTGACTTGTAACGATCGAGAAAATGTGGTAAATACTAATGTGAAAAGCGTCTGGTCACGAAGTTTTGAAAACCATACATGATTATGTAAATTACCTTATTGATGTTCTCTTTATGTGTAGGACAAGATGATCGTGAAGAGTTGGGGCATTTGCATTAGGCTATATGAATAGATCTTTAACATTGAGGTTTGTAAAAGTTTGACAAATTTTACGACCAAAATCAAACTTCCTCCTTAAAGTGTGATAGGAGTAAATATATATACATTAACAAATGTTTCCCTGCAGGCAGTTGAAAGACAATAAATTGATGTAAATTTTGTGAATTCAAGTTTGCAATCTCACTTTAATGTCATAAATAAATATTGGTATGTGACAATTGTCATCTGCAAGGTGTCACTTTGTTTCCTGTTCCGTCTAAATCTTATGTTACCTCTAAACTGCTATCCTTTACCAACTCATGGCACCAAATGATGTAAAATAAGGGAGGGGCAGGGGTATGAAGGACTTGTCTTTGACGAACCCAAAATCTTCTTGGGTCGAGCTTGAAGCTGAATCTGGTACATTATTTCAACCTTGTTTCAAGAGGATAGCATTTATCCATGGCTTATCTAACTTGAGGCCCTCTGTAAAATTAAATAAATATAGAACAACAGAATGTATACCATAAAAGAAGGAAAATGTGTAAAACTCATTAAAAATCAATAAACTTCAAAAGTGAGAGGTAGAACATGACAACATTTTAATGAATTAAATATATTGAATGAATTAAGTGAATTTCAAGGAATTAAAGACCTGAGAAATAGAATACATAACAAATACAAACGAAATAAGAAGAGGTTATATAAAATCTTTGATTAGACGCTTAAAATCAGTATACGATGGTGTATTATAGAATTAGTTGGCAACTCATTCCATTCCTTAACCCCAATAAATAAATATTTTCTGTCATGAAACTCGGTATTTCCCTTACGCAAGAATAGAAGTTGTAGTTCAGAAAGGGTTTCGACTAATTACCATATTCTACCAGATCGATGTATGAAAATAGTTATCACGTACTAGTCTGGATTTCTGACATATATCACGTAAAATATCAAAAGTAGAAGTCACTGAGAAGAAAAGCATTTTGTTTTATCTGTCGATCAATAGAGTTGTAAGCCGGAGACCAGAAAAAAAAGGAAGTAAGAACCGCCCACTTGAGTTGTTAGTTAATGAAATTTTCTGCTTGGGACTGTTTCCCTGGCAACTATTGTGTACGTTGGAATATATTACATAGATACTATATTGGGAAAACAATAAACGGATATATGAAGACTGGTAACAGGAGTGAATAAGCACTTGCAATTTCGTCTATTTTGTTTTCTTTCTT